>CM077126.1:13472500-14097500 GCA_039645545.1 Dendrolimus houi | reverse complement strand
AACATATTCGACTGTGGCACAGAAACCTCATGGGCTTATTCGTGCCACAGAGAGTTATGTAGAATACATTATGTTATGATACAAAGTGACATTTAAAAAAATGAATTTACACCATATTAATGTTACATCAAAAATAGGAGCACAGGTGAGGAGTTGTTATCATCATTCCAGTGTTTATTTCTGATTTGATAATAAAGGCGGAGTTATCTTCATTTTAGTATACGGTTCTATGGTAGCGGACACTGATCAGTAGCCGTGATCACAAACTTATCTGATGTGAATGTGGTCACATCCAAATTGGACAATAAATAAAAATTGCTCATAAAACAATTTAAACGTTGCTTTAATCCAATGCAAAATATTTCTAATGACAAATACATTTGTGTTTTTAGGGGTTTTCGATATAATTTAAGATTGCCTAAAAATTGTAAACCTTATAACACTGTAAATGTTATTGTAAAACCTCGTTTAGCCTAGTACCCGGCTAGTCATAATTGTAAGTATACAATTTTTGGTCAATATTTTTTATTTATTTTGTTATGTCTTACATAAATATAACTTCTCACGGTAGCGGACATATGCTAAAATAGAGTATGGAATGAATACAACCCAAACAATTGGGATAAGATGAAAGAAAAGAGGGAGTTTCTTATATACGGTATGTAAATCTAATATCTCAGTAATATTAGAATAGTTTTCATGTAAATAGGAACCTTACATATGCTAGAACCATTTAATTGATCCTTATTTTGGTTACAGTCGAATTATAGGCCTTTTTTGACGCCAAAAAACAAAGATCACGTGATAATTAGAATAGGAATGCGGACTCATGTTACAATAAATTCTAAAACTTTTACATTTAAAAAAACAGGTGTCAAAATAATCTCTTATCATCTAATTTTCATAATATCAGAATATAAACAATTTTAATTACTTTCTAAACAATAATTAATACCGCTATTTGATTCATTGTCCTTGTACCTTCTATCCGTGCAGGAACGGAGAAAGAATATAAATTCCTGCGACCAGGCGGCCTGTCGTAAGAGGTGACAAAACAGCCCACAGCCGGGTGGTAGGGCATGCCCGTCTGGATAGCTACCACCCCTGGTCTAGACGATGCCACCATAATAACCTTGACCAGGTTCCAGCCCCAGCTACCATACCAGTCCGGCAGCATATTAGTAGTTAGTTTTGCAAATGTTTATAAGCGACGGTAACCACTTTGCATCACAGTTGGGCCGTCAGCCTGTCTGTTGTACTGCAGCAATAAAAAAATCTACTTATTATGTGTTTAGTAGATCTCGTACAAAATCTATGAAGCTGCGACATTCTGCAAGTTTATAAAAAGTATCTCGGTTGATTTGACAGTCCGCTCTCCTATTGTCACATTTCACACAATGGTTGAGATTTCCCATACAAATACTGACTTCTCCAAAATCAATTAATTAATTATTGCATCAATCAAATAGCTATTTTGGTTGACCTGGTACTATTATTTATTATATTTGAAAAGGCTGTATGGATTTAGTTCCTTTGCTTGTCATTGTAGCGAATTAAATAATAAGAACAATTAAGAATTGCTGGCATTTCGGAACGCAATAGACCTCTTGAAAAATACATACTTAACGAATTCCTTTCATTATTGTGCTGGAGAACAAACCGAAACCAAAGTATGCGCAAACCACAGAGTTCATTAATATAACATGAAAACGTGAACGAAGCCGCTTGGAAATGCCTATTAACGCTATGGAAGAGAAAACAAATACCTGAGTAAAAAAAGGTACCTCTAAAAGGCTCGTAATTTCTACTTTTCTACAGGGCAAAACATGTTCCCAGAAGTCCTAAACTGAATGGATCTTGTCCTTGGGTGCATATGTATATGTAGAATATAGGGACAATCTCCAGTCAATATCACCCCGCACGTAGTTAAATTAAATTGTCGAAAGACTCTATTTGATGGCCGTACCCTGGATCCATGCAAGTCTTTCAAAAGTTAGAAGAGCCTAAAGCGGCCGCTTTTGCAGATTAATATTACTAATATGACAAGTATCAAAATAAAGTTGAAATTTACGCTATATCTTACGCCTACCACCCGGCAAAATAGTAACTCTGTAAACCTTCTAAACTCTGAATGACTAGTTGGCACCATAGATCTCCCTTCTTCGCTTTTTCATCTTTTATTATTTAAAACATATTTTTTTCACCAAATGAGTTAAAAATTCAAAAGAAACTTGTTAAGACTTTTTAAAATAAATATATATTTTTTTAAATTAATAAACCGTCGAAATGCGGAAACGAATGATATGTAGCGCTTTCATGTAGGATATACGAGCTTCACATACTAGTAGTTATGTTTACAACTGGGACCTATATACCACATAGTCCACGTAGCTCTTTCTTGCCATTCCTATGTTGTGATAAAACAGCAACCAATTTTCTATTCTCAATAAATCAGAACAATATCGTAATAAGAATTCAGGGACATTTATTTCGATATTGTGTTCCTGGTTTATATACAGTACACTCTCGGCTCGTAGCTTAAGCCTTGCGTTGTTGCCACTGGGGATATTTTATGGTCCATTGTCATACCAACTTAAGAATTCTTGTTCTTAGAAAGCAATATCGTTATTAACATGATATATTTTATACATAAAATTATAAATTGTAAATAAGTATTAATTGAGCTCTACTCGAAATTTAGAAAAAGTATACTGCATACATACTACTTCTTTATCCGTAATAAAAAGTATCTTATGTTCATTCTCGTTATGAAAAGTACTTATATACCATGGAAAAAAATTAAAGGAATGACAAACCCAATACTTTAAAATATTGCCTTGAATTAGTTTGAATCATTTGTTCTTAAGTGAAGTAAGTATCGATTTTTCGTAATTTTACGCGCGTAACATGTATTGAAACTTACTAATTAGTTCCCATACTGTTTGAAAATGGAAATTAATAGAAAATTATTAGTACCTTCAATATTTCATTGATTTGGTATAAAAACATTGGTATTTAATTAGTCAAAAAGCGATAGAATCATAACTTGTCGCTCCATCTGATCATATTAGACTTGGAGCTTTTAATAATAAAGTGTATATTTACAAGAATTGAATAAAGAATTCATATATTTAAACCATAAAAAATAATAAGAAGCTCATGTAGACGGTTCTTTACTATCTTTCAATCTGGATAAAAAGATCAATGTTATAACCATGCAAATATAAAATTGAGTCATTCAATGTGATTGAAATTCTGCGACTTTCAATCTAATTGATACAATTTTGTTAATCCGTCTATATCAGCTTTACAGATACCTGCGATACCTGGTTGGTAAATAAACAAAAAAATTCAAGTAGAATGCGGTTGTGTTGCTATTTTTTCGATTACGGCTAGAGTTGCCAGGTGTACGATTTTCGACCGGACAGTCCGGTTTTCTTTGTTTGTCCAATCAAGAAAAGCTTGGTAAACCGGACAAAAGATTCTGCTTTTAAAGCAAATTTGTTAGTTATCTGGCGAACTCTGTTCGTATCTCACCATAAATACTGTAAAAAGCGCTTTAATATAACTGTTAGTTGCACTAAAATCGAAGATACCATCTCAGGCTGTAATACTTTATTAAAAGCAGTGGCATCGAGTACTAAATATATGAAAAAGTATATTGGCTCTTAATTTAGAACTCGATGCAAATTTAGTAACTAAAAAGTTAGTTTTCAGTAAATGTATGTTAATAAAAAAAAACTTGTCCGGTTTTTTTCGAACACATCTGACAACCTTTATTACGACATTCCCAATCATGTTTGGGTGAAAAACACGACCTCTCAATTCTTTTCTGTTACGACTGCGGCCATTTGGCCAATAAAAAAGTACGTATTCAAAACGAATATTGAATTCTTTTTTATTTTAATGATTAATTTTATCCTTTTCTTATAAAGTTGAATGCTGAAATAGAAAAAGTTTTATCCGTAAACTGTGTTTGTTTTAGTCAAAGCCTTTTTAAGACAACCTTTGATGAGAGTGTTTGGTGACGTGCCCCTAAGTACGGCTTTTGTGCCCGATCTTTTGACTCGTTACTCTTTTCTTTTAGTTTTACTACAAACGCTACATTAGAAACTTATTCACTACTTAAGTATCCAAAAAGAAAAACGTCTGAAGCAAGACATTTGAGCCAATGGGCTAACTTTAATTAGTAAGTAATTTTTATGTTTTACATAGTACCGATTTCAAGATGTTGTAGAAAATATAATTTTTTGGTTTTTAGTTACTCTTGAAGTCGGTTTCTTTTTTGTAACAAAAATTTAATTTTACACTTTTAAGTTACGTATATGGTATCGCAAACGAAGTTTCGCTAGCACATGCTAGTCTGTGAATAAATGTTTATCGGCCGGTTCTGGCATTCGCCGGTCGCTACTGCAATGCGGCTCGTGCATTTTGGCTTACAGAAATCCAACTGCTCGACGCGACCTTTCGCCGCGTCTCGAAACCCATTCTTGTTCGTTGTTTAAGAAGTCCGATTGGTGTAAATGCTTGACAAAAATTGTTGAATAAAATGTTTACACCCATCGTCTGAATTCAGCAGGCAGCATTTTTGTTTGAATCTAAACTGTGATTGTCGATCTTTTCTAAATATGACAGATCTCATAACTTAATTTACGCGGTCGTGCTGTTTATTGTTATAGATTTCCATTGCACGCTTTCTTAGACTTAGTCGAGTCTACTACAGCACCTTATTGATCATAATTAGGTACCTAGTCATTTTAGGATTGACATAAACCTAACAGTATTTTTTCAATACATTTTCTATTTCATTCTGAGTAATTTTGTGCTATATCTTCGGAACCTAGGGTCTAATAGCAATGAAATTTAAATTAAATTATTCTAAAACTATACTGTATCCAACGCAAAGAGTATGATCAAAATCAAGATGTTATGAATGAAATAATACCACAACCAGATTTTAAAGAATTTACCAGATTTTAAAGATTTTTTTCCACATCTTCGATAGCCAAAGGACGATAACAATGAAATGTATATCAAATCACTATGAAGTTCCAACGAATTCAATAAAAACAGAATGATCAAAATTTGGCATATCTGACTGATTTCAAAGATTTTTCTCCTATATTTTCGGAACCAAAAGTCTTATAGAGATAAAATTTATATGGGACTATTTCGAAGTTATGTTGAATCTAACATAAAAAGAATAATTAAAATCGGTTTAGAAACAACGGACTTATGGCTGAACATTCATAAACCTCCTCCTTTTTAGAAGTCGGTTAAAAACAATGAGAGAATCTGTAATCTTGGAGATTTACGATATATGAAACCATTCAACCCGTCATAGACATACATGCTTCCTTAAATTTGTCCAGTGTTCTAGAAATTTAGAGAGACGTAAGCTCAGCGGTGAGATGGTAATGGATTGTAATAAATTTATATTCCTTGTAGATCTTGAACATTGTTATTGATATTGAAATATTGGGGATTCAATTTTAAGCAAAATTACTAAAACAATCGAATAGTCTGTTAAATTAAATTACAAACTAACGTTCTTTCACGAGCGGTAATTTCGACTAACAGTTTCATTCTGCGATTCATGATTAACAAAATTGTTTTGAAAAATTAAAATATATTAGCGTAAATAAAATGGTAATTTCAATGATATTTTGTGTAGACTGAACCGTCTTATGGGATAAAAATGGAACTTTATACAAGCAAAATCGCGTCAAGACCTTGTTTGGTGTACAACAAATATTTTACAGCGAAGTAAAAAACAAGTACTACGAGGAGGGATCAAAAAGTAGTGAGAATGAGATAGAATATAATGACTATTGATAACTTAATAATTTATTTTTCTACATATTCTCCGAGTCTCTCTAGACACCGAGTCCAGTACTTTTCCAAGGCTTCAATCCTTTTCAAAAAAAAGTTTTGTCTTGGTCCTGCAAAAAGCTCTCCACGGCATCCATCATCTCGTTATCGTCTTCGTACCTCTCTCCCCTTAAGTATTCTTTCAATTTGGGGAACAGATAAAAATCGCTAGGCGCCAGATCTGGTGAATAACGTGGGTGGTCAATCAATTCGAAGCCAGCTTGCTGAATGGCAGCTATCGCAAGTGCCGACTTGTGCGCGGTTGCGTTATCATGATGAAACAGCACGCCCCTTCGAAGTTTCCCTCTCCTTTTCTCTTTGGTGGCATTCCTCAACTTGAGAATTAAAGCTGCATAATATTGGCCTGTAATAGTGGTTCCACGCTCCAGGTAATCAATCAACAATTTTCCTTCTGAGTCCCAAAATATTGAGGCCATAACCTTGCCAGCCGATGCCACGGCACCAAACTTCTTCGGGGTCGGTGATGATGGCCGTTTCCATTGCGAAGATTGCTGTTTTGTCTCGGGATCAAAATGATGGACCCATGTTTCCTCCATTGTTACGAAACGAGACAAAAAGTTTCAGAATCTTCTTGAAACTTGTCCAACAATATCTTCGAAATGTCAAGTCGATTTTGTTTTTGACTCTCGGTTAACATTCTCGGCACCCATCTTGCGGAGACTTTTCTCATATTCAAAGATTGTTTCAATATGGATTGAATACTTTCATATGAAATGCCTGTTTCTTGAATTAAGTATCGGACGGTAACTCTTCGATCGCTCAATACAAATTTCTCGACTTTCGCAACATTTTCTTGGGCGACTGACGTCGATGGACGGCCGCAACGATGTTCGTCTTTCGTGCTCGTTCTCCCTACTGGAAATTGAGAAGCCCACCTCGTGACAGTGGAATACGGCGGAGCAGACTCTTCTAATGTTGTCTCCAAATCGCATTGAATCTCTTGCGTCGTTAACTTTTTTAAACAGAGGTATTTAATAACGGCTCGCACTTCGCTTTGCTCCATTTTCGAGAACACGTTCCGACACGAAGCAAACAAATGACTACATTCAGAAAAAAACAAAAGTGAATCGAGGATTTTTTTCTTTATTAATATTACAAATATGTATCTGAGCTATGCCTGCCAGCATTTATTTTTTTCTTACCAAAGAGTTTGTCGTTCTCACTACTTTTTGATCCCTCCTCGTAGAATACCCGAGAGAACTCTCTAATTTTCAGGATAGAATAATTAATTAATTTTTATCTGCGGTATTTTAAGTACTTGCCGGTGTATATAGGTATAGATATGGATAAAATACTATATTTTTCCATAGTATAATATATCAAATTCGATTGATATATTTAAAGACCATTAAAAAGACTAAATAACCAAAAAATATCACCAAAAAAACTAAATCTTACCGGAAAGTTTATATTAGTTTGTAGAAAATAATATAAGTTCATAATGGTCTCACTAAGCGGCCTGGTTGAATGTCGTCATTATCATCTCCTCACTATCATGTCCAATGACAGAATTTAAATGGGATGAGGTGTGGGAACAATATTTGCTGAGACGTAATGGTTTGCAAGTACTCAATTTGTGTTTTAGTAAATAAATAGACCTGTTAAAGCAATTAATTTTTGTTCAAACGTACTTCATTAAAACTGAATCTGGGGAGAAAATTCAGTGGGAAAGAAGTAAGAACTGTTTTAATGTAACTAAGACCAACAAGTCACCGTTTAAAAGTTAAGAATGCACGTGCACTTAGAATTTAAAAACTTTTAGTTTCTTTTCCAATCTTAGAATTCTACGACTTGTTAGAAGCTAAAAGGAAGTTTAATTAATATAAACCCTAGTAGTATTGGACACTGTTGGGTTAATTATACATAAATCAACTGTAATTGTTTTTCTTTGTCTTGATAAATAATAAAAAGTATGGTATATACTCTCGCTATACCTATATGTGTATTCTCGTCGTCGTCATTCTTGTGCTGTCCCTGGTTCATCCAGAGCATTATGTCGTTCATTTTTTTCTTCATTGTGATGAGATTAGCACTCATATCGTATCAGTCATAATGTTACGCAAACATTTCTTGGGCCTACCTTTTTTGTGGGTAGGCTCGACATCTTCTCTACCCACGAGCCCCAAAAGCCATCGACGAATCTCTGAAAATAAGGTAGGATGCGTACGCCATTTTGTATGCCTAAAAAATGGTCGCCGGTGAGGGTTTGAATGTACGAAAATATCAGACGTTCCGAATTTGTAGCCAAGTTGATCCGGTGACATCTTTTAAGTGCACTTCAAAATGTTAAAATTCTTTTCATCTATACAGATTATCATTACAAATTACTGTCGGCATACGCATATAAAATTGAATTAAGGTATGATTTAGTTTATAAGCAATAAATAGGAAGGACAAGTTAATGTATTATAAAATGCCTGTATAATATACTTATATTAAAAAGTTTATTTGCCTTGGCTGTTCCAACAACAATTTTAGTTGTTGGATAACAACAGTTTTAAACAACAATATCTATAGTAAACTGTTTTCAATATATTTCATTAGGGACACCAAAGGGACATCTCTGCGATCGTAATATTCTTGGGTTATAACTATAGCCATTGTAGAACAAGGTTGCTGAGGGGTATTCAACGATAACAGAAGGTGATATAAAGTTCTATTACAATAAAATAAGTTAAATCTAATTAATAATTAGGAAAACTAGAAATAAATAATAAAATTAGTGGATACTAACACCTAAACTAGGCAAAGCCTGCACTATAGGTGTTAGTTCCTTCCTATAATGTATAATTTGAATGTTTCACTTATATTCATATGTGGGTAGAAGTGCTACAAAATTTTGTGAGGTGTTATACTGCCATATAATCTTGTATAGACAGATGTTAACGGGAGTATATAAAGTAGGAACCTAGGTAAATGTTTAATACGAGTGTGTAAAATAATAAAAAACGTGTTAATTTTAACGAGTGTAAATGCGTGTATGCTTGTGCATCTGTGTGTGCCTGTACGTATGCGAATGGTGTGTGTGCTTATCTGAAATGTTTGTGTACTTAAGTGTTTAAGTATAGATTTGAATTGAAACAATCATTTTAAAATCTTAAAAAGTTCTTTCACTTCTTCATAGTCTTTAGTCTTTAGCCACGTTATCAATTTTTGTTTGCTTTGGAACCTGTTTAAAGGGTAAATATTAAGGATTTTATTATAACACAGAGGCCCAAGGAAACATAGGAACTTAGTCATATAAAATGAGTTATAAGAATCGATGGGGAAAATTTTGTTCTTTCTTCGAGTGGAACGGTTATATTTTGTATCATATATTGATTTTTGATGGTAGGACAAGGTAGCATTTAGTATAAACAGTTTCCTGACTGTTAGGACGTCACACTCAGAATAAAGTTTAACCGTCGGATATCTGTAAGGTTTCGATTTTATTGTTTTTAAAAGTATTCGTTGCGCTCGTTCTAATTTGATTAGGTGGCTTTTTCTTGCTCCTCCCCAGGATGTAATACAGTAGGACAATACTGATTGAGCTAATGAGAGGTAAACTGTTCTAAGGAGTGATTGGTCAGCCACATTCCGTAATTTCTTAAAGATGTAAATTATTTTCTAGTCTGTGTAGTTAATTTATTAATATGCGAACACCAAGTAAGCTTGTCATCTAGTAATACACCCAAATACTTTATACAATTTGATTTTGCTATTATATCACAACTGCATGTAAGACTAAAAGGCTTGCAAGTGTGTATTTGAATACTATAGTTAGGATTTAATGGGAGTGAACGCTCAGTGTTATTAAAAATAATATAGTTCGTTTTTGTGACATTTAGAGTAAGTTTGTTTAGATTAATCCAGCTAGATATTTTGTGTAAACCTAACTCAGCTATGGACTTTGTTTCTTCCCAAGTCTTACCATAGAAAATGATTGCTGTGTCGTCAGCGTAACTAAAAAATTTGCTTTTATTTAGTTCTAAATTACATAAACTATTTATATAAATTAGGAAAAGTGTAGTAGTAGTGTAGTGAAGCCCGAGAACGCTTCCTTGAGGGACGCCATACGTAATGGGGATTTCTTTACTGAAATACCCACCAATAGTCACCTTTTGAGTTCGATCACTTAGGTAATCCTTAAATAGCTTAGAGCCATACCACTGATGCCAATTGCTTCCAGTTTGTTTACTAGAATCGGAACAGAAACTGTGTCAAAGGCCTTCGCGAGATCTAAGAAGACTCCTAGGCACTTGTCTTTATTATCAATATGTTTGGCTACACAGTTAACAAGTTCTGACAATGCCTGCTTGGTAGATTTACCCTGTCTGAAGCCGAATTGATTGTTAGATGAGATATGTTTGTCTTCAAGATAGGTCACCAATCGCTTATTAACAATCTTCTGTAATATTTTAGAGAGCGATGTAAGGACTGAAATAGGACGATAATTACTGACACAGTTTTTGTCGCCAGTTTTAAATATGGGATGAAATGAATTTTTTAAAACTTTTGGAAAAACTCCCTTTTCAACACATAAGTTAGCAATGTGCGTAAGAATGTTTTTTGCCATTTTATAACTTTAATCGGTATGGCATCCCACCCTACACAACTATCAGATTTTAGGCTATTTATTATGGCATCGATTTCTTGCTCCGATGTACCAAGCATGAATATGGAATTGAGGGGGGAGAGAGATAAAGTTAAATCTTCATTATCAGTGTTGGATGGAACAATTTTATCCGCTAAATCTTTGGCAATATTGGAAAAATATGTGTTGACTGTCTGTAGGGATAGTTCAGGCGATTTTTCCGTATAGAGTAAATCAGTAGCTGTAGTTTTTTTGTTACTATTATTTCTATTTGTGACCATATCTATAACTTTCCATTTTTCTTAGGGTTATTAGCATATTTAGTAAATTCTTCTCTTTCATATTTGTTTCTTAGATTTTTAAATAAATTGTTACAAAAGTTTTTATATCTTTTATATATTGTGTTTAATACGATGTTTATGGGATCTTTCTTACATTTAAGGTGTAGACGATTGCGATGACGTATACAGCGTATTAAACCAAGAGTAATCCAGGGTTTAAGACAGTTCATACGTTTAGGTTTAGAGATAGTAACAGTATTTTTAATGATAATTGTATTAAGGGTATTTACAAGTTGTTCTGCTTACTGCTAAGGTAGGATCATCTTATTCCATTATTTTGTCGAATGAGTAATCTTTTAGATAGCATAGAATTGCGTCATAATTTTTTTTTGATTAGTGATTTTTTTAGGAGTGTGTGTATTAGTTTTAAGGGCTAGAGAAGTAAAAACAGCAGAATGGTCGGTTATAAAAGCATCAAAAACGATAGTGCTAGCTGGGAATTTAGATTTGATCATAATGTGATCTATACAATTATTATTTCTTGTTGGAAATTCATGTCCTGGCAAAATTCCGTGACTTGCGAGTAGATTTAGATAATCGGTTGAACTAGAGTCTTCATTATTATATTTAATATCTATATTTAGGCCACCGATGATTAAAATACTATCATGATTACGATACTGGTTTAGTAATATTTCAAGTGAATTTATAAATGAGTCAATTCTTTTATGTGACGGTGATCTATAGATGCAAATAACAGCAATTTTCTTGTTAATATCTATTACTAAGCACGTAGCATCTCTAAGAGACACTTCTAGCACAGAACATTCAAGGTCTTCCTTAATAAATATAACAATACCATCGTTCTGATTGTAATTTTTTGTAGTATAGTTAGTGTTGTAGTGTTTTATTGACGAAAAATGTACAATTTTGTCATTCCATGTCTCAGTAAGAATGTAGATCTCATAAGGTATATCTATTCTAGACAATAGGATTTCAAATTCAGCAAAGTTTTTATTAATGCTTCTGATGTTTTGCGTTAATACTTTTAGTTCATGTTGGGCTGAGCCTTGTTTCGCCAGGAGAGATTTACATTCATCTGGTTTACACATAAAGGATACACTCGGCTATATATTATCTAATTGATTCGATATATTATTTTCGTCTATATAGTTGAATTTTGGTTAAACTCAGCAGTTACAGTAGTTATCTTTAGATTCTTATATAATATATATAGCACACTAGACCCACTATTACAGTATATTATTTTTAAAGCAATATAATTTGTTACACAAATAAAATATATATTAAGTATAACAGAAAAATAAGAAATAAAGACGAAAATTACATGCTTTCTTGACCGATTGAGAACTTTCAGTCCCGCAAAGGTTGAAGAGTAATAAATCGAAACACTGCCTATTTCATTTTCATATAGTCATTGTGGATTTTTTAGGGAATATAGCTGTGCTTCACTTTTAATTTCCAAATGAGTTGACTCTGTAGTCTCATGGAGATAAATTCTTCCATTGTTAGTCCAACAAAATTTGTACCCTTGTATCTTCGCAAAATCTCTTGCAAGATAAAATAGTCTACGCCCTGTACTTGACAGAGATTCAGAAATATATATTGGTATATCCTCACCCGGTAGCCCAATAGCAGACGAAGTAAGGCGTTTATTTCAGTGGATTTTCTTATATGCCTTAAGTCCTTGGAGCACTTCATTCTTAACCATTACTGAATTGAAGTCGGCGATTATTGTGCCTTTCCCAGTTTTACCGTATAGTCGGTAAACATCTCTAATAGCTGTTTGTGGGACCACTAGGTTTAAAGCTTTACATGTATTCTGAACGATGATACTTAAATCACCTTTAGTCTCCGGTTAATTAATGACTGGCCAATTCCTAATCTCTATCATAGATGTTTTTGAAACTCTTTGCATGTCTTCTAACTTAGATTCTAACACAGCAATTTGGACCTTTTGGACGTTACGCTCTTTTTCTAAGCGTTCTACCTTTTGTTTCATGTTTTCATATTGAACATTAATAAATTCAAGAGCTTTCTCAATTTCTTGGTTAGAATTTTTTATTTCATTATTTTATCGCTTGATTTCAATGACTTCTGATACTAATTTATTTAATATGGAGTTTTGACTTTCTTTCCACGCATCGAGCATTTCCCTGATTTCGTTTTTGAAAATAGTTAGTTGATCATCAGAACCTTTTCGCTGTCTTTTCTGCCGTAGGGGAGCAGAGTAAGACGTAGTAGCTGTAGGAACCAGTTTTGATACATCCGAGTCGGAGAGGGTGTGGGTTAATTCTTGGTTAAGTGCAATTCGTGGGAACCGAGACATTATGAAACAAGTCAAGTTAAAGTGCCGAGGTTCAAAGTTTATATGTTTGTGACTCGATTCGAATGAAAAAAAAATAACCAGTTTTACCTGAGCCCTCAACTGGGTGTTGTATAATGATAATCACGTATTAATTTAAAATTGATTAAACACAGCGTACACCTCACTTTTATGCGCTCCTAGTACTTTTTTACCAATTGTTAAAATAAAATATTATTTAAAAATATATTAAAGAATTAATTTTGTAACAGACGTCCGCACACTTTCGTTGTCCAGTCGGAAGGCGGTATTTACACGCATGTTGATTACGATTCGGGTTTTCTGTTAAATATTTGTAAACATTTCTAGATTTATATCTCACGAATATTAAACACCTCATTGACAATCAAGCTCAGGTGATGCTTCATTAATATACAAAAGGACCAATGCTTTTATTTCAATATCTTGACATTGTGAAGACCTTGAAGTGAAAATTGGTATTACCGTTAGCAGAAATGGCGTTAGCTTAAATGAATACATATTGAAAAGCTACCAAAATTTTTAAACATTTATTTCGCGAGTTTTCAGTTATACACATTTATAAAGATAGAGTGGTGCGCAACGGGCTCGTCATTGGATTTAGCAGAATACCAAAATCAGGCAAACCTACAATTGAGACGATAGTGTCCGGCGATTTTGACGACATAGTAATAGCAGAATTGAGCCCCAGGCATAAAGATGGATGTGTTACGGTCCTTGATGCCGTGTTAATGTTTGCTGTCCGCCTCCCACTTGGTACTAGAAATGGAGACACGGTATGTAATAACTCAAATTACCTCATATTTATTAATTGTACTTAAAGCGCTGACTTAGCATCTACGTCAAAGCGTTTCAGGTTTTAAAATGTAGATATATAAAAATTATGTATGTTTGTGTTAGAATAAATAAATTTAAAAAAAATCGATGTCCCTGGATGCCTGAAGTACTGATCCACAGTATTTAAATTGGTATTCTTAGCTGCATCTTCCTATAAGTACACGTATTTATGTATCAGTAAAGTTGTACGCAGGTAATGTACCCTGACTTTTTTTTTAGACTAGACTTATGCACAATAACTTCCTATTATTCTACTGGGAGGGAATTGCTTTATGTATCTAATATAACAAACAAACAAAATAGGCACATATATGACTGAAATTTATTAATTTATAATTTGACCCATCGTCATAGTGAAATTATTTTTTATTTTGACTTGAATAAATTCACTAATAGTAAGTTTGACTAAACAAAGATATTATGTATCTGCCTTTTAAGTTCGAAGATGTATAGCTACTTTGTTAGCGTTTAATATACATCATTATGACAAAGGTATTATATAACTGAAAAAATGTCATAAATATTGTTACTTAGCAGGTAAAGATTTAGAAATTAAACTTCTTTTTAAAGAATGCAAGTTTCGTAATATATTACAGAACACTGGCTTAAAACTTTTGAAGTCATAAATTTTATAGAAAGTGATAAGTGCGTTTGTAAGGAAGTCTGCTATACATGCCGGTTCAATTATCCTTGTAGCAAATTATGTAATATGTAAAGAGTGTAAAGACACAATGTCACATTCTGTTGAACGTACAGTAGAGGTTCCCTGTGTTGAGTTTGAACACAGAAGATTATAGTAAATTTGAAAGCACAATGGAAGAATTATTACGATAACATAATGAAACTAATAAATTACCTATGATTTGTCGGGATTTTAATGTTAATTTGTTGAAAATGTCATCAAATCGTTTCAAGAGCATTAATCTTTTTAAATCGTTCAATCTTATAAATGTGTTTAATGAACCAACGCGTATAACTGCAAATTCAGCTCCCTGCTTAGACAATATATTTTGTAGTTGTGAAATAATTGATAAATCAGTCATAAATATACTACGATCAGACCACTGTGGCCAGTTTATATCAATACCCTTTGATAGTATTAATACTAAAACCAAAATAACTTGCAGGCGAGTGAATAATTAGCGTTTAAAAACCTATAAAGATAATGTACTTAAACAAATTCCTACTTTGGATCTGAAAAGCGAAGACCCAAATAACTTGTATAATAATTTTTTCGACGTTATACAAGCTGAATTTGAAAATACATTTAAAACTAAAACAATTAACAGGAGTAATAAACTCAAGTTTAGTGGTTATGCTGCGAAAACTATATATAAAAGTCGAATAAAACTGTATGAATTATAGAGTCAAAAACAATTTAATCAACATTCCGAGTTTCTTGACTATGTAAAAAAAGTACTCTAAGAGTTTTAAAAGAGTGTGCATTGCTGCTAAATCTTCATATTATATTAATAGAATTAAACAATCATCAAATATCATTAAAACAACTTGGAATATCATAAATGATGCTTTTGGCAAAAACACACGTCGCGATGATGGAATTAAACTTGTAATCAACAATAACACCGTTAGTGATAACTTTGAAATCGCACAAACATTTAACAAATACTTTAGCGATATACCAACTTTAACAACTAGCTCCTTATCGTCATCACCATTGGAAGTTGAGCTGCTAATAACACAGTACGTAGATAATAGATACAGTAGTACACAGACGTAACATTTTATTTAAATTTAAGCATATAGATAGAGATGATATTGTTAAAACTTTCAAATAATTAAACATTAAAAACACAGATGACTGTTGGGGTATATATTTAAAATATTTAAATAACGTAATAGACACTATGGTACCACCATTAGTATAAATATTTGTTTTACAAAAAACAGATGTAAGGTCAATTTACAACCTCAGCCCTCGGAAGTCTCTTGGAGATCTCGGAAATCGGTATTATGACGGTCGCCTGCCAATATATTTTTAATAATATAAATTACTAGGATAGGCCCGCGAATTCGTCTACGCTGCATTTGAAATTCTCGCCGTATTCCCATGGTAAAAAGTAGCGCAGAGTTAAGTCTAAGAATTAACTGGCGATTAGTGATAATCGCATCGAAATCGGCCCAGTAGTTTTTACGTGAATCCAGAACAAACAGACAAACCCACAAACAGACAAGAAATCTAAAAAAAAACATTGTATCGTGTTCTCCGTCGATTATATAGTCTATTCCAGTTGTTTCTTTTTTAAATAGCTTCAATGTACAGACACGGCATGTTTAGAATTTTATAATATTGTTACGAGTTGCAGGGCTCGAATTAAAATACCATTATATAAAATGGAATTATTATAGAGTTTATTAGAAGTACTCAAACACGTATAACACAGGTACAAATATAACCGAACGTAATAAGTCCAAACGTAATGCAGAAGGAAGATCGTAATTCAAATACACGCGCAAAGTCCGTCACTAAATAGATTACCGAATGTACACAAGTCTTGGTTCACTCGTGGTTATCGCTCGACTACCTCTTCCTCAATCGGGCCATTGCTTTATATTGCACAAATGCAAATATGTCTGCCCAGCAAGCCTTGACGCAATTTCCTAGAAATTGTAATCCGCACACCGGGCTAATGACTACCATAAAAGATTACAACACACAATGGGCTGTCTTCTAATCACAAATTTTAAACACAAAGTAAACAAAAGAAGTCCAAATGCCGAAAGGTAATAAAATGTGTTTCTACAGGTATGCAGGTGTGAATTTGTCTTTGTCGGCGACTAGGTCGTAACAATATTGTAGTTTTAATTCATAAAACTCATTAGTTTCTGTGAAAAAATTCTGTGACGTACAAAAACAGACGGACGAATTGACCTAATGTTCTCATAAAGGTTTTGAGGGTTTCGGTTTTATTCAAAATCTTACACAGCTCTAAAAGATGTAAACAATACAACTTTCATATTTATATAATACGCATATGAGCAAGGATTTTGATCCTGTTTATCAGGCTTTTATTTATTTAAGAAAATATTTTTGATATTTGATAAAGCTTCTTGGCTTAGGATAGCAGTGCCACGGATCACGCGCAACCTACGAAATCCATTTTAAACCTCGCTGCGCGTTTTCTTCTACAGTGCTTTACAGCTATAATGCTGAGCACGGAAATATGGATGGTTTTAATGCAGGTAGACAAAAAATTGTTTAAAAATTGAATTAAAGATGTAATCTGCTTGTTATCAATGTCACTGTCATACGTACTAATATATTCAAATTGAAAGTGTATCAGGAGTGCCGGCAGAAATTCACCTCATGCAACTCTTAATGACATAATCCGTCGAGCTCTTGTCACCGCTGGGGTACCTGCCGTTCTAGAATCGAACGGCTTGTGCCGCGACGATGGCAAGAGACCCGATTGCATGTCATTGGTCGCCCCTTAGTATGGGACGCGTCTTGCGTCGATACTTCGGCAGCGTCCTATGTTCCAGCCACTAGCATGTCTGCCGGTACAGCTGCTGCACAATAGGAGGCTCTAAAACGCCGCAAATACTCAGCTATCGGAAATGGCTACATATTTGCGCCTTTTGGGGTCGAGACCCTAGGATCATGGGGGCCTGAGGCGCACAAGCTTTATCGAGACATAGCCAAACGTCTGGTGGATGTCTCACGTGACCAAAAGACTGGTTCATATCTCGGGTAACGCATTAGCGTTGCCATTCAGCGAGGCAATGTGGCCAGTCTTTAGGGCATGTTTCCGACTGAAAGCGGTCTGATACTAGATTGTATAGTTTAGTTTTAGTTTGTATATATAGTTTAATTTATTTATAATTTAGTTTATTTTTAAATAAAATTAAATATCTTGTAATTGAAAGTGAGTTTATTGAATATTTGTTTTTCCTTCTTCATGACCTTGGCAATAAATATAGGATATATTTCATTCCAAGGGAATGGAATAATTTTTGTGATATATGACCTCAAAGCTAACGATAGTGACGCTAGTTTACCGGTTATGTATGTATATGGACATGGACATAGGTATGACAGAAGACAAAATTTTGCTTTCATTTGTCTAGCACCAATAGTCGTTTGCGTTATGCCCACTTCGTTATTCGTTGCAGCCGCAAGCAGGAAACTAGCGCGGGAAGTAGGTATCGCGGGTATGCCATGTCCCCCTTTTGAAAGCGAGTATAATGCAAATGAAGTATAAAGAGAATAACTAATAATGGATGCAACATACATACACAAACAGACGGACAGATATGGTGAAATCGTAAGGTTCCCGTTTTACTACTTGGCTGCGAAACCCTAGCAAGAGGCAACATATTTGAGGTTACCTCGGAAAATACAAAGTAAGGTTTTTATTTACCCTGCGTAACAAAATATTCATATTAAGGGAGATAGGGACTTTTGGGCTTAAAAAAAGTAAGATGTTGGAGATATGGCTTCAAAAAGCGTTATATTTTTCTATTACAAATTGGAACACATCAGCCTTAGATTCTATCTGGAAAACGAGAAATATTAAAAATAAATCACAAATAAAATAAGTTACCACTAAACCAACCAACTATCCAACGTGGTAATGTGGCCAGAATTTTGGGAAAGCTCCCTGCTGACAGCGACTTGGAGTCAACAGTATAGTTTAATTTATAATTAGGTTTATTTTGAGTAGGATGTCGTGTATTATTTATAGACTAACTGAACTAACACTAAAATCACTCATTTTTTTACTATTTGGGTCCAAGAATGTATGAAAGCATATCCGTCTTCTTTGAACTTTATGTTATGAAGCCATTGTAATGTTACGAGCTACAGGATTCGAATTAAAAATGCCGTAGGAACTACTATAGAATTTATTAGAACTGTACAAACACGTATAAAACAAATACAAATAAAACTGGATGCAACCAGTTCACACTGCACGATTCAATGCAATTCGACACGCGCAAAGGCCGTAGTCTATATCGCTAATCGAGAGTACTACAAACGTCTTACTCGTCTCGTAGTCGTCGCTTGACTGCCCACCCCTCCATTCGGGCATTGTCTTATACTAAAACAAGTAGGAAAACAATAGCATGTTTTTCTTAATTACAAATTCTAAACATAAAAGAATTCCTAAATCCGGGAAGACAATAAACTGCGCTTACGACAGGCAGCTGTGCGTTTGTCCTTGACGGCATGTAACAGTAATATAAAACCGGTACGAGAAATATTTACGTGTATAATGTTACTTTATGTAAACATTTAAAGTTTTTTAAAATGTAAAGAAATGTAAGTAGAAATATTAAAAAGTTATAATAACATTGAATGTGTCTTTTCAATGTTATTATAACTTGTTAATATTTCTACTTAATAAGAAATGTATTTTGATGTTTTTAAATACTACATTAAATAATGATACAAGTTAGACAGATGTATAAGATTGAAGACAAACTTGGTACAATTACATGAAAAAGTAGTTCAATTCATTAACATTATTTCCTAAAGGTATCTGTGTAAACTGTGAAAATGAAAATATTTTATTTCAATTAAAAAAATATTGTACAGGATATTACTTTGTCTTCTCTTATTCTTGTACAAGCTAGGTAGATGGATTCTTGCAAATACGTATCTAGAGGTTTACTTGCAATGTATACTATCTTTGTTATTTATTCAGTGATTAACAATTAACCTACATTCTTTTCTGTTTATTATTCTAAGATACTATATGACTATTTTTCAAAAAGTTAAATCGGCAGACGAACACGTATATTGTATATCCCCAAATTAAGCAAGTTATGCTTGCGTTATGGGTAATATATAACGGATTACTCTGAGGCTGATCCCGGACACCCAGACCTTATGCCAGGAATCGAACCTGGATCCTCTATGTTGCAGTGAGGTAGGCCGGCAAAGGCTTACGCTTTTTTTTTAGCCAGGGGAAATCCGTTTGAGGACTAAGCCGCGACAAGGGCAGAGCCTTGGGGGGATAACTCGCGACCTAGTGTGGGATTCGCCAGATCGGGGGTGACACTAGCATGTCCAGTCAGAACTGGTGCCATGCTGTTGCCACTCCCCGGTTAGGGATACCCACTAAAACCCCTGGGTGTTCCGTCCTTTGCCTTATGCCAGGGCTACGCGTATATGACCTAGCCTCTCCGCAGCCCTGGAGGACGTGGGCCTCGCGAGGCCTCTTCCACTGCCGGGAGACTACTATATCCCCCGGCATCATTATGCTCTATATGCGTGGGGCGGTCTGTAACTCGCCCCACGGGAGGAGAGGTGAGCGCGCCCGAAACACTCGCGCCCCCATCTCGACGGCAGGTGCAGGTGAGTGAGAACCTCTATACTCCAAGAGGCCCCAACCGCGCCGCCCGTTTACGGTGGCCGAAGGTCCTGGCTGGCCCTCCGACGCTGACGCGTCCTCCTTTGGCGGGAGCGGAGCAGTGATGTGCGCTCAGGCTCTCGCTCCGCCTCCTCCTTCGCAAGCATAACGCGCTCGCAGAAGGAGGAGACGGCGTCCCATCCTGTTGGGCTCCCGACCATGGTGCGTACCACGGCCGGGAGCGAGAGGTCATGTCCGGTAACGGCGACGAGGTCTCGGCGCTGCTCTGTCCAGGCAGGACACTCCTGGAGAGTGTGCAGCGCCATATCCTCGTCGCCAGTGTCACAATGATGGCACCCTGACGTCGGCTCACGGCCAAGGCGACGCAGGTACCTTCCGAAGCAGCCGTGACCCGAGAGGACCTGTGTCAGTTGGAACGTCAGGGTGCCGTATCTACGTCCGGTCCATTCCTGCAGGACGGGCCTCACCGCTTCGATGATGGCGAGGCCCGCGCTAGGGTGTCTGAGGTGTTCTTCCCATACCACCATGGCGTCGTCGCGGAGGACCGACCGGCAAGCCTCCGTCTGGCAAAGGCTTACCCCGCTCAACCACCGACGCCGCCAATATTTGTAATAACTTATTATTTTATTATGAAGTATTTGGATTTTAAGGTTTCCTCAGCTGGACCATGAACAGCCATCATCAATCAATTTGGTTCAGTTATAGTTAAGTTTTCTTGATTGTACCCATACATTTTTGAAATGTGTTTGTATATTGTTTCCTGGGTAGGATAAATGAAAAGAAGGTGATCAGAGTTTAAAATACAAAAATGTGCTCAAAACGCGCAAGGAAATTGTATCCTTGACTGACAGAAGTGGGAATCAACTGCCAATAACATAAAATCTAGTGGTTTGAAGGGAAGCGAATAAAGAAGCTTGATGCCAGGCGTGACGATAAAAAGTCCCGCCCCCCCTTTGTCATACCCTACAATCATTTTGGTAGCGTATTGACCTGTTCGAAATATGATCACATATTCCTAGTCAAAATAGGTTATTCAACTATAATCTACTGGGTTACAACTTATAGTCAGTTTTATAAAACTCCTAACACCTCTTACGGAAGAAAATATTTAATCTGTTAAGAAAATGTTTTGCCTTAATTTCTATAAGCAAGCAATGCCGATTGTGTTTGACGGAATCTATTGCCTAGCTTCAAAGAATACTATAAATGGCTTCTTGAATGAATATTTTGCAATTCACTAATAAATACGTCGTCACCATAGCAACGCGATTGAAGTTTCGCTGAAATATATTAGTTTTTAATAATTATGTTGTATCCTAATCTATACTAGAGAAGAAAGATCTGTATTTTTGTATGATTGTAACGAACAAACTCAAAAACTGCTGGACCGATTTCAAAAATTCTTTCACCATTCGAATACTACATTATCTCTGTGTTCGAAATACAGATATCGAATTAGAACATACGCCGGTTCTCGATTGTTACGCGAAGGCACTTTTTTATTGCGTCGAAAAGACTGTATGCCGCGAATTGCCTTGAAGACGCACGGTGTGATTGCTCTCGCGTAATATATTTAATATTTGATTTTATTGAGAATTTTCGATATTTACCAGGGTGTGGAACACTATAATACTGACGATAAGTTAATATATTCAGTGAGCATGTGAAAAGGACGAGGCGCGGATGTATTTGGACATACATTTATCCATCCCCCGTAGTGTTTCCCTTGTAGCAGTAGTTTAGTAGGATATTTTATATATTTTCTCTCAAGGGGCGCCCCTCCCTGACGATAATGACGGATTAGTGTTCCTCCTTGTTCCTATTCCCACCACCGCCGGCTGGAGTACCAGGTAAGTACCTAGTACCTAAGTACCAAAAATTATCTTGTGAGTTTGTTCCGTCGGGTTACCGATCCCGCCATGTACGGTACACTCTGATTTAATATAGGCTATATAAAAATTAAAGATCCCTACTAAAACTTTAATAATGGAACCTATCAATCTAAACAAAATACTTGGCGCTGGAATCGGGTTCTATGATTTTGATGAAATTTTATGTGTTTGAGCGGGTCCGGGGTGGTTTAGATTCACAATTAGACTCGGTAGCTGGCGTTGGAATCGGGTTCTAAATTTTTATTTTTTCAGAGTAGGTCAACGTCTGCCGAGACCGCTAGTAGTATATAAACAAATACTAACACACAATTATGTCGATATGTAAAGAAAAAACAAGTTAGCGACCATCAATAAAAACAATTAGAAAAATAAAGACACTCTTTACATATAGCGGTAACTTAGTAACTAAATCATTCGCATTTCGGTTCGATGACGTGGCTTCAGTCCTTTCATATAGCATTCGAAGCTTTAGAAGATTTTCTGATCTTATGTGAATATTATTACAATGAAAATGTGCTCAAAGTGAGTAGTAGTAGTAGGGGGAAGTACATCGTAAATAAACTTGGTTATCACTCCACCTATATAGGTATATATTATAGTATATTATTTAATTCCTTAAAATGGGGAAACCAAAGCCCAGCGGCAATAATATTATTTGTCTTCTTTTCTGCGCTTATTTTTGTTTTCCCACCTAAATTGTAGATAAGCTTATTTAAGCTTCGGCCGGCATTTATGGTCCATCGTTAATTTACGCAATTAAAGCCGATTCAGTTTTATGTGAAAACGCATAAAATTTGAACTTAGAATCTACTTCACCGACCACTTTATTAGATCATTATAAAGTTCTCCAGAATTGTCTCTTGATTATTGTAGAGCTTATTAAGAGTTTTCATGGTTAATAAACCACGAAAATATGTGCTTCCTATCATATCGCCTGTTTGCTTCAATAATGTGATAACTCCGACATTTTTTTTTTTAAAATTTGATATTTTATATAACCCTTTCCCATTTTACTTTTCGAAAAGGAGTGGTATTTTTAGAATAAATTATGGATTTACAGTAAAAAAAGTTATTCGTTTTGATATAATTATTTTCTGAAAGTAAAATAAAGGATTCTAATTTTTTATTTTCAAGATAATACATTATTGAAAGAATGAGGCGATATACTCTTTTGTCAAGCTGAAATTGGTTAAATGCATTACATTTAGTGGGGTGCACTTGTTCGGGACAACAGTGAGGTAGTGTGGGATTCGTGACTCTTCATTACTCACGAAAAATACTACAACGTTCTTCCTATCACTCGAGTCCAGGTTGTGAGACAATCATTTCGCTCTCGCGAGAACATACTCCTCTGAAATAAGTCTCGTCCACTTTATAAGACCCGAAATCTATGAGCAATGAACATGAATTTTTAAACTTTAACAGATTATTAGAATATAATATTTTATTTGTTATTCTTAAAGGAAAATTCAACTGAATAGATTCAGCAAATTTTTGTTGTGGTACTGTTACATAAGTTATGCCAGATTTCTATATTTTATTATCCACTCATTTGCCTTACTGTGTTGAAGATGGCCCTAATATTTCAATTTTTTTAATCTTGGGTTTAAACTGGTTTTTATTTTCAACTACTCTACGGACTCGAGTTCCGTACCCTTTTTTACAACTTAATTTCTATGAAAGTTTTAAGAGTTCATACACGCTTATTGTTTATTTTGTTATTGTGTGTGACATTAATTTAGTGATTTTTATGTTGTACCTTAAGAATAACTTATAATATTATTTTTTTATATTTTTAATACTAAACTTATACTAATGTAGAGTGTATCTGTTACATGCTGGTGTTGTGAGGAAGTGCATGTGCAGTGTGTGCCTTATGTCTATACCTATATATATCTTAACTAGTGCCATTTGTGTTGTTTTTCCTTTCTGTGTCTAGGTTATTAATTTTTAGGCTCTTTGTATGTCTTGGTTTGTTTTTGAAGTGTGCGTGTAATGCAATGCGGTGGTAGTGCGCGTTGGTATGAGTTTTGTTGTTAGTGTGTTTAAACTGTTAAACTTGCTTATATCGCAAATGTTAGAAATTTTCTTTCTAATATAGTCTAGTTTATACTTATATATACAATTATAACTATACTTTAAAACTGGCTACAAATTGACATTTCTTTTATAGAGTGTTACAGATAGAAATATTGACAGATAACGTCTATACGTGTATATTACACACTATTGTGGCTATCTTTTTTAACGCTTTAAATAAGACGCAATCGCCTACAGTCTTATGATCTTATTTATAATGAGTTAGAGTACGTTTTTAGGCTTCTTTAAATTTCTTAAAGAGCCTTACAAACTTTCTCTAACTCAATATGAATAAGACCGTAAATCCTTAAACTCTAGCGCAGACGCGGCGCCAGTATTATGATATAAGAATTGGTTGTAAATGGAAAACGCATTATATAGCAACTTTATTACACAGTAAAGAATCAACTGGCCTACTACTAACAGCGACCGACCGGTGCAATATATCTGTTCTAGAACGTCATAATCCTTCGCTATCAATAACTTTTCTTTTTTTCCAATCTAATTTAATTAATGCGATTTCATACGATTACATCTTTATGCAGAGGTTGTAAGTTAAGAATTAAGATAAAACGTTTATTCGTGTTAATAATAAATATATTATTGGGAAAATTATTGTAACGAAATCATAAATTGAAACCCATATCGTATCCTAATGAAACTGTGTAGATTCTGTAGCGCTTCGGGCATGTTTTCCGAACAGAGGATTGTAGATTTCTTTGCGATAAGGAGGTCACCTTGATAACCCTATTTTTAGGAGTTGGCATTCTGTGCACCGTAACGCAAATATTAGGTTGGGGAAAAAGTTTCTTCGCATTTTATATAAAAATTCAAAAGGTTTTTTTATAAAGTTTATTTACATTTGACTAAAGTATGTGGGTGCCATTTTGTTGGATAACTTTTTGCCATCTTGTAGGTAAGGACGTGATCCAATTGCTGTAAATATTTTGGGGCTTCTGATCAAAAAACTGCGACAAGTGGTTTTGGCGGTCCTCTCTTGATGTTAACCTGACACTGCCTAAGGAATTCTGCAGAGACCGAAACAGGTAAAAATCTGAAGGTGCAAGGTCGGGTCTATACGGCGGATGCATTAACACCTCCCAGCCAAACTCTCGTAATTTTTGCTGAGTGGCTAAAGATGTGTGAGGTCTAGCGTTATCATGGTGAAAAACCACACCTCTTCTGTTGATTAATTCCGGCCGCTTTCTCTCAACTTTTTGCTTTAATCTCATCAGTTGTTCGCAGTTCAGTTCAGAATCGATGGTCCTGTCTGGCGGTAACGGCTCATAATGAATAATGCCCTTCCAATCCCACCATAGACATAGCATCACCTTATTGCGAGTTTACCCGGATTTCGCCACAGTCTGTGAAGCCTGACCGGCCTTTGACCACGATCTTTTTCGCACGTTCTTGTCGTACGTGATCCACTTTTCATCACCAGTTATCAGCTTCTTCAAAAATTGTACGGTTTCATTACGTCGTAATAAAGAATCACAAATGAGTACACGGTTCATTAGGTTTCTTTCAGTAAGCTCATGAGGCACCCAAATATCGAGCTTTTTTGTGTACCCAGCTTTTTTCAAATGCGCCAAAACCGTTTTGTGGTCAATTCCCAGTTCTCTAGCTACATCGTAACTACTAATATGCCGATCTCGCTTCACTTTTTCAAAAATGGCATCAATTTTGTCCGTAACAGGGCGACCAGAGCAACGTGCATCTTTGATATCAAAATTTCCGGATTGGAAACGCTTAAACCAAATTTGCGCTACTCTCACAGATACCGCATTAGGTCCATAAACATCAGAAATTTCTTTCGCGGCTTGTGTTGCATTTTTACCTTTTTTGTACTAAAATTTTAAAATGTATCGTATTTCTTCATTAGATTCACTCATTTTAACAATAAGAAAAACAAATGAAAATCACATATTTTCTTAATTTGAATTTGGAATTGTCTTCTTTAAAATTCAAACTGTCTAATGATACCAAAACCAGCCAGATACAAATGTTATAGCCAAAGAAATCTTATTACAAGTTCATACATACTATATGCGAAAAGACTTTTTCCCCAACCTATTACATAATACAAGTATACATTGAAATGACATGAATACTATTTTAATTTAATTTAATAGCTTTTAATTGTAAAATCGCGACATCTACAATTGTAGCACCTCTCGCAAACCGATTAACTATCACAATATCAGGATTATTGGCGACAATAGTGCTATCTGTGATAATTGATCGGTCCCTATAGAGCAGATTGGCCTTGTATTGGTAATAAGGTAACTCCGACGAGACAAGTCCGTATTTAAAAGCAAGTTGCTGGTGGATGATCCTGGCTACTAGGTTGTGCCTGTGCAAGTACTCGCTGTTAGCAAGACGAAAACAACCGGAAGTGACATGTCTGAGAGACTCACCAGAGCGGTGACACGCCCGACATATGTCAAGCGTGCCGTCCTTCAGAATGTACTTCCAGTAGTTGTTCGTCTTGATAACCTCGTCCATAATTGCACAGACAAACCCTTCGGTTTCCCCAAATAGGTCACCGAAACGTAGTCAGTTCACCAACGTTGGTAGGTCCACATCAGGCCCCGTTAAAGCCTGGTAGAACTTGCCATGCAGCTCCTTGCTCTTCCATACGTCTATACGATCAGAGGCACTCATTACCAACGGCCTGTGCCAGTTCTGTTTCGCTAAGGACAGCGGGGTGAACCCTTTGTCGACTGACACTATATCGTAATGCATACCCACGGTGGCGCCGGCTTTGAGAAAATATTCTCTGAGATTGTACACCTCACGGTTGTGGAAGTCTTTGATATTTAAAAACCCCCCCTATCTCCACACTTCCGTGGGATATACAATCTCATCACAGACGAACGTGGGTGGTGTATCCGATGCGTTGTCAGTAGACAACGTACCCGTCTATCCAGGGCGTCTAATTCAGTTTGAGTCCATCTTAGTACGCCAAAAGAGTATGTTAATGCTGACATGACCCAAGGCTCGCACTTTATTTTCACCTGAGAGAAGGCTTGTTAAGACCTTTCTCAGGCGGGAAAAGAAACGATTCTTCATCGCCTGTTTTACATCAGCATCAGGAATACCCAACGACTCTGACATAACAAGATACTTGTAGGTTTCACCTTCCGAGAGGGTCTTGAGGGATATATATTCAGAAAGTTGTAAATTTTCTGAATTTACAACTCTCCCTCGTTGTACGTTATTATTATTATTATAAATTAGAAAAGACTCTTTAAGGCACAAACAGGTAGGTAAACATATGTATTGGATTTTATTGGTAGTCTAAAATAATAGTAGGCATATTACCATGGAAGAAATATACGAAGAATGACAGTGAAAAGCATTCAGAAATTGAAAACATGAAAGAAACTTCCTAGAAAGTTTTATATTCCTAAGAAGTCGTATGACTATGCATAATTTAAGAAAATTCAAATTAATATTGGCAACATAATACACAAAGTTATAACACAAAATCTGACAATGAGAGAATCACGTAAGAATTACACCAACATAAGTTTCTCGTGCCTTGTATAAATAAGTACCTATATATTTATGCGACTTTTGCAAAAAGTCGGTGGGAAATCATAACATTTTATTTATTACAAAATATAATAGAATATCGAACTTTGTAGGCTCTAAACGATTAATATAAACCCAACGAAGTTATATTAACACACATAAGCACAAAGGCACCTATTTCACTAAAGTTTAATTGTGAAAATATGGTAAAGCTTACGATTGAGATTCGGCATATTATTAGCAACAAAGCTTAAGTAAACAGGCTGAGTCTGTCCAAGTACCAATTGCTTACCCTAGGATAATAGCTGTAATGTGGCCAATTTACAGTGTTGCCAAACTTGGTTTCTACTGAGAATAGTCTATATTTTTACTTGCTACAGATTCGTTATTTTGTTACAGTTCTAGTTTTGGTAAAAAATTGGAATTTAATTTACAGAATATATTTTCAATGATATTCCTGTCTGCCTGTAAACGTCCTACTCCCCGTTTTAGAGTAATGATATTCACAAAAGGTATTAAATATTTTCGGAACAGAAATACGTATATAATGAGAATTTGAATATATTCAAGCATCGAATTTTTAGTTTATTAATATCGTCATTAGCGTTACTAATTAATCTAAAGGTTATTTCTATATTTATATATTTAGGATTTAACGAGTTTTAAGCGCGGCTTAAATTTTATTTTTCGTTTTAATTCGTCATTGCTGCCACTTTTCATTTTCACTAAGAAAATCCTTCGTAAGTATATTTGGTTAAGTTAAAATCAAAATTAAGCTAAAATTATAAGCATAGTAGAAAAATAACTCTAGATATAATTAATGCCGTATTAAAATTGAATTTGGTATGTATACAAGTACATGGTAGTTTGAATCTTTTTTAAGGTTTTGGACATAAACCAATTATTAAGAAATTTTCTTTTAATGGAGTTGAACATGGAGTACTTTTACTTCGTAAAATTGTATAATCTCATGGCAAATTTACGGCAACAGGGTTAAATTAAACGATCATATTGAAATTTCTTATGTGCTTATGTATTTATGCACGTTACATATACTTTGAATAACGCATGTGAAGATAAGCATTTAAGATTTCTTTTCTGGGATAACAAATATTGGAAAATAAGATAATTTTCAAGAAATACGTATTCGAAATTCACGTAGACAAAGCAGTGAGGTAAGGCTTTAGTTCCAAAATGTACACAATATACACAATCCTTAAATTTTTGTGAACATTATTATGCCAATAAAGGCTTTTAAAACAAATTGATGTAACAACAATTGTAAACATAAAACTAACTCAGGTGAGCGATCAAAGGGCAAGGTAGACAGTTTCATTGTCATACCGGTTTTCGCAAAGGGTTTAATTTTTTTCAGCATAGTTGCTTTTTTTATGCTGCTCCTTGAACAGTGTCCCCTGTTAATATGCGAGGGATCTGAATACCTCATTAAGTACCGCTCATCATTTATAATGCCCTTGTAAAATTTCACCTTGAATATCTAATAGAAATACGATTAGCAGCTGTTAAAACATACTTAAAACTATTACAGGTTACACAAACTAAGATTATCAAAATATTATATCTTACACCAACTAAACATTCATTCTCTAAAATTAACCTATTAAATATTTTCCAAATATACATATACAATACCTTCATACTAATAAAAAAGATAACTAATAAAAATATACTCTCCAATCTATCCTTTTTTACTAAAACATATAAATATAATATCCGGAAGAAAAAACAATTTCAAGTAAGGATATCACGAACAAATTACGGAAAAAAACATCATGTTTGAAGGTGTGCAGTTATTTAATACATTATCTAATGAGTTACATAAATGTAATAATATAAACTTTTTCATTATATATTTATGTAAATTTATTTTTAGTATTTAAGTTATTTTGTATATATATCTTATTTATTTTTAGGTATAAATAAAAATGCAGCCGAATAAAAATCAATTACTGTTCGATAGTCTTATTAAAACTCAAAAACGGCCTAAGCGATTTGAATATTTTTTATTTTGTTCGCTCTGATACAGGGCTGATTTAAAAGAAAAAAAAAGAAAACGTACATAACACTTTTGAGTTAGCGCTCAAAAAATTTACTCATACCACACCGGGGCCTTATAGAAAGAACAATCAATTCTTAAGAAATAAACTCAAAAAATTACGTCATAACATCTGCCGAAATAAAATTGAGCTCAAACTAAAGTCTATAATGATGTTTAAATGGTTTTTGCTTTGAAGCTATATTTATTAAATTAAAGTCTTAAAACGAAGGACTTAAGACGCAACCAAAATGACAACAAGAGTTTCTCTGAAATCTGTTCACATGATCATGGGTAGTTTACTTGAAAGGTAGTTGTCACTGACGCTAAATTCATCGTCCATTATTTTTAGTGGTTTTACTGGGTAATTGGCAGTTAAATCGAGTTCTACACAACTCCGCTCTTAGTTCCCGGACTTTACTGTTTGTGACATCTATAAGAGGTATTTCCATTTCGAAAGAAAAATGAATGACGTTTTATACATCTTAAGGGATCTATTTTCTCCACGACCTTTAATTTCTTAGAGGCGATCCTAACCCTATTATCCGCATATATATATATATATATATATATATATATATATATATATATATATATATATATATATATATATATATATATAATATTATTCTATATGTATAGTATTATTACTAGTATTATTATCGTTAGTATTATCCGCTAATGATCAATACACTAAACTCTATCACTAGCTGTCTGGCAGACGCCCGCCCATCTTAATGTAGAAATGGGTACCTACAATTATATAGGTTTAGGAACAGCTTTTTCGATAAATATCAAGTCATAGCGAACAATCAGTACGGATTTCGCACTGGGGTTTCAACGGAAGACGCGGTTTTGGATTTAACTAATGAAATAGTACAGACTCTAGACGAGAAAAATAATTGTTTATGCATTTTTTTAGATCTGTCAAAAGCATTTGACACGGTTTCTATTCCGATCCTATTAAACAAGTTATATAAAGTTGGCATACGAGGTAACGCATATGATATTTTCAAAGATTATCTATTTAATCGTAGGCAAAAAGTAAATATCAATAGTCATTTAAGTGATGAAGATACGGTGAACTTCACAAGGAAGTATCCTAGGCCCTACTTTATTTAAAGTTTACATTAATGACCTCTGTACCATGACATTACCTTACACTTAAGTATATACTTATGCTGATGATGCTGCTATTTTTGTTTGGGGTTCAAATTGGCAAATAGTAAGAGAAAGGGCTGAGCATTCATTGAACAAAGTTATGCTATGGCTCAAAGAAAATTTATTAACTCTAAACCTTGATAAAACTAATTATATGACATTCTCAATTAAAGAAAATAGTAAACCACCAGATACTTCTTGTATAAAAGCCCATATGTATTTAATTTCTGAAAAGTGCACATACCAAGAGCTCAAAAGAGTCAGAAACACAAAATATCTAGGCATCGTTATAGACGACGGGCTTCGATGGCATAAACATATAGAAACTTTAACTTGCAGAGTCAGAAAACTAATAGGTATTTTTAAAAATCTTAGAGAGGTCTCTATTCCTGATAAACTGAAGATTGTGTATTTCTCTCTTTGTCAATCTATAATAGAATACGGCATTACTGTTTGGGGAAGTGCTAGTAAAACTAAAATAATTCACATGGAAAGAGCTCAAGGTGCAGTATTAAAGGTAATAACAAAAAAATCATACCGATATCCTACCAGACAACTTTATGCTGAATGTCAAGTCCTAACAGTCCGACAGCTACATGTGTTTAAATCCATCTTAAGGAAACATAAAACCGCAAGTACTTCAAACAATGATAGACGTGCAAAACTAACTGTATGCCCTATTTTACGTTGTAGAACTACTTTCGCCCAAAACCAGTACAATTCCCTTAGCTGTAAAGTATATAATTTTGTTAACAACAAACTAAATATTATTGGTCTCAATCATTATTAAGTCAAAGTAAAAGTGAGCACCTGGCTACAAGGTTTATCTTATGAGGAAACAGAAGAACTGCTTACATATTTGTTTTTAAAATAAACGTACACTTAAGCACGCCCTTACACATGCACGCAAACATGCACACACACACACACACATACGCACGCACGCACGCACGCACATACACACACACACACACACACACACACACACACACACACACACACACACACACACACGCACGCACGCACGCACGCACGCACGCACGCACGCACGCACACACAAACACGAACACACCCAACATACGTTTAAATTTTCAATATAATGCACACTTACATTACTGAAAACAAAAAACTGTTAATTATTAAATTAATTAATAAGGTTAACTCACCCAACCAATACAACAAAATAAAAAATGAGAACATATCATGGCAGAATGTGCCCCCCAAAATACAGGCCTGTCCTAGTTTGGGGGCAAACCGACAACTTTTAGTCTCTAGTAATGTACCTAGCATAAATATATTGTAATTATATTTTAATACGAGTATTAAATTATATTAAATTAAATTTCAAATTTTTACAGAACGTCGTATGTTAATACAAGAATGTTTTTATGAAAGTAATTTTTATTATACTAATTATACTATATATTATACTAATATATAAAGCTAAAGAGTTTGTTTGTTTGAACGCGCTAATCTCAGGAACTAATGGTCTAATTTGAAAAATTCTGTGTTAGATAGCCCATTTACCGAGGAAGGCAATACGTTATATATCATCACGCTAAGACCAATAGGAGCGGAGCACCAATAAAGAATGTTTCAAAATCGGGGGGTTTTGAAAACATTTTTCCACGCGGACGAGGTCGCGGGCACAGCTAATATATATATATATATATATAATTCTTCTGTTCGTGTGTGTGTCATTGAACTCCTCCTAAACGCTTAAACCGATTTTAATGACATTCACCACTCGCCGGCTATTGGGAGTTCATCCAAACTTCCTAGACACTTGGAAGTCCTCCACGGCACGTGGTGGACGCTCCTTCATGTCGTATGTGTCCAAGTTATGGAATGAACTCCCCCCGCGGTTTTCTCAGAGCGCTGTATGGGGCTCTTCAAAAAGGGCGGGAACAGATACTTAAAGTCTCAGCAAAGTAGGTTACGCATCGGCTCCCTTAGTGCTGCAGATGTTAATGGGCGACGGTAGCCACCTACCATCAGGTAGCCCGTTTGCCAGTTTGCCTATAAGCAAACAAAAAAAATTGTGTCTGTTCATGTGGATTCGACAATGGTTTAGATTCATAATTGGACTGGGTAGATGGCGCTGGAATCGGGTTCCAGAGTTTTTTGTGTTTATTTGAGTGGATGGGTCCCTTGGTGGTTTAAATCCCCAACCGGGCCCAGTAGGTGTAGTTGCAATCGGGACCTATATTTTTTTTTTCAGAGCTGGTTCCATATATTTGTGTTTACTAAACTCGAAAGGTAGTCGATGTACTGACTTCCATTAATACTAAACTAAACCACAGCGAAACGGGGCTGGATTTTGCTACATTGTAAAAAGATAATATACTCTTTTTTTCGACTCGACCAGCCCGGTATTCGGTATTTGTTAATATAAATCAATTATTGTTCAGCAAGCTGTAAGTACAAAATTGTTTACGAAAATAGTCTGGTTACTTTCGAAAACAAACTGGAAGCTGTCAGCAGCCCTTAAACTTATCTGGGATCTATTCCTAATAATAAGTTTCTGTTAGGTACACATACACAAGTAGTCGTGGTAGCGTAATGGCTAGCGCACGCGTCCTAAACTTAAAGGGCGTGGGCTCGATCCTGGCCGGAACGCATGCACCACTTAGGCAGTTTTCTGACCTGCATATTGTTACAATTACCACGTGCTAATAACTATGAAGGAAAACATCGTGATGCAACCTGCATATTGAGATAACCGATGTGTCAAACCTGCCAAGCCGCTTTGGACAAGCGTGGCGGGTATACTGTCCGTTCCCCTATAGTGGGAGGCCCGAGCCCAGCAGTGGGACATTTATGGGCTGCTATTATTATATATCTACACAAGTACTGTAACAGATATTTCTGTATCTTAAAGTACTTTTAGTTTGAGCATATAAACCTAAATTAATTGTACATTTTACAACATTAAAGTTATCATAGGAGTTATATAATTGTTATGAACTAACTGAAGTTGTCATACTTTATTAATATCGCTTAAACTTTGTTCGGGACTTATTATAATGAATATTCCAACTACTCGTTTACATGAGAATTGATGTTATTGTATAACTAGTGTGTTCCACGGGGCTTTATCTGCATATTATATAGATATAACATACCAGTTCATAAACATTCAACTGCTAGGCTCGGTTCTTCAAAATTATTTGAAGGAACAGACGGAACATCATCCATGTTTATTCAAGGCGGACTGGTGGGTTTCGCACATCGGTTACATCATCTATATGGGTTTCATCACGATGTTTTCTTTCACCGTAGGTACTAGTAATTGTCTAAATATGCATACCTTCACTAATATGCAATTTTCTAAAGTTCATAAAAAAAAGTTTAAGGATGGTGTGCAACGACATTTAACCGATGTGTAAAATAAAATAATCGCTAAAACTATATGCTTAAAAAAACGGAGGTTATTTTATTTTAACCGTCGCGTCGGTAAAATTTTGGTGCACACCAGCATAAGTGGTGCATGCTTTCCAGCCAGGATTCGAGCCTACATCATTGAAAAGAGACATAAATTATTGCTATAAGGTTTAACACATAGGCAAATGTTATGGTAATAATAATAATATGTAACTATATCCTGTAAAACAAATATAATTATATCCTAACAAACCTATATTTTGCGCAATAATTTGTTTTACTACATAATTTACTCATATTCATAAGGATCGATCAAGCCACTTTTGAGTTATATACATACTCTCTGTCGTAAAGGACTCAAACCATTTAAACTAAGAATCTTTTTTTTTATACATTACTAGTTTTTGGCCGCGGCTTCGCTCGCGTTAAAAAGGTATACTATGTCATTAAGTGGACATGTTATAATTCTTAAAAATGTCGACCTTAATTTTTAATTCAAAGTAAATGTTTGTAGATAATGTTGTATAAACTAGATGGCGCCACTGTAAAGTTACATCGCGGTATGGTTTGCATTCTATATGTACATAACACGGGTGCATTTAATTTGAATGTTGTTGGCACTCACTGCAATAAAATATTCTTTGAGATCTATATGTTTATAATTTTATTATATCGTATAGAAAATCCCCTCTCTCCCAGGACTGATTATACATTTTTTGGTCCTTCGAGCCGGATACGGATTAAATCAAAGAGCGTTTTTGATAAGTCCTGGGTGGATAAGGACTTGGTTCCGGGGTACGGTGAAGAGCCGTTTGGAACCTACTAGCAAGAGGGAAGCTCAGTACCAGGCGGGGTACTGATCAGTAGACCGTCCGATAACCGCAGGAGGGCAGTGGTCGGAGGGAGGAGCAGGGTTGTGACCAGGAGGGGTCCAACCAATCAGGTAGCAGCAGGGGTGCGGCAAAGGCGTGACGTCAACATCAAGCGGCCAAGTGCGTGGTCGTTGTGACATCATTGAGCGGCTAAGTGCGTGTAAGTTGTGACGTCATTAAGTGGCTAAGTGCGTGTGCGTCGTGACGTCATCCAGTAGTGAAGTGCGAGTGTCATCCATGGAATAAACTGTAAGTACTTTGATATTATTAGTGGTAAAAGTTAGTCAATTTTGAACGTTAAATTCATTCGTTAATGGACTTGGAATAATTTTATCGATTTGTCACTTGTAAAATTTTAGAGTTAATTTTAGGACTTAGAATAGTTTTAAGAATTTGGTTCAGACGGGGAACCTATGCCCAATTTTTTTTTGATGTCGTGTTATTTCAAACACTTAGAATATTTTTGAAGAAAAATTACTTGTAGTTTGGGACTTAGAAAATTTTTAAGAATTTGTATCATTGAAACTTTAAATTGAAATTGAACTGTTATTGTAAATTTGGAGTTAGTTTATTTTTCTTTAATTATGATGGAGTCTAAGATACATTTACAATGCGATTTGCAAAAACGAATTGAGAAAAGTTTTCTGAATTTCAAAAAGTCTTCTAAAGAAAAATTAACTAAAGATTATATGGAAAGTAGATTGGAATCGTTAGAAGCAATGTGGGCTCAATATTTGAGTAATCATTCAAACATTGTTAGTAGTAGTGATGTTAAATTATTACAAGCTACAAAATATGTAACTGATGATTTGTTTTATGTTACCGAGGAGTGTTATGTAGAGTATAAATGTGTATTGAAATCTAAGTTATCTGCTTTTTCAACAAATGTAACACAAACATTGCAACATGCTAATTGCTCTATCCATAATAATGTGAAATTACCTAAAATAACTATTCCACAGTTTTCTGGTGATTATAGTCAATGGCCTACATTTCGATTTGTTTGTATCTCTTGTGCATAAGTCAGAGATTGACAAAGCACAAAAGATGCAATATTTGAAAGGGCTTCTGTCAGGAGAGGCAGAGCAATTAGTAAGGCACATTAATATATCTTCCGATAACTATGATAGATGTTGGTCAATGCTTGAGGAGAGGTATAATAATAAAAGATTTCTTACATATTCTGTTTTAAAAAGATTGTTTAATCAGAAAATAATTTCGTCAGAATCACCAACACTGTTAAAAGCAATGATAGATACAACTACAGAATGTCTTGGTTCTTTAGCTAATTTAGGAGTTGATGTATCTACTTGGGACGTTATAGTAATTTATATGCTTACATTAAAGATGGATTCTGAGTCCAGAAAACAATGGGAATTACAGATAGCTAGCAACTCTTCACAAGATTTACCAACTATGACGCAATTTAAGGAATTTATAACCAGTAGATATCGCGCGTTAGAATTCCTGGACTCAGGAGCCAAATTTAACAATCGATCTTATACTCATAAACCTAAGACATTTCATGTAGCAAATGTGGTGTGTAAATTTTGTAGCGATAATCATCGTTTAGCTAACTGTAAACAGTTTGCCAACGCAGAGGTACAGGCTCGTCGTGGTTTCGTTGAGAAAAACATAATATGTTTTAATTGTTTGGGTGATAAACATTCAGCCAAGTTTTGTTTGTCAAAGATATCGTGCAGGGTGTGTAATCGCAAACATCATTCGTTGCTTCATCCTAATGGTTCCGGGAATGCAGGTTCATCATTAGGTGGTGCAGGTACAGGTTCATCAACGAGTGAAGTTGGCGCGATATCATTAGTTAAGAGTGGAGCAAGTACTTCCGCTCCTGTTGTGTGCTTTTCATCAGGCGGGATGGAAGCACGTAGTCAAGTGCTGCTCGCAACAGCACTCGTACGAGCTGAAAATAACAAGGGGATCAATATACTATCAGGGCTTTGCTTGATCAAGGTGCACAAGCATCATTTATTACGGAAGCAACAGCTCAGTACTTGGGTCTTAAGAAGTCCCCAGTAAAAGGATATATATCAGGTTTAGAAGGAAATCAGAGTGTTTCAGCTAAAGGTAGGACAACTTTAACCTTTAGCTCGATTTATGACGCAAAGGTAAAATTATCAGTAGATGTTTATATACTAAAGTCTATAACTACTCTTCTACCTAGCAAGAAAATAGTAACTTCTGAGTGGGTATGCGACTTACCGTTAGCTGATCCACAGTATAACACACCTAACAAAATTGATATTTTGTTAGGTGCCGAAGTATATAGTAAAGTTATTCAAGACGGTGTTAGAAAAGGACCTGAAAACAACTTGGTGGCTCAAAATACTTCGTTGGGCTGGATATTATCAGGTAGAGTTACAGCTTTACATCAACCAACAGCGAATGTAGTAGTTATGCATTCCTGTGTCGAGGTTAACGATATGTTAAAAAAGTTTTGGGAACTGGAAGCTGAACCTCAGTTAAATAAAGGTGGTATACTCACCGATGAAGAGAAGCGATGTGAGGAGTTCTTCAGTTACACGACTACCAGGGATACGACTGGTCGATATGTGGTTAGGTTGCCATTCAAGAACGAAGAACTGGATCTGAAAATAAAGAATAGTAAGAAAATAGCGGGAAATAGATTAAAATTTGTAATAAATAAATTAGAAAAGAATTCGGATATGAAAGCAAAATATTCACAAGTTATGGAAGAATATTTATCACTGGGACATTTGGAAAAGGTACCGGAAGAGGAAGTAAATAATTCAAAAGCAGTATACTTACCTCACTTTGCAGTAGCAAGGTTTGACAAAGATACAACTCAGGTCAGAATAGTCTTCGATGCTTCCTGCAAAGGTGAAGATGGAATTTCGCTTAATGATCTTCTGATGGTCGGTCCAAGATTGCAGCCAGAGTTGCGACATCTCTTAATGAAATGGAGGTTAAACCGGATTTGTTTATCGGCAGATATCATAAAGATGTATAGGCAGATAAAAGTAGCACAGCAAAACATAGATTTCAAAGAATTCTTTGGAAGGAAAATGCTGAAAGTAAAGTAACAGATTATCGATTGTTGCGGGTTACATTCGGTACTGCGTCGGCTCCATATCTGGCTGTAAAAGCATTACAGCAAGTTGCTATCGATGAAGGGGTGAAGTATCCGATGGCAGCGGGAAGAGTCGTTCAAGACTTTTACATGGATGACTTGCTGACTGGTTGTGATACAGTTGAGCAAGGAATAATAATTTATAATGAGATGAATGAATTACTACAGAAAGGAGGATTTAAGCTACAGAAATGGTCGAGCAACAGTAAACAGCTATTAGATAGAATTCAAGAAAGCAGAGATGGGATAGGTATGAATGAAGAACTAAAACTCAAAGTAGATGATATAATGAAGTTGTTAGGACTTACCTGGAACAGGATGATGGATACCTTTCAATATACGGTGTACCGCAGGTTCAGGAACCTGTAACAAAAAGAATAATTTTGTCAGACGTAGCACGTTTATTTGATCCGCTTGGTTGGGTTGCACCTGCAGTAATACTCGCAAAACGATGATACAAAAGCTGTGGTTATCAGGTGTAGCATGGGATGAAGCAGTTCCAAGCAATATTTTAAATGAATGGCTTACCTATCGCAGGAACTTACTCTCCTTTCCACGTTGCAAATACCTCGCTGGCTTAACACTAGTGCAAATAATGTCCTTGTTGAACTCCATGGATTCAGCGATGCCTCCAAATTGGCATATGTAACTAATCATAAATATCGATAACGCTATCTAGTGAAGGTAGAGGAATGAAGGAACTGACAATGAGAGCAACGTATTATAATTGTCGCTATCATTTTCGTTGCCATGACGATGTATTTGTGAGTCTAAACGCGATCGAAGCATCATCTTTTCGACTATATTCGTGACAGAGGCGGCTTGAGACGGTAGGCACGGTAGACAACGGCAGAATTTAGGGGCGGCAAAAATACTTGAAAAAATGTCAGCAAAAACGCTTGAAGTACTAAAGCCCAAAAAAAAACACAACACAAAATAACCAAAAATATATTTCGATTCATTCACTTGAATTTAGAAGATATATGAGTAGTGAAATCAACAAGTTAATACAGCACGAATAGACAGCGTTCTGGGAGAAGAAAGCTAGATTGAAAACTTCTTTTAGTATTCTTGAGCATCGGTAGGGGCGGCATTTTACGAGTTAGTCTATGGCAGCAAAAAAGTTAGGGTCGGCCCTGATTCGTTTATCCCTCGGGAATAATACTTTCATATGGATGAAAGATGCCTCATATCCTATTTTATACTCCTGACAACGTGTAACGTCACAAACATACAAACTCACATTCGCATTTTATATATTAGTTAGGGATATAATTATGTACCAAACAATAATCATAACAATACCTGAGGATTAAACCAAAGCTCTCGGTAAGTTTCTCATAGACGCTTATCGTGTTTTTGTAAGTAGATAAATAACAACATTAATTTGTTAGTACACATTTTAATATCAGTGACGAACGAGGTGCAATTTCGTAGTTCGTCGATAAATCAAAATAATTGGCCCCAAGTTGTTGGGGAGAAGCTATCGATTTATATATAGGATAAAAATTTGATAAGGTACAATAAGGAAACCTTAATCATTTTAGCTATAGACTAACAACCTTAAGGCTTGTAGTAACACCAACAGCCTAGAAGAATTTTCGGTATTGATTTTTCGAGCTATAACGGGGATTGTGAACTAGAGTTTGTCCCGTTTTTAAGATATAATATGAAAACATATAATAATAACAAAGAAACTAAGTCCATACAATCTAGACAACTGCCAAGCAAAACATAGAGGTGAGTCGAAGCCAATCTGATTTGAAGTAATATAATGAATAACACTCCCGGGAAAATTCTCGTAGGATACCCGAAATATAAAAAATCGCATCCCTTAAAGAAGGACTTAAACTTTCGTTTGAATGAAATCGTTTCGAAATCAGCTAATATTTATGCAAGGTAACTAATTTGTACCACACCCGAGTAAATTTCCGCGGGACTCCCGGGACACAAAATATCGTAAAATTTAAAAAAGAATATAAGCTATCTTTTTAGTAAAAACTGTGTTGGCATAGGGTAATTTTTATGCACCGGAACAAATTTTAACCGCTCCCGGGAAAATTCCCACGGGATTCCCGGGATAAAAAATATCACAAATTTTATTACATATAAAGAGTAAGGACAGCAATAACGTGAGAGTGAAAGGGAATGATAAGTGCCGCCATTTATGATTCCTTTCTTTATTGGCGGAGGTTATAAATATAGACAGTCACTTTTTTCGGAAACATGGATGAAATTTGATAAAAAGGTGTATGTATAGTCTATCTATACGGTAATAACAATGTTATGTAATAAAATTGCGCAAAAATAAATATTTAACGTCGTCGTACTAGCCATATGCTGATGTGCGGGTTTCATTACGATGTGTTTCTTCACATTTAGCATGTGGTCATTTTAATAGTATTAGGTCAGGAATGCCTAAGTGGTGCATGCTTTCCGGTCAGGATTCGAGCCCGCGCTCTTTGAGTTTGGGTCGCGAACCACGTGGAATACTTTCTGAGTGGCCTGGTATATATATATATATATATATATATATATACACCTTCTTACACAAGCGTAATTTTAGTAGATACTTCTTTTAATTTAGTTTTTGAAAGAATTTCAGGTGCGAGACTAATATTATTTATTACATGTATTTTAAACTCTTTAATGTTTTTTTCGATCATGTTCAATTATATATATAAACCTCTAGGTATACACACATGTAGCCAAGTAAAATGTCTTCCTTGTTATAACGACGTAAGTATCCGGGGTGTAATAGTATAAAAAGCATTTTATTTGTTGTTTAAATATATATTAATATTATTTTACTCTTGATATTTTTTAAAAATACAATTAAGATTTCTTTACATACATGTAGTAAGTATAAAACAAAGTCGCTTTCTGCGTCTATCTGTCTGTATATCCGCTAACTCTTAAGTCATCTAACGGATTTTTAAACGGTTCCCCCATCAGTTAGATAATTTTTCACTGAAGGTTTATAATAATATATTATACGAAAAACCTATTTAAAAATCAACTAAAATTCATAGCTGAAACCGTAAAAACGTAATTTTAATTATTTATAAGACTTTTACACTTGTCACCTACTCAATTACTTATGAGTTCAAGGAAACTGCGTATTAAAGTGGCTTGTATGTATATCTATAATATTATAAAATTCTAAGCATGCCGTCTCTGTACATTAAAACTGTTAAAAAAAAGCAAATGGAATAGACTATATAAACAATGGAGAACACGATGCCTTTTTTTTAGATTAATTGTCAGTCTGTTTTTTCGGGATGCACGTAAAAACTACTGGACCGATTTCGATGCGGTTTTCGCTGATCGTCAGTTAATTCTTAGACTTAAGCTGTGCGCTACTTTTTATCCCGGGAATCCCGCGGATTATTATCTGGGAATCATTTAAAAGGGTCAGATAAAAACAAATTTTGAATTCCAATGTGATTTTTTTACTAATCGATAGCAAATTTAATGTAAGAAAATGTGTGATATTTTTTATGCCAGGAATCCCGGAATTTTCCCGCGAGCGGTTTGAAGTTGTTGGAGTGCATAAAAATTAGCCAATTCCGACACAGTTTCGACTAAAACAATAGCTTTCGTTCCTGTTTTAAATGCTGCGCTATTTTGCGTTCCAAGAATCCCGCGGGAATTTCAAGTCAAGCGTGGACGAAGTCGTGGGTATATCCTACTAGTATTACAAAAAAATTTAATATTTAAAACGTGTCTAACCACGGACGAAGAAGTATTTATTCCTTGGTGGCCAGTGACGTCCATAGTTTAGGCCATTAGGCCTAGTCACCTTAAATATGGTACCATATATGGTTCGAAAATTAATATTGCAAAGAACAATGAAACAGAATGGACAGACTAATAAAATAACGCTTGTCAAAGATGAATACGCAGAGCTAGTGAATCACAACATTCACAACGTTACAACAAGTGGCTTGTGCAAGGAGGATTTCCACAGGGAGAGTACCTATTTGTATAGTTGGATATCTCTCACCCACTGCCTATTAAATTTAAAATACCGTTATAATTTTTCAAATAGAGCTTCTAAAATTATCAGACAAGTATTTTCCCTCATAACAATGATGAGGGAAAATACTTGTCTGATAATTTCTCAGTTACACATTTTTGTAAATTTCTCAATATCATTGTACGGCAATTTATAGAAGAATAGTCTACTAAATTATATATTTATAACGCCAATTCAAGTGAAAAAGTCGTGATGGACAGACAGAAAATATAACGAAATTATAAAAAAAAATATTTGCACCATTTAACTTTGAAAATGAATGTAGACGCAATTGGACATTTTTTTTTAGTATAGAAATCAAATGTTATATTATAGATATTAATTACTAAAGAATAATCTCCATTTATGACAATAAATGCGAAAGTGACGGTCTGTATGTCTGTTCCGTTTTCACGGAGAAAAACTCAATATATAATTATATATTTTCGATGCCGAGGATGAACATAGGATACTTTTATTCCGAAAAATGGGATAGTTTACAGGATACAAATATATTTGTCTCTCTGTTTGTTATACTTTTACGGGAAAACTATTAGACCGATTTGGCTAAAATTCGGTGTATATGTAATTTTAATACCATCAGTGGACAAGTAATACTTTTCATCCCGGATAATAGGATAGATTTATTTAAAGGCTATCCCAGAAAGTAGGATAGGTTTTCTTGTGCTTTTCCAATTTAGTCATTTCGGCTATTTCGGTAATTTTGGTCATTTCGGAAATTTGGGCCATTTCGATTATTTCGGCCATTTCGGTTATTTCGGCCATTGCGGTAAATTCGGTCAATTGGGCCACTTTGGTAATTTTGGTCATTGCGGTCATTGCGGTCATTTCGGCCATTTCGGTCATTTTGATCATTTTTGTCATTTATGTAGTTTTCAGATAGATAGATAGATAAATAAAACTAGAATAGGTTGAAATGGAGGATGAAAGTTTAATGGGAGACCAATCATTTCTCAAGTTTATAGATATAAAAATTCATCATCTATAAAAAAAGCTATAGTACCTCTATCTGTTAAGCTATCACAGAAAAACTACTGGAGTATTGGATCGGTTTTGCTTTAGATTAGTTTAAATATAGTTATAATACCGAAAAAGGACAAATATTTCTCATTCCGGGAGATGGGATAGTTTGCGATATAAAATGAAGTGAATCTTTCGGGGGCAAACAGCACAAACATAAAAATGTAGTACAATGAAACCTGTATTAGCGCCTGCTTTTTAAACAAGAGGCACGCACTAGAGGTTGACTCGCGACGCAGCCGCGAGGTAAACCCTAGTAACAAATAGAAACTAAAAATAAATTGTATCCTAAAAATAGATTATCTATATATAAACAAATCAATATTCAGGAGAAGAATCACGTTAAAATCATATATGTTGTCTTCTTTGTCCAGTTTCGTTGCCAGATTTCCCTTGAATTCATAACATTTACAATAAACCAATGATCGAGGCATATTGTTAGGCCTATTATACATATTTACGAATAATAGTATAATTCGTTTATTGATTTATAATGAAATTTAGTTCAGTAGTCGACTGTAGGGTTGTATGATTATACTAGAATAAATGTTTATATGCGTAAGAAGAGTATTTGTTCACGTTTGTTAATAGAATACGTCGTTTTGTTTGACTTGGTGAGTTGGGTGTTTATCTTTTTGTCTTCACAATCGCGATCTTCCATAATAAATGTTATTCCTAACAATTTTCCCTCGTTTTAAAATTAAATACTGTTACAAAGCTAAAAATATAAGACATTACAAGTTTATTTTAACTTTACGCTTTCTAGCTGGTAGTATACTTTTGTTTAATATCTTATAGGTATACAATTTCTTTGTTCAAACCATGGTTTAAACTAAGTACTTCTACTAGTAGTTATTTGTTTGTAAATATGTATACATATAACCTATTTTTATTTTTAGCTTATATATATATATATAAAGTACCTACAGGCGTCCCTCGAGGATCTCATTTAGGATCACTCTTCTTTCTTGTCTTTATAAACGATCTTTGCGACTCAATTCAAAGCAACTTTAAAATGTATGCGGATGATCTAAAGATGTACCGAATTATTTTAGGTCCTCACGATGTTGATTGCTTACAGGACGACATCAATCATGTAGATAACTGGTGCAAAAACAATATGATGGCACTAAATCCTTCAAAATGCTTTTGTATTAAGTTTACTAAAAAGAAAAAAACTCATAGTGCCGAATATCTAATTGCCAATGACGCAATAAAAGAAAAATCTATTATCCGGGACCTTGGGATCACCCTTGATAGTAATTTAAGCATCAGATTTCACATAGACAACATAATAAAAAAATCATCCAAATTATCAGGTTTCGTTTCTCGTATTATGAAAATATTCAAAGAGCCAAAATTAACCATTACTATTTATTACAGCTTGGTACGTAGTATATTGGAATATTGTAGTGTAGTATGGAATCCATGCTATCAAGTACATTCTAATCGTATTGAAAGGGTACAAAAAAGATTCTTGTATTATTTAGCTTACTCAGACAATAAGTGTCGTTCTTTACAATCCTATGATGATCGCATTCAGCACTATACTATTACTCCATTATATACTCAAAGGAAAATATCAGACATTATAACGACTTATAATATTTTAAATGTTATAGTAAATTCTAGTATTACACTTCAAAATTTAAGCATTTGGTGTAAGCACCAATACAGGTCAACATTCTCCCCTATACAGAATGATGAACTACACTCCGTACGTACAAAGGTTGACATATTCGCCGACTCTGCTCCTTCTATTAAGAAACGACTCAAGGCTTTGCTCAAATCCTCTTAACTTTGTCAGAACTACTTTTAGTTTGTTTTTACCACTCTAACATCATACATACATAGTCCGTTAATAATCAATTATATTATGCATGCAGTGTTTGCATAAACAGAATATAGTGTTAAGCTATGAAATGGTTTAGTCAATATATAAAATTAAAAACATGTTTATAATCTATATTCAATTTTGCAGACCTAATAATATATATATATATATATTAGGTCTGCAAAATTGAATAATAATATAATAATAAAATAATAATACTTTTTAGCGGTTATAAGCGCGGTATTTTATTTAATTATTATTCCGATGTTTCGGTCACTTTTAAAATATAATTAAAAAAAAATACGGCGCTAAGAATGGTTAAAACGTAGTTTTATTATGTGTAGTACTAGTCGCGAAAACTTAAGATGAAAAAAATATGTGCACCAATTTGATTTGATTTTGTTTTGATGTTTGATTGTTTCTTCAACAGGACTTTGGGAACGAATTCATGAACTTGCTTATTCCTATGTAACATTTCAAAATGAATTTTATTTTTATTGCTGACGTAAAACAGACAGGTTAAGATCCCTACAATGGAAAGTACTTACTTTCATCAATAACATTTGTGACATTACAGGCTGCGCTGCCGGTTTCAAAGGAATTTTCTTACACTATTTTTGAAGAAAAAAAAACATATTGTGGTACTGTAGGAAAACCTCTGGTGAGAGTTTTTTCCAAATTTTCAAAGTGTGCAACAGAAAAGTTCTTGAGAACCATATGTTAAACTCAAACGAATAAAAGTAATGTTAATTTATTATTATTCTAAACCCTTAATTCAAAATAATCTATCTATACTAATAATCAGAATTATTTTATTCATGACAATGTTCCACGTCAATTTCAATAACATAATTTACAAATGAATTTTTCAAGTGAGTCTTCAGGGCCTAATCCTAAACTTTGAAATAGCGAAAAACACTCAAAATATTAATTAAACATTAAATTGCCCCGGTCATTGGACCGCACTTCATTTGAACGCAATCAATGTTTACCCATTAACTAATTTAATGGGTTGGTGTAAAATGATGTGTATTTCGAATGTTAATTTATAGATGCCTATTACAAATAGAACATTTTTCATTATTTAATTAAATCTCACCTCATTTTATTCAATAACAAAATGAGGTGAGATTTAATTAATATATGAAAAAAGACATTTTGTTCAAAACCAACCCTTTCCTTTGATTTGCCGATTAATATTCCTTTACAGAAATCTATCCTTACAAGCTACACTATGATTGGGTATAATAATACAGGTGTGTTTATTTTTGCAAAATCAGCTCACACGATTCCTGACAAGGGTAATAGATTTTACAAAAAATTGATGATACCATTTAAGTGTTTGTCAAAATCGGGATCGAGACTCCTTTGAGTGTTTTTCTCTTTCTAGCATAGTTTAGGATTTGGCCTAAGGGGCCATTGGGAAAATAATTCTGTATAAATGAACAAATAAATTAAAACTGCTAGGTAAATGCCTATCTTTAGAATTTTTATTTCTCAGTTTGTCAGAAAGGTTTGTCTTGATTAGACTTCGAAACAGCTCAACGAACTTCTATGAAAAGCTTAGGGATTTAAACAAGAGTTTAAATTGAAATTCGTATGTTTTATTTCGATAACTTGCAGGGAGGATCAGAAGATATGAATATAAAATCCAGCACGAACAAACGAAGTAGAGAGCATACTTAGTCAAAAATAGGTAATAATAAGTTATTATATTTCATGAACTCCTTCAAGTTATAACTAGAAGTTTTGTGCAACTAGACTACTCGGATACATTATCATTAAGAATTCTTAATGATAAGGTAACGAGTTTAAATCACCGAAAATCTGTTGTAAACAATTCCAAAAATCGGGTATTTTCCTTTCACCAAAAATAATAGCTTCCTTGATATTATGTCCAGTATTTCAAAGATATTCGAGGGTTATTTATAATAATAATAAGGGGGGCTTTGTGGCGAAGCCTTAGGTGAGTAGCGACACCTCGTACCTGACTCCGGGGGCCAAGGCAAGCCCCCCCCCACCTCTGTGCTTGCCTTAACCAGCCGGCACGGAGTGGAGATCGCTAGAGCTAAGACTCAAGCTCCAGGGGTGGAAGTGATAAATGGCATTACGTCAGAAGTAGCTTCGGTGAACCTGCAGCCCACCTCTCTACACCCCTTAGCCACTTACACCCATGTTGCCCCTGTCTTCTATGACATTTTTTGGGGCCCATGCAGGGAGTGGCGAGTCACCGTCTGCCCATTTTTCCATGTTTTCCGAACATTGCGACGGGCAGACGCCATAGTCCCCATGTTCCCAGACCCCTAGTACCACTAGCAGTTCACCCCAATAGCCCGGTACTTTTTGTTCTTATTTCCCACAATAGTCCTACACTGGCCGGGGCTTGTCCTTGGGTGCATTTTTATATGGTGTAGACAGGGATAATCGCCGGTCAGTGTCACGCCACATTTACATTAAATTTGTGAAGGGGCCTCTACGTGTTGGCCTTCTCATGGTCCCACGCAAGCCCTCCAAAAGTCCGGGCCATTTTTATGGCCCGTGGTCTTCAAAGACATACACTATAATAATAATAATAAGTCTTTATTTCAGGCAATAAAATACCTATATATAAAATGTTATAATCTTGTGTTTACTCTACAATCTCTAGTCTGGAGATGATTGAATGATCTTCCAACCTCAGCTCTTGTAACTTAGAGACCGTCTGCTGTGTAGTATGAGGTCGCGCGTTGTTGTGCAGGAGCAGCGAAGACGAGTGACTGACCAAAACTGGTTGGAGACGTGCGAGCTTCTTCATCATTGTGTTCAGTTCTTCACAGTACACATCTGCAGTAATGCTCATCCCGTTTGGTAAACGCTGCGATGAATCACACCGGCGCTAGACCAATAAATAGTGACGATTACTTTTCTAGGGGTAAGTTTTCGTTTAGGGCATTGATTAGGTGCTAAACCAGGATCCAACCAACTTGCTAAGCACTTGCAATTATTAAACAAAATCCATTTTTCGTCACTGGTAACAATGCGGTTCAAAATTCCTTCGTTTGTGTTCCTACACATTTTTTTTTTAACTCCTTAGTTTGTGAACTGCTCAACAGGAGTTGAGCAGTTCAAGGCACGTCTCGACGCGTACTTCGCATTGGCGATCATTGAGTTTGCGGCGCATTCATTTGTCAAGCTTTTTTACCTTGCTAATTTGACACAAATGGACCAATATTGTTTAGACACTAACGTCGAAAGCTGCTTCTAATTCAACAGTAGATTGAGTATAATCAGCTTCCACAATCACCTTTAATTCGCCATTGCTGACCAAAGTCTTCGGATTACCACGAGGTTAATTTTCAGGTCGAAATTTCCACAACGGAAACGGGCAAGACAATAACGGGTAGTGCGTTCCTATGTAGTGTTCGCTCCATAAACGTCGAAGATGTTCCGTGCCACCTGTGTCGCGTTGCTGCCACGACGGTACTTATCCCTATTATTATTATAAATGCGAAAGTAACCCTGTCTGTCAGTCTGTCTGTTCCGTTTTCACGGAAAAACTGCTGGACCGATTTGGTCGAAACTCAGTATATATATATATATATATATATATATATATTCAAAGCCGAGAATGAAAATAGGATATTTTTTATCCCAAAAAATGGGATAGTTTCCGGGATAAAAATGTATTTGTTTTTGTGTTTTTATGCTTTTACCGAAAAACTAATGGACCGATTTGGCTGAAATTTGGTATATATGTAAATTTTATTCCAAGGGTGGACAAGGGATACTTTTCTTTCTTCTTTACTTTGGTAGTTTTGATAGTTATAGTAGTTTTGGTGGTTTTGGTAGTTTTTGTAGTTGTGGTAGTTTTGGTAGATGTGGTAGTTTTGGTCGTTTCGGTGGTTTCGGTAGTGTCGGTATTTTTGGTAGTTTTGGTAGTTTCGATAGTTTTGGTAGTTGTGGCAGATTTGGTAGCTTTAGTAGTTGTAGTAGTTTTGGTAGTTGTGGTGGTTGTGGTAGTTTTGTAGTTTTGGTCGTTTATGTAGTTTACAGAGAGATTGACAGGGGATATATAAATAAAACTAGAACGGGTGGAAATAGGGGATAAAAGTTTGTATGGGAGAACAGTCATTCCTAAAGTTTATAGATATAAAAATTCATAATCTAAAAAATGCGATAGTAACTCGATCTGTCTGTCTGAATACCGAAAAAGGAAATAGATACTTTTCATCCCGGGAGATGCGATAGTTTGCGATAAAAACTTCCGAGGGCAAATAGCACCAACATAAGAATGTAATGCAATGTAACCCTGTATTAACGGCTGCACTTTAAACAAGAGGTACACACTAGAGTTTGACCCGCGGCGATTCTGTTGCGATTATAACAAAAACCCTCAACTCCTACGGTTTTTTTATATTTGCGTCCTTTTTGATTTCATAAACGAGGCGGAAAAAGCAATACACAATATTCATACAACGCGGATCGCCGCGGAATTCGAACGAATGCGACGCCAAACAGTGCCAAACACGTAAGTGACTAGAAAGAAGATGGCGACATTATGTTAATACTGCTCCGAAATAAATAAGAAGCACAATTTAGAAAAATCGTGATTACGTCTAAATAAAACCCCAATCGTAAAAATGAACTAGACCAAGTCTTTTATTATCATTTGAGTATATGTATACGAAACATCATATGGAAATATAATGTCGTGTAGGATATCCAGGTAAATTTCGAAATTTTCAGAGGCAAGTTCGGACTTTTTTTTTCACATTTTAATCGCTTTTCCGTTTAGGCCAGTTTGACACTTATTTCCTCAAGTATCATACATTTTAATTTCAGTACCGTATTGTACTGCATTATCTAGATTATCGGTTTTGAAATGTCTGTACATTCTGCGGGTTAATATAAGATTTAAAAACTGAAAGCATGGTTCAATCTGATTTCCAGTCACGCGTTGCTGATTCCCAAAATGTGAAAGTAAAATTGTCAGGGCGTTGAGTTTAGTAAGGCTCGAACTGGAAACGATTTTGGTAATGGGCACCTTCATCGAGAGAGCAAACTGGGTTGTCCACCCCCACCCAACGGCCAGACTGATACTCCCTCCCCTTCCTGCCATCTACAATGTGTTCCGGCGACAGACGACCTGCAAAAAAACACTCGCACATAATCTTTTACATGACTGCGACTGTATACAATTCAAATTAATGGCTTGTACATTATAAACGGCGAGTTATTTTTGTTTCGCATTAAAACGGTTGTTATTTCATTCATGTAATTTGTGATGCTGTGAAACGATAGCTAATGGCTTTTGGGGATCTTTTAGGGATAGAAGTATTCCCAACATATGGGTTGCTTGCTCACCTTTCATTTGAGAAGCACGTTATTAGTTTTATGGCAGAGCAACGAGTAAAGCTACTAAAGTCTGTGTCATGAATTTTTATCACACGAAGAAATCCAGCGTATCGAAAATAAGTAGGTTCTATAGGTACCACTTTAATATGAAAGTGGAAAGGCACATTACATATTGCTAATATTAGAAAGGGTGAGATATAATTTGTTTTTAACGCTTTCTCCATAATGCTATTACGACACTGATGGTTATTACTGCTGATATATCACTTCTAAACCACAATCGAAGTATTTCCATTTTGGTACAAGAGATGTCGTTTTTTCAAGAAATTTGAACAAGATTTCGAACCTCAATCGACGATGTCTACATTTTAATAGAAGTCGGTTCAAAATAGATGTCACTTTATGTAACTTTAAATGACAAGTTCAATTAATTCCAACAATAACAATTCAAACCACAACCTACGGTATCTCCGCTTCTATAATATTTATGTCGCTGCTAATAAATTGAGAAAAAGCTCACACCAGCTCACACTGCGATGGTATGCTGTGATTTATTTTTTTTATAAAGACTTTATAAATTAATTATAATATTTCGTTTAAAAAAAAAAGAAAAATGTTAATATATAAGTATTTAAATATGTACTAATATAGTGTAAGAAAGCCCATGAGAACACGCAATGGAATATATAGTGTATATAATAATAATCCGAACGGCGGCGACGCGGCTCGCAACTCGTCACGTCTCGTTTCTCATGGGGGCGAAAAGCGGCCTGTGGAGAGCCGCTTAGCAACGATGAATGTTAGAGGAGGGATGGACAGTAAAATAGATGAAGTATGTCAGATGATGAATGAAAGAAAAATAGATTTATTATGTGTGAGTGAGACGAAGCGGAAAGGATGTGAAACCACTAGGTACGGTCAGTTTACGGCGTATTGGTCAGGAGTGAAAGCGACAGATATAGGGAGTCAAGGAGTAGGCCTTATTCTCTCTGAAAGAATGGAAGAATGTGTGAAAGAGCATGAATGTGTTAGCCCAAGACTTGTATGGATTCGACTGAAAGTTGGCTTGACTCGGCTTTTTGTGGTTGGGGCATATGCACCATCAGACATGAGCTCGACTAACTCCTCCCGACAAACCATAGAGGAAAAGGACAAGTTTTGGGAATGTTTGAGAGGTGTGCTGCTTACATGTAAGCAGAACGAAAAATTAATTATGTTAGGTGATTTTAATGGCTGGGTAGGTTTAAAACGAGATGGTTATGAAAGGGTGCTAGGTACATACGGAGATGAAAGAATAAATAGGAATGGTAACTGTTTGCTTGAGATATGCTTAGAATGGAATTTGTGCGTGACTAACACAATGTTCTGTCACAAGAATATTCATATGTACACGTGGGAAAATGTGAAAGGGAAAAGTATGATTGATTTTGTAATAGTAGATGAAAGATTGAGGAAAAGCATTCTGGACACTAGATCATATCGGGGTACAGGAATCAATACAGATCACTTCTTAGTAGTATGCCGAATAAAAGATCTTTTCAAAACTTGGAGGCACCAACATTCCGATAAATCTAAATCTAATACACTAGAAAGAATAAAAGTTGAAAAGTTGCAAGAAGAAGAAGTAAAAGAAGAGTATAAAGCAAAATTAGAAGAAAAAAATTGTTAGGATGAATGATATGTGCGAGATAGAGGAGTTATGGATGTCCTTTAAAACCGAAGTTGTGAGTGTTGCGATTGATGTGTGTGGTGTAAAAGAAAAACGGGTAAATGCGTGAAGAATATTTGGTGGGATAAGGAAGTACAAAGTGTAGTGAATGATAAAAAGAAAGCATGGAAGGATTGGTTAGCTTTAAGAGCTGACCTAAGACTGAAGAATACAAAAAAGGAAGATGTAAATTCGGCAAAAATTTTGTATAAAAGGATGAATGAAATAGTTAAAATAACGGTCAAAAAGAAAAAGAATGAGCAAAATGATGATTTGGATGAAAGAATCTCTGAAGATTTCCAGAGTAAAATGAAATATTTCTGGAAATCTATAAAAACAGCTAGAGGAAGGGTAGTACAGTCTGAGCTCAATGTAATTAGGGACAAGAATGGAAATATTGTGAAAGAAGAAAAACACATATTGAATCGCTGGAAAGAATATTTTGAAGGTTTGTTTGAAAAAGATATAGCGGATGTGAACAGTATGACTGATGAAAAGGACAATAGAGAAGACAATAGCGATAGTATAGTTATGGATGAAATAGTGAAAGCATTGAATAGTATGAAACTAGGAAAGGCTGCTGGGTATGATAGGATAACCGTAGAAATGCTAAAGGCTGAACAAGGTCTGATCGCAAGTCTTTTGTACCGCCTTTTTAACATATGCTGGAAGAGGGGCTGTGTACCAAAAGATTGGTGCAAAGCCGTTATTGTACCACTCTACAAAGGAAAAGGGTCACAACAGGATTGTAAAAATTTTCGAGGCATTAGCCTTCTTAGCGTTGTCGGGAAAATATATGCTAAAGTGTTGATTGAACGGGTATTAAAAGTAACAGAAGAGAAAGTATGGGATGTACAAGCGGGTTTTCGAAAGGGAATGGGACGTGTGGACCAAATCTTTACTTTACGATGTATAAATGAAAAGTTTTTGGCCAAAGGTCAAAACGTGTATTGTGCATTTATAGACTTGGAACAAGCTTATGATAGAATGATAAGAAGTGAACTGTGGTCGGCGCTAGCTAAGTATGGGATAACAGACAACCTGATACGATCACTGAAGTCCCTCTATAGTGATTCCAGTGCTTGTGTTAGGGTCAACGGTGCCTACACTGAATGGTTTAGCATTGAAAAGGGTGTTAGACAGGGTTGTGTAGCGTCGCCGTGGTTGTTCAACATATTCTTGGACAGTTGCTTGGACAATTTGAAAGAAAGTAAAAGTGGTTTAAGAATGAATGAGTTACTTATCAAATGTCTACTCTACGCCGATGATCAGGTTATACTTGCGTCATCGGAAACGGAGTTACAGGAGATGGTAACAATTATGAACGAGTCTTTTGAGAGAAAGGGTATGAAAATTAATGTGAATAAGGCGAAAGTTATGGTGTTTGAAAGAGATGAAAGAATGACAAGTTGTAATATACAGATAGGAAATCAAAAGTTAGAGCAAGTCAGAGAATTTGTTTACTTAGGCTGCATGTTTACCAGAGACGGAAAGCATGAAAGGGATATTGAAAGGAGAGTTATGGCAGGTAATAAGGTGAATGGAGCGCTAAACTCTTTTATGAACAGCCAGAAAGTGTCTGTAAAGGCACGCTTGGCTGTCCATAAAGTGTTGGTGCCAACCCTAATGTATGGCAGTGAAAGTTGGGTATGGCAGAAGAAGCATGAAAGTAGGATAAACGCAGTTGAAATGAGAGCTTTGAGAAGTATATGTGCGGTTAGCTTGAATGATATGATAACGAACAGTGTGATAAGGGAACGTTGTGGATTGAAAGAAGATGTAATAACAAGAGTTGAAAAAGGTATGTTAAGGTGGTTTGGACATGTAGAGAGAATGGATAAAAGTAGAATCACAAAACAGGTGTATGACAGTATTGTGAATGGTAGGGTTGTTGCCGGTAGACCGAGACGAACACACCATGACCAAATATCAGAAGTGTTAAAGAGAGGTCAGCTAAAAAGCATTTCAAATAAACGTGCATGTATGAAGAGGTTAATGAAAGTAGGTGAAGCGAAAGTTGTATGTCAGGATCGTCGCAAGTGGAGATCCATAGTCTCTGCCTACCCCCATGGGAAACAGACGTGATATTATGTATGTTATGTATGTATATCACTTCTATTCGGTAAAACCAAAAACGTATTGACGATAATATTATAAAATTGTGTGTGGGGCATATTAAAGCTATATAAAAAAAACAACTTGAATACCCTGTATAAACGATGGAGAATACAATGCATTTTTTTTGAGTTCTTGTCGGATTGTCTGTTGGTTCAGAATTCACGTAAAAAGTACTGGACCGATTTCGATGCGGTTTTCATGGATCGAAAGTAAAATCTTAGACTTAAAATATGCGCTACTTTTTATCCCGGAAATTCCACGGGAATTTTTATGGGAATGATTTAAAATGGCCAGATTGAAAAAAATCAAATTCCAATGTGATTCTTTCGCTGATGTATCCATCTCATCTCCATCAAATTTTATGTAATAAAATGTGTGATATTTTATATCCCAGGAATCGCGCAGGATTTTCCCGGGAGCGGTTTAAAGTTGTTCGGGTGAATAAAAATTGGCTTATTCCGACATAATTTTCACTAAAACGATAGCTTACATTACTTTTTAAGGCTCGCGGTAATTTCAAGTTAGCGTGGACGAATTTGCAAAATTTAGGACTGATTAATCAACCAATCCGTCAAAACAACTGTACTTAATTTAAATATATCGCTAAGCATTTAGTCTGTTTTTCTATTTAGGTGTTTTAGTACTATTACTTAGTAATTAAATATTTACATTCCGTCATTTATATAGACATTTGCGGAACGAGCCGCGCGGAATGTTTGGCGACTGAAGAACGCGGAGAAAATTCCACGAATGTGTCATAGGTTATTTAAAAAAACATTGCGAGCGAATTTAGCCGAACTTTCCGCCGCCGAACGTTCCTTAGGTGTCGTTAGGTTTATAATACGAGATAGCACTTTTTAAGTATTTAGGAGACTATATAGGCTTCCTAAAATAATATATCTTAACATTCCTACTGTTTTGCTTTATAAAGCAAGCCGGACAAGCCCCAAAATCTGTTCTAGACAGTGAACAGAGCAAAATAAAAAAATGCCAAGAAGGAAAACGTAGGATATCTAGAAAAGTTGTCTAACCGGAAGTTTATTTATAATATTTCAGAATTTCAGAGCGTTACTTTATGTTATTGTATCCATGCGGTACCGTTTCAGACACGGCCATTATCACGTGCATGTGGGCATGGTATGTTTTTTATCACGAATATTTTGTTTATCCAGTGATGTAAACAATGTGTTAAGAAATAAAATATTTTCAATCGTTTATTATACAATGTAAAACAGAATCTTTACAAAACTTAATTCTTGTGCGAATAGAACTTTACTAGATGTGTAGTTTAAACAAAAACGACAGTTCAACTATTAATAATATTCCATAAAATGGCTTCTTTATTGAAGATTTTAACACAATTTCTCAATGAATCATATTATTACTAATCTGCCCCAAATACTGTCATTATAGCTTGTAGTGCTGCGGCCTTCAGAGGCTAATAGTTATGTAAGCATGTTGACACAAAAATATAATGGACGACACCCATCATGCTCGTCTAAGGCGGATGGGCGATCTACATATGTGACACACTTTACAGTTCCCATTTGGATGGAGCAGCGAAAGTCGTTTATACAAATATATCTATAGCAATCGATCCCATTGAATGTTGTTATCTCCTTTCATTTCTGTGCCTTTTAACCAAATTCTTTCAATTTTGCTGAAATATATTTCAACTTTAAGTTGTACATAATTATTATATAATTAATGCTCACTTACCTATACCTATACTTAACCTAAATTTTTTTACTGGTTGAATATAGAAAACACGTAAGTTTCTTCTATTTTCACATTTGAACTTGAAATCGCCTCTTTCCGTTTTCTGGGACTGTCTCATGACGGGTAGGACGCACTGTTCCTAAATATTAAAGTATTGCCATATGGCAGACGAGGAGACTCGAAGGCGCTTACCGATTATTGCTTAACCCAGTGTGACCCTTCTATCGGCTACTTCCTCGATGTCCGGCTTGCCTACCTGGACATTTTATTCCAAGACAGGGGGCATTAAAGACCGTGGAAAATGGTGTAGACCGATCACGACCATAGCCGAAATTAATATCTAATTGTCAACCAAAAAGAAAAAGTCGATATAAAGATATTATTCTAATGAATACAAATTACCACAAAGTTAGTGTTTTAATTTAAATTGAATATTCGTAAATATAAGTATCATTTCATTCTGTCTCAACGGCTAAATTGACTTTTCGTGTAATGGCTAACGATAATTGGTGTTGAAAATTTTGTACGTTTCATAAAACACAATATTAAAATTTAAAATAAGAAAAGTAAATAGGCTTTTAACCAGATTATAAAAGCAAAAGAACTCTCAAGGGTCAATTTTGTTTAGTGAAAAATTTTTTTGTTGATTCTTTTTATTCAATATTTACAACAAAAATTTACGTTCACATTAAGATATACTGAATTGTATTAACTACATTTTGCTTAACAAGTTACTTCATTATAGGCACTAGTGTTGTCTCAAGGCTTTACCCGCATTGACTTGACTAAAAATAGGCCTGTCCACTGCACTCGTAACACATCTTATTTTTAAAGCGACAATATTTAAAAGTAAAAAGGAACCCATATAATCTATCTCATTCCGTCATGTCTGCCATCTAATGTGTCTGTGTGTCACAAATATTTGTGTTAAGAATTACTATGGCAAGAGATATGAAATTTGGTACATTTGAAAAAGCGTGTAGAGAAACGGGTGAAATTACCTCTATAATTTCAAATTTTCAAAAATATAGAAAAGGGAGCCCGGAAGCGAATATTGATATTTGAAATTTGAGTGGTTTAGAGATTTTTTATCATAGTCAAAAAATAGGTGACAATATATTTGCTTCCAAAGTCGTAAAAATTAAATTCCCTCTTCCCTGCAACTTTTGAAGGTTAAACTTTACAATAGTGGTCACTGAATTTTAAGTAGTGGGGGGGGGCGGAGGGGGAAGGGGGGAGGAGTACTTCTCTCTTCTGCAACCCCCATGTCTAGGAGACATGTAGTTTATGAGCTATGATTTTTTTTGTAAACATAACTTTACTAATTTTTTTCAAAATGGTGTACTTATTTCTTATGTCTAAAGAGGAAAAATGCAGAAGAAAGGTAGTGGTCAATGTAAAAAACATTTAAAGTAGTCTAAAAACGCAGACTAAGGCCCACAAGCCGAGCGAGCAAAGCGAGTGTGCCATGACAGCGGTAAGCAAATGTCACAACCGTTTGGTAACCATCATTTAAATAGTTAACAATGAATAAATGGTAAGCAGTCGGATCTGGCACTCGCCGGCCGCTGCCGCGGCACGCGACTTTCGATTACCCTCACAACCTTAGTGGCTATAAATAAACTGTAAGGATATCCCTAACTTAAATCACCATTAATTTACTTCCCGTTTATCTATCGTATTTAAAAATCGATATTATTGACATATCGAATTGATAACATTTTTTTTCTTTCTTATACCTATTATCGTCGTAAAGTAAAAAAAAGTGACAGTACTGTGATTTATTATTTTATGAACTTTAAAATTATAATAACTAATTCAAAACTTGTTTACTAAATTAAAAAAACAGTTTTAGTGTTTATATATCAGGTGTAAGTGTATTCCTAAACACAAATCAAACTTTTTATTTTGATGGCGAAACGTATTTTGTTTTTCCATTATTCATTCAAAACTTGTTGGTGGACCCTAAAAACATGTTTCCTAGCCCAAATAACAGGTCTAGTGTCTATATATAAGGTGTATGTATACCCCTAAACTTAATTTCCGTTAATCTGATGCCACTCTGTGCAAAAGTTTAGCCCTTTTGAACTATGTGACACAAATTTTTGAAAAATGGCATAAATAAATAAACTTTCAACGACAGTTGGTTGAAGTGATTTTTGAGATATGGAGTATTTTTGATAAAACACTTTATTATACTTTGCTAGTCGAATAACGATGTTTGTCAAACTATGAAACCCTTTATTTTGCGTGGACTGCCATGCACTTGATTTATTTATGTAAGTGTAATATTTACCATAAAAATAATTCATATTGTAATACAATTTACGAATAACTTTTCATTTTAGTTTGTGTTTATACCACATCCGGTATTTGAAGACAGATGGTAGCAACAAATTACTAGACAAGCTTCTATCCGCACACTTCCATTAGTTGCACGTATAATTTCATCTAATTTTTCTATTTATGTTGCAGCATAAACGAACAGAAGATTAATCACCAATACACCGCCATTGATAAAAAATGTTATGAATGAGTGGAGTCAAACATTGCTTTTTTTAAATTAAATTCCTCAGCTACACCGAGAAAACTCCCAACAAGTTTACATCAGATTCCAATAAACTTTGCATAGATTAAAACTCATTGCCGCCCGTTGTAAATGTAAACGAATGGTTATTTTCGTTTTATTACAAGACTGCGCCTTTCCACGCGACATCGCCCAGGTAACCGTTAAAGGAGACGCTTTATATACGCTTTCATAGATTCTTGGGCCCAAAATGTAAAAAGATGAGTGTGATTTTAAACTTTCTTTTTATTATGTTGATATTTTTTTGTAATTTTAATGGTTTTAGTTATTTTGAATAAATTAATCGTGTGTTGAAAGTATTTACATATTAATTGTTAAAATTCGCTCACAAAAATCGATTATGGTAATCGATAACTTATTTTATTTGTCACCTTATTTTAAAGATTACTCGTCTTCCAGATATAATTTAGGGCTGATGTTTTCCATTTTGTAATAGAAAAAATATAGCTAGATAGATAACACTTTATTATACACCAATACAAACATGACCTTAAAGACTAAAATTATATCTAGTTATGTACAAAGGGCGGTCTTATCGCTAAAAAGCGATCTCTTCCAGGCAACCCCAGGAATGAATTGAGACGATAATGGCGATGGTGGTATACGTAACATATAGTACAAAATACTTACATTTTAATAATAAATACATAAATTATATATATATATATACAGAAATTTTACATATTACATAGATATATACTTAATATACATGCCATACAAATACATATCTACAAAATATATAAATGTTTATAAATGAATTTAAATATCATATTCCAACGAAAGGTAGTATTTTTTTATCATAGTTTTAAATATCGTTAGCGATTTTGCTTGTCTGACAGTAACAGGAAGCGCGTTCCAAAGCTGTATAGCCTCAACAGTAAAATAATTGTTGTAAAAAGTTGAGCTATGTGCAGGAGTCTTCAATTTAAGTTTAGTAGAAGGGCGTGAATTATGAGAGCACGAAAGATATTCAAAATATTGTTTAAGGTAATCAGGAGTACTAGGGAGAAATAAAATACTATAGAGAAAAGCAAGGATGTGAGTATTCCGGCGAAATCGAATTGGCAACCACTTGAGTTTTTTTCGGAATTCAGAGACATGGTCATACTTGTATAATCCAAATATGAAACTAATGCAAAAATTTTGGAGGCGCTCAAGTTTATAAGTTGTTCTTGGGTTAAATTTAGATAGCTGGCGTCAGCATAATCAAGGATAGGAAGTAATAAGGACTCTGTTAGATTAATTTTGGTGGTAGTGGGTAAGAAGTTCCTCAACCTTCTAAGGGATTTGGATGAGAGATATAGCCGCCGGCTTAATTCGGTGATATGAGGTCGCCAAGACAGCTCACTGTCAAATATAACGCCAAGGTTTTTTACCTTATCACTAAACGGAATGATTGTCCCGTCACACATTACACTATATATATACTATATAACGTGTTTTTAAGCCATATCTCAACTCGTTATATTCCTTTGTTCCAGAAGTCCCCGTGTCCTTTGCCTTTAGTTTTTTCTATACATAAATAGATAAATATACATAGTAGATATATACATATGAAGCGCTTTGTGTCTATTTTCATCATGCGCACCGCAAAAGAGTGGAACTCATTGCCAGAATCTGTGTTTCAATACCTATAACCTGGGTGTCTTGAAAGCCCATGTGAATAGATATCTTCTAGGTAAGCGTGCTCCATCATATACCCTCCGCTCAACATCGGACGAGATTATAGTCAAACTCGAACCTATATTACAAAACAAAATACACCTAAGGCAAACTTAACACGTATTACAACAATACACGTTTATAATATTACTAGGAATTCCTACACAGTATACAATTTGGTTTTAATAAGGACCGACCAACAACTGATGCCAGTGTCCAGTTGCTTAAACATATTTTTAGTGCTTGGGAAGAGTCTTGTGGATGCATTGCGTATTTTTTGCGATTTATCTAAAACATTTGATTATGTCTAGTACGAAACACTGATCAGGAAACTAAACTACTACGGTATAAGAGGATTTTTTATGGTATGACTTCAGCAAACAGGTAGACAACCCACTGGTGGAAAGCGGCTACCATCGCCTATGGACATTTGCAACTTCAAAGGTGCGACAAATGCGCTGCTGCTCTCTAAATGGAGACTGGAACCTAGCCTTTAATGCCGGAACAGAACTCAAAGTTGTTATGGCGGCATACTCTAGACCAGGAGTGGTAGCCATGCAGACGGGCAAATGCCCTACCACCTGGCAGTGGGTTGTTTTGTCGCCTCTTACGACAGGCCGGCCGGCCGCAGGAAATTGTATTATTTCTCCGTGCCTGCACGGTCGGCTTGACGCTCGACCTTTTGAAAACTTATCTAAATGCTAGGATTCAAAGAGTGTAATAGGTTTGATAAAGAGATTTAATCGTGGCAGATTTGATCGTAAAGTCGTGGTAGCTTAATGGCTAGCGCACGCGTCCCAAACTCAAAGGGCGCCCTTTGTTCCTGGCCGGAACGCATGCATCACTGAGTCAGTTTTCTGATCTAATGTGCATATTGTTACAATTACCACGTGCTAACAACGGTGAAAGAAAACATCGTGATGCAACCTGCACATCGAGATAACCGATGTGTCAAACCTGCCAAGCCGCCTTGGACAAGTGTTGCGGGTTTACTGTCCGTTTCCCCTATAATGGGAGGCCCGAGCCCAGCAGTGGGACATTTATGGGCTGATATTATTTTATTTTATTTTGTTTTATTTGGGGGGCTAACAACTATCATTAACAATAACTAGAAATAAACTAAATTAAGAAAAGCTATTAATAAGCTTCCACAGATAACAGTAAAATAAAAAATAAAAAAAAGGAAATTAAACAAAGAAACAATAAAAAAATAAAAAATGTGCATTGGTAGATACTTAAACTGATAAATCCGAGTTTGAATAGAACTTGACCAACTTCGCGCTAAACAATGCTACACTATTCGTAAATAAGTCTAAGTCTATATCTTCCAACTTACTTAACTTATTAAATTCATTTGCTGTTCTGATACAGAACGAATTCCGTGGGTAAACTGTGCGCGTCAATGGTGTGTGTAATAATTTCCTAGGGCGAACATTAGTAGGGGGAACATACAAATGTAGTTTCTCAATGAGATTTGCACAATCAATTTTAGATTGAGCAATTTTGACTAAGAAACGTAAATCAGCAATCTTTCTTCTAGTTTTAAGAGGTAAAAGGTGAAATAAAGTACAGCGCTCAACGTGTTCAATTATTATAAAGAGATTTGATAACAATGCGTGACACAACCTTAACAAAGATCTGTCTTTCCTATTGTCGCCTGCACATAAGCAGGAAGCTCTTTGTTATGGGTGCGTTTGTTCAGTTTTTCAGGCTGAACGTTTTGAACCAGTCTTCTCGACTTTGAAAGCAAACTGCTTAAGTAAAACGGTGCTGTTGCTCGCCTCAACCCGTTTATTGACGAAAAAGGTATACCAAACTGCCGTACGAGACACGACTCCGTCTTTTACTCCCAAAGCAGAGTCCTCTCGTAAGACTTATCATAACTGATTGTCATTTAAAGAATGCCTACGCTGGATTGAACTCTCTTCTAGTCATGCTTCATAGGGAGTTTTGGATTTTGTCGGCTAGACGTGTAATTAAAAATGTAATATTTCGTTGTATTGCTTGTTAAAGGCGACTATAACTCAACCTCAAATGGGGGATCTTCCTCCAGATCGGGCTACAATTTGTAGACCCTTTTCTGGAGTTGCCACGGATTTTGTAGGTCTATTCTGGGTAAAAATTTCTTCAGTGCATAATGCTAGAGTAGTTAAGGCCTATTTGTGAATTTTTGTTTGCCAATCATTTTATGAAAATGTTTTGATAGCTTATTTGTTTCATTACCTATTCTACTGTTTTCTCGCAAATGTGTTGAAAAACATTGTGGTCCATACATGTGGAAGATCGTTTTTACAAACTCGTGGCTGTGGTAAGCCATGCCATCTTTATCCGTGCAGGAACGGAGATAGAATACAATTTCCTGCGGCCGCGCGGCCTGTCATACAACCCACAGTCAGGTGGTAGGGCATTTGCACGACTGGATGGCTATCACCCATGGTCTAATGTATGTCGCCATAACAACTTTGAGTTGTGTTCCGGCATCAGTGACCAGGTTCCAGTCTCGCTTAAGAGAGCAGCGGCGCATTTGTAGGACCTTTGGTGTTGCAAATGTCCATAGGCCGTCTGCCTGTCTGCTGAGCTCCTGCAATAAAAATAAAAAAAAGCCCTCGGTTTGGTTTCAAGCTTACATTCATCTACATCTTTGTAACAACCAACTTACCGTACAAGTATATCATAAATAACTATTAATATGTATGCGTATTCTTTAAATTTATTATCTGAGTAATTCGTATATATCTAAAATACATATGTACGAATTTAATATAATATGGTTATAATACAGGCTATCGTTTGCTCATAGAAGGATGTCAAAAACTTTTAAAAGTAAATGCAATTATATATATATAAATTACGTAGTGCTAAAATATAATAGAAATAGAAATAATATAATATATAAAAACACAGTGTCTGAAAGAGTCATATTTTTGCTTTCATAACTATTTTATTTTACCTAATATGCACATGTGGTGAAATATCAAGTCATATGTATACCTATTTGGCTACAGATGTGTGTTGTGTAAACGTAGACATGAAGTTGCTTCTTGTTATTTCACTTTCAAAGCCCATTCAGCTCAGTTTTATCAATTTTGCTTTGCGAACAACCCATTGAACTGATTTTTTTAAAAATACCTTTTAATGTTTTGAATTTTAGTTACTTTTCAATACTTACTTATATATAAAAGTTCATTTTTGTGTACGTACTATATTAACAGTTTTTAATTTATACTATAATAAATCTGTAAATAGTTCGAGATTGTACAATGCATTTTAAAATGTGAAAAAAATCAATGGGGCTAATTCGGACCAGCAATTCTGAAAATGCAATTTTTAGTATTCTTGTCCGTCTGTTAGAGCATCACGTAAAAACTACTGAACGGGTTTAAATGAAATTAGAAACGGAGCTAACTTACTTATATCACGAGGAGTAACTCAGGATATTCTTTATCCCGATAAAAGAAGTCGTTTCCGTGGGATAGATAAAAATAAAAAATTAGGCGCTGCGATCGCTTCTTTTTTGGAAACTACTGAACGTATATGAATAAAACTTATCATAATGCTGGCTTATAACCTAAATAAATACTTACGATAGGTTTTAACCCGATAAAAAACGTCGTTTACCTGGAATAGCCCGATTAGCAATATAGATGGCGCTACAATCGCGTTTTTTCCGTTCAATAAATACCTACGTGGTCATAAACAACACGTCATTCATTATATTACTTCTAATGTATGCATAGTAGTATATTGTACACGTATGTATGTATATTTAAAAAAAATCAACCCTCGGTTATACGTGGTGGCCAACCTTAATTTTCAGTTGTTTCACGGACTTTCTACACCAATGTCTAATACCATATTTACCACCGGGATAGACTGCACCGTCCTGTTAAAGTTTATCCATACATAACTGTAATATATAACGATATGATATAGAAATAATGCAAAGACAAGGGATCCTTATGTAACAGGAATCCTTTGAAAACAAAGTATGTCAATTGCCAATACGAAAACTGATGTAATGTGAAGCTTACCAAATTGATATCTAGCTTTTTATTTGCGATATTATTTTTATGATAAAAATGTGTTTGTAGAGTAAATTATTTATTGCTCGTTTGTAGTTATATAATTATACATAGTACAATGCTTAGTCTGTCTGGAATATATTTAGGATGGTCGTAATAGGTTTTCTTTAGCAGCTATAAAACAATCTGAGTCACGCATAATGATAAAAATCTAGTAATGATAGGTAGATATGTAGTTTCCTAACACAAGTATCATTTGATTACTTTCTGGGAAGCCCCGGCAACTTACATGTATGGACTTATTGAAATAAATACATTTTTATTTTATTTTATTTTTTTATATGTTTTAGTTCACCTTAAATAAATACAAACACGGGTAATAAGTACAAACATTAGGTATTCCCAAATTAGACCAATTACGCATATACATTGTATCAGTAAAATAACAAATAATTTTGAGATGGGTTTCAGTAACACTTAACGGAAAGTAAACAGAAATTGGGACAAAGAAATGTAATGAGTTGAGATATGGCATTAAAAAAGCGTTATATTTTTCTATTACAAAATCATCATGGTAATTAAAATTGCAATTAATAGATATAGATAACAGCTTTTTAGCGATAAGACCGCCCTTTGTACATAACTAGATATAATTTTAGTCTTTAAGTTCATGTTTGTATTGGTGTATAATGAAGTGTTATCTATCTATCTATAACAGTTTATTGTTCACCACAATAAACAATTATGAAATGCATAATTACAATACTTTCATGGCAAACTAAACGGCGGCATTATTGCTTGATTTATCTCTTCCAGGCAATCTATAAAGTGTTATGGTGTGGCTTCATTTACATTAATTAATGTTAAAGATTTGGCCGAATGCGTCCTATTTAAAGCGTTAAAAAATAATGCCGTTAACGCATAGCCAGATTACTGTATGTACATACGTTATCTGTCACCATCGCCATATCTGCGTGAAACGGTCTATACCTGTAACATTATCCTGGATGAAGCCGCTCCATTAGTGTTATAGACTTGTTTACACTTTATTAGAAGAGTTGAAACATAGTCACTTGACCTATATTTAGGATTAGGTACATACATATTCCCTTTTGTTATTGTATGAGCAATAAACATTGTAAAGCACGGTTGCATCATAGTTGTAGGACAATATTTTATACGTTTATTTTTCTATACCTATATTTTTATTTTAAATCGACATTGTCATTCTTTTTGTTTGATCGATATAAAATTAGTTACTGCATATTAATGTAAATTCATATATTAGTTAGTATTTTATGAGAAAGCAAGGCCTAGTTTCTTTACTGCGCCCATCCGCCACATATTGGTAACCTTATCGATAATGAAGCACAAGAATAATAGTAGATTGTTACACGAGAGGTGAAAGTGATATATTTAGATATGAGATGGTCGGGTTAGCGTAGCGAGGCTGCTAATAGTTCGAGTGCTTAACCTTTCACGCGAGGTCAACACTCTGCTTTTCATTTCGTATATGAGGAAAGTAAATAAAAACTGATTAGTTAAACAAACAACTCCTTTTCTAATAAAATCAAGTGATCCATATCTAAATCTGATGAAACGTCAAGTAAATTTTTTGTGTGGCTGTGGCATTCTACCAGCCAATATTTTTTTGTTTTTAATGATAGTAAATATTTTGCTCAAATGTATGTAAATTAAATAATAATGTAGTGAAAAGTAATTTAGAAGTATAAAACGATTTACAAAATGTTGATGTTTTTTTATTATAATTTATGCCGCGATTTAACAGTGTCTGTAAAAAATATTGGGACATGAGTCGCATGTATTATCTATGGTGCACATAATTTTTAAATTTTTTAACAGCAGCGAAAATCGTTTCTCAGGGATAAAAAGTACTGTTTTCATCCCTGTGATCAAGCAACTTCAAGCGTACTTTCAGAATATGAGAAATGAAAAGTTAATTTCGTACCCCCCGATTTATACCGAGTCGGAGTGCGACAACCACCCTTTTGGGTTGAAGATCCAGCGGTATGTTTTACAAAGCCTTCAGTTGCTTTCCAGTACTAAAGCTTTTATTGTTTTGAAATACATTTTTCTTATTACGAAGTTGGCAAAAGCAACAAGCAGACGGCCCAGCTTATGGAAAGTTATTACTGTCGCCTATACACGTTTGCAACACCAATATCGAAGCCAACGAGTTGCCAGCCTTTAGGATTGGATATGGGATTGGAATAGGAGAATAGGATAGGGAAGGTGGGATAAAGTGATCCCATTCAGTGGGCCATCGGAACTTTCAATAAATTGGACGAAATATGATTAGCTTAAGGCTAACCGTTTCACGCCGATATTCTGTGAGAGCGTGGTATCACACCGGTCGAGCCAGCCCTAATCAAGTAGTGATTCCAGCATGGCTCTATCACGGCAAATAACATGAAGGCTTTACTAATATAGAGGCAATTCGGATGTTTTCCAAAAAATCAGCATTTACTTAAATCAGTATTCCTTTTGTCGAGAGACAGAAAGCAATTACCAAACTGTGAGCTAACACTGTATTATTATCTTTCACAGCGTCAAGCTCCGTGTTCTAGAACAATACTTATCCCCAAATCGACGATAAGAAGTGATGATTGTAAGCACAATTCGTTAAAAATAACAAGTATTTTCGAATACAAGAGGCGGCGTCTCAAGGCCGCGCGATAATTATAAAATTCTGTTTGAGATTCAAGTGTGATTACTATTGTATTAAGGAAATATGAATGAGGGATTAAATATAACTTTGAAAAAGATTTTATACAATTTTTTATAAACATAAAATTTCTAATAACATTTCTACATTCAAACACTTGATCACTGACCATTATTTGTCCGTTAAATAAAATTGTTGCAGTAAATAGAATTGTATTTTTCTTCGCATGTAAATATATGTAATTTATATTATTATAATCTATATTTAATTATGTATATGTATATCTATATTAGTTTATTATTTTGTTTGTTTTCTTTCTTTAATTACGATTAGTATTAATTTAGTAAAACCACCAAATATTATTTAATCTTTCTTGTAATGTCTCCTTGGACACCGGGTTGCCTGGAAGAGATCGCTATAAGTGATAAGGCCGCCCATTGTTCTAATGGAAATGTCTTTATATTAAATGTCTAGGTTTAAGTTATGGTGAACAATAAAGAGTTTTCATTCATTCATTCATAATAATATATATAACAATAAGACCTCATAAATGTTCCACTGCTGGGCTTTTATAGAGGGGGGGATCTGTAAGGAAAGAACAACATACCCGCCACGCTTATCCATGGCGGATTGGCGGGTTTGACACATCAGTTATTTCGATGTGCAGGTTTTATCATGATGTTTTCCTTCACCGTTAGCACGTGATGGTCGTAGCAATATGCACATTAGGTCAGAAAAGCGTTTAAGTGGTACGCTTTGCGGTCAGGATGCGAACTCGCGCCCTTTGAATATGGGATGCGAGTGCGCTAACCGTTAAGCTTACACGGATTATGCATATAATTAAGGAATTGTCGAATATTTGTTTCTGGGCCAGTCTTATCCCTATAATTTTTATCTATGCTTTGATTGGTGACGTATCTGACCGTGAGATAAAAAAACGTTTAAAAAAACCGAGTTCATAAACTAAAAACTATAAAATAACTAATAACTTATATAATATATATATATATATATATATATATATATATATATATATATATATATATATATATATATATATATATATATATATATATATATATGTAAGATATTATAATTAAAAATAGCTTTAGAAATAAGTTATTTTATACTTTTTAGTTTTTTTAACGAAGTTTTTTTTTACTTTTTAGTGTCTAGCTATGGGTAGGCCTACGAAAGGTGCCGCGCGCTTTAAAAATATAGGTCTTAAGAAACGGAAACGAAAAAAAGACAAAAAAAATGTTCATAAAATGAAAACTACTGGGCCAAACTATGTTAAATTTTTAGGGGACCAAATGGAAACTGTTCCACATCAAACTAAAAAACAATCACGTAAATCGGATCATAAATCTCAGCATAATTGGTGTACATACGGAACGGAACGTTAAAAAATCATAAAAGATATTCATAAAATGAAAACTACTGGGGCCAAACTATGTTAAATTTTTAGGGGTCCAAATGGCAATTATTCCACATCAAACTCAAGAAGAATCACGTAAATCAGATCATAAATCTCAGTGTAATCGGTGTACATATGGAACGGAAAGGAAATTTTTTTCATAAAAAATGTTCATAAAATGAATACTACTGGGCCAAACTATAGTTAAATTTTTAGGGGTCCAAATGGCAATTATTCCGCATCAAACTCAAGAAGAATCACGTAAATCAGATCATAAATCTCAGTGTAATCGGTGTACATACATAAAACTAGAAAATAAAAAAAAACAATCAAATTGAGAACCTCCTCCTTTTTGAAGTGGTTAAAAATTGTAAATACTAATGTATATAAATAAAAATGAACAGTAAAAATGTATGTACGCGCATAACTTAAGAACGACTTTAGATTTTGATGAATTTTATTTTGTGTTTGAGTGAGTCCGGATGACTTACTTGCCACTAGAATCGGGTCGTAGATTTTTAGTTTTTCAAGGCAGGACAACGTCTCCCGGGACTGCTAATAATTGACAAATAAGAAAGAAAACATGCAAGTATTTGCCAAAGGCGACAAACCACATAAATAAAATTAATTTCAAATCTATGACATTTCGCAGTTCTGAGGGCGGCAAATTCAAACTTCGCAAACAAATACACAACTCATCATTATCGCAACCTTGACCACTGAAACGTCCAGTACTTTAAGCACATAAATTACTTTTCGCGGAGCGCGTAATATTAGGATGCGTGCGCGGCAAATTTCAAATCATTCCCAGAAAATATCCGCGGGATTCCCGGGATAAAAAGTATCGTAGATTTTAAATGTAAGAATTAGCTGTTGATCGGCACTGGAAATCGGCCTAGTAGTTTTTACGTGAATCCTGGACAAACAGACAAGAAATATAAAAATGCATCGCGTTGTCCGTCGTTTATACAGTTTATTCAAGTTGTTTTTTTTTAATTGCTTCAATGTAAAGACACGGCTTGTTTAGAATGTTATAATATTATAGACTACAAGAACTTCAAAGGAAAACTTTTTTTATACAAAGATTTTTTGTTTATTGCTGATGCACAGCAGACAGGCTGACGACCCAACTGTGATGGAAAGTGGTTACTGTCGCCTATGGACATTAGCAATACCAGAGGTGCCGCCAATGTGCTGCCGGCCTTGAAGGAGAAACTGAAACTTGGCCACTGATACCGGCTGAAACATAATTCAAAGTTGTTATGGCGGCATACTCTAGACCAGAGGTGGTAGCCATCCAGTCGAACAAATACCCTACCACCTGGCACCTGGTACATACATAAAGTGTCTTATTATAATACGATGCTGCACACCAAATCTTCTTATTACACCGTGGATATCGAAGTCTTAAAGCTTACACGGGTATACACAAAATTATGTCAATGTTTGCTAGGCATAAATTATGTATAACGAATGTTTCCTAGGAAACCTTATCGGTTGCTTGACATAAATTCTATGATATATGGTAATTGGTTTCCGGTCGAAAATGATTTTGGTAATTTATCTTGTTTCCACGTAACACACACTTTCTTCGTGAGTATTTATTGTATTATAACTGGAGAAAATATAGTAATTTAGGAACTAACTCAGAAAGCATTATTTGCAGCATTACTATGTCTGGTATGGTATAAGATTAATCAATCACCTATTACAATTAAAGCTTATCTATAATATTATAAAATTCTAAACATCCCGTGTCTGTACATAAAAGCTATTTCAAAAAAAATCTCTGGAATAGACTATATAAACGATGGAAAAGACGATCCAATTTTTTTAGATTTCTTGTCTTTTTGTAATTTTGTTTGTTGGTTGTTTGTTCGGGATTCACGTAAAAACTTCGGGGTCGATTTCGATTCGGTTTTCGTTGGTCCACAGCTAATTTTTAGACTTAAACTCTAAGCTACTTTTTATCCTGGGAGTCCCGCGGGAATTTTTCTGGGAATTCTTTAAAATGGCCAGATTAAAAAAAATCTAATTCCAATGTGATTTTTTTCACTAATCGATTACAAATTTAATATCATAAAATGTGTGACTCTTTTATTGCGGGATACCCGCGGATTTTTTGCCCGGGAGCGGTTTGAAGTTGTTCGGATGCATAAAAATTAGCTTAATCCGACACAGTTTTCACTAAGTCGATAGCTTACATTCTTTTTTTAAATGCTGCGATATTTTGTGTCCGAGGAATTCCGCGGGAATTCCAATTCAACTGTAGACGAAGTCGCGAACATTTCCTAGTTATTACATACATTTATGTGCACCACCTACATCTACAGGAAATATTTATTTAATCTAAGATTTTTTTAAAATTAGGTATAGGTGGTAACCTATACCTAATTTTAAAAAAAATCTTATTAATTTAGGTATGAAAGAGACAGTTTCAAGCAATAAGGCTGCCCTATATTTTTTTCAAGAAATATTTTAAATATACATTTTTTGAATAGTTTATTTTGATCAACAATATTGTAGTTCCAGAGAAGGGAAATAACTATATATTTAATCTGGTGCCTGAAGATCTGTCGCAAGACATTTAAGTTATAATAAATTAGGTATAAAGAACTGTAGCGTGTCTCCGACAGGGCTTTCGGTGGAAGCCTGTAGGAGGTACTGGCGGGATATGCCGGTGGAAATAATACACCAGTCACTCTTACGGTTCACGTCGTTTATTGGAACGGTACCGAGTTATATTTACAATGAAATTACCATTGGCTATATTAAAGCCGTAATCTGTATATGTATACACTAACTAGCGTATACACTTTGTTCAGACACTACTATACACTTTAACCCGCTGACTATTACGTATACGTTCCGTTTGTACACTCTCTAATACACTAATATACTTTAGCCCGTTGACTATACACTGATACACTTTAGTCCGCTAACTATTACGTACGTTTACACACTAACACTACTAATACACACTGTTCATATATTGACTAACACGCTGACTGACTCTCTAACTTATACACTCCAACTGACACTGACTAACTCTTTTAATACACTGACTATTATGTACACGTCTAATACACTGATACTTTTTTTTTTTAGCCAGGGGAAATCCGTTTGAGGGCTATGCCGCGACAAGGGCAGAACCTTGGAGGGATAATTCGCGACCTAGTGTGGGATTCGCCAGATCAGGGGTGGCACTAGCATGCCCAGTCAGAACTGGTGCCATGCTATTTGCCACTCCCCGGTTAGGGATACCCACTAAAACCCGTGGGTGTTCCGTCCTTCGCCTTATGCCAGGGCTACGGGTATATGACCTAGCCTCTCTGCAGCCCTGGCAGGCGTGGGCCTTGCGTGGCCTCTTCCAATGCCGGGGGACTACTTTATCCCCCGGCATCATCATGCTCTCTATGCGTGGGGCGGTCTGTAACTCGCCCCACGGGAGGAGAGATCAGCGCGCGCGGAACACTCGCGCCCCCATCTCAACGGCATGTGCAGGTGAGTGAGAACTTCTATACCCCAAGAGGCCCACCCACGCCGCCCGCTTACGGTGGCCGAAGGTCCTGGCTGGTCCTCCGACGCCGACGCGTCCTCCTTTGGTGGGAGCGGAGCAGTGATGTGCGCTCACGCTCCCGCTCCGCCTCCTCCTTCGCAAGCACAACGCGTTCGCAGAAGGAGGAAACGGCGTCTCATCCTGTTGGGCTCCCGACCATGGTGCGTACCACGGCCATGCGTAGCGAGAGGTCATGTCCGATAACGGCGACGAGGTCTCGGCGCTGCTCTGTCCAGGCAGGACACTCCTGGAGAGTGTGCAGCACCGTATCCTCGTCGCCGGTGTCACAATGATGGCACCCTGACGTCGGCTCACGGCCAAGGCGATAAAGGGTACCTCCCGAAGCAGCCGTGCCCCGAGAGGACCTGTGTCAGCTGGAACGTCAGGGTGCCGTATCTACGTCCGGTCCATTCCTATAGGACGGGCCTCACCGCTTCGATGGCGGTGAGGCCCGCGCTAGGGTATCTAAGGCGTTCTTCCCATACCAACATGGCGATGTGGCGGAGCACCGACCGGCAAGCCTCCGTCTCCTGAGGCGCTGGTCTCGTGCCCCTCGCCAGGGCCTCTTTGCACCACTGATATAGCGACGCGAGGACCCTGGCTTCGAGGTCCCATGGTCGGGATCCAGCGAGTAGCGAGGTCGCTTCGAAGGACACCGTACGGTATCCCCTTATCGCCCTGACGCCCAGTATTCGCTGCGCTTACCGCAGCAAGGCTATATTTGTGGCCGTCAGGCGGTCTGTCCATACGGGAGTCCCGTACAGCGCCATAGACCGCACAATGCCTTCGAAGAGTTTTCGGCACGTGGCTTCGGGCCCCCCAATGTTGGGCAGCAGGCGCGAAAACGCTCCCGCCACCGTCTTGAGCTTGGGGGCCAATTGCCTAAAATGTGCCGAAAAGTCCTATCGGCTATCGAGGACTAATCCCAGATACTTCATAGTTCCCCCGATGCCGATGCGGACGCCTCCTACAACGATATTTGTGTCCAGAGGTGGTTGATTTCGAGAGCCGTGAAATATCACGGCCTCGGTCTTCTGCAGAGCCACCTCCAGACCGCTGACTATACACTGACTTAACTTTGGCAGATCACCGTTTACTTATACGAACAAATACATTAAAAAAACTAACGTTTCGCGGAAGCTTCCCACGCTTTCTCTGGCCTGGACCCAACACTTCTGGGAAGATGCGAACCCTGTCTATAAAGTAATAAACTGGTTCCTTACTAAATTAAAACAAAGCATGCAGATTAATTACAAAACTATTTTCTAAAATATGTACAATGGCAATGGCAGATGTCAGGATCATCTTTCTTTAACTCGAATGGTATCACAAAGGGCGTTCTTTTAAAATATTACCGAAATTCTCGAAAATATAAAACAATGGAGGATATTACGGAGGACGTCATAAATTATTCCATATCCCAGCACCTGCATTGCCTTCGTGGGAAACAACTTTCTAAAAACTATTTACATAATATTGTGGCATCGTTAACATCAGGCAAGGCGACATTTAGACTTTTAGAACTCAAAAAGTACACCGTCGATAGCAAAAAGTTTTTTTTTGTATCAAAGTAGCCTTAATCTACCTCTCAGCAAATTTGTCTATCGTAATAAACATCTAACTATATATCAAAAAGATTAGATATTTCCTGGCAATGATTCGATTAAACGTATACATTATTTATTTTACAGTACCAATTAAAACCCAAAGCCCGTAAGACAAAGTAACTGTAACTATAACGTACATTATAATTATGATTTACGTTTTGGTTCTTAACTAAGTTCTTCCATATATCTTACCTAGAAGGAGCCTAAGACGTTATCAATGCGGTCCATAGGAATATTCTACGTATAAATCTTGCTTTAGAAAATACCGATTTACCCAAAAAATATCGCAAAAATCAGGTTCATTACTAAATTTATTTTAGACATATTTTGAATAGCCCGAGATCCGCCTGCAAGATTACTCTATCTTCATGTATTATTTCATTAAAATATATTTGTTCATATATATGGGGGAGTACATTTTTGCTATGTTGTCTATCAAAATGTAGACGCTAGTATTTTCAATTAAAATAATATTAGTTTGAATGTTTTCGGAAAAAATACATTCAATTGTTTTTAAAATAAATTATATATCAAATTAAAGCAAATTTTTTTCTGTGTATGATGCAATAGGGTTGCCTATGTAAAAGTGGCCGCAAATAGGAGCAACTTGCCAGCTGTTACCTGTCTCCAACAGATAGCGGTGGGGTACTAGATTTTATAGATTTTTTAACATACTATTAAAAATTAAGTACTAAATAAAGAAAATCGTAATAATTTTCAAGATCTGACTACATACTTCCTACGTTGTCTACTGTCATAATATTTAAACACTTACCCCTAATTCACAATAGTTATCGCATTAATATGCGACTATATATGATACTTTTTTAAACTTTTCCTAACAAGCGTATGGACCTCTTATAACTATTATTAATAAGGGGTAAGACTTAATAAGAATTTACATTTCGAAATTCCTGAAATATGCTAAGTAGCAACTGTGGTACGGATTTTTCAATAAATAAATATTTAACCGACTTCTTTCCACAACATCTTGAAGTCGGAGTCAAGTAAAACATAAAAGAAACAACAACAAATTTGCAAAATATAGTAATTTTTATATTTTACTTCGCACCGACTTCAAATGTTATAGAAAGAAGACGGTTAAATATTTATTTTTGCTTTTTAATTTGAAGTCGGTTTTTGTTAAAAAAATACATTATTTACCTTTTAGTGCGCAATTACTTGAATATCTTTAAAAATAATATATTAAGCACCTGTAGAAATTGTACTACTGGCACGCGTGTACAAGGTTGCTCTCTCATCACTCTACGGTGTAGACGCTCGACACGAAGGGTTACTCTTGAATTCCCTGTGATCTATTTGGGAGTATAGACTTACGAATAAAGATAAAATTTTGAAATCGCTTCACAATTGATGGAGATATCGTGTAACAAAGAAGTCGGTTAATAATTTTCGAAAGGTTCTCTCGATTTCCCTGGGATCCACTTATCATATTCTGACATGGTGACAACGGGACCAATTCGGAAGTATACCCTTTCGATTAAAAGAAAAATTTTGAAAATCGGTTCACAATTTAGGGAGAAATAGAGGAACGAAAATACAAAAAACACAGACGAATTGAGATCCTACTCCTTTTTGAAGTCGGTTATAGTAGATTGTTACACGAGAGCTGAAAGTGACCTATTTAGGCATGAGATGGTTTGGCGCACGAGCGTAGCGAGGATGCTAATAGTTCGAGTGCCTAAATGGGCCTTTCATCCGAGGTTAATAACTCTGCTTTTCAGTTTGAATATAAGGAAAATAAATAATAACTGATTAGTTAAGCAATCAACCACTTCTCTAAAAAAATCAGGCGCTAAATACATATTTAAATCTGATAAACTTATTTAATACGTCACATATGAAACTTCAAGTAATTTTTTTTCTGTGGCATTCTACCAGCCAGTATTTTTTTGTCACTGATGATAGCTGATGATAGTAAATATTTAGCTCAAATTTATGTAAATTTAATAATAATTTTGTGAAAAGCAATTTATAAGTATAAACGATGTTATAGAATTTGATATATTTTTTCTTACAATTTATGCCGCGATTAACACAGTGTCTGTAAAAAAAGTTGGGACATGAGTCGCATGTAGATATTATCTATGGCTCGCATAGTTTTTTTTTTTTTTAACAGCAGGGAAAATCGTTTCCCGGGGACGAAAAGTACTGTTTTCATCCCTGTGATCAAACAACTCCAAGCGTAATTTCAGAATGTGAGAAATGGAAAATAGTTTTGTTGCATCTTTGGGCCTATTAACTACTTCGTTATCTCAATGATAAGTAATACAAAAATTCATTATAAGATATTAGATATAGAACATTTAAATACAGACTGAATTTTTCAAGTGGGCCTCCAGGGATAAATCGTAAACTATACGAAATATCGACAAAAACTATTATTATTATTTTCTTGACATATTTGACATTATTCTTTTACCATATATAATTGCTTGTTAGGTTGAAGCCTAAACGAATAAACACGTTGAAACATATCTGATATCGACAGTAGTATCATTAGATTTTTGAAAAATCAATTACTTGTTAGGAATCGAATCGGCTGATTTTGAAAAAATAAACACAGCCTTTATTATTATACCAAATCATAGTGCAGCTTGTAAGGATCAATTTCTGTAAAGGAAACGGCAAACCAAGGAAAAGGGAACTGGCGATTTAAATTTTAAAACGATGGATTATTATTTTGTGGTGCCTAGGTGCAGTATAATTACTATGTCATAGTTCTTGAGGTCGCGGAGAGAAATGAGTCAGAACGCATTACGCAACCATTGATTGATTTAATTGGTTGGGGTAAAATAACGTGTGTTCGAATTAATCTTAATTTATAGATGCCTATTAACAATATAATGACGTTCATTATTTCAATATTTATTCAATATTGGATAAATATAAAGTGCACTCAGATGACCGGCGTAATTTCATGTTTAATTAAAGTAAGGACAAAAAAACATTTCGTTAAAAGTCAAATCTTTATCTTAGTTTGTCGTGTGACATTCACAGAAATAGAACGTTACAAGCGATACTATGTTCTGGTATACAGGTGTGTTTATTTTTCAAAAATCTAATGACCACTTTAGTTTTCTTCAAAATTGCCCTCGCCTCCTTCGAGACTCCTTCAAGTGTTTTCGCTATTTCGTATAGGTTTGGATTTGGCCCTAAAGACCCACTTGAAAAATTCACCTATGTACTATATTTATTACTATAAGCATGTAGGATGCGACATGCGTTGACACTCTGGCGGCATCACATCTTCCAATGACTAAGTCAGCGGCTAGCAACAGCTGAAGATCTCAAACGGTGCAAATATGGAACCCTAACAAGGGGTTACATATTTGTGCCGTTTGGAGTTGAAACTTTAGGTCCGTGGGGTCCATCGGCAAAGGGTTTCTTTAAAGAAATTTCTAAGAAACTCTTTGATGCCACCCGTGATCAAAGAAGGCTGGTTCGTATTTGGCGCAACGAATCAGCATTGCGAGCAATGAGCGAGGCAATGCTGCCAGCCTTCCGGGCACGCTTCCCTCTGGCTGCGATTTGTGACATATTTCATATTAATTTAATTTATAATTTAGTTTATGTTTAATATTTTGTTGTATTTTTTTTAGTTAGTTTGTTTACTTATAAACAAGAAAACAAACTTCATGGCTTCTCAATCTTACGTAGTCTCAATAATAAATTGAGCAAAACCCCACAATTAAAACCTGATAACCGACTAATTCAAATAACCTAATAACAGTCTCGTTATTGAAAGCTTGGCATTGGTAAAATGCTATGTAGTTATTTCTAGTATGTTTGGTATATATACAGCATTCAATTGAAACCCACTTTAGTTTCCATGCCAACTTAATGATGTTGCCTTCAGTATCAGAATTTTATTTTCTCTTGAAGTTGGATAAGTTGATACTCTCCTATTATATCAATGTACTCTGTGATTGATACCTAAAAATAAAACTAAAACCCCGTTAAGTTCGATGCAAACTTTATGGCGGTTACGATATTAGCTGCGAACTGCGAGCAAAGGCGTGCGCAGGTATAGTCAAGTTAATTAGGGCTAATTATGTATCTACTATTTTACCGACTTTAAAAAGGAGGAGGTTCAATTCATGTAAATATTTTTTTTAATGCATGTTCATCCAAACTTTTTTGTTTAAACCGATTTTCATCATTCCTTTTGCTTTAGATTCAGTAGCATCAGGATAGTTTATATAAATTATTAATTTTTATTGGGCAGCTCATATACATGACTAAAAATTAAAAATAAATAATTTTTCTAGCAAAAAATAACCCGAATTCAAGTAATTACAAAGCAAAATTAAGTATTTTCTACAACTCTTGAAGTAGGTGCCTAATAAAACATAAAAAAATGCAAAATAAATTTACTTTTATGTCTAACTTCGCACCGACTTCAAGATGTTGTAGAAAATAGTAATTTCTTGCTTTTTAATTACTCTTGAATTCGGTTTCGTTTTTTTCAAGAATTGTTTTATTATATCTTAGAGTATTAATAAAATTAACAATTATTATTTCGGACGTATGTATTACCTATAGTCTATGGTTTGGTTCATGGAAAAGACTTGCTGAAAGTGCTGACGGCTGTTTGGTACTTATTATGTACGGGAGGGTTCAAGAAAAATAATTGTTATTTATGATAGATACTAGTGCGTTAGGTTGACTTTTACAAACCAGTTTGTAAAAACCAACAACAGCCCAAGTATCATACTTATTTCAACAAATTTGCGATAAAACAGTATAATAGCTAATGAAACATACATAATTATCAGTCAGAAAGTCGCAAATTTTTTAATATGAAAGTGGCACGCATTTACAATGGCGGTGTGGTAGGGGAATGAAATAGGAGTATTGGATTAGGAATGTAGGACAGGGAGTGCAAGTGGGCCATCGAAACTCCCACTCATCGTTTGAAACACAAATAGCTCAGTGTTAACCGTTTCAAGCCGATATTCTGAGAGAGCGTGGTATCTCACCAGTCAAGCCGGCCCTAAAAGCTGCGATTAAAATAATTATTTCAGCATAGGTCTGTCACGTATAAGAAGGTTCAATAATGTTTTCCCTCTATCGTCGTCAGCCTACCGCACTCCACTGCTGGACATAGGACTACCCAAGTCGGCGTCACATAAAACTGTTTTATTTGCGGAGAAGCCGTTTTTTACAGAACTGTTGCTTTCTTCGTCTACGCTTGAACAGGATTCCTTCTCAGTGATAGATTCAGACATGGATAATACATTCGTCTGTCAATATGTCAATAATAACGTCATCTTTTTGTACTCCTCTATCCTTACTTTCACAAACCTATATAGTCGTTTCTTTCCGTTCGTTTTATTACCATGTGTACGGAAGCTTGCTGTTTTGGGACTAGTTTTTTATTTACATAAATTTTACACAATTACATTCCAAAATTCAGACAATAACAACAATAAATTTAACTAAATATGAAAATGAAAAAATCTTAATGGAACAATAACAAAACAATTAACAAACAACAAACTTTTGCACCCTATTGTACTTAGACTTAGACGCGCGTGTGTGCTGTGTACAGACGTAGCTCAATACTACTATATCTACGCCGTAATGGTCGCAGGGCCGCCCGTGTGCGCTTGCTAGATAAGTTGGAAAAAAACGCTAGATTCTGTTACATGAACAAAATTACAAAAAATGTCCGGCAAGTGCGTGTCGTAACACGTAAACTGGAGGATTCCGTAGAAGCAAAGATAAACCACTTTTTTGTCGTTTGTCTACGAAACCCTAAAGATCTAGTATATAGGGTTGGACAATCCTCAAAAAAGTAATTTATGTTGTAGTGAGGCTAATGAGATTTTAATCAACTGCTATGACATGATATACCTTTGGGTTATTTAAATTTAATGTACATTAAACAACAAAGAAAATAATTAGATAATTGCATGTCAATCAGGTCGTTTCGGTCTTACGCCAAAAGGAAGGTTTGCACTGAAAATCAGCGTTGTGTCGGATATAATTCCGGCACAGCAATATGCTGGGTGCAAACCTTGTTTGCTGAAAATGTGGCGTACAAATTCTTAAAATATGCTCTCTGTATAATAATGTAATAAGGACTGTAATTACTTCGCTATTTCTTCAAATAAAGTTTTTCTTTCTTTCTATATCATTAAAAGTGCAAGATTTCGCGCTGGAAGTTGTTTAAGAAAAATAGGAACTGGGTTGCTCAAAAAAGCTCTGAAAGCGCTAAAGTGGCAGCCCTGATGAGCCGAGCGCCGGTGAAGTCCCGTAAACGAGAAAGCGAGCGACCTTGTCCCTCTAACACTTAAAACCACGTTCTGCGCAACGAAAAGTGCGATGTTCCGAGCCGCCATAAAGTTTACATCGAACTATACCTTCATTTGTTTTTTAAAACATTTTGGTTTATTTCCTAATTTTCCTTTCTAAAATGGTCTCTCCTGAAAAAACATTGCTAACAGTATGGAATGACTATTGTAGATACTTGGCACTTGATATTACAGGTCGGGATAAAGAGTGAGATGTTCCGCTTCTGGTCGTGGTCTGGAGCCAACTTGAATGGAACGCTTTTGCTTCTTTTTGCGAAACTACTTATAATGTTAGCAAAGGGAGCAGCGAGACGGGAAAGGGGGCTGGTCATTCGGCCCTCTTCCTAGATCGAAGATACACAGCTGCGAGTGATGTATCTCGGGGACATAACAACTCACTTGCTGTATCGTGATTACAGAGCCCGAGGTGTGTAGGTGTTCTGCGTGCGCACTTTTAAACCTTAATAAAACTTTTAATAAAAAAGGGAGAAAGATAGTTCCCCCTTTTTTTTACGAAGGGAAATCCGATTGAGGACTATCAGCCACGTTTTTTTTTATTTTTTACGAATGTATAGGTTTGCGTTTGACCACTGTTGCATCTGGTGGTGACTGATGACGCAGTCTAGGACGGAGCACGCTTACCTAGAAGATACCTATTCACTCGCGACTTGAAGACGTCAAGATTGTATTTGCCCTGAAAAACAGACTCCGGCAAATTATTGCACTCTTCGGCAGTGCGCACCAGAAAAGATGAAGCAAAACTCTTGTTTCGGACTGGTGGTGTTTCCACCATGTAACGGTGGCACAAACCGGTGCGTCTGGTTGTCCGATGGCAAAATAAGGATGCAGAAATCAGCTCGTGCAATTCTAAGTAACACTCCCCGAAATGTTCCGATAGAAGACAGATAGCACCGCGACCTTGCGTCTATGCTCTAGACTGAAGTCGAGCATAAAAAAGAATCATTGCCGACCAGCTTTCTGGCTCTTTTATCAATTGATTCCAACGCCTCCAACTGGTATTTGGCTGAGCCGTCCCAAAGGACCGAACTTATGCTTGGTATAAGTTCAGCAGGTGTTCCGACGTGAAGTACTGTCTCACCCAGCTTTTTGGGAAATTACGTGGGAAATCGCGGCCGGTGTGTGGAATTAGCCAAGTCGGGGTGGCACTAGCAACGCAAGTGGGAATGCTATTGCCCCACCACGGTCAGGGATACTTACTAAATCCTCTCGGTGTTCCATCATTCGCCCTTATACCAGGGCCACGAGTACATGGCCTAGGCCCTCCGAGCGTATCTCATGCCCTATCCCAAAACCTGGTAACGCATTGACTTCGCCATTGGTGTTGCAAATACCTACAGATGAAAGTAACCACTTTCCATTAGCTGGGCCGTCTGCCTGTTTGCCATCCTCGCAATAAAAAAAACTCTTTATTTATTCCGACGTCGAGTGCTAAGTATATTTTATGCTTCTTTGACGAGAAATATACAAACTTTGGTGTTCTAAGGCCCTTGATTGCTCGTGGTAGGGAAGTTTAATGTTATATTATAATAAGTATAAACAGCCGCACAGATATTCAAATGTACCTATTTACTATATATCTACATAAAAGCGAGTAAAATAGGGCTCATTTGTGGCCCTCTTCGTGGAAACTGTAATCGATTCATTCCCAAAGCTTTGAACAAGGGAAAAACAAACATCCAAACAAAATCACTTTCTTATTTACAAATGATTATGGACAAAAGTAACATTAAAAGCTTTATAGATTAATTGGATTAATGGATTTTTAAAGATCAAAGTCATGTATTAATACGATATGCTATTGTTTCAGATAAAAGGCTATAAGCTATCATTGACTAAACCGATAAAAGTACTGATCAATATTTAATTTCTTTTGTCAATCTTCTGAATTGTCAATATAGGTATCACATCACGTAATATATTTTTGTCTGTAGTTCACCAGAAAAATAACAAATTTATAGGCATTTATTTGAATAACAAATGTCTGTGTCAACTTTATTTTATTAGGTACATTCTTCGAAATGTGTATCAGTATTCATAGAGTTCTCTTGGTTTTGTCGTTGAAAAATGAATAACAAAGGTTATATATATCCACAGTATTCATTGAGTAATCACTAGACTTTACAACACATTTTTTTTTTTTAACCAAAACATGAAACTAAAAAGCAAAAAGAATATTATTTTCTATAACATCTTGAAATTGGTGCTTCTTGTTTTTTTATGTTTTACTTGGCACCGACTTCAAGATGTTATAGGCCGTGGGATCTGTTGTCTGTCTATCGTACGCGGCAGATTCACATGCCCCGCCCCAGGCGGAAATAACTGAATGATGCTTGGATGCTGTCTCGTTTATACATTACGCGTATTGTTGTCGTGATGTTACACCTGCGATGAATGTTAAAGATTTAGGTTAGTTAATAAAGCCGTTAAGGAATAACCGCATTAATGTTTAAACATACGTTATCAGTCAATATTTAACATCATTAATTATGCCGCATTCCCAAAATTTGTCTTAAGCCCTTGACTACATCTGTATAAAATGGCGCATATCTGTAACATTATCGCAGATACCGGCTCCATTAAATAAAAATAAATCTTGTCTATATAAACCTACATCCATTTAACATCCGTGCAGGAACGGAGAAAGAATACAATTTCCTGCGGCCGGGAGGCCTGTCGTAAAAGACGACAAAACAACCTACAGCCAGGTGGTAGGGTATTTACCCGACTGGATGGCTACCACCCCTGGTATAGGGTATGCTGCCATAACAACCTTGAGTTGTGTTCCGGCATTAGTGACCAGGTTCCAGTCTCCCTTAAGAGAGCAGCAGCGCATTTGTAGCAACTTTGATGTTGTAAATGTCCATAGGCGATGGTGACCGCTTTCCATTAGTGGGCCGTCTGCCTGTCTGCTGAACTAGTGCAATACAATTTTTTTTTTTTTTTTTACATTAATTTGAATTTATAATGTTGCGATAAAGTCACTTGCATTAATTTTATAGTTAGACTGTGGCCAAATGTGCCTTTTTATAACGTTAAAAATAACGCCGTTAACGAATAGCTACATTAGTATGTATACTATCGGCACACGTGTACAAGTTTCGACTTTCGAAAAGAGAAGGCGTTCGGCACTCATCAAAAAAGGGTTGCACTCGACTTTCCTAGGATCTAGGTATACATTATATTAGGTTGGGGAAAAAGTTTCTTCGCATTTTATATAAAAATTCAAAAGGTTTTTTATAAAGTTTATTTACATTTGACTAAAGTATGTAGGTGCCATTTTGTTGGATAACTTTTTGCCATCTTGTAGGTAGGGACGTGATCCCATTGCTATAAAAATTTTGGGGCTTCTGATCAAAAAACGGCGACAAGTGGTTTTGGCAGTCCTCTCGTGATGTTAACCTGACACTGCCTAAGGAATTCTGCAGAAACCGAAACAGGTGAAAATCTGAAGGTGCAAGGTCAGGACTATATGGCGGATGCCTTAACACCTCCCAGCCAAACTCTCGTAATTTTTGCTGAGTGGCTAAAGATGTGTGAGGTTTAGCGTTATCATGGTGAAAAACCACACCCCTTCTGTTGATTAATTCCGGCCGCTTTCTCTCAACTTTTTGCTTTAATCTCATCAGTTGTTCGCAGTATAGTTCAGAATCGAAGGTCCTGCCTGGCGATAACAGCTCATAATGAATAATGTCCTTCCAATCCCACCATACACACAGCATCACCTTGTTGCGAGTTAATCCGGGTTTCGCCACAGTCTGTCAAGCCTGACCGGCCTTTGATCACGATTTTTTTCGCACGTTCTTGTCGTACGTGATCCACTTTTCATCACCAGTTATCAGCTTCTTCAAAAATGGTTCGGTTTCATTACGTCGTAATACAGAATCACAAATGAGTACACGGTTCATTAGGTTTCTTTCAGTGAGCTCATGAGGCACCCAAATATCGATCTTTTTTGTGTACCCAGCTTTTTTCAAATGCGCCAAAACTGCTTTGTGGTCAATTCCCAGTTCTCCAGCTATATCGTAACTACTAATATGCCAATCTTGCTCCACTTTTTCAAAAATGGCATCAATTTTGTCCGTAACAGGGCGACCAGAGCGACTTGCATCTTTGATATCAAAATTTCCGGATTGAAAACGCTTAAACCAAATTTGCGCTACTCTCACAGATACTGCATTAGGTCCATAAACATCACAAATTTTTTTCGCGGCTTGTGTTGCATTTTTACCTTTGTGTAGTAAAATTTTAAAATGTATCGAATTTCTTCATTAGATTCACTCATTTTAACAATAAGAAAAACAAATGAAAATCTCAGATTTTCCTAATTTGAATTTGGAATTGTCTTCTTTAAAATTAAAACTTTTTAATGATACCAAAACCAGCCAGATGGAAATGGTATAGCCAAAGAGTTCTTATTACAAGTTCATACATACTATATGCGAAAAGACTTTTTCCCCAACTTATTAGATAGTGGATGAAGGAATTATAAAATACTTTTTATTTTTTTATATTAAACAAAGATGTAATGTGCACTAAAACCATATTAAACCGTAAAACAACAACACTGTTTGAGGTTGGTTTTAGAAATCACAAGTGATAGGGAGTTATGCACGAAGACAACATGATTATCAATAGCTGACGGTTAAGCAATCATCATGTAAAACCTGCATATCGAAATTCCTGATTTGTATACCTCAGCAATTTACATTTTGGGACAAATGGCAGATGCCGCCCATTCCCCTGAAATGGAGAGAACCGAGCTCAACAGTGGGACGTTTATGGGCTGTAGTTATAAGTATTTTCGAACGCAAATACATCGGTCCAAAACTCTAGTGCTTAGAATCCCTCAAGTCCTATAAAAAAGAAAATAGGTTATATCTGCAGAACTATAACTTCTTAAAAACAAATCCATATTTAATAATTAGCATTAAATAAATTGGATCCTATCACTTTATTCCAACGACAACGAGATATTTACACAAACGTGGCGGTTCATAAGGCCTTTTGAAAATAACCTATGCCTCGTACTGGTAGTTCGAAAAGATATCTGTAGGATTATGTTAATTTTTCCAAGAATGGAGCGTTGACGTCCTAAGCTAACAGATACGAGCGCTATAATATGGGGCTTTTCACAAAAGGATTTAAATAGAATCTGAAGGTCGTAAACTCATTACGACCTGACACTCGACCAGAACCAGATCATTTCGTGCAAGCTGTCCCCCCCCGCGCGTATGGCGAATAAACCACGACTGCGACGAATGATTCACGTTTAGACTTATCTCTAATCACTGACAAAGTAGTCGGTATTTTCGAGTACTTTGTCAGTGATTAGAGATAAGTGGATAACGTAAACGTTCACTTGTTGACCATATGAGGTTCACTAGTTGACAACGCGTCGACCACCGTAGATGGTAGTGCTGAACAGGATGCGCTAATCACAACTAGGTAGACATGGTAACAGCTCCCTCGATGTAGTATATGTCCATGGCGGCGGCAACTACTTATCGTCGGGTAGCCCATTTGCCAGTCTGCTGACCCACAGAGATAAAATACACTTCAGGTGGCTAATTCAACAAAGTTATTAATTATATACTCATAATAAAACTACGTTTTAACGGTTTTAAGCGCGATAATTTATTTGATTTTTATTATTTCGACGTTTCGGCCACTATTCTGTAGCCGTGATCACGGAAGACAAAAGATGTCAAATGTCAATGCGTATTGTTAAAGGTTTACTTAGCCTACGGCTAATTTGTTCATTTTAATTATTTAGTTTTAATTTTATTTATGGTTATTATTTACTCTACGGGAGCCTAATCTAATTTACCACCTCTTCGCAACATGTTGTGGCTTGAAGAGAGAAGCAAAATAAAATATAATATATTGATATAAAAAACCAATAAATTACCGCGCTTAAAACCGTTAAAACGTAAATTTATTATGTCTACTAGTCGCGAAAAGTTAAGAATATATTATATATTCATAATTTTGTAAAATGCCAACATAAAATATTTTTCAAAGGGATTCACTAAAACCCGATACTGTGTGTACCTAACAAAAGATAATTAAAAAAATTCGTGCTTAAAGCTAAATTCATTAAAAAATATTACAATACCTTTAATTTGGATTTTAATTTTTAATCAGACGTTCCAAATATTTTAAAGTAGCTGTGTTCGTTTTCATTTTATGAACAAATCTAATCGGTAATCGGTTTTAATTATAAGGAATCCTTTCAAAAAGCTAAGCAGCAAATACTTAATAATAAAATTAGATAATGGCAGGATAATGTGAATGAATGACCAACGTATATAAACGTACTTATAAAAAGTTCTCTCCGTTTTTGACCATTTTGAAGCGAAATTTCTTTAGAATCGTTGTGATTTCAAACATGATGAAAGAAAAAAGCGACAGTAAAAAGAGATAAACACATAAATCTATAGGACTAAGCCTTCGAAAAAATGAGACAGAATACATTATATAGTCAAGGTGGGGGAAGTCCGACAATGGGGTAAGTTCATACACCGTTCGTTTTTAAACTTTTTTAAAGTGAATTTAACGCCAACTACAATTCGAAAACATAATTCTATGGTGTGGGGTAGGTGAGCGGACGGACACGGCGGTTTCATAAGCGTTCAGTTTTTATTATTTATTGCATGAGTTCAACAGACAGGCAGACGGCCCAGCTGATGGAAATTTACCATCTCCTATGAACATTTACAACACCGGAGGTGCTACCAAAGTGCTGCTGCTCTCTCAGCGGAGACTGCAACCTGGCCACTAATGCCGAAACACAATTCAAAATTGTTATAATGGCATACTCTAGGCCAGAGGTGGTAGCTGTTCAGACGGGTAAATACCCTACCACCTGGCTGTGGGTTGTTTTTTCGCCTCTTAGGACACCATAGCAAATATGCAAGCAAACTTACTTTCACGGTTAAACCATATATATATATATATATATATGTATGAATGTTCGTACATACATACATAATATTATATTAATTCAGTCTTCAATTGTCAATTACACTTTTCCAAAAGGTTGCAAGAAGTTTTCAAACATTAAAGTAAACATCAGTATTACGAATTCTGAATTTCAAAAACCGTTTTATACAAACAAGATAGTCTCTCCAATTATGCAAATGCTAAGCCATAAGACAAGTCTACCTTTCACGGAAAGTTAACCACTTTTTTGTTCGTCGGGGTTGAGTGAGTAATAAAATAAATGAAAAGCTAATATTTTATACTTCATTCATTTATTCAAAGTTGTGTTTTATCTTGTATCATTCATCTTTCGAGTAGAATCCGATTTCGACATGTTTGAAAAATTACCTACCTAGTTTAAACTTTAACTTTTGAACTATGAGGTGGAAACTTCTAAAATAAATTGAGATGGTACTTCTACAAGAAAATACTTTTAACGAAAATTCATGTGAAGATTAGAGATGTCTGTCGAGTAGGTTTTGACATATAAATATTTTGGATTAAACACATATTATGGTTCCGTAGCTAAGTAACGATAACAGTAGACATTTGTCACCTCTACAGACCCCTTCAATATATTTTGACGCTCTATATAAGAATGGTACAGACAAGGCCTTGGACTGACACTCAGTTGGCTAATTTTGTGTGTGTTAAACGACGATAATAGTAGACGTTTGTAACATTTACAGACCCCTTCACCGTGTGTTGACGCTCTATATATTTATGGTACTGACAAGTCAGGCATGGACTGACACGCACTTGGTACTTTTGTGTGTGTTAATATTAAAGTAGATCCGATTTAGTATGAAAATTGACACTGATATTAATATAATATCTTAAACAGTCAACCTATAAAATTGGATCGTCATGTCACCAGACAAGCGCGTTATACATTCAGACCGGCTCCTTTATTATTTATATATGGTAGGTGAATAAAATAAAGGTCCGATCCCGAGCGTCCTTTGTCCGGGCTGTGGGCTCGCTCGCGCATTCACCATCAGCCCGGACTGACGACGGCCGGCCCCTTTGCGGACTGGCCTCTCCATTTAATAGCCGGAGATCTGGGTCTCTCCAGCTCCTCTACCTCACCCCGAGATGAGAGGGGGGCGCGCGGATCGGGGCGCGTCCCTCCTCTCCGGCCTTAATGTGCGGGCGGGTCCGGTTTCCCCGCCGGTCGCCCGCACAGCCGTAGCCTACGGCGGCTGGAGGTCGTCTTGGACGACCCTCCGTCGTCGCCGTCGGCTCTGGCGGGAGGGGAGCGTGGCGGTCTGCTCCCTCTCCCGCTTCACCGCCTCCTTCGCGGACATGACAGTCTCGCAGAAGGAGGCGGCTGCGTCCCACGCGTCAGTGCTCCTGACCATGGCCTTCACCACGGCCGGAAGGGACAAATCCGCCCCGATGGCCGCGACGAGATCACGGCGCTGCTCGTCCCAGGCTGGGCACACCTGGAGAGTGTGCAGCGCCGTGTCTTCGTCGCCGCCGCCGCAGTGGTGGCACCCTGACGTCTGTTCACGCCTTATTCGACACAGGTACCTCCCGAAGCATCCGTGCCCCGAGAGGACCTGCGTCAGGCGGAACGTCAGGGTGCCGTGACGCCTCTGCAGCCATTCCGGCATGATCGGCCTCACCACTTGAATGACGGCGAGGCCGGTGCTGGGGCTAAGAAGGCGGTCCGCCCACTCTGCCACCTGGACCTGGCGCAACTCGTCTCTGCGTCCCTTGATCTCACGGGGCGCAGGTCGGCCAACACTGGCCTCCTTCTCCTTACGCCACGCGTACAAGGAGGCCAGTGTTCTGGCCTCCAGGTCCCATGGCAGAGCGCCGGCTAGTAGGGAGGCCGCTTCGAAGGATATCGTGCGATACCTTCGGACGGCCCTGACTGCCAGCACACGCTGTGTCTGTCGCAGCGTTGCGACGTTGCGAGCCGCCAGGGCGTCCGCCCACACCGGGGCCCCGTAGAGGGCCATGGATCGCACGATTCCCTCGAAGAGCTTTCGGCACGTCACATTTGGCCCCTCGACGTTGGGCAGCAAGCGCGATAGTGCGCCCGCCGCCCTCGTGAGTCTAGGGGCCATCTGTTGGAAGTGTGCCGAAAAGTCCCATATATGGTAGGTGAGTCTCAAGTAGTCTCAAGTCTATGAACAGCTAAGGGTTATAGTGTAGCGGTTAAGATACACGCAAAAAAAAATATAAGTACTTTAATGTAATATTAAAGAAACAGACAGATATATTTCTCACGCTTGTCAAAGACAAATTATTGAATTTCACATGCTAATATGCTTTTATTGTAACATATTTATATTAAGTCAAAAAATAACTAAGCGAAGCACTCTATCTACCAGCAGTCAAACATGCATTATTTGATTGACGCTTGCCTTGGCAACTAAGCAATCAAAGCGAGTGATAGTCCTTCCTGCGAGCAAGTAAACGTACGTATGACTCGATGATCTTTATCGCTTCTGAAAGTTCGCGTAATTAAGGAGACACACGGGCTAAAAAGGCTATCGAGCCATAATATGTATGTGTATATGCTCGTACATCCATCACCCGCTTAACATATACGTAACCTATTTAAATTAACTAAGTAAAATGTTTATGTTTGTTGCAGATGTGGGCCAACCTGTGGCTGATAATAATGGGGAACGGGCCGTAATTGAAAGTAATTCAGAAAATATGCGGAGAATGCAGCAATTTATAGCTTCAAATTTCAAGCAAAACCATTTATGGGTTTCCATTAATAAGACGGATCACAGTAATGCAACAGAAGATGTTATTAACGCATCGAAAATTAATGAAAGCCTGTATTCCTTAAAAGATGACGAATACATTTTCGACAGGACAGATGTTAGGGCTATATTTATTACTTTATATACTATTGTTTTCTGTTGCTGTTTCTTTGGTAAGTGTCTTAAATATGTCAATTAATTATTTTGTAGACAGATAAATATTTTTTGTGACTATACTAATTATGCAAAAAAAGACCGCCCATATTGTCGCTAAAAATTGAACTCTTCTAGCTAACATACTTATTAAAAATATTTAACGTCCTCGGTGATGTACAGATTAAAGTGATGGTCCACTGAGTATGCCTGAACTAAAAGTTTTGGGTTCGATTCCCAGCAAGATAAATTTCGTAAAAGATCTCTCCGTTATTTACCTGGAGATATCCATTGTACCCAAAAAAACTTGGAAGAATATTTTGTCTCTAAATGATAAAAAATAATTGCATCTATTCTCTTCTATAATAAAAATATCGTTGTCAGCCTTCTGAGTACTTTACCCGTAGAATAAAATGGTCTAAACTCAGTATTCTGAAGTCCAAATAAAAAGGACTAAGCTTAACAAAACTAAGCTTCAACTATTTTAAGTGCGGTAATTTCTTTAATTTTTATTATTCCGACGTTTCGGCCACTTTTCAGTAATCATAATCACAGAAGACAAAGATATCAAGTGTCAATGAGTATTGTTTTAGTTTTATTTAACCTACCACTAACTTGTTTATTTTAATTTTATTTATGGTTATTATTTATTCTATGGGAGCCTAATCTAATTTACCACCGCTTCTCAACATGTTGTGGCTTGAAGAGGAGAAACGGCGCAAGAAACTCTTCAGCAACATGCTTTGCTCTAATAATTTTATATAATACAAGGATATGTCCGCGACGTCATCTACGATTTAAATTCCCGCGGGATTCCCGGGACACAAAATACCGCAGCATTTGAAAAATAATGTGAGCTAAGGTTTTAATGAAAACTGTCGGAATAAGCTAATTTTTATGCACCCGAACCAAACCGCTTTCGGGAAAATCCCCGCGAGATTCCCGGGATAAAAAAATATCACACATTTTATTACATTAGATTTGTTATCGATCAGTAAAAAATTCGGATTCGAATTTTTTTACTGAATTCGAATTCAGGAATTCGATTAAAATTCCCATCGGATTCCCAGGATAAAAAGTACCACAGAGTTTAAATTTAAAAAGTAGCTGTCCTCCTGAAAAATTCTCATTTGAGTTTGAGAAAAATAACCGCTGAATTTTCTGTGTCTCACGAGTCGATCCGTTTCGTTTTAAATAATCACTTGGGTATGAAACATGTTGCCGCTCGTCTAGTCCCAAAAGACCTGAATTTTCTCCAAAAACTCAATCGCATAAGAGTCGCTGAGGACATGTTAGAACGAGTCAATTCCGAACCAACATTCATGAAACGCATTGTTACTGGTGACGAGACGTAGGTTTACGCGTTTAACATGCAAACTAGTCAACAAGCTTAGGAGTGGCGCCTTCCAACTGAACCGAAACCGAAAAAACCATACCAAAGGCGATCAAAAGTCAAAGTCATATTGACTGTTGTCTTTGACTATCGCGGTGTTGTGCACTCGGAATCCTTACCGAAAGGTCAAGGGGTAAATAAAATATATTATTTGAGCGTTATACGGCGTTTAAAAGAAAGAGCAAATTCGACGAAAAAGGCCACATTTGTGGAAAGAAAATTCTTGGATTTTGCACCACGATAATGCGCCTTCACACAAGGCCACCATTGTGAACGAATTTTTGACCGAAAACTCACCAAATACCATCGAGCAACCACCTTATTCACCAGATATGGCTCCAGCCGATTTCCTTCTTTTTCCTAAACTCAAATGTCCACTTCGTGGCACTCGTTTTCATTCGTAGAAGACAAAAGGAGAATTGGCGACGAGAACTAATCTTAATTCCGGAAAAAGCGTTTAAGAAATGTTTTGATGATTGTATTATTCGTTGGCGTAAGTGTATCGTTTTTGAAGGAGCATACTTTGAAGGTGATAAAATAAATTTGAATGAATAACTAACATTTTGTGTATTATTGACCTTTTCCCGGTACTTTTTTAGACAGATTAGTATAGTCTATTCCAGTTGTTTTTATTAAATAGCTTCAACGCTAAAGCACAATAAATTTTACTAATTAAATTAAGTTCTATAAAACACCATTTACTTGAAAGATTGTCAAATCGAAAACCGTAGACTTTCATTTAAATACTTATTTATAATAGGTATAATAGCAAAGATAATCTATCAAGCAAGCATGTATATTATACATATGTGTGTGAATTATATTTTAAGGAACTTAAGTAATTTGTGTAGTAAAATTTTATTCAGCAGTCTCGTCATTTTCAAGCAACTGTATTCAAATATATTTACGCTTTTCACTTACTTGGTGTATACAAAATATAAATAGATATAAGATGTTAATATCTTTGACGTGATGATTATACTGTAGGTGTGTGCCTTAATAAATAACACAGCACGAGAATGTTGCTATCTTGTTAAATATACGTTAATAAATTTCACGTACTCGATAGGCGTGTAAACTATATCGAAATTTATTATAGAAAAGCTATTGAACATATTTATTACTAAGCCGAAGTAGAAATTTGTTGAATAATCTTTAATTTTCTATTCCAGCTAAGATTTTAAATAAATAAGCGGTTTTCCACTAAGCCATAAATTTTAATAGAACATTTAACTGGTAGTTTTGAAACAGCCAAATACTTGCTATTCGCTCTAAATCCTGCTAGCGCTGAAAACGGCGTGTAATATTTATTTATAACAGCAAAAACCATAAAATAAAAATTAAACGTGGGATGAAACTAAGAGCTTAGTCCTTAATATTTTCTTAAGTTATCGCGACTAGTAGGTATAATAACGTTTTAGCGGTTTCAAGCGCGATAATTTATTTTAATATTATACCTCCTCCTACCTTCCACCCATTTTAACCTATAATATTATAAAATTCGAAACATGCCGTGTCAGTACATTAAAGCTATTAAAAAACAGCAACTGGAATAGACTATATAAAGCACGGAGAACATGTTGCAATTTTTTTAGATTTCTTGTCCGTCTGTTTGTCGATTTGTCTGTTTGTTCAGGATTCAGGCAAAAACTGCTGTGCCGATTTCGATGCGGTTTTCGCTGATCGACAGCTAATTCTTAGAATTAAGATTTACGTTACTTTTTATCCCGGAAATTCTGCGGGAATCTTCCCGGGAGCGGTTTGAAGTTGTTCGATGCATAAATATTAGCTTATTCGGACACAGTTTCCACTAAAACGACAGCTTACATTTTTTTTAAATGCTGCAATACTTTGTGTCCCGAGAATCCTGCAGAAATTTCAAGTTAAGTGTGGATGAAGTCGCAGGTATATCCTAGTATTATAATATAAAGTGTAGTAATATTGAAACATTTCCAAAGATACATAAGGGCGAGTGTCGGCGCCGTTTTTCGCATCGAGTTAAATAAAAATCCTGTTTTTATGAAATCTATTTTGCATCTGTAATTTCAAATAAATTCGATATATATCTAGTCCCACTAAGCGAACTGTGAGGTCACGCACATTACATGCTATGTGTTGGTTCACTTGGATAAGTCATCTAAACGATCAACTAACCTCTTGCCGCTATGCGTGCCACTTGCTGTAAGGCAAGCGTTAGAAATATTTATGAGGTTCTGTTCAGTCTTCAATATTAAATTGAAGTAATTTAATAGGTGGTACGTAAAAAAATGACAACAACATAATATTAGGAAAAAGAAACTGCGAAAATAGAATATTTTCGCAAATATTTTTCTTACCTATTCCGTCTCTATATAATATTGTTTACATATGGTACACATACATATCGTAGTGATCGTTTATGATATTAATCTGGCCTGGATTATTTTGTGAATTTCGTCATGTAGGATTGACATCATCCAATGAATCAATTTTGATCATCAATAGCCTCAATGATTACAATTAATCGATTCGTTGGGCAGGTTTTATTTAATTATGCAGGGTAGGTGTTTCTATTATAACCATTGTTGACAGCTCTTTCCGTTACCATTGGTATAGTCTCATAATTTTAATTCTGTCTAAAAATAATGCCGGTTGAAAATAATTTTCTTAGCGATCGGTATCTCCTTTGCAACACAAACATGTCAGTTTTATTAAAATTCTCATAAGACTTTAAATGAGTATTAGATGCACGCGTCTAAAAGCTATTATGTCCTCAGCTGGTATATTCGACAAATGCATTGTCGTTGTCGGATCTGGAACATATTCTCCCGCTCGTGAATTGTTTCATTCAGATTACCACACCGCTTTTAAGCTTTAGGATGAGCGTTCATCTAACACTACAAGTCTTGCTTAAGTTGTCTTTTAATTAAAAGATAGATAAATTTAGATTACAGAAAACCGTCGTGGAAAACTGTCGTTGAGCGTGTTGTTTCTTCACGATAACGCTCCCAGCTCATCGATCGGAATTTGCGCTCAACGCAATCAGCTGTGCTGGCTTCAATCTCCATGACCACCCACCATATTCTCCGGACTTAGCCCCCGGTGATTTTTACTTATTCTCAAAATTAAAAGACGAAATTCGTGGAACTAAATTTCACGATAATGACGTGGTTATGGCTGCTGTACAGGAGTTTTTAGAGACTCAAGACAAACATTTTTTCGTAAGGAATAAGGAAGTTAAAAACGCGTTAATTGCATTGGAGGGAGGGCAGATTATGTAGAAAAATAAAATATTTTTGTTTAAATTTTTGCATTTTTTAATATTGATTCCAAGATCTTTTTGATTCACCCTAGTACAATACAATTACTACACGCTGGCGGTAAAGACCTTGTGACGGCTTTCATTGAAACCATTGAATTTACCGCTATCTATATGAAACCCGCCTTTTTTTAGCCAGGGGGAAATCCGATTGAGGATCATAAGCCGCGACAGGCATAGAAGCTAGGAGGGATAGTTCGCGACTCGTGTGTGGGATTCGCCAGATTGGGGGTGGCACTAGCATGTCCAGTCAGAACTGGTCCCATGCTATTGCCACTCCCCAGTTAGGGATACCCACTAAAACCCCTGGGTGTTCCGTTGTGCGCCTTATGCCAGGGCTGCGGGAAAGCGGGAAACGGTCTCAGCTCCGCGTGCCCTGGAAGGCCACATCCACTGCCGGGGGACTAATTTTATCCCCCGGCATCTTTCTGGTCAAGTCCAGGGTGGAGCGGTTTGTAAGAGGCGCTCTCTCGCGGGTGGAGAGGTGAGCGCGCGCGGAACACATCGCGCTCCTGTAACGTTGCACTTGCACCATAAAAAAAACTGGAACGTGGGGGAAAGAGTCAGATTCTCCTCCTTAGCCACAGAATAGGTTTAGGTGGGTCAATGAACGGTACAAGATAATTATATAGTATATTTAATCTGTTCCGTGATAAACGGTGGACTTCTATGCACAAAAGGGTACACTGGCCCGTCGAAGCCCTGGAAGCTCTTCGAGTAAAGTTCCACAGCTCTAATATAAGCTCGACCAGTAATTGTCCACGTCTGATATATGTTGGCTTGGTTGGTAGGTTTCCTAGGTAAGTAATGGGTAGCCTTGATCCCCAGCGGAAACCCATAGTTATTTTAATAGTGTTAAAGGAAGTTTTGAATAGTCTGGAATAATATTTATAAAAGAATTGTATCAGCTGATATTTTTGAATCTCGAGCGAATCTCAACTTAACCGCCGTCCCGTTTTTTTTTCAAACTCTCTTCACAGTGACATAGTTTGACATTAGTACTGTCATTGGCTATGTCTATGTTTTTTTTTTTTATAGTGCAAGTGCAACGTTACACCCCCATTTAGACGGTATGTTCAGGTGAGTCCCCTATACCCCAAGGGGCTCCATCCGCGCCGCCCGCTTACGGCGGCTGGAGGTCCAAACCCGCCCTCCGGCTTCGGCGCGTCCTCCTTTGGCATGAGCGGAGCAAGGAAGTTCGCTCACGCTACCGCTCCGCCTCTTTCTTCGCAAACATGACGTGCTTGCAGAAGAAGGAGGCGAGTCCCATTCGGGTTTGCTCCCGACCATGGTGTGGACCTTATGAAACCCGCCTTGAACATGCGTGACAGGTATTCCATTCATTCTCCTGAAATCGAGAAGCCGGTGCCAAGTATTGTAATAATGTATAACCATACGATCTGAATGGTTGATATAGATGTGCGTATGATTGGATATTATGAAGTAGATATTTTAATAAATATTGTACTTATTGTACGTAGGTACAGTTGTACGTTCAGCTTTAAAAAAATATGCGCTTGTGAAACACTGTTCCATTTGGTACTCGCCTCATATTATTGTTTTGTTGAAAAATCACATAGGTTTATGTGCGTGACTTTGTGAACAGGACTTAAATTCTTTTATTGCAGATTAAGCGTGTATAATTATGATTGCGAGGTTTTAGTTTTGTGCGTCCATATTTATATTATTTTGTTGTTAGCTCAATCAATATTATCAACTAATGTACTCGTAAACACTATTTATTGTTTAGTGTAAGATAAAAATTCAATTATTGTTTTAGGCGCTTTGAGAAATACAATATTTAAATCTTGTTTAAGCTGAAGTTAAACAAGTTAATGCTGAGACTTCATCTGCGTTAGTGTTAAAGATTTACAGTTTTATTCATATTGAGTCAGAGTCAGTTTGTAGGCTTCTTTAAGATCCTTACAAAAGCCTAAAAACTGACTTAGACTGTGGCCAAATGCGTCTTATTTAAAGTATGCTTAGTGTATACGTACTATGTCGAAAAGTGGGTTTGAACTTTAATAGGTGCTGGATGAAAATAAGTGTGTTTTGTGTCTGACTTACTTGGATTAGTCGGTATTCTGCTTTGGGCCGGCCTGTCGTTTTCTTCTTCTTTGACACACACCGGGTTGGCAATATTTTACGGCGGAAATACAGAATAAGGATAAGCCACTTTTTACTTTAATTATTGGGATGCGAAAAGGAAACGTTGCGGAACGAGCGGACGCGAATTATAAGCGCGGGAAAACGCACACTCAAATGTCACTATCAAATAGTGTCAATGACAACTACTTTGACATTTAGTTTTATATTTTTTATTTACGCGATAACAACGCTTTGACTTTTTCACTTACATACGTTATCTGTCAATATTTAACGTCATTAACAATGTCGCATCTCAAGTAACGCACGGCCTATATCTGTAACATTATCCCAGATGAAGCCTCATCTTAAAAATGTAGAGAGTCACTTATGATAAAAGTTGTAACGATTAAGTTAGTTTATTTCTTTAGATTATTTTTTCCCATTCCTGTCCAAAATGAAAGACAGAAATAAACCATCTAATTTCAGCTTTCTAGGTTTTTTTCGTAGGTATCACGACCTCCTTAATGGCTAAGACATTTTTCTCTATAATTTAAATATTTTCGAAAGTTGCTAGGCAATAAAATACAATCTCACGTAATAGAATTCCATATAATAACATTTCTTATATTTACTACAACGTTCAACTATTCATAAAATTCGAAACATATTAATTACCATAGTACTTTATTTTCTTATATTGTACAATTTTAAAAGTGCCGTGTCTGTACATTGAATCTATTTAATAAAGAAATGGGATAAACTATATTAACGATGGCAAATGAAATGAACAATTGTTTTTTTTTTGTTTTCGTTCAGCATTTACGTGAAGGCAATGTGGCCGATTTCAAAGCAGTTTTCACTGATTGCTAGCTAATTTCTGACTTAAAATCTGTGGTATATCCTGGGAATCTCGCGGAATATTTGCCAGGCATGGCTTAAAGTGGTTAAGGCGTATAAAAATTAGCTGATTCCGATACGATTTACACTAAAACATTAGCTTAAAAATAACGATACCTTACATATATTTCTTCAATGTTGTGGTAATTTAAATTGTGTCGATCCATTGGATTTTTACCGGGAGTAGTTAGAACACAAAAAAATTAGTTGATTTCTGTACGATTTTCACTAGAACGATTGCTTAAATTCTTTTTTAAATACTTCTTTACTTTTGTTCCGAACAATTCCCGAAAATACAATCGTACGGCTAGAAATAACATGAAAATTTACAGTATCACTCCTATTACGGCATTGTTTATATGTTTGTATTGTACTACATGATATTTTTCATATTTGACTATGTTGGAAGTACCCTTCAATTATAAATATTGACAAAACAACTTTGCTCTTTGCTACAAAAACTTTGTCACAATATAGGTAATAATGGTGGTTGGTACTGGTTATCTACTATCTGTGACAATATGGACGCTTTATTTATTTTCTCAGAAGGTTGACAGCGCGACCACGGCGAATAGAAAAAGTCTGACTCACAATATTATATTTAATATTTATCCAATTTATGTTCCTTTTTTCAGGAAACTTGCTTGTCATTCTTGTTGTCACTTTATCGAGGCGTCTTCGATCCATTACCAACTTTTTTTTGGCAAATCTGGCAGTTGCGGATTTATGCGTAGGAGTGTTTTGTGTCTTCCAGAATTTAACTATATATCTTATACCAAGGTGAGTATACATATAAAATTAAAATTTTATAATCCTAAAAAAAAACCACCTTTGGGGCCGTCCATAAACTACATTTGTATACAGTGGAAAGGGGTATCGCTTGGAGTGACGATATGTGACAAGGGGACAAAAATTGACAAGCGTAAAAAAATGTGACACTCGTAATTCGCAGCGGCAAAAAAAACGTAAAAGGGTGTGGAGTTCTAGTATCTGTGATGTAAATTTTATATGGGAGCCACCACAAATTATAAAGCAGCGTAGAACCGTGAAGAAGCTACGGGTCCGTCAGTGGCAGCTAAGGGGCGGGGCTTAAAACGTATCTGGATAACGAATGAGTGTGCAAACTGTAAGACATAAGTCGCGGACGTGACATTTAGCGTTCGGACGTTTCAAAGCAATCTGGGGAGTGTTTTATGGTTCTGGCGACAAGGTCTTGAACCATAGCAAACTGGATATTTTCAGTGTTACCAACCCTCGTTACAGAAACGATACATATGTCAACTCCTAAAAAGCTTTTGTTGGGAACGCAAATTGATGCACCGTGCAATTTTAATTTATAAAAATGTGTAATATTACTTTAAAATGATCAATAGTTGTAAGATACTGATAATTTTGAGTAGCATAGACTAGTGGATAAGAGAAAAATTGAGAAAATCTAATAGATATTCTTCTTCCATAATTTTATGTAAAATAAAAATCTAAAAATAAATTTAAATTGTTAATTTAAATAAGATTACTTAATATTTTAAAGAAATAAATAATTAAAAGCTTTGACCACGTAACATAAAACACACATCAAAGCTCTTGACGTTACAATGCCTACGGTTTTTTTCTGATTTTATGCTCAAAAACCATTTTTTTATTATTCGATTTTATTTCATTTAATTTTATGTCAAAAACTAATTTCTGCTTAGCATAATTTGTAAATATTAAAAGTTCACCATAATTAAATAACTATAAACATTAACATATAGCAGATATTAGTAATATTATCATAAAATCTGTGGTACTTAGTACTAGTTAAAGGACTCGTGTCTTAAATGACGCGAGTTTTATCTTGAAGCGGAAAGCATGCACCATTTAGGCACGTTTTCTGATCTAAATAAGCATATTGTCATAATTACCACGTGTTCAAGATGAAGGAAAGCCTCGTAATGAAACTTGCACAACGAGATAACCAATGTGACAAACCATTACAACATTAGATATTCAACAACATCAACAAACATCAATATATATACAACAAACATCATTTAATTACAGTCTATAATGTTGATATTAGAATATTAGACGGATCAACCATATTGAATCAATTTGGTTGATTCATTTTAAATTTAAAGATAGTAATGTACAGTCTAATATTGGCTTTATGTAATAATTTTGTAAAGGGCCGAGTCTGATAAAATGATTTCGAAAAAGGAAAAAATCAAAGGGACAATTTAAACCAGCAAATTCCGAAAAGGGCTCTTTTTTCCTTGGTTTTTCTAGAATATTAGTTTGTCTGTGTGTCTGTGCGGGCAACACATGAAAACTGCTGAACATATCCAAACGTAATATGACACTGAGCCAGCCTACATCTCTGGTGAACACTCAGGACACTCCCCATCCCCATAAATGGCACCGCTTCCTTGGAATAGGCCAACGTAATCCAAAAGGTAGCACTGTGGCACATTCGGTGTCCGCAATTTCAGTTCACCAACAAACACGTCGTCGTCATGGTAATGCGAATGAAGTTTCGCTGGCATAGCCAGTTGCATATAAATTAGATTACAAAAGAGTGTTAAAATCTGAAATAATTAATATAGGTTAATATATCTGTAATAAAACTAACGATATTATATCCCTATAAGCACTCGGACAAGTCCACAAGACGCATACTTTTGCCAACTTAGCGCTTTCAGCGCTTGATTTTTGTTTCTATGAGCAACCAAAATTATTAATCACCGCTTAGCACCTTGTCTACCACTTCTAAATTCGAATTATAGGAATATTATCGTCAAAAGACAAGCATTTATGTTAAAGTAATTTATCTATTCTTATTACTGTACTAGGATATGCCCGCGACTTCGTACACGCTTGAAATGAAATTCTCGCGCGATTCCCGGAGCACAAGGTACCGCAGTATTTAAAAAAAGAATGTAAGCTATGCTATCGTTTTAATGGAAACTGTGTCGGAATAAACTAAGTTTTATAAACCCGAACAACTACAAACTGCTCCTGGAAAAATTCCCGCGGGATTCCCGGGACAGAATATATCACACATTTCATTCCATAAAATTTTCTATAGATCACTGAAAAAATCACATTGCTATCCGCTTTTTTTAATCCGGCCATTTTAAACAATTCCTAGAAAAATTCCCAAGATAAAAAGTAGCGCAGATTTTAAGTCTAAGAATTTGCTGTCGATCAGCGAAAAACATCGAAATCGGTCCTGTAGTTTTTACGTGAATCCCGAACAAACAGACAAGAAATAAAAAAATGCATCGTGTTCTCCGTCCTTTATATAGTATATTCTAATTGTTTTTTTAAATGGCTTCAATGTACAGACCCGCCATGTTTAGAATTTTATAATAATAAAGATAGATTTTTAGTGCTTTTTTCGAAATATGTGCCAATCAAGCTTTTAGAATTGACATATTGCGTTTTCTCTAAAGAGAAACTCAGAAGCGGTGTCCGATACGTCCGACACTGGGTATGCACATTGCTTCGGAAGTGTCCTGCAGTTTGTGAATGGCTAAACTATTCAATACTTAAGCTTTTCATGCGGGTATGCTCGCTTAAGCGTCGGATCCGCGTCCTATGAAAACTCATTATTCGATATAAAAATACTTTATATCACCACCACTACATCAGCGAAGTGTAGCCCATTAACGAGTGTGGAGGAGGGATGGCACTTTTTTACTTTTTAGTTAACATTGTTATAGTGTTATTTTAGTTTATATATCAATATTTATTTTTTAAGTAATAAAAAAGGCACTGGCGTCTAATTAACTGTTACAGTGACGTGAGTTCAAATCCTGGCCTGGGTGCATTAATTGCTAGACAATTTTTCTGAATCCATGTATAGATAAATAAATTACTACTTGCTCACGGTGAAAGATATGATTAGAGGAAGTCTTTGATATCATTGATAACGACGATTTTTACGACATCCCCAAAATAAATTTTGAATAATAAATAAAACGGAACTTTAAATTGTCTTGCTAACAAGGCTTTATCAATTGATGCCTCATTGTACACGGTATTGCTCAATTTTTGAATTTATATTTTTGTAAATTTCAAACTATTTTTTATAAACACACGTGACTTCTAATATATGCACCAAATTTCTTAACCCTAATCTTAATAGTATATAATAGTTCCTTAGATAATATAATCAGTTGTGGCACACAAAATGACAAAACATCGAAGTGAGTTCATATTATTTTAACTTTAGGTAAAACCGAGCCATAATTATTATAATACTTATATCAAATTATTCGTAATTCGCAATCTGATAAGCATTATACCCATTGTATGGGAGAACCTAATTTCATACTTGTTGTCACAAAGCTCAATAGATATTTAGTATGTTTACATGTTCGAAGCGTAAACAAGGGACTAATGCAAAACACGTGTTTCTATAATTAATCCGGACTGAGTTGTTTATATTCTGGGTATCATACCATAGGCTCACTTACCCTAATATTTTCATTAAGTATTAGATAGTAATAAACGTGACACTATTCTTGGCCTTCAGGCATGTAGTAAGTGGTGCATTACCACCTATCCCTTTCATCAATATTCTTTGAGCATTGCGTCGAGCAGGAAGCATAGTTCTTAATAGTCCCAGTTCCCTAGCTACTGCAGCAGTTCATCATAATAGCCTAGTTCTTTTTGGTTCCATTTTTTAGAAATAGTCCCACACTGACCAGGACGTATTCTTTATTGCATTCGTATAGTGCATACTTTAGATTAAATTGTCCAAATAGCCTCTCCGTGTTTGCCTTTCAATGAACATACTCAAGTCCTCCAAAAATATGAACGATCCTCATTGCCCATGATTTAAAGCAATCAACCTATATCATAAATAAGAAAAATCGCTCAAGTTAACATTATCCGCCCACGGACAGTAAAGGATTCTGTAGTGCCATCGAATATATTGGATATCACACATTGTTCACACAGTGGTTTTTGTTATTTGGGTCCCGAGTTCTAAGAAGCATGAGAATATTTGAAACTGCTACTACACGTTTTATAAAAACCAATTTTAGGATTCCGTAGCTATTTTGACACAAAAGATTTTTCGGGGATTTTTTCGAGGAGCGGTTTAAAGTGGTTAGGGTGCATGAAAATTAGCTGATTCTGATACGATTTCCGCTAGAGCAATAGCTTAAATACTTCTTTAAATATTATGGTACTTTATTTCTCTGGAATCCCGCGGGATATTTCCCGTAAGAAGTTTAGGATAGCAAGTAGTCGTAACAATAATAAGGGTTTAATGTCACTATCAAAATCAAACGAGAGTAATGTTTGAAAATAGCTTATGGCATTGAACAATGGCTTAACTTGTTTGTAGATAACAGGTAGCTTTTTTAAAGTGTTTGATTATAAGGAAAAGTTTTATTAGTGTAATGTTCCTGGAGTAGAAGGTCCGACACGTTTTTTAAGGTAATAAAGAGTAGCAGGGACAAGCAGAATTCTGGGAATGTGAATATTTTGGTGAAACCGAAAGGGCAACCACTTGACATTTTAATGAATTCGGATATATGATCATATTTGCATAAACCGAATATATCTAAACCCTATACAGAAATTCTGCAGACACTCAATTGGTTATTGATTTTTGTACTCCGAAATAACTAGCATTAACTTAGTTAAGAATAAGGAGTAATGAAGCTTAACCCTGCTGGCAATTGGCAACAATTTAAAAAAAAAAAAACAATTTTATAAAAAGCCTTTCGCCTCAATTTGAAAGTTATTCATCAACATTATTTTTTTACTGTAATGAAAAATTTATTAGAAATTAAAATTAAATATTTTATATTTAGATAAACATAATTAAAATACATTATAAACTTAATATAAATAAATTACAAATTAAGCTATATTAAAAACTAAATAAAGAATGGTATAATTATAGATAAAATATTGGTCCCATACCACTGTCACTTAACGGGAACGTTCCCAAACGGCAAGCGGCGTTTCCACATTGTACAGTACTGTTTAATCTTTGAGCAAAATAGACGTCAGCCTTTTGTTCGCATGAGACGTCTACAAAACCACTGGTGACGTCTCGATAACGTCTACGTGTCTAACTAAATTATAACTCTATAAAATTTAAAAGTAAAAAATAATTGAACTATTTTATGAACACAGCTCTAGTTTTTTTTATTTGAATGTAGCATTTTACCAAATTAATAGCTTTATCTGGTAATTTAAAAATCTGCTCTCAAAAAATAAATGCCCACTTTAGTCCGTTTTTTTTTCGGCCTTTTAGAATGTGACTTCTTTCTGCCTCATATTTAATTTTAATAATAGCCTCTGCGGTCTATTTGTTTAACCTTGGCCCACCAAATTCTCTGGAACGCAGAGGTTTCAGAATTAATTCCCGGCCAGATAAACGAACTTTTTTTTGTCTATTCTAGGTATCAGGAATAAAACAAGCAAAACTTGCTTAATTGTGCTGCTCTACCGACTTATTAATCATATCATTTATTTTTCAGTTGGGTGTTCGGAAACTTTTTGTGCAAGATGTACCAGTTCGTGCATTCCCTGAGCTATACAGCATCGATATTCATTCTGGTTGTGATATGTACAGAAAGATACTTTGCTATAATACACCCTATTACTTGTAAGCAGATACTTACTTCAACCAGACTCAGGGTAAGCTTTATCGTGAAAATAAATGACGACACGAATACATATCGCCAATGAACTTATCCCATTTAAAATTAGTCGCATGATTTTGCTGCGTCTACGTGTCTACAGAGGATTTTATTAGATGCATAGCTGTCATAAAATCACGTGTGTGAGGTTTGAACGCCATGTCACGGATTTAAAAACCGTGAAAACAAATACTGCCCAATGTATCGATCGACCATCGATAGAAAAATTTAAAAATACAACAAATAAATTCATGTTAGTCTACGCGCAATGATGGGTTTCATAAAAATAACTAATATTTTTGCTAGTTGCATACAAAACCTTGAAAACATTTAATCGAGAACGTCCGTATCTCATTGAAACAAATTTTCTTTTCCGACATTCAAAAAACATGTGTCCCTACTTATTGACTTTTAAAAGGTTATCAACGACTATGAGCTTTCAGTACCTGACCCCGCCCCACACGATATGTATTCTAAAATTACATTTAATTAGTTCGTATTATTAGATATTCTTTAAATATATATGATTATTAACTCATTGGCTAAGCACCTACTGCGCGATGGTTTCAAATACTAAAATATACAGTTTACATAGATTTTCACATATAATGTGTATATTAAGATCTAAGTACCATGTCCTGAAAATAACGGAGCACAGCGAGTGAAACCGCATCATGGAGGCCACTGATGGAAAACCCATGCCTATCTGTCCTGGATAAAGTGCATGATTATCATACCATGCCTGAAATGAAGAAGTCTAAGCCCAACAATGAGAAGTTTGTGGGTTGGTTTCATACGGGCGGTATTTATTTTTAAATCCTCACACATTTAAAATCACTTTCAACATTTTAATACATACCTAATTTTATATTTATTCTCCATAGAATATTTTGATACTCTTTGATATTTGACTCGCTTTATTAATTCTTTGAAAGGTTACTAAAATATATCAGTAAAAAGAATTTGGGCTGTGTGTAATACTTGCAACAACTCAGAAGTGTTTATGGTAGTAAAAGAACAGCAACTGGTCACAATACTTTATAATTAGAGAACCTTACGGTTTTAACACATTACAATTCATTACATACACTGACTATTCTAACTCGACAAGCATTTTTAGAACACCTCGCCATCCCTCCAACAATTTTATAGTATATGAAACTTAGCATATTGGCACAACCGATAGCGGATTTAAGTCATTCATAAACTATTTTAATTAAAGGGTTATTATGCATGACAAGAATTTAATACATTATTGTTTGGATATTTCAGATAATATTTTATATAAGATGTTGTATAAAATATTATACTTAAAGTTTTATATGCAATAAAATAAGCCGAACACAGTATAAATCTATCGCGTTTGCCAACATGAAAATAAAAATACAATTGAGAGGTTTGAATTATAATCTGTACACAATTATCACATTATACAAATGATAAATATTGTAACAAAATTATTGTCAATTATAGACAACTAACTACTCTATACAAAACAGGCGCTAATCACAGAATAAACAAAAATATATCATTACTATTCAATTACGGAAATGGCCGATCGTATCGTTTAGAAAAAAGAGGGTACATAACAAAATCAATTATTAACTTTAAAAAGAAACACGACAAGAACAACTATGCTACTCAATAACTGTAACATGTGTTTATTAATGATAGATTTTATGCAATTTATGATAAATTTAAATACTTTTAGTTTGTGGCGAGCACTTAAAGAGCGAATGGTTCACTGAACAATTTGATTTTCAAAAAATATAATATTGGTTAAAAATGAACAGTGAATTATAATAATTGGTTTTGATTGTTTACAAAAAAGATTTGTTTCCTGTATTAAAAATTTCAACTGTTTAATAATAGGTATCTTTAGTTGCCACAAGAACGTCGTGGCTTGTCTTTCGTCAAAGACCAACATTTTAGATAGATAACATGTTATTACAGCAATACACAAATGAACTTACAGACTAAAATTTGTATCTAATTATGCACAAAGGGCGGTCTTATCGCTAAAAAGCTATTTCTTCCAGACAACCCCAAGAATGTATTGAGATAATAATGGCGATGGTGGTATGCGTACTTACTTTTAGCTTCTGTTAGTCCGTCTGTGATTCTGATTTTCGCCTGGTGCTTATATGTTAGAAGATTATTCTGATGCTCCACCTGAATACCATACTCTACTACACCTGGGATAATTTGGTGTTAGTGACTGTGTTCACATGCGACTTACTTATAGAGTTAAAGATAACGACGTTAATAATTAGCTACATTAGTGTATATACATGAGTTATCTGTCAATTTTTAATATTTAGACGTATGTCGAATCTTAAATAACGCATCTGATTACATTAACGTTATCACAGGCGTAGCTGGAGCATGAACATGAACATTCATGAAGACAAAGGCTAGATACACAAATCGAAAACTCGTATTTGAAAGAAAAACAAGTGATAAGTTCTTATTACATTAATATTGATTTTCTATAATATTGACTTGGTGACAATAGGCCCGGCCCACCTCTGGAGTATACACACTCTTTTGAATAAAGAAAAAGAAATCGTGTAATAAACATGCAAAAAGAAACATCATTCAGTCGATCTGAGAGCCTCCTCCTTTTGGAAGTCGGTATAAAACAAGAAATAATTTCCTATTACCTATAAAAGTATTTTTTTTCAGCTGGTCATATTGGGCGTATGGATAACGAGCGCAGCTTACAGTGCCCCAAAGTTCATATGGGTAGAGACAATAACGAATGATCTTGGCAACGGCGACATGGAGACGATATGTATACCGCATCGGAGAAAATACAACTCGGAGTTATTCGACATGGTGAATTTTGGATTGCTATATGTGACCCCATTATGCGTAATGACGGTGAGTAAAAATAAATGAATACTTTCTGATCGTGTGTGGCGTGGTTCGGCGCGATATCGTATAATGAAACTCATAGGTGCGTTCAAATAACGTTATTGATTCAAATTCAACCTGAAATCTTATTAAGTTAAAACGTTGCTGTTTTTTGGCTTTTGATACCGACGTAAACGTGAAGTGGAAGCATTACGCTTCTCATTCCAGTGACTTTCTATGTGTGTTTTACATTTATCTATATATTAATACGTGAAGCAAAAACTTTGTACCCCTTTTTACGTAAATTTCGCACACTTATAGTTTATATAGAGAAGAAGCGACGAATGCTATTTTTAAAAAATTATACATAAAAATACATTACACAGACTACCATGTATTTGACACACGCACGCATATATAGTCTTTTGTTTATAGTTCGTCAAATTAACAGTGTAGCATTGGCGAAATCTGTGATTATAGAAGTACTAGCTGCGCCCCGCGGTCTCACCCGCGTGATGATGGAAAACCGTTATATTTTGGATAATTCACACTATATCTTTATAAAATATAGCCTATATGTTATTCTGATGTGTAAGCTATATTATTGAAAAGTTTCTTCAAAATCCATTCAGTAGTTTTTGTGTGAAAGAGTAACAAACATACATCCATACATACATCCATACATTCTTACAAAGTTTGGCGTTTATAATATTAGTAGGAAGTAGAATAGTCTTTAACATTAATTATTATGGTCGAATTTCGAGCACGGGCGACCCTAGTCTCATTAAAAAGATGCTATAACAACAAATTTATTAAACTCTTATTTTTTAGTTCATATGTAGTGCTAAGTTTGAGAAAGTATGTTTTATTATAATAATAGCAAGGGATCTCAAAAGAACTGACTTTTAATACATAGGTGAATCTAAAAGTTCTTAGACGTGCATATAGGTATAAAACCTTTTTGGGACAAGTTCGATATTCAAATTAGAGAGTGTTAATTACATAATATTTATCCCACTGTCACTTGTTTTTGTCAGTTCGTTCGCACTTAATAAATTGTTTTGTGCAACGAGTTGCTAAAAACGCAAAATTATGGATAAAAGTGAGTTAACTGCGGTGATAAAATATCTCACCTTGAAAAAATGTCTACGAAAGAAGTTTTTCGGACATTTAGCAGACATTAGGTGTGATGCTGTATCCTATTCTACGGTTACTGTACGGTACTGGGTGGCTGAATTTTAAAGGGGTAGATCAAGCTGTAAAGATGACCCGCGTTCTGGGCGGCCTTCAACCTCCGTTACGAAAGAAACTGTCAAAACGGTTAAGAATCTAGTTTTAGAAGACAGAATATTAACTATAAAACATAGAGCTGAGATCCTAAAGAAATCTTTTGGTAGCGTTCAATCATTTTTATTGATTACATGCCAAAAGGCCAGACAATTACTGTGCCCTATTATGCAAATTGAATTCCGAAAGTGTGTGAAGCGATTAAAAAAAACATCGTAGGTAAAACTGTCGTTGGGCGTGTTGTTTCTTCACGATAACGCTTCTCCGCTCATCGATCGGAAGTTGCGCTCAATGAAACCCGCTGAGCCGGCTTCAATCTCCTTGACCACAGACCATATTCACCGGAATTAGCCCCAAGTAATTTTCATTTATTCCCAAAATTAAAAGAGGAAATTCGTGGAACTAAATTTCACGATAATGACGTGGTTATGGCTGCCGTAGAGAAGTTTTTCGAGACTCAAGAAAGACAATTTTTTTCGCAAGGAATAAGGAAGTTCGAAACGCGTTATTTTAAATGCATTGCATTGGAGAGAGATTATGTAGAAAAATAAAATATTTTTTGTTTAAATTTTTGCATTTACTTTATATTGATTCCAAGAACTTTTTGATTCGCCCTCGTAGATAAGTAAATATTTATCGAGTCAGGTACGTATCATCAATAAATGAAATGCTCTTTAAGTACACTATAAATATTTTTGAAGTGAGACATCTCTAGAATAGTTGTGATTTGAAACTCGATTAAACGAAAAAGCGACACCAAAAAGAGATAAACACAAATCTATAGGGCTAAGTCTGCGAGAGAATGAGATAGAATATTATATATTTAAAAATAATATATTTAATCATTTAAACACTATGCTCATACAAATAGAGTTGCAAATGTTTTGAAGTTTCTCGTTAATACTTCAAACTTCGTGTTTTAAAGTTTAAATATATTATAACGATATAATATATAAAATATACCATCACGAAATTAGAATCCCTACCACCCCTTGTCACAATTTGGAATGCCTTTGGACACCATCCTCGGGCCCTTCGGGGGAAGGCCCAAAATGGAGGCATAAGGCCTGCATCGAGGGCATGTGGGACTCTCAGCCACCGATTCTCCACGCTCGCTTCTAAAACGAAACTGAGGGCTTACTCTCAAACGACTTTGGTCGTTCGTTGCCGTTTTGGAACTTTTTTGTATAAGTACATTTTCCATTGTATGTTCCGTTTATTTTTGTGTTATATACTCGTAGACTATTATTGTGGTTTTAAAGAAACCTTTGTTCTTTCTTTCTTCTATCTAAAATTGTATTGACTCTTTCGGGATGATCGAACGAAAACGATCAACAAAAGGCATTTAAGAGTAAGGCCTCTGTCCCGAAAAACGGCAGGCAGACGGCCCACCTGGTTGAAAGTGGTCACTGCTGTCTATTGACGTTTGCAACACTAGGAGCGCTGCCAACGGATTTCTAGCCTCGAAGAAATTTTATGACGCCTTTCTTAAATGACCCCATGTCGCAGCGCAGAGGGAAAACCTCGAAAATATTTCTTATCATTTCAAAGGTTTTATTTATTTTTTGGCAAAATAAACAAAAGTTTATAATGTAAAATTCTAAACATGTCGTGTCTGTACATCAAGGCTATTTAAAAAAAACAGCTGTAATAGAGTATATAAACGTCGAAGAACACGATGCAATTTTTTTTTCTTGTCTGTTTATTCGGGTTTAACGTAAAAACTACTGAGCTGATTTTGGTACAGTTTTCGCTGATCTTTCAGCTAATTTATAGACTTAAACTCTGCGCTACTTTTTATCCCGGGAATCCCGCGGGAATTTCAAGTCAAGCGTAGACGAAGTCGCTAGCATATTCTAGTATACTTATCCCTATTAATATTATAAATGCGAAAGTAACTCTGTTTGTCTGTCTGTCTGTTCCGTTTTCACGGAAAAACTACTGCACCGATTTGGCTGAAACTCTATAACTTTATATATATATATATATACTGAGTTTTAGCCAAATCGGTCCCGTATATATATATTCGATGCCGAGGATGAACATAGGATACTTTTTATCCCGAAAAATGGGACAGTTTCCGGGATAAAAGTATATTTGTCTCTCTGTTTGTTATCCTTTTACCTGAAACTCGGTAAATATGTGATTTTGATACCTATGGTGGCCAAGAGATACTTTTCATGCCGGATAATGGGATAAATTTTGGGATAGATTTATGTAAAGGTTATCTCAGAAAGTAAGATAGGTTTTGTTATTTTGTGACTTGTCATTTTCGTCACTTTGTTTATTTTGGTCAATTTGGTCGTTTTAGTCGTTTAGGTAGTTTTGGTAGGTTCGGTAGTTTTGGTAGTCATGTAGTAGTTTTGGTAGTTGTGGTAGTTTTGGTAGTTGTGGTAGTTTTGGCAGTTGGGGTAAGTTTGGCAGTTGTAATTTTGGTAGTTGTGGTAGTTTTGGTAGTTGTGGTAGTTTTGGTAGTTGTGGTAGTTTTAGAAGTTGTGGTAGTTTTGATAGTTGTGATAGTTGTGGTAGTTTGGGTAATTTCGGTAGTTTTGGAAGTTTCGGCTGGTAGTTTTGGTAGTTTCGATTGTTCTGGTAGTTATGGTAGTTTTGGTAGTTGTAGTAGTTTTGGTAGTTGTGATAGTTTTTGTAGTTTCGGTAGTTTTGGTATTTTCGGTTGTTTTGGTAGCTTTGTTTATTTTGGTAGTTTCGATCTGTCTGTCTGAATACCGAAAATGGACATAGATACTTTTCATCCCGGGAGATGGGATAGTTTGCGATATAAAATAAAGTAAATCTTCTGAGGGCAAATAGCACGGACATAAAAATATAATACAATGGAACCTGTATTAAGGCCTGCTCTTTAACAAGAGGTACGCACTGGAGTTTTTATATATATACTAGCTGACCCGGCGAACTTCGTATCGCCATATTTTCTGAATTCTTAAAAGACTTTGTTTCATGACATAAAAACAAAATCACCAAAATCGGTCTAGGTGAGAATTCTAGAACCCGATCTCAGCGCCACATACCGGTTCCGATTGTGAATCTAAACCATCCGGGGACCCATTGAAACACACAAAACAAATATCATCGAACTTGGTCCAGCCGCTTAGGAGGAGTTCACTGTCAACACACGTACCGAAGAATTATATAATCAAAACCCTTATATTGGATTGGCAACTAAGTGATTGTGGATTTTGTGTACAGATGAATTTTAATTTCTTTTGTTTTTTCAACATGTGTAAGCGTCATCGAAACTTCATAACATATATCGTAACCACAGAAACTATTTCAAAGTTTTTATATCATCTCAACATTATACACATTTAAATACACAAATATATGAGTTACTCAGCTTACTGATGATCATAGCGCCTGGCGAATAGTAGAACAACTGTCTGCTTCGCCTCAAGCACCGCTTAAATATTATAACTATATGAAAGTACCGTCAATTAAATGTTCGCAATCTAAAATGTTCAGCAACTTGTTAATATCTGTTACAAATGCCACCAAAACGTTTAGTAAATATAACAGTATCGTATTCACTAACTAATCTTTGTTATTCACTGCAACAGATCAATAAACAACATAAACATCTGCCTTAAAATAGCTATTGTTTCGTGATAACTGATATAATCTATTAAATTATTTCATTATTATACGAGTAATTCCTACAATTGTAGCTTCATAACATCTATAAATATATATTAGCCGCCATAAATTTAGGTTGCCCATACATGGTCGATCTTCTAATTGTATGGAATTCCACTTTTCATTCGGTAAAGTTCAAAAATTATATTGAATAGTTAGTTCTTTTTAGTTTTGGTTTCATCCCAATTTAAAAATGGAAGAAAAAGACGGGCACTTCAGACACATTTTATTTATCTTATTTATCCTTATATAACACAAGAAGTTATGTGCCGTATATGGGAATGAAGCCTTGAAAGAAAGACAGTTTCAAAATTGGTTTGCCAGATTACGTTCTGACAATTTTTCATTGAAAAATGCGCAACGGTTGTTGTCGATTCGGATCGTTATAGCACAACACGTGACATTTCAGAAAAGCTCGAAGTATCGCATACATGCATTGAAAGAAGTTATATTTTAAAACAAACATTTAGAATATTTATTTGAAATCCCCAGTGACTTAGTTGCCAACCTAACAATATAAAATCAAATATAATTACAGCTGTATACAACTTAACAGAGAAGCAGTGTATGCACGAGGGAGAGGCATCAGTGAGGACATCGTGCAATAGTGAGTGATACAGCCATGCTGGAATCATTATTTTGATTACAACTCTACAGTTCGACCGGTGTGATACAACGCTCTTACAGAATATCTTCGTGATATTGTTAGCTGTGAGCTAATCATCTTTCGTACGATGAGTGAGAGTTTCGCTGCTCCCTTTCCCATACCCCGCCCCTTCTCCGTCCATACACCATCCCCTTACTATCCCATCTCTTTTATCTGACCCCCAGCACCCTATCCCATCCTAAAGGCTAACAACGCGTTAGCATCGCCCCAGGTGTTGCAATATATACCATCTATAAGTGACTGTAACCCACTGTCTATTAGGCGGGACGTCTGCCTGTTTGCCAGCTATAGCCACTGAAAAATCTTCCATAATACTAATAGTATAGATTTCATTAAATAGAAGAAACACTAATAGATAGAGTGGATATTTTTATTGCCATCCAATTCTCCTGTAATAAAACCGTTACGCATAAAAGCTAATTCCACGTTATAGCAGCCCCCATATTTCAAAGTTCTCATACTTGCTTTGACCGGTTTTATTTACATGATTTCGACAAAATTGAATCAGTAGAAAAGGAAACCGACCATTTATGCTGGTTCGGTGAAACACAAATAGAAAGCGGCTTTTCTGAGAAGGTCCAAACATTTCAAACGTAAAAAAATGAGTATTACTGGTTAAAGAGCGTTGTTTGTATGACATTATTATTATTATTATTCTTTTATCGTCTTTATCTAAGTTTAAATAAAATCGGGCAACTGCGTGACAGTATATGAAATATGAAAGATTTCGTAGAGGTTACATACGTACACTGTTTTCCTCCCCCAGACAATATAAAATAATAAATATTTCTTTATTTTCTCCCTAAAATAAGAAAGTAAAGTAACAAGAAAATTTTGCGTAACTATAAAAAAATCAAAATGCCATAAATAATTGTATGACTTAAATCTGAAAGTTCTTACAAAATATGAAAGGATTACAAAGCTAAGTAGCGGCAGATGGCCACCTAAAGCCCAAGATGGCCATCGAACGCCAATGAATGGCCAACTAAACCGTAGACGAAGCCAACGCAAAGCCCGCGAAGGCCATGGGACGCCGCAGACTGACCAGCGAGAGCCGTTTAGAGACCACCATTATGCGGCATGGCTACAAAGGCTCCAAACCCCGCCGACGAGTGAGTAGAAGCCGGGGCAAAGAGGTTTTCCTTGAGGCGCCAACCTCCTCACCGCTTCTAATGGCCAAAGAGGAAGAAGACCATAACATTGTTTTCCTTATTTAGCTAAGGACCCATGAAAAATCATGAAATCAAAAGTACTCCTTATAAGATACCTCAAATACTAATAATACACGGATATTGTTCAACATATATCCCTATTAATATTATAAATGCGAAAGTAACTCTGTCTGTCTGTCTGTTCCGTTGTCACGGAAAAACTACTGGACCGATTTGGCTGAAACTCAGTATATATATATACACACACATATATATATATATATATATATATATATATATATTCGATGCCGAGAATGAACATAGGATACTTTTAATCCTGAAAAATGGGACAGTTTCCGGGATAAAAATATATTTGTCTCTCTGTTTGTTATCCTTTTATGGAAAGACTACTGGACCGATTTAGCTGAAACTCGGTACATATGTAATTTTACTACCGAGGATGGCCAAGAGATAATTTTCATCCCGGATAATGGGATAGATTTGTGCAAAGGTTATCCCGGAAACTAGAATAGGTTTTGTGATTTTGTCCATTTCGTCCACTCGAGTTCCTTTCGGGGTTCACTCGGGGTCCATCGGGGTCCATCGGGGTCCACTCGGGGTCCACTCGGAGTCCATCGGGGTCCAGTCAGGGTCCATCGGTGTCCACTCGGGGCCTTCTCGGGGCCCACTCGGGGTCCATCGAAGTCCACTCAGCGTCTTTAAAAAGCTTCCTGGTTTACGCAAGCTTTCATCAGGCAAATCAAATTGTGTGACAGTAATTTAATTTATCGAGTCCCCCCCTATTCTTTTGTCAATATTTTTATTCAAGTCTGGTTATATTTTGATAATGAGCTTTATGGTATATGTTCTAATTTTATATAATAGGTTGGGGAAAAAGTCTTTTCGCATATAGTATGTATGAACTTGTAATAAGATCTCTTTGGCTATACCATTTGTATCTGGCTGGTTTTGGTATCATTAAAAAGTTTTAATTTTAAAGAAGACAATTCCAAATTCAAATTAGGAAAATTTGCGATTTTCATTTGTTTTTCTTATTGTTAAAATGAGTGAATCTAATGAAGAAATTCGATACATTTTAAAATTTTACTACAAAAAAGGTAAAAATGCAACACAAGCCGCGAAAAAAAATTGTGATGTTTATGGACCTAATGCAGTATCTGTGAGAGTAGCGCAAATTTGGTTTAAGCGTTTTCAATCCGGAAATTTTGATATCAAAGATGCACGTCGCTCTGGTTGCCCGGTTACGGACAAAATTGATGCCATTTTTAAAAAACTGGTGCAAAATCGGCATATTAGTAGTTACGATGTAGCTGGAGAACTGGGAATTGACTACAAAACTGTTTTGACGCATTTGAAAAAAGCTGGTTACACAAAAAAGCTCGATATTTGGGTGCCTCATGAGCTCACTGAAAGAAACCTAATGAACCGTGTACTCATTTGTGATTCTTTATTACGACGTTATGAAACCGAACCATTTTTGAAGAAGCTGATAACTGGTGATGAAAAGTGGATCACGTACGACAAGAACGTGTGAAAAAGATCGTGGTCAAAGGCCAGTCAGGCTTCACAGACTGTGGCGAAACCTGGGTTAACTCGCAACAAGGTGATGCTGTGTGTATGGTGGGATTGGAAGGGCATTATTAATTATGAGCTGTTACCGCCAGGCAGGACCATCGATTCTGAACTGCACTGCGAACAACTGATGAGATTAAAGCAAAAAGTTGAGAGAAAGCGGCCGGAATTAATCAATAAAAGGGGTGTGGCTTTTCACCATGATAACGCTAGACCTCACACATCTCTAGCCATTCAGCAAAAATTACGAGAGTTTGGCTGGGAGGTGTTAATGCATCCGCCGTTTAGTCCTGACCTTGCACCTTCAGATTTTCACCTGTTTTGGTCTCTGCAGAATTCCTTAGGCAGTGTCAGGTTAACATCACGAGAGGACTGCCAAAACCACTTGTCGCAGTTTTTTGATCAGAAGCCCCAAAATTTTTATAGCAATGGGATCACGTCCCTACCTACAAGATGGCAAAAAGTTATCCAACAAAATGGCACCTACATACTTTAGTCAAATGTAAATAAACTTTATAAAAAAACCTTTTGAATTTTTATATAAAATGCGAAGAAACTTTTTCCCCAACCTAATATTATGAGAATTAACCTAGTTGTATTTTAACACATAATAAAACTACGTTTTAAAAAAAATACCCCCTTTAAAACCATGAAAATGTAATTTTATTATAACTTCTTCGGTTAAAAATATGTGCAACTTTGTATACTTACTTTGCTTTTCCAATTAATGCTTCTAACAATTAATAAAATATTAGACAAATATATTTCACAAAAGTATGGTTTTGCTTATGCGTATGCGACCCTGGATCCTTAGAGTACCTACCTCCTAGCAACGTCATTTTATTCGTGACAATGATGTCCCCTTTTCATCCGTGCAGGAACGGAGAAAGAATACAATTTCCTGCGGCCCGGCGGCCTGTCGTCGACCGTCGACTAAACAACCCACAGCCAGGTGGTAGGGCATTTGCCCGACTGGATGGCTACCACCCCAGGTTTAGAGTATGCCGCCATTAACAACCTTGAGTTGTGTTCCGGCATTAGTGGCCAAGTTCCAGTCTCCCTTAAGAGAGCAGCAGCGCATTTGTAGCACCTTTGGTGTTGCAAATGTCCATAGGCGATGGTAACCGCTTTCCATCAAGTGGGCCGTCTGCCTGTCTGCTGAACTCATGCAATAAAAAAAATAAAAAAAAGCATTCAAAGGAGAGATCCTATTTTCCGCACCCGGTTTTGTTTTCTTCAACCTTAATTCTAGTGTTCTGCAACATATTATGGCATATGGAAGTCAGACGACAACCGTTCTATATTATTATAATCACTGAAAACATGGCAATACGAATATAGATAGCCATCGGACGTTGAGCTCCGAAAAGAATGCTTCACATGTATCCGGAATTTATTGTTAGGGTAATTATGTTTGTTGTGTACTTATCAGCCAATTTCTATAACATGAACACGAGTTCGTGCTTTATGTTTCTATTTTTATAACCACTGCAATAATAATGGGCTTTCTCGAGATAGATTAATTGAATACTGGAATCAGCAAGTCAACTAACGAAACAAACTAGTTTATTTGTTAAAAGCAACACACACGATACAAAAATCAATAATTAAAATGAAAATAATTTTGAAAGTTGCGTGCTACATATTCCCAATAAGGTTGGCACTCAAAACTTTTCTGTGTTGAAAAACACTGAATTACAACACGATGACCAAAATAGACGTGTAGATAGATATCCACCTTTCACGTTCACACCTTAGTACCTATAGATTCCATTTTTATAAACATTTAGAAGTGTAAATGTTTGTGTTTATTTGGATTAGAGAATTTTCAAGGTATAAATATTTTAACCTATACATAATATTTTCTTTAAGCAATGTTTATAGTAACTTTGTTTGTATTAAAAACAATTTTTCAATTACTTTCCTCCTGAACTCTGAACTTACAAATCATAAGTAATTAAATACAATTTGGGTAGTAAAATGTAGGATTTGGGACTTTTCAAAATTACATTTTTTATAGGGCTTTTGTAGTATTTCACTCGCTTCGCTGTCTATACTTAAAGATATAATCTAAATTGTCAGGATTTACTTACGACTTACCAGGTGGTAAGGCATTTGCCCGACTAGATGGCTACCACCCCTGGTCTAGAGTATGCCACCATAACCTTGAGTTGTGTTCCGGCATTAGTGACCAGGTTCCAGTCTCCTTTAAGAGAGCAGCAGCGCATTTGTAGCACCTTTGGTGTTGTAAATGTCCATAGGCGATGGTAACCGCTTTCCATCAAGTAGGCCGTCTGCCTGTCTGCTGAACTCATACAATAAAAAAATAAAAAACGACAAACCTACATTCTACAATCTCAACAATAATGTTACGCATGTCTTTCAAAACATAATTTTGATTCAGACAAGGTTTCATATATATTTTTTAGAGGAATTTATGGAAGTGAAACTTCTTTAGAATCGTTGTGATTTGAAACTCGATGAAACGAAAAAAAAGCGAGACAAATAAAAGAGAAACACATAAATCTATAGGACTAAGTCTGCGAGAGAATGGGATGATGAGAATACATTGTATTTAATCATTTAAACACTACACATATAGATAGAGTTGGAAATGTTTTGAAGTTTTTCGTTAATACTTCAAATTGATAGAATAAATTATATTTAATCATTTAAACACTGCTCATACAGATAGAGTTGAAAATCTTTTGAAGTTCTACGATAATACTTCAATTTTTTTAATAAAGCTACGATTTAACGGTTTTCAGCGCGGTAATTTATTTGATTTTTATTTTTTCGACGTTTTGGCCACTTTTCAGTGGCCGTGATCATGGAAGACAAAGATGTCTAGGATCTTTATAATAAACGCAGAAATGATGAAGTGTTGGTTGTCAATTATTGTGGTCAAATGATTGAACAGATCTTTGTATAAAAGAATAATTTTCTGCAAAATCCATGGTAATAATGCATGTATGGGGAAAATGGGATAACTTTCACAATAACAATAAGTAAATGCAACGGCAAATAGCGCATAGTTAAAAAAATTATGCAAACTGTAAACCATGTCCTTTTGGTAAATTTAAATAAAATTGAAAAGTAGTATGTATAAATTAACAAAATAACAAAAGTATTTGTCTAAATTTGAAAGTAAAAGTAATGGGGTGATTCGAGGTAATAAATAAAGTTTACAGATAAATACACACACAACAGAACATAACATAAATATTCTAAAATAGCTAGGTACATTCGTTCTAAGACTATAAATTAAACAATGCGTAAAATGGTAAACGAAGACAATGTCCAACAATCTCGGCCGGATAACATTAATAATATTTTGCTTAAGAAATGGTAACAGAAATTGTATACTCGGGTCAAAGCTAATATTATACTACTAGCAAAACCTTAAACTTTATGAATAATAATAAAAAAGTTAGTGATTTTGAAACATTATTTATACAAAGAAATATGTTTATTCACAAATACAGTGTTAAAGTAGCCCCTACTTAAATGTAAAACTATGCAGTAGAAATATGTAATAGGATAAGCGAAATAGTATTATTTAAATTAGGCAATAAGCAATCAATGTTTAGAACTCAAAATTGTATTTTAGGCACATGTAATAAAAATTAAATAAATGCACATAATACCCTGACAAGCGTGTGCGTCAGGAGAAGGAGAATTAAAAAAAATGTAAAACTAAATAATTAAAACGAAAAAGTTGGCGGTAGGCTAAATAAAACTTTAACTAATACTCATTGACACTTGACATCTTAGTCTTCCATGATCACGGCCACTGAAAAGTGGCCGAAACGTCGGAATAATAAAAATCAAATAAATTACCGCGCTGAAAACCGTTAAAACGTAGCTTTATTAAAAAAATTAAAGTATTATCGAAGAACTTCAAAACATTTCCAACTCTATCTGTATGTGCAGTGTTTAAATTATTAAATACAATGTATTCTATCTCTTTCTCTCGCGGACTTAGTCCTATAGATGTATGTGTTTATCTCTTTTATTGGTGTCGTGTCGTGTTTCAAATCACAACGATTCTAAAGAAGTTTCAATAAATGCTACAAATATATTTGCTATATAATATATATAAGTATAATAATAATTTGCTACAAATAATGTCTTAAATTTTTCTGTAGGGTTGTTAATTTACGAGATACAGCGTGAAAACCTTTTGCACCTCTTTTTCCAAGATGGCGGCCAGGGGATAAGAGTGGCGACCCCACAAACTTGAACTTAAGTTTATACTAATCCTCCCTGCACATCAAAAAATAAAATTTCGTCCTCTGAAAAACGCAACCCTCAATATAACATTTCAATGGACTATCGAGAGTTTGCGGGGTAATATTTTATGTAATATCTTTTATAACTACTTGTTTATGTTGCTAGACAGATCTGGAAAAATCACACTGAAGCTTTTTAATACGTTTTTAAGTAACTGGGAAGATATTAGTATCCAAAACTCTTAACACGCGTACTTCTCCTTTAACTTTTAAAGTATGAAGTGGAAAATTCTGAAAATATTTCAAGTTGCAGAGCTTTAAAATTAGATACTTTAAAAAAAATCTGTGAACAATTCTGCAGAGTACTTTTTGTGATATAGGGTATTTTCAATCACATACTATTTTATGGTTCCGTACCCAAATGAAGAAAACAATACACGTTTGTTACTTCGACGAAACCCAGCGGCGTAGCGTGGGTGACGGCCGCCCGGGGCGGAAGACAATTTTGCCGCCCTTTTATTTAGGTATTTCAATTTAATGCATACTATATCTATACTATAATATTATAAAGAGGTAAAGTTTGTGTGTTTGTGACGTTGTAGGGGATAATCTCTAGATTTACTGAACCGATTTCGAATATTCTTTTTGTGTTGGGTATCCCACATATTGAGGAATTTTATAGACTATATAACATCACGCTAGGACCAATAGGAGCGGAGTGGTAATGAAAAATCTGCCTGTGTTGAACCGGGCGAGTAAGTAATGAAAAATTCCGTGCTCTTTTCAATCGGTCCGAATTTCTAGTTGCGATAAAAATATGAAATGGTTCAAATATTTATATTATGTATTGTATTGAAACTTTGCCGCCCCCTACAAAGTGCCGCTCGGGGCGGGCCGCCCCTGCCCCCCTACGCTACGCCACTGACGGAACCATACATCGTTTGTGAACTGTCACACAATTAGCTGATTTTAACGTCAGACTAATCGCAGACTTATACACGCAGTAAAAAAAAATAACCCTCAATATTGTTACGAGCTACAGGACTCGAATTAAAAATGCCGTTGGAACTGCTATAGAATTTATTAGAACTGTACAAACACGTATAAAACAAATACAAATAATGCTGGATGCAACCAGTTCACACTGCACGATGCAATACAATTCGACACGCGCAAAGTCCGTCGTCTATATTGCTAATCGAGAGTACTACAAACGTCTTACTCGTCTCGTAGCCGTCGCTTGTCTGTCCACCCCTCCATTCGGGCATTGTCTTATATCAACTACACAGTAAAAAAAAAATTGGCCACGGTCACTGAGTTTCCGAGAAATAGTAACTTGCACACCTGCGAACGGCTAACGAAGTCGAAAACAATAACAATAAGGATTAGTTCGACGCTAATGATGGTTATAAAACAAGTAGAAAAACAATAGCATGTTTTTCTTATTTACAAATTCAAAACACAAAAGAATTTTTAAATCCGGGAAGAGAATAAGCTGCGCTTACGACAGACAGCTGTGCGCTTATCTTTGACGGCATGTAACAATATCATGTATAAATCAAAAATGAATGAAGATCCTTATTGCAGCTTCAAAACTGCAGTAGGCGGCCCTCTTACTACATGAGTTTTCCCCCAGCCTATACCTATATCTATGGGGCGACCATCCACGATTTTTAATTCTTTTTCCCTGATTTTACTACACTATTACATAATTGTATAGCAAGCAAAGTGTAAAATCACCTCTCTGCCTTTAATCCACATAACTACCCCGTAGGCTTTGAAAACAATTACTGTCACGTATATAAAGAGACGGACGGATGCACAGGTATGACGATTTCATAATAGTTCAGTCTGCCAGAATTGCTACCTAACCCTCAAATAAATATATTTAACAATAAAATAAGACAAGTTTTCGTACTTTCACAACAACACGATAAAGAGAGATAGGTATTTTAATTGTTAAGGTGAGTGTTATTCATGTTCATTGAGCCGTCAATTTACCGTAAGCTTGGAAAGTCAAATTAGTTAAAATTGACACTCCTTTCTCATTACGGATGCTCCGGTAACGAAGTGACGTATAAAAATAGATATCGAAAATAAACTTGTTATTTTATTGCACGCGTTCCTCGCTTCTGTTTCAGTCGAACCGATATTTATTAGTACTGTGTTGTTACCACTGCTAATTAATGATATCACTTCTATAATGTTTGTTCTAGAAATGTTATTTTCAATATATTTGTGTATAGATAAATTCCAAAAAAACGTTCCAGGAGTTTGGATAAAAAAATCGGGAAGTATGAAAGGATTCTTAGAGGTAACAAACTACTACCAATGTCTTCATCATTTGGTTACGGAGCGGTAAAAACGTATTTGATAAAAAAAAACATATCTCAAAAATTACTCAACTGATATTGTTCAAACCAATTTTCATTGAAATAATTTTTAAGCTCTAACACCTTGATCTTGATAGACAGATAAATGGAGATAGGGACAGACAGAAAAATTAACATGACAATTTCATACAGGTTCCATTTTATCCGAAGTGCCTACGGGACCTTTCAAACTTTAATTGTGAGAATTATATTTGTCAAAAATAATTATAAATAGCACCCCTTACACAAAGTATGGTACAAATTCTATAATTTGCAGAATTATGTTATTCTGCTATAATAATAACCTGCAAATTATAAATAATAGCTGATTACGTCCACAGCGAGCCGGTTTATCTTAGCAACGTAAGTCGTAATAAGAAATATTATTGTCTCCCATAATCCACCAGGATTAAGGAAAACCATTTCGCAAGTAACTCTGGTTACGACAAGCTTATTGGTAGGCAGGTTGGCTTTTCAAAAATAAACCTTTATATAAATTTTAAAATAATATTGGTATTTATATCTTTCATTGTGTGCTTTTTCACTGTCATGGATAGTCATTAAGAAAAATGCGGGTAGTTTTGCAATAAATAAAATATTACATACATACGTATTATCAAAATCTATTTCCTATAGAAGTGTGGATCGCTGATTCCTAGTGTGCATACACCTTTATCTTCATTTACTTTTTTATAATAATGCAAGATGATTTGCAAGAAATAATGTATAATTGTTTATTCCAAAACTACCCGCAATTTAGTTTATACTTGGACAATTAAGCCTTGATAAATTATTTTCTAAAACTCAACATTATTTGATCGTGTCCAAACGTCATTACTGACGCCATAAATACTGCCAATAAATAAAAACCCTTTCCACTAAATTTAAGGTTTTATCACCTTAGTGCACTTTGTCAACGCTTTTCTCTATTAAAAATATATCTTCACGAGTGTGACCGCCATTCCATAACGGATATTTTAAAATGAAACTTCTTTAGAATCGTTGTGACTTGAAACTCGATGAAACGAAAAAGCGTCACTAAAAAGATATAAACACATAAATCTATAGGGTTACGCCTGCGAGAAAATGAGATACGAGTGTTACATTGTGCAACACAGATTAAAGAGTCAATAAGATACTAAAAAACATAGGTCCAATTTGGACCGAAATAAAATTGATAATAATATTTTTTTGACTAAAACAGTGTAAAATCGAAAGTAATACTTAAGAAGTTTATTTTAAATTTTAATATATTGATGAATGTAGGCTAAATGAATTTTATTTATATTAATAAATGTTAGAGAAGAATTATCTGTGAGTATATTCTCTGAAGTTACACTTCTACTGCCTGTAAACTCCACATACACACATTTTTTTAAATGTATGTACAACACACCCCAAATAAAAAAAGTGTTTTACTTTTACATAAAATCGCTTATTTCTAAAAACAACGTTTTCATTTTATATTTGTTCTGACAGCCACTCAGATGATTTAAATTATGTACTTCTTTTAATTCTAAATCAAAACTAAATAAGAATAACATTAGATTACTAGGAACGAAAATCGCCTTATAAAAGCCGTGACTTCGAAAAATCTCTAAATGAATTATAGGTTTCTTTTTAAATTAAATGTTTCTAAAAAATATTTAATCCATTGAAACTACGAAAAATATTCTATAACAAGGATATGGCCGCAACTTGGTCCACGTTTGACTTGATATTCCCGCGGCATTCCCGGGATAAACAGTATCACAAATTTTATTACATAAAATTCAAATCAATCAGTGAAAAATCCGCATTAGAATTCGAAAAAAATTTAATCTGGCCATTTCAAATCATTCCCAGAAAAAAATTCGCTGGATTCCCGGGATAAAAAGTAGGGCAGATTTTAAGTCTAAGTATTTTTAAGTCAAACAGACAAGAAATCTAAAAAAAATGCATCATGTTCTCCGTTGTTTATGTAGTCTATTCTAGTTGTTTTTTTTAAATAGCTACAATGTACAGACATGGCATGTTTAGAATTTTATAATATTATAGATAGGAAAACGTCAAAAGGCGAAAGAAGGATAATCTGTAGCGTCATCTAGTCATGTAGGGTTTAGCATTAGTCATTTTTAATATTGTTTCTCTATGATAAAAATAGTAATAATCATTTACGTTAATATAGAAGTTTTCATTAACAGTTTATTCTATTATAATATATGGATCATGTAAGATAAACTGGTTTCATTTCTGTACTTTTGTATTTGTGTTTACATAATACAAAGGGAAAACAAGTAAGGAAAAACAAAACAGATTTAATTTACCATTGAATTTTCTGTAAGTTGATGTTGAAACATTATCTACTGTTGTACTCTACCTGTTTATGCCAATTATTTCGATTGGTTTGTTTTGTTTGGTATATGATCGGAATGAAATGAATCACACTGACATCTTCCGATCTATGCCCTCCTAAGGAGGCTCATTGGCCAACGACGTTGTGTCCTCACGGCACACCGCCGCGGCAGCACCCCAACACGTACAATAAGTCGAATACCGAATCCCCGATCGCGCGCGGACGACCCACCCGCTCTGCAGACGTGTGTGCTAATTTTTAATAATTTAATCGCTACATTCTATGTGACAAAAAGACTCGTTAATACCGTTGTGTGCAACCATCTGATACTCGACGACCGCTGCCATACGTCTCCAGGCTTGCCGAATTGGGAGAAGTGCAGTTTCGGGAGGTTATGTTTAGTGGCTTGATTTTCCTTCCCATGTGATCAATCGGATGCAACGATTGATCTAATTATCCTGGCGTCCACTATTTTTGAATTATATTACCGAAGGCCGCACCAGTCCAGGAGGTAGGGACAATTTTAAACAACCGCCGCTACGTGGTGTGCTATAGGGGAGGTGGGGAAAGACCTCAAAAATTTACCCTTGGCATCACCACTACACTATTAAACTGTATGTTAATGTATATCATGTGTTGTGTGTATATTATGTGTTTCCAAAATTTCACTAAATCTTAAAGTCTGAGCTAAAAATGATGTTATATCCAAATTAGCTATGTGCTTGCGCAATAACTGATTATACTTATATATAAAATCGTCGATAGCATAGCTACGGTTTGGCTGCTATCAGCAATCATAAAGTTTGGGGTGGACTATCACATTATATAAATCATATGTCTAAAACAATATTTTATTTTATTATAAAAGCCAAAAAATTAAAGAACAGGTTCCAAATAATACTCTATTATCTATTATGGGGCGGTTTCACCTGCGATAGTGTTTCAGATATAGGCCGTTTCACGCAGATATGACGATGGGTTTAATGCGTTATTTGAGATGCGAGATTGTTAAATACTGACAGATAAATTTATGTATATAATACACCAGTTGTGCAGGGTGGAAATTCGGCTTGGATAAGCAGATTGAAAAAACATACCGTGTGATGCAAGCGCCAACTACCGCTACCGCTGTTGTAGAAATTCAGGCTCCATTGTCAGCATGCAAAAAAGCAAATAGTCAGTGGAGCAACATTCCAAATTAATTAAAACCAGTTTGGCAAGTAAAACTCACTGCAACTAACATAGAACTGGGTAAAATCCGTAACAACACAATAAACTAATAAAAACAAAAAACTATAATAATTCACAAACACGCACCCCGTAATAGTGAAACCAAAGTATATATTAAACTATTTTTGTAAATAAAATTTACACTTCTAAATAAAAACGTCTAACTCGCGATGTATATATATTTTTATTACAATTTGTATTTTTAATTTTGCAATCTTATCGCATATTTTTCAACAAAAGCCGGTGCCCGATCGGGTTATGAGTTGCTATTTCATCCAATACGTGTGAAAAGCCGCCGGGCGCAAGAGATAGTAATACAGCAGTAATATATACACGAATAAAAAACGTAAGCGCCAATAAATTCTTGGCGTTTTCGACCTTTTGGTCGCTTCGCTAGTTTCTCAAAGGTAGGCTATGGGGAATCGAGATGTATGAAATCCACGCCACTGGTATATACATTAATGTAGCTATGATAACGGTGTTATTTTTTAACGCTTTAAATAAAATGCTTCGGCCACAGTCTAACGGTGTTATTCATATTGAGTTAATGTAACTAAATTTTTAACACTAAGGCAGATGACGCCGAAGCTTTACAGTAAATAGATTCGAGTTTTAAATAAGTACGAATGTTAGTAAGCAACTGAATAGCTAATCTTAGTTATTATAGAAAAGTAAAGTTTACTTTCAGTTTGCCCAAATACCCGGTCAGATATTAAAATTACAGAACTACAAATATTTTAACACCAATGTACTTTGTAATCGTATTCTGTGAACGTTTATTTTAACATTACATCGTTTAGTCATTTCATCAATTATGTGGTTCGCAAAAAAGTTCATGGCAAACCGCGAACGAATTTGTTTTTACACTTTGTTATACATAGAACAGCCCATTTTCCGCTGCTGTTACCCGAAAACGTTTGAAATATCTCCCACAAATAACATTCGAATTATTCTACATTCAATATCATTTCGGGCAGCAAACATTGGCTTTTAATGACAATTCCTAATTTAATAATTCTGACAAACTGAATTAATCCCTACAACATATTATACAAAAATGCTTAAAAATATTCTAAATTGAGTTTTGAGCAGAAACTTGCTAGGTGATGTTATATTATAATCCCTTAAGACTATAATAATTATATAAGTGTCATACAGGTCGTTGTGATTTGTGGCTAAGGTGCACAGAAAACTATCTACGTTTCCTCACTAGATTGCCTGCTATACCTATCCATTGCCCGAGATAGGCACCTTCCTTATATTTTTTTTTTATTGCAGGAGTTCAGCGGACTGGCAGACGGCCCGCTTGATCGAAAGCGGTTACCATCGCCTATGGACATTTGGAACACCAAAGCTGCTTAATGCGCTGCTGCTCTCTTAAGGGAGACTGGAACCTGGTCACTAATGCCGGAACACAACTCAAGGTTGTTAATGGCGGCATACTCTAGACCAGGGGCTTAGTTTTATAATTTATGGATGAATTAATAATATATATTAAGAATAGTATGTTTGTGTTGAAACTTTCAAGTGGGAAGTGGAAGTGAGGCTATTGGAGCTGCCACATGAACCCCCTCGTTTAACATCAGTCCAACATCTACAACTTAGCTAAGGGTTCTGTTGTACCTATTTCCTTGAATATTATGTTAAAACTTAAACTCGCACAAATCGTGCAAAACCATATTTAAAAAAGAAGGAAAAGACAAGAACTGGCGTAAAAATAATTTGTTGTTAAACTATTTTTAAAATTTCAATATAAAATAGTTTTCTTTACTATTTAGAAAATAATTAATGAACTTATTATATTATAATGATTTATTAATATACCCGAAAAAATGAGTTTTGTAGGATATGGATTCAAAGTTAACCCGCGCTAAACCAATATAAACCTATTAGTGATTTGTAAAGAACGATATTGAATAAATTATATGTGATGTAGAAAACGCTTAATTATGTATTAATACGTTAGCATATATGACAAACTTAGTTGTTAGGGAAATGTTAACGCCGATCTAGTTGGTCAGCGCCTCATTATTTCTTTTTTCTTTGTTTGACCGCTGATGGTGCCGCTGCTTGCGCGAAAATCTCACCGCCTGGCATTGTTCGTAGCGTGTCTGATGAGGCGACCTATCCTGTAAGTCCTTTCCTTCTTTCTTATCCCCGCTTCCGCCTGCGCCAACAAGTAAGTTTAATGTTGGGATCCCAGTTGTTATGCAATAATTGGGCTATTATTTCAAACCTGACTGTAACATAATTATTACAGCTGTTATGTAATATATTTTGTAAACACAATTCTTGTGTTCGTTCGTGAGAAAATTGCATGCTACTAAAGCCCATTAAATATCACAAAGTATAATTTTAAGCCCAGTTCTACTGAAATCTCAAGAGGGTTGTAAATTTACTTAGACTAGATGTTATCCTATTTAACCAATTTTGTTTACAGAAACTTTAGCGAACAACTTTACTTAATTTAGAGAACTTTTTTAGTCTTACCTCTTATTTCAATTAATTCTTTTAATTTCTCCAATAATTTTAATTTCCTCATGAATATTTGGAAGTTCTAAGCGTGGAAATCCTTATTAATATTATAAATGCAAAAGTAACTCTGTCTGTCCGTCTGTGTGTTCCGTTTTCACGGAAAAACTACTGGACGGATTTGTCTGAAACTCGGTATATATTATATATATATATATATATTCGATACCGAGGATGAACATAGGATATTTTTTATCCCGAAAAATGGGATAGTTTCCAGGATAAAAATATATTTGTCTTTCTGTTTGTTATGCTTTTATGGACAAACTATTGGACCGATTTGGCTGAAATTCGGTATATATTAGGTGGGGGAAAAAGGTTCCTTCGCATTTTATATAAAAATTCAAAAGGTTTTTTTATAAAGTTTATTTACATTTGACTAAAGTATCTAGGTGCCATTTTGTTGGATAACTTTTTGCCATCTTATAGGTAGGGACGTGATTCCATTGCTATAAAAATTTTGGGGCTTCTGATCAAAAAACTGCGACAAGTGGTTTTGGCAGTCCTCTCGTGATGTTAACCTGACCTGCCTAAGGAATTCTGCAGAGACCGAAACAGGTGAAAATCTGAAGGTGGAAGGTCAGGACTAAACAGCGGATGCATTAACACCTCCCAGCCAAACTCTCGTAATTTTTGTTGAGTGGCTAAAGATGTGTGAGGTCTAGCGTTATCATGGTGAAAAACCACACCCCTTCTGTTGATTAATTCCGGCCGCTTTCTCTCAACTTTTTGCTTTAATCTCATCAGTTGTTCGCAGTACAGTTCAGAATCGATGGTCCTGCCTGGCGGTAACAGCTCATAATGAATAATGCCCTTCCAATCCCACCATACACACAGCATCACCTTGTTGCGATTTAACCCGGGTTTCGCCACAGTCTGTGAAGCCTGACCGGCCTTTGACCACGATCTTTTTCGCACGTTCTTGTCGTACGTGATCGACTTTTCATCACCAGTTATCAGCTTCTTCAAAAATGGTTCGGTTTTATTACGTCGTAATAAAGAATCACAAATGAGTACACGGTTCATTAGGTTTCTTTCAGTGAGCTCATGAGGCACCCAAATATCGAGCTTTTTTGTGTACCCAGCTTTTGTCAAATGCGCCAAAACCGTTTTGTGGTCAATTCCCAGTTCTCCAGCTACATCGTAACTACTAATATGCCGATCTTGCTCCACTTCTTCAAAAGTGGCATCAATTTTGTCCGTAACAGGGCGACCAGAGCGACGTGCATCTTTGATATCAAAATTTCCGGATTGAAAACGCTTAAACCAAATTTGCGCTACTCTCACAGATACTGCATTCGTTCCATAAACATAGCAATTTTTTTTCGCGGCTTGTATTGCATTTTTACCTTTTTTGTAGTAAGGTTTTAAAATGTATCGAATTTCTTCATTAAATTCACTCATTTTAACAATGAGAAAAACAAATGAAAATCACACATTTTCCTAATTTGAATTTGGAATTGTCTTCTTTAAAATAAAAACTTTTTAATGATACTAAAATCAGCCAGATACAAATAGTATAGCCAAAGAGATCTTATTACATGTTCATACATACTATATGCGAAAAGACTTTTTCCCTAACCTATTATTTAATTTTAATACCGTGGGTGGACAAGGAATACTTTTCATCCTGGATAATGGAATAGATTTATGTAAAGGCTATCCCAGAAAATATGATAGGTTTTTTATTTGTGGTTTGCCATTTTCGTCATTTTGTTTATTTTGGTCACTTTGGTCGTTTTGGTCGTTTAGGTAAATTTGGTAGTTTCGGTAGTTTTGGTAGTTATGGTAATTTTGGTAGTTTCGGTAGTTGTGGTAGTCTTGGTAGTTATGGTAATTTTGGTAGTTCTGGCTATGTAGTTTTCGCTGGTAGTTTTGGTAGTTGTGGTAGTTTTTGTTGTTTTGGTAGTTTTGGTGGTTTTAGTAGTTTTAGTAGTTTTGGTAGCTTTGGTAGCTTTCGTGGTTTTGTGAGTTTTAGTAGTTTTGGTAGTTATGGTAGTTTTGGTAGTTGTGGTAGTTTTGGGCGTTTCTGTAGTTTACAGAGAGATAGACGGGAATAAATAAATAACACTAAAACGGGTTGATATAGGGGATTAAAGTTTGTATAGGAGACCAATCGTTTCTCAAGTTTGTAGATATAAAAATTCATAATCTAGAAAAAAAATGCGACAGTAACTCGATCTCTCTGTCTGAATACCGAAAAGGACATAGATACTTTTCATCCCGAGAGATGGGATAGTTTGCGATATAAAATGAAATACATCTTCCGAGGGCAAATAGCACGGACATAAAAATATAATATAATGTAACCTGTATTAACGCCTGCTCTTTAAACAAGAGGTACGCACTAGAGTTTGACCCGCGGCAGTGCCGCGGGGTAAACTCTAGTCGGTAATATAGGCGTGAATTATTTTCGGCTATGTCGTAATTAAGTTTTATTGACGGAATATGTATTATATTATATTTTGATGGAAGCAAATTACTTCCTTATTCAACAACATTGTGTTAGCGTCAGTGCAGAGCCTTGTAGCCACATTATATGGTGACATTATTTTAATATATGTTTATTACGTATATATGAATTTTTTCGACCTTATAAGGTCCAGCACTGACGCCGACGATTGATAACACGTATGAATGTTTAATAAATTTACTTTTTTGCTGGATAGTCAGATAGTTTTCATGGTATAACACAGTGATGTTTATATAAGCAAAGCCTAAAACCTAGTTCATAATCATGTATTCATAAGAAAGTTTCTTCGTTTGTCCATTATTTACAGTCTTAAGGTCATAGCTTATTAGAGCCACCCGACATCCGACCAGCACCGGATCGCCTCACTCGCAAGCCGTGTAGGCGTAGGCGACCAATGAACCACTTCATGACAACTGCTGCTCAAAGTGATTCAGGACTTAGTGCCAACTACTGACAGACTGGTTGGAAATATGTAAATCAAGCGACGTTCAATTGTCAGAGTCACTAATTGATAATGTGGCGTCCAACCGTGAACGGCCATGCATGTCAGGTGCCGAATTGCTCTAATAAGCTGTGATCCTTAGGAATGAAAAGATATGATAGAAGTTGATATAAATATGGCATTTATCATGACAGAGATGAATACGATATAAGTTACTTTTTATCTTTGAAAACAGAATACTCTTCGCTGAAAATGGATTCAGCTTATGCCAAGAGAAGCTGAGTGTGCCGATCTTTTCGAAATTTGGCATAAATACTTTCAATCAAAGCCAAATAATAATTCCAAATAGTTACGCAAAGAAAAAAACTAGTTTCAGTTTTATTTTTAGAAATACATTGTTCAAATATTAGTACAAGTGTTGGGAACTATTCATCTGATTTATGAATAGTGCAAGAAAATAGAGTGCTCCAATTTAAAGTTTTATAACTAGTGTCGGTGAAATGAAACACCTGTCTTTAAGAAAGCGTTTATAAAGATATACCTAAATTAAAGAATTTTCGAAAGCGCACAAATAATATTCCAAGAGTTGCTTCCAGAACTCCCTGCGTTCAAAAACATGCCATGCATTTCTTCTTATTTGAAATACCAAACCGTATTGGCGAACGCGGAACGATGCAACCAACAAAGTCGCCTAGTGTCGTGTTATATTGTAACAATGATTACTTTGTATTTTACTTGAATTATGTTTTAAGTGATTGTTTCTTCTTTGAATGCTTTTGCGGCGTTGTCATTATTTGCGACGGGGTTTTTTTTATCTCAGCCAGTTTTCTGAGGGGGCCTTAAAAATAATGGTATAGGAGTGGCGACTCTTAGATCTTATGCCATAACCCCTAACTGAGCTGTAAAAACAACCAAAATTTGCTCATTGTGGAGTATCCTGTCAAGATAACAGTTATTTGGAACAAAAGTTGGTCACCTATATCTAGATACAGGTGACCAATCAAGGCTAGCCGAGAGCAAAGCGCGTACGTGATTTACGCGCGTCCATCTCCCGTATTGTTGATGGAAAGTTCTCAAAAATGCAGCTTTGGCTAAACCAATACTTAACAGTGTTTAGACTGCAGTTTCAAATGCTGCGGTTTGATTGAATGTCGAACCCCCGGCATAAGTAGGAATCTGCATATGGCCTGAGCAAGCTTATGTATTTGTTCCGTAAATATGGCTCATTGAACGAAAAGAACACCGAAATGATTTTAATATCTAGTTATCCCTCAGCCGCCAGTCCTACAGTAAAGTGGAACATTAGGATATATTGTTTTGTGTTGCTTCCTTCATTAGATTTCTGCAGAAAGAGTACGTTCAAGATATGCTAGTTGGACGCCCTGAAGAATTATATGCGTGCCAAGGGTCTCACAATCGGAGATATTAAATGTGCCCAAAGTGAATAAGGAAATTAGGAAAGCGAACGTCGAACTTTAAGGCGAGCTCAAGACGCCACCGGGATTTAACACTAGGATGATAACGATACACTTTAGATAAAATATTACCCAAGCGGTATTTTATGTATCTACTAGGATTTAAATTTTATGTATCTACTAGAATTAAATTCCACGTCGTGGGAATGCGGCGTGAGTTTCTTAGTCATTGTGCTATTCACTATACTCTTAGGGTATAATATCTCAAAAGGTTATTATTACAAAAAAGTATAACACAGCCGTTGTTGATTGTTGGAACGGTTCCAAAAGATCTCAAGTATTAATATCAGTAACTATGTAAAGGGGCTGAAATAGCAATACAACCTATATTGCTATTTTTACAGAAGAAACGTTTTTTTGCTCTTCTTATCTTTAATAAGTTAGCCTTCATGTTATCTTTTTCCTTTTCAATCTTTCTTTTAAGACAAAAGACGGGCAATCTTGTGTCAAGATCACTTTTTGTTTCAAACCATGTTTGTACAAATTACAAAAAGAAATTAAAGTAACGATGTCAGCGAAGCTTAAAACTTTTCCCTAACAATGTAATTAAACTCTGGTACTGGGAGTTAGTTTGTAATAATTAAATTAATGAACAAGACTTACTTACGCAAATTTAAAAGGCATAAAAAGAATGTTACGCCTTAGTACCCACTGCTACGCATAAAAAAGGAACAAATCGCAATTAACATAAAATATGGACTTATTACGTAAAATTACGTTAGGAAACTTTCCTAAAAATCGTAAAACAATTTTCCTGCGATTGAGGAAAATTCATGATATAAACTCACATACAACTTACATAACTTAAAATTCATGTGATCGCAGTCATTCAGATGTCATGAGTCATGCATATGCATTTAACGGTGCACAAAAACATGGCGAAGAATCCTATATGTACGAGATTATCTGATATATTATTGTTACGAGCTACAGGACTCGAATTAAAAATGCCGTTGGAAATACTATAGAATTTATTAGAACTGTACAAACACTTATAAAACAAATACAAATAAAACTGGATACAACCAGTTCACACTGCACGATTCGATACAATTCGACACGCGCAAAGTCCGTCGTCTATATCGCTAATGGAGAGTACTAGAAAACGTCTTACTTGTTTCGTAGTCGTCGCTTGACTGCCCGCCCCTCCACTCGGGCATCGTCTTATACTAACTACACAGTACAAAAAGATTGACCGCGCACACTGAGTTTCCGAGAAATAGTAATTTGCACACCTGCGAACGGCCACAAAGTCGAAAACAATAACAATAAGGATTAGTTCGACGCTAATGATGGTTATAAAACAATAGCATGTTTTTCTTAGTTACAAATTCAAAACACAAAAGAATTCTTATTCCGGGAAGACAATGACCTGCGCTTACAACAGGCAGCTGTGCGCTTATCTTTGACGGCATGTAACATTATCTACTGCTGTGTGAAACCCGCGTATCCGTCTTTAATTAGTTTCCATAAAATTAGCCCCAATCCAGTCATTGGTGTTTTAATGAAGCTTATTAGTAACCATAAATACCTATCAAGCTGACGAACTGCAAGTAAAATAACGAGCGAGAACAATGACTGGTAATGCGTCGTCGCATTGGTGTATCTTATACAAATTTACTTTATTAATGTCTGTACATTGAAGCTATTAAAAAACACCTGGAATAGATTATAGCGACGATATATATAAGCGACGAAAAACACGAGGCAATTATTTTTAGATTTCTTGTCTGTTTGTAAATTTGTCGGTTTGTCTGTTTGTTCGGAATTCATGTAAAAACTATTGGGCTGATTTCGATGCGGTATTCGCTGATCGACAGCTAATTCTTAGACCAAAAACTGCCCTACTTTTAATCCCGGGAATCTCGCAGGATTTTTCCCGGGATTCTGATGCATAAAAATTGCCTAATTCCGACACAGGTTTCACTAAAACGTCGTGGTAGCGTAATGGCTAGCGCACGCGTCCTAAACTCAAAGGGCGCGGGTTCGATCCTGGCCGGAATGCACCACTTAGGCAGTTTTCTGACCTAATGTGCATATTGTTACAATTACGGTGAAGGAAAACATCGTGATGCAACCTGCACATTGAAATAATCGATGTGTCAAACCTGCCAAAGCCGCCTTAGACAAGCGTGGTGGGTATACTGTCCGTTCGGTATAACGGGGAGCCCGAGCCCAGTAGTGGGACATTTATATGCTGTTATTATTATTATTATAATTCACTAATACGGTAGATTGCCTTCTTTTTAACAGACTTCAAAAAGGAGTAGGTTCTCACTTCGCCTGCATGTTTTTTTGTATGTTCGTTATGCGATTTCTCCGTCAATTGTGAGTCGATTTTCATTTTTTTTTATTCGATTGTTTATACTCCCGAGGTCCCATGGTCAACAAGTCAGGATCTGATGAATGGATCCCAGGGAAATCGAGAGCACCCATGTTGACGAGCGTCTACACCGAAGAGTGAGATAGCAACCTTGTATACTCGTGCCAGTACTATAATTTCTACAGGCGCTTACTATATTAATTACAAAGCTATTAAATATTTGCGCAACTAAAAAGCAAAAGTTATATATTTGACTTCTTTTTACAGCATCTTCAAGTCGGTGCGAAGTAAAATATAAAAGTTGCATATTTGTGCCGTTTGGAATTGAAACTTTAGGGCCGTGGGGTCCATCGGCAAAGGGTTTCTTTAAAGAAATTTGTAAGAAACTCTTTGATACCCGTGATTAGAAGGCTGGTTCGTATTTCGCCCAACGAATCAGCATTGCCATACAGCGTGGTAATGCCGCCAGCCTTCTGAGCACGCTTCCCTCTGGCAGCGATTTATTACATACTTTATATTAATTTATTTGTAATTTAGTTTATTTTTAAATAATTCTTATCGCACTATAATATCTGTTTAAATGAATAATAAACTAGAACAAAGTTACTAAATTTTATAATTTTGTTATTCTTTTTTTAAGTTTTACTTGACACCGTCTTAAAAATATTGTAAAAAGTTTGACGTCAGTTTTGTCTTTGTTAAAAAAAATTACAGTCTCTTATTTGTGTCCCGGGAATTTCAAGTCAAGCGTGGATGAAGTCGCGGGCATAACCTAGGCCGTTATAAAAATTAAGAACAACAGCTCTTACTTTTTTAATATCTCATTAATTCTGTACTAATTGAGCTATGTATTAATGTACTTATGAGTAGAATTATATTTCCACGTTTGATTTGCGCGCCTCTAATAACCTTCTGTTAAAGGCACCTGCACATTCTTCAATATTTTACTCCAAATCCTTCACTGTGCAGACTGTTAGCCTTTTAGACCAGGGCTGAAGACTTAGAAAATGGTAAAAAGTGAAAAAAAATAATAGTAGGATGAAACTCACTGGAAGAGGAAGAGAATATAACAAAAATGAAAGGAAAAATAATTTACGGGTGATCTGAGGTCGGGAAGTGGAAGGGGGTGAGTTTTAAGGGTAAAAAACGATTTATCTCGATTGCCGGCAAATCTACAAGTCCTATGGAAAAGAGTTGAATGGTAAAGTTGTAGGTAATAAAAAGATCTACAACTTTTGTATTTGCACTTCTTTTACACAACCTCAAAATTTATGTGAAAAATTCAAATAACCTAGTTTTTGGTTTTTTATTATACTTTTACAAAAAAAAATTATTTTCAAGAAATTTGATGAAAACTACCTTTTTATGTCCCAAACACACTGCAATTTTTTGATTTAAAATATTTATTTTTCACGTTATTTTGACTTACTATCGAAAAAGCACCCTAATTTTCAATCGAAAATTCCCGCGTCAAAATATTAGCTTTGTTAAAAAAGTCGGTGGGCTTTTTGTTCGTTGAAATCTCTACTTTCTGATGGTATAAAAAAATATTACTATGGTAAATGTTCTCAGAAAATGCAAAGAAACGAAAAAAACTCGAATCCGATTTTTTAAAATATTTATATATACAATTCTGAGCTTTTTTTAAAAAATTATACTATATACTCGAAAAACGTAAGATTCCATGTTACATTGACAAACAAAAATCTGTCAAAAACCATCGTCTTATTTTATAATAAAATATATGTTTTTCTATTCTTCTTAACTTAGCTGTTTACTGTCCACATTATACTGTTCTTCCTTTTTTATTTTACTTCTTTTTAATTTAATTATACCTAGACATAAGTTGTTAAAAGTATCCTCTCAGTTAAGTCGCTTTAAGTGATAAGGCCGCCTTTTGTTTTGCCGTTAAATTATTGTAATTATTCATTCTGTAATTATTTATTTGGTGAACATTAGTGTTTTTTTCTATTCTATTCTATATAGACATGTAGGATATGTCCGCGATTCGTTCACGCTTGACTTGAAACTCCCGCGGGATTACCGGGCACAAAGTACCGAGCCTTTAAAAAAAGAATGTAAGCTATAGTTTTAGTGAAAACTGTGTCGGAATTAGCTAATGTTTATGGACCCGAACAACTACAAACCGCTCCCGGGGTAAAAAATATCACAATTTTTTTTACGTAAAATTTGCTATCAATCAGTGAAAAAAATCGCATTGTAATTTGAATTTTTTGTCAATTTGGCCATTTTAAATCATTGCCAGAAAAAGTTCCGCGAGATTCCCGGGATAAATAGTAGCGCCGATTTGAAGTCTAAGAATTTGATGTCGATCAGCGAAAACGGCATCGTAAGCGGTCTAGTAGTCTTTACGTGAATCCCGAACAATCAGACAAGAAATCTAAAAAAATTGTATTGTGTTCTCCATCATTTATATAGTCTACTAGAGTTTAACCTCTAGTGCCTGCCTCTTGTTTAAAGAGCAGGCGTTAATAATACAGGTTACTTAGTACTAAATGTTTATGTGTATTTGCACTCGGAAGATTAATTACATTTTATATCGCAAACTATCTCATCTCCCGGCAAGGCCAAAAAGGACAAAAAGGCCAAAAAGGCCAAAAAGGCCAAAAAGGTCAAAAAGAACAAAAATGACAAAAAGGTCAAAAAGGAAAAAAGGTCAAAATGGTCAAAAAGGACAAAGATGACCCAAATGACGAAAATGGCAAATCACAAAAACCTATCTTACTTTTTGGGATAACCTTTAGATAAATCTATCCCATTATCCGGGATAAAAAGTATCCCTCGTCCACCCTCGGTATTAAAATTACATATGTACCGATTTTCATCCAAATCGGTCGAGTACTTTTACCGTAATATCATAACAAAAAAAAATAACTAACAAACAGACAAATATATTTTTATCCCGAAACTGTATCCTATGTTCATTCTCGGCATCAAAAATATATATATACTGAGTTTCAGCCAAATAGGTCCAGTAGCTTTTCCGTGAAAACGGAACGGACGGACGGACGGACGGACGGACGGACAGACAGACAGACAGACAGACAGAGAGTTACTTTCACATTTAAAATATTAATAGGGATTCCAGTTGTTTGTTTTTAAATAGCTTCCATGTACAGACACGGCATGTCTAGAATTTTATAAGATTACTAGCTGACCCGGCAAACTTCGTACCGCCATATTTTCTGAATTCCTAAGACTTTGTTTCATGACACATAAACAAAATCACCAAAATCGATCCAGATGATTAGGAGGACTTCACTGTCAACACACGTACAAAAGAATTATATATAAGATAAGATAAGATAAGATCATAAACCATATAGAACTATGTGGAACTCTATAGGCTGCCCTATACCTATATGCCACTTAAGTTTTCCCCACGGCTACGGCACAGGTCAAACCACAGTCCGTACCCCTTATTCATTTAGCCAGCAAACTTTCACACAAATTACACATTGCATTAAATTTTTATCAAATGCGATTCGGCGACTCTGTTACAAAATATTTTTTGTTTTTATACTGACATGAAAAGTTAATTGGGTTTCTTTATACATATAAACCTTACGTGAAATATAATTTAACCGTCGGTGATAACCGTTTAGAAGTCCGTTGCATTGTTTAGGACAAGTTAACGGATATACAGACAAACAGAAAAAGCGGAAAGCGACTTTGTTTTACATAATATTACACTATGTAAAGAAAGAAAATATACAGGTTAATTTTTCACGTCTCTATGGCCAAATCCGAAACTATAAGATATAGCGAATACGTAAAGGAGTCTCATGGCCGATTTTGATACACTAGAGTTGTATCATTACAGTTTTGAAAACTCTAATATCCTGGTTAGGAATCGAACGGGCTGCCTATGAAAAAAAACACATGCTACATTGTTACACCAGTTCGTAGTGTTGCTCATAAGGATTAATTTCCGTGAAGGCATATAAACGTAAACTAAAGGAAAGGGTTGATTCTTAACAAAATGTTGTATTAGAATCAATTCCTATCAAGGAATCAAGATTGTTACATCTCTGACGATCTGAGGAGCCTATCAGTCAAATTTCTATCTCTTTGTAAACGATTGAAATGACAGAAATTAAGATCCCTTCTAATTAACAACACAATCAACGGCATGAAATAAAACCTGTGCGAAAGATTCAGATTAATGTTACAATAGCCATATCGTTCGGCGCAGTAAAGGACGCGAATTACTCTCAATCGATTTAACCATGTCACATCGTATTTTAGTTTGGGATCTCCAGAGATTTTCTGCTCTGCTGCAGCGTATTGTGTGTTAGATGGCTATTTTTTAGAAATGGATTTAGCTTTTCCAGGCTTGCAAAAATTGCGCGTAATTCTTAATAGAATTAGACATTAGGATTAAAGGGAAATTATTTGTATCTTTAACCTTGATCTATGATTGATTGAAAATGTTGATAGACCTTTCCAGACTGATATTAAAGAAGAATTTATTATCTCCATAAGTCTCCAGTTATAAGCTAAACAAGTACAATATACAATAGTGCTTAATTTAACATTATGCGACAATCATTACTCCCCCCGTACTAGTTTTAAACTGTGTTACGGCAGAGTAAGTTCACGTCCCGTAATTTAAAAATATCACAAAGATAGATATTTGTTTCGAACTACCTTTGAAATAATTTGTAAGCACACAAAAAATGAGTTCGTGCATTACTAATTAGACAGTATGTAAAAAATACAGAGACAACAACACTATTTGTTCAGTAAATATATATATATATATATATATATATATATATATATATATATATATATATATATATATATATATATATATATTATACATGTACATCTATTTTCTGTAGTATTGATAAATACATAATAACTATATTATAATATATAATATGATTAAATACAATTTTGGTATAAAGTAATATATATTAAAGATAAACCATAAAGTAATATTTTCATCATAAGAATAAATAGATACATTTTTGTTTTTATATGTATATTATATGTTTACTGTATATATACAATATCTCAATTGTTAATTTTAAGTAAATTGTCTGTTCCTTCATAATCTAATTTTTGCAAACATAAATACAGTGCTTTTTTACATTGATATCTCGATTTATCTTTTAAACTTACAGTCTTACTCAAACGATTATACAACAATGGAGCAAAAAAATAGGTAAAATTATGAGCGAATTCTGGTTTGCATTGTGGAATTTTGTAGACTTCATGTTTCCGTGTTTTACGTGTATGTTCATTATTTTTATTAGGGCAAGAATGTTGTTTTATTATTATTGTTTTCAAGTATATTTGTCTTACTGTAAGTACATTGAATTCCTTGTAAATTTCAGTTGTAGGATATCTAAATGGTTTAAAATTAATTACTTTAATAATTGTTCTCTGTGTTCTCTCTATTTTAATTAAAGCGATTTTATTAGCTCCTCCCCATGCTGATATTCCATATGAAATTAAAGATTGACATAGAGCAAAATATACAATTTTATTGGTATTTATATCTCTAAGATGACGTAGTTTTTTTAAATATTGGAATCAGTTTACGGATTCGTGGCTTGAGATAATCAAAATGTTGTTTCCAATTTAAGTTTCTATCGATTATGATACCGAGGTACCTAATACTATCAGTTGCAGTCAAAGTATAACAACTACAAATTAAACTCTGCTGCTTTGCACAGTTATGAATTTTAATTGTAAAGTCCAATTTAAGTTGAGAACTGTTATAAATAGAAAAGGGTATGTATTTCGTTTTGAATAAATTTAGTGTTAGTAGGTTATCATTAAGCCAATTTATTATTAGACGCATACCATTCTCAGTTACTGTACGTACTTCTTCCCAAGTATTGCCCCGAAATACAATAACCGTATAGTCAGCGAAAGTTATAATTTTTGCTTGAGGTATTATGGTTTCACAAAGACTATTAATGTATACTAAAAATAAGGTTGGGCCAAGAACAGAACCATATGGCACGCCAAAATTTATTGATGTTTTAGAACTATGATTTTCACCTATTTTTACAATTTGAGTTCTATCTTTTAAGTAGTCTTTTAAAAGATTTAACGAAATACCTCGAATATCACATAGCTCCAATTTACGCAACTAAATGGAAACAGAAACAGTGTCGAAAGCCTTGGCTAGATCCAGGAATACTCCGACATATTTTAGCTTGTTGTCTAAATTTTCAGCAATATGAGTTGTTAGGTTTAAAATTGCGTCTGTTGTAGATCTTCCTTCACGAAAACCGTACTGGTTATCAGAAAGGAGATCATTTTTTTCAAAGTAATCCTTGAGTCTCTTATTTATAAGTTTTTCCAGGACTTTCGCCAGTGTAGGTAAAAGGGATACAGGGCGGTAATTAGAGACACTATCTCTGTTTCCACTTTTATAGATCGGGATCACTAGTGATTCTTTAAGTAACCTTGGGAATATTCCTGTCGAAAAACATGTATTACATAAATGAGTAATTGGTACTAATAGATTACGAATAGAAAATTTTAGAAGATATGAAGAAATACCGTCCCGTCCAGCAGATGCAGTGTTTTTCAAGGATAAAATTATGTTAGTCCCTTCTGTTTGATCCGTTTCATATAAAACAAATGAGTTTAGGGAACTGGCGTTATTCAACAAGTTAAAAGCCAATATTTCATCAGTTGAATTTAATTTACGTAGAATTTCATTAACCAAATTATCACCAATTTTTACAAAGTATTCGTTGACATAGTTAATAGATTTTGCGGGCGTTTCTTTTAATTTTAACAGTTCATTGGGAATTGCTGATTCATTATAATTATTAAGACGACAGACACTTTTGATAATATTCCAGGTTTTCTTAATATTGTTTTTACTGTTAATAAGATTCGTTCGGTAATAATCGTTTTTTAATTTATGAAGAATATTATTACTGTGATTCGTGTATCACCTATAAGTAATTTTTAAGTGTTTGTTATCTGGATCTTTGTTACAGCGGCAATGTAGCATATCTCTAAACCTCATACAACGTAACAGCCCAAGAGTGATCCAAGGCAGCAACGTCAGTTTTCTATTTGTATTTGGTAACTATGAGAGGAGTTTCTAATAGCTTCTTTCACTTTAGTAATAAGTACTTCAGTTAGTTAATTAGGATCTTGCAAGGCTAGACAATATTCCCAATTTAATTCTGAGAGTAATTTATTTGTTTTATTGAAAGTAGATAGTCGTATTTATTTTATTATGTTCAGACCATGTAGATGAAAGTATACCAACATAAATACAATTATGATCAATTACCGATGATTCACAAATGGCTGTAAATATTTTTGATTTAGACTCAACGAAGCAATGATCTAGACAATTTTTCTCACGTGTAGGTAGGTAATGACTGGATAGCAATCCATGCGATGCAAGAAGGTTTTGGTAATCTTCAGATTCCGGGTCATTGTTCTTTGGACTTATGTCTATGTTTATATCTCCAAGTACATAGATACCAGGAGTATGTTTCAAATTAGTTAGTAGACTGTCTAGTGAATTAAAAAATCTATCAAAGGAGCTAAATGAAGGAGACCTATAAACACAAATGAATGAATTGTGTATACCTATTTTAACTACTAAACTGTCAGCATCATTTAAACTGGGTTCAAACATATGAACTTCTGATATATTATTGAGTACATAATATACTACCACACCGCTACTTTGATTTATATGATTTTTTGTATAAAAACAATTATAATTCGACAAAGTTGGTATACTGGACTATATTTCCATAACCAACATACAGTTAGTATTATGACATCAGTGTCTATGTCACATCTTTTGAGATAAATTTCAAAATCTTCAAAGTTTTTATTCACACTTCTTATATTTTGTTGTACAATTTTTAGTGAAGTATCATATTCTGAGTTAATTTGAGATACAGCACTAGTGTCACCAACCAAGAAAAACTCACCGACATTAAATTAAAATATATAAATGTGAAAGCGGTTTTATTTCTGTAATGATGGTGATTATAGAATCGTTTTGTTCCTTAAAAATTGTATAGCTTTTGCGTTTCTTGTTGCAGTATGTAACACGAGTGAAGCGGCGAGTAAATTTCTACTCTAAGATAAAAGATATTGTTCAGATTGTCAGGAGACTTGGGCTTTATACAAAATTGCACGAGCTTTTATCATTTTGACACTATTTTTTAGAAATATTTTCTGAAGCAATATTTCTTACTAAATATAAATTCAAAGTTACAACGTTCAAAACTAGATGGCGTCGTTCGTTGTTAACTTACATTTAGGTTTGCTATTTTTGGTCAGAGTGGCGGCATTATAGGTGCCAGTACATCAATCTACAATCCAATAGAGTTATCCTCGAGCGCGCTGCTCCCGGGCTGAACGCCTCCGCTCCTACGGAGTCGGGAAGCCCACCAAGCCCGGTATCGTTAAAACAGACATCTGCGGATATTCAGTTGAATCCTGCACAAAAAAAATCAATCCTATGTGTTTTATTTGTAGAACTACCTACTACATAAGTGAGTTCAACAGTCAACAGCCTGATACTATTGAATATTGAACTAAAGAGTAAAGATAATCAGTAAATAAAAATCAAGATAAAAACCATCAATATTGATAGCAGATAACAAAAATATGCTGTGTATGTATAATTTCTATGCTGGGTTTTACAAAAGAATCTATAGTTTTTACTTGTTAATAATTGACAAGAAATACAAAAAATAAAATGCTAAAATGAGAAATGAAGCCGTTGGTATGTGAAATATAAAATTTGTTATCCAGCCCATAACATTATAATTGTAATATATATACAGATTTCTTATAAATCTAAGTGTTTAAAATAATCTGTTTTTACCAATACAGAGACACAAACACGCGGGCTTACGCACAAAAATATACTGAGAATTAATTTTAAATTCTACTGTAATACTTGCAACAACTCAGAAGGGTTTATGGTAATAAAAGAACAGCAACTGGTTACATATTTATAATCACAGAACCTTACGGTTTTAATACACTAACTTTTTACACTCGACAAGCATTTTTAGAACACCTCACCATCCCTCCAACAATTTTACAGTATAATAAACTTAGCAAATTGGCACAACCGAAACGGGATTGAAGTCATTTATAAACTATTTTAATTAAAAGGTTATGAATGAAAAGAATTTAATACATTATTGTTTGGAAATTTTAGATAATATTTTATACAAGATATTATATAAAATATTATACTTAAAGTTTTACATGTAATAAAATAAACCGAACACAGTATAAATCTATCGCGTCTACCAACATCAAAATAAAATGTAATGAATACCGTCTATATACAATTGAGAGATTTTGAATTATAATCTACACAATTACGACATCATATAAAAGATAAATATTGTTATATAAAATTATGGTAAATTATAGACAACTACTCTATACAAAACAGGTGCTAATCACAGAATAAATAAAAATATAACATTATTATTCAATTAAGAAAATGGCCTATTGTATCGTTTATAAATAAGAGGGTACATAACAAAATTAATTATTAACTTTAAAAAGAAACATGACAAGAACAACTATGCTACTAAATAACTGTAACACTACATAAATTTATGAAGGGCTTTGATTTCCATAACACGTATTTATGATGCTTGTATCTATGTCAAGAATCATGGAATCACAAGTATGCGCACGATAAAGATAAATTAATCATTTTTCTTATCCTTTAATATCTCAAACGCAAGCAGGTTTTTATCAATTAGTCATCAGTCACCAACTCCTCTCCCCCCTCCATAACTTTAATCAATTTTATTGGTTACTTTTGTTTTACTGGTATTAATACTCATCGCACCAATAGTCTAGGAATTTAAATAAAGAGAAAGTTTTTCTGTTATTCAGGTATTATACACAAGGATTGCGGTTGGCTTGTGGCAAAGTTCGCACGCCCTACAGCACCTGGGCCGCGTCCAATGCTGCGCAACTCAGTGCCCTCGCCTCGAGAAGCCCCCTGATGCGGAATGTGAAACGCAGCGAACATTCATAGGCCCCATCGAAGATAAGGTGACATACCATCAAACAATATACATTTTCAACACTCTTTTATGCCATTAATTTTATTATCAATATTTTATTAAAAACCAAAATTCATTCGCATTACTTTAGCAGACAAAAATCATTACTTATTATTTTCTTGTCTTACTTTTTTTCATAGGTTGAGAATTCATATCCTTCGTTAATCTAATTAACCTGTTTTACTTGATAAACTTATTCAAAGTTTGTCCGCATTATTTATATTTTTGGAAATAAATATTTTCTTATTATCTAAAGTACATATTATTATTATAAGTACCTACTGAATTTTATGTAAACCGGATTATTTTTAAAGCCGTAAACAGGGAACATACAAACATCCAAAACTAAATCATTTTCTCGTTCATTAATTAGTACAAACAAATTGGTATGAATTTATTCTTGTCCTTTAATTTCCGTTTCATTGCTTTACAAATTAATTAATTGCATGAAAGGTACAAAGTAATAACGTTCCTTACATTCCGTATGAAAAACAAAAGTGGAAATACCATAGAATGGTTTCTACAGTAGGTTGCGTTGAGCTGAGAGCAAAATCAATTGAAATTCATCTATTTATCAAGCATATTTTTATCTTAGACACCTGTACCGGCGCCTGCAACCACGAAAAAGCCAGCCAGTTCAAAGAAAACTCCTCGGAGCCAAGAGATGAGAAACTGTCATCATTTAAGCCATTTGTCACGCAACGTGTTACGAGCGAGACGAGGCGTGGTCCGCATGCTGATTGTGGTAGTCCTCACTTTCGCCATTTGCAACCTACCTTTCCACGCACGGAAAATGTGGCAGTACTGGTCTAGCGGCTATGAGGGCTCCAGTGACTTCAGCACACTTCTAACTCCACTCACGTTTCTTATAACGTACTTCAATTCGGGTATCAATCCTCTGCTGTACGCATTTTTGTCAAAGAATTTTCGGAAGGGTATGAAGGAGTTAATATTCTGCAACTGTCATGGGAAAAGGAAGAGTGAAAATATAATAGTCATGAATCCTGTAGGCGGTGTTGGCTTACGCCGGAGCTCGACCCGATCTACCCGAGCCAACTGCAGCACTGTCACAATGACTCCTTTCGGAGAATCATGAGACATGCGTCGGCGGCGTTTCCTTTACAAAGTGGAAAACGCAGATATTTCCTGATTAACAGACAGCACGGACGAGGTAACCGACAGCAGCGGTTTTTACACCATATCTACGATCTCCAAAAAGGATTTGTACGATTAAATGCCGAGTTGTCACGGGTCAGTGCTCAATACGTCCTAATGAAAATTCACTTAGTGCGAAGAACACTTGAACTAACTTCAATGTAGTAAAGTGTTAAACTCATGTGTTTGTGGTTATGGGATTCTTAATCGTAAGATCTCGAGAGCTTAACGTTGAATAGATTTAGTATTGAGAAAAGTTGTACAGTCTAGTCTAAACCAAAAGTTACATATCTATGTTAAGACTTTATATATACTTGTGATCATATAATTAAGAACGATTTGAAGTTCTAGAAGTTTTTTTTATTTAAATCGTGTCATACACAGAGATGTGTACCTTCTGAGAAGCAACTAGTTATGTTATAAAATATCCACATTAATAGAGCAACGTGGCTTAGAAATAAAGAATAAAATCGCTAACTATTTTTTTTCACGTTTTATTTATTTTACCAAAGTAACAACACATTACTGAAGTACACACATAGTACTGAAGCTGGACAAATAATTAAGAACGATTTATTAAACTGCTCGGGAATCGTTTTGTATGACACTCACATTTAAAAAATCACAATAATATGTAGCGCGAGAAATTTAAAAAGCAATTTAATACATTTTTAACTAAAATTAATAGTTAATAGCATATCCACGGCTTTTAATTACTGCTTTACATCGGCGAGGCATTGACTCTATTAATTTTTGACATTTCGCAAGAGCAATAGAGTTCTATTCTTCTAAAAAAACGTCGTACATCTCTCTTAAATTCCCACACTGTGTATTTGAAACCTTTTTCTTTACTTCGAACCACAGATTCTCTATTGGGTTTAGATCTGGGCTGTTAGCTGGCCAATTTAAGACAAAAACTGATTGCGCTGTACGAAATTCCTTTACGGTGCGTGCAGTTTGCTTTGGATCATTGTCATGCTGGAATGTCCAAATAATCGGTAGTACGTCTTCAGCATAAGTTAACATTGTTTCTTCCAGTATATTTTTGTATTGGAACTGATCCATGTTACCTTCTATCAACTTTACAGGTCCAACACCATGGTGTTGGACATGTCCAGAAAAGCACCCCCAAATTTTCACATTTCCACCACCGTGCTTCAATGTAACTTTCGTGTACTTAGGGTACTCTGTTTATTTTCGTCTCGTCAGAAAATAGTACATTTTTCCACTGACGCACAGTCCAGTCATACTTTTTCGCAAATGCAAGCCGGGCTTGCCTGTAGCAAAGTTTTAACATGGGTACCTTTCTTGCTATCCTACCGTGCATTTTTTCTTCTACCAAACGTCTTCGAATATTGCGTGCTGAGATTGCTGAAGGGTTGTTTTACCAAAATATTCTTTTCTCAGCTCATTGGACCCTTTAAAAGGATTTTGTTTTGCCATACGAACGATGTTTCGGTCATCTCGAGGCGTTGTTTTTCTCTGTTTAGGTACACGTGGAACATTCGAAGTAGTTTGATACGTAACAAAATGCTATACAGCTTGGAAAACCATCGTTTTTGAATATTGCAGATGGTCAATTATCTTTTTATAAGACCAATTCTTCCGGCGAAGTTTTATTATTACTTCCCTTGTAGATTTATCACAACTTTTATTTTTTAGCCATTGTTTTTTCATAAGAAGCAATCACTTTTAATCTTTTACAGCACTAAATGGCGCCAAAATTATACAAACAGTAACAAATCGACTGAGTATTCTGTATTTAAATTTGAATAAAGGTATAAGCTATTTAGCGTTCTTAATTACGTGACCACCCAGTAAATAGGAATACTATGTTTAGAAGTAGTGTAAAAAGTTTGTCTATTATCTTTAGTTAATCATATCAATGAATATTAGTACCAATGAATACAGCGGTATTATGGAAAAGTTTTTCGATATCGAGAAAAATAAAAAAATTGCATGCCATTAGTTTTGCGTCTTAGTTTGAAAAAAATCTTCACTTTAAATCAGCGTTCTTAATTATATGACCACCACTGTATTGTCTCTAAATTTGTAAATATATATATAAAAGTAATATGTAAATTTAATAATTAAATTCCGTAAAATGTACGTAAACGAATTTAATGATTGTACAAAAATTAATGTTATAATTTTTTTTAGCCTCAGCAAAAAGAGTGTTCAATGTGTTAAATGTTGACGACGTGCTATGTATCCTTGAAAGGTATACACATTTAACAAACGTCGTATATTACATTTAAATTTGTTTTGTTTCACCGGTATAATATATAATAATCAATTTGTTCGCTGTCTATTGAAAGTTACAAAATTTCTCGATATTAATATGAATTTACGTTTTCACCTTGCAGGTTCATCATCATTTTAAATTTCAGCAGTGTTATTCCTTAGTTTGGAGAGAGCTATAAGATACTTGTCATTCCAAAATGTATAATTTCCCACGGGATACAAATTACCGTTATTAACGAAGAGCAAGCCATGAATGCTTTATTAAAAATATAATTATGTATTGTTCCAGTCCTTTACTTAAATATATAATTACAGAATAATACTCGCTAATCGACGACAAATTTTATAACTTGAAGAAATAAATGTGAAATATATATATATATATATATATATATATATATATATATATATTGTACATAAGTATGTAAATTTTGATCGTTTAAACTAATAACAATTTGAATTGAAACTCCTCGGGCTTCATCTGGGATAATGTTATAGTTAGAGACCGTTTCATGCAGCAAAAGTATCATATATCATCATCACATTCAGCATTGTTATCGAAAATACACATATTTTATACTAAATAGTCTTCTAGGTGTTATCTTCTAGGTATACTTTTCAATACTTTCTTTCACTTTTGCAAATGAAAGTGTAGATTTCTCATTTATTTTCCCCGAAGACTATTAGTTTCCAAGAATAAAAAAATACTGAAAAATTAATGAATGTGAGATTAAAGATTGGCCAAAACTATAAATTTGATTGTGTTAAAACACGAATATTTGTGGCGTGACATAAGACGTATGCCATATTACAGATACTTCTCTGCTTAGAGGAAAAGATAAACAGCGCCAACCCCAAATGATTTGGAAAATAGGAAGGGAGACAGGGAAAGAGTTTAATCCTGTTAATAAAAGATTATATTCTAAATGTCATAATAATTTATTAATTTCTAAAGTCGTGTAAAACAAGGCCATAAATTTTATTTTCAAGTTTTTAATTTTTAATTCGTTACTTAATATTTCCACGATCTACTGTACTCTATCAGTTACGCCCTTTCATTTAATACCCATATTGAGGGGGTTGTGAAGAAATAAGTAGTCCGCCATTTTGTAGCGGCAGCCGTCTTGGTTTTATAGTGATATTGAATACATAAAATTTTATTGTCATCGAGACTAAAGGTGCATACCAAATATCAGATCAATCTGTCAAAAGCAAGGGGTGGAAATTTCCATTACTAAATTTGACAGAAAAAGAACACACAGGGAAGCTAAATAAAATCGTTAAATAAAAAAACACAGTCACATTATTAGTATTTTTACAACTTAGCCCCCCGACAAAGACAATTTCCACGAAGCACGTTTTATTACCTGTCGGCATTTGAACCTTTGTGATCTCGTCTTCTTTTCTTTACTTTGTGTTTAAAATTTGTGATTGGAAAAACAGCCCATTGTGTATTGTAATCTTTATGGTTGTCATTAGCCAGGTGTGATTCTTGGAAAATTCAGTCCACGCGGTCGAGCAGACATATTGTATTTGTACAGGATAAAGCAATAACTCAACGGAGGGGTGAGGCAGTCAAGCGATAACCACAAGCGAGGCGAAACGTGTGTACATTCGGTAATCTATATGGTGACGGACTTTGCGCATGTTATTGAATCGTGCATTACGTTTCGAGTGGTAGTGTTCAGTTAGTTATATTTGTACCTGTGTTATACGTGTTTGTATAGTTCTTATAAATTCTATAGTAATTCTAACGGCATTTTAATTCGAGTCCTGCAACTCGTAACAGTATTATAACATATTTTAATACAAAGCTTGGACTATTTTTGAAATTAAAAGCAAGAAGCGGAAGTAATCAAATAACCGGATGCTGGCGTCCGGTTATTTCAAAGCATTTATTATCGAGAAAACGGATATCGGAAATCGAGTAACTGGTAGTCAAAAGTTGGTACATTGTTTATTGAAGACCGGATGCATTTTTCAGTTTTCAAATAACTGGAACGCCAATGCTCCCCGGTGACGCTCGACGGAGTTTACTATGTGACAAGATGGACACCCAATGGACTGGGCATGATACACTTCTTCGGTGATTTTCAAGGAGTGAAGTGAACTTAAACCGTAGAAACCGTCACGCGTTTTACACGTTTGTCCGCTGTACATATGAAGTACGCTTTGGTTTCTAAACTTATAGTTTGTCACATTATACACTGTATGAAACTATGTTCCGATTTTTATTTCAATCATCACCCCATAAAGTTGAAGTAATGAGTACTCATACGGAAAAAACTGTACTACTGGTCTCCGTCACATACAACAATGTAAAATAGATCACTTTTGGGCTGTCTCAACGAAAAATGCGAACATTATGCGTTACAGTATTGGTATGCTTTGAGACTTTACTCTCCACCGAAATTCAGCGTAGTACCCACTAAAAGTTTTATACTCCCTCAAAAACAAGTTGCGGTAACAATAAACCAAGTGAATAAAAAGACACATAAATTGTAAAATATTTTTACTAGAGAGCTCAAATAAGAAAATCTTTGTAAATTAGTTTTGTTGTAATGAAAAATATTTTTGCCAAACAATCGTAAACGCGCATGTTAAAATAGGCGAATAGTGTATTTGCTTATATTAAAAGCTATAACATCATTTTTTGATCGTTAGACTAAATACATTTTGGTTAAAACTTTAGAACCTTTACCGAATTGATTTTAAGTAAGACATAACGAAAGTAAAAGGAGTCGGTTTTTGTGATTTCATCATACAACCCTAAAAATAATCCTAAAACGTTGAATCTGTTTTGCAAATATAACAAACTAATAGTATTTTCTTCAGTTTTCGCGACTAGTATACATAATTGAAACTACATTTTATTGGTTTTAAGCTCGGTATTTTGTTTAATTTTCATTTCAACGTTTTGGCTACTTTTCAATAGCTGTGATCACTGCTACTGAAAGCAAATAAAATGTCGCACTTAATACGTGCTTTTAATTAAAACAAAGTAGTGAAGTATAAGTTGTATTCAATATCAATAAATAAAATTGAAGTTTGAAGTCTGTCTGTGATATTAAAGCAAATGGCAAAATTCAAATTAAAACTGCTATTTAAGAGCCTAATAATGTTTTTTATTACTTTTGTCTATTGTTATATTGCATGTTACTGTTGAAAAATTGGTTTAAATGGGCTCTTAAACGATTTAATGGATTTTAATACAAATTTTAGAAATTAATATGTAATTCTATCTTAAATTCACGTGTAAGTATATATTTAATTTCGATATATTGCAGAGTTCAGAATATATGAATATGATATCCAAATTTGCCCAGGGGCAAACAAAGTGGCGGGCACAGTAAGTTAATAGTAATAATAAGAAAATAAATGTCAAGTGGATCATTTTAACACAAAATTAAATGTCAAGTCTTTAAAAAAATCAGATACCTATTATTATGGTTCAAATCTGATATTGAGGTATACAGAGTGAATTTTTAAAGTGAGCCGTCAGGGCCAAATACTAAACTACGCTAAATAGCGAAAAATAATCAAAAAAGTGTCAAAGCCGATTTTGATATAGTATCATCAGGTTTTTTGAAAAATCAATTATCATTGTCAGGAATCGAATCGGCTGATTTTGAAAAAATAAACACACCTGTGTTTTTATACCGAATCACAGCATAGCTTGTTAGGATTAATTCTTGTGAAGCAATATCAAACGGCAAACGAAGGCAAAGGGTTGTTTTTCAACAAAATGTTCTATTTTCCATACATTGATTTTCGTTATGTCGTAGTTTAGGATTTGGCCCAGAAAGTCCACTTGAAAAATTCAATCTGTATACTAATGTAACTAAATTTAATAATCCAAATCCAAATAATATTTATTAAATCGTAAAATTACTTTTACTATGAGTATTGTATTTGAATTTATGTGTACTGAAAGTAACTTACCGTTTAGTTTCTTACAACCCACCTTCCGTATTTATTTTAGAACTATATTGGACTTACTTGGCAATTAAAGGCTACGTGTAAATTTGGGTTTCAACTAATTATCACGCAGTGTCTATCCGTGCATACAGTTTGTTAATAAATACAGGCCTAAATAACTTAAGGGGTTAGGTGGGTTTGAAAATTGAAAAAATCGTTTCTTTCTTATTAAATAATAGTACATGTTTAATGTTTAAACATATGTTTAAAATATTTTCCTAAAATTTCTAATCGATCCGAGTAAAATTCTGAGAGATAGATAGACCCTTCGGGAGTTCCGCCCATCAGGCCACGTCAGTGCAGCGCTTCGTAGGTATTAGGTACGCGTTTATCTCAAAACTCAATTTTTTAAGTCGGTGGACACGATTTCTAGAAAAGTTATAAAGCGATGTTGTTCGAATTTTGCACACATCTTTGAAATAACATTATCTAGTCATTGAACGAAGGATTTTTTTTATTATAACTAATTTTTTCGAGCCAATACATGGCGAAAATTTGATCAAAATATGTGGTTTTTTTGTTGAAAGTCTGTCAAAAATTCAATTATTTTTCCTTCGTCCAATAACGAGATTTATCCATGTACTAACGAAATATTTTTGGTTTTTTGATTTTAAATGAACCAATAATGAGTTATGCTGTCCACGGCAAGAGCATTTTGTTGAGACGTCAAGGGAGATGAGGTACCAACGGCTGAGATTTGGAATTTTTAAATACAAATTTCACATAATACTTTTTAAATATGTATCTTTGATATGCTGAATTGTTTAAATAAATTAGACGATTGTATATATTAAAATTTTTTAGTAAAAATACCCTTTTTTGAACCTCTGAAACCCACCTAACCATTGATGTAGCAATAATTTATTGCTACATCAATGCACCTAACCCCTTAAAACAAGCTAAACTATTTTCGAAATAATATATTGAATTTATAAAAAATTTTGTTTTATCTATCTTTATACTCGTAAATAAAAATTAATCGTAGAAATGTAGGTACGCCCATAACTTGAAAACAACTTTACCTATTTTGATTACATTGTTTGTGTGTATTTGAGTGAATCCCCGGATGGTTTAGATTCACAATTGGAACCGGTAGGTGGCGGTGGTATCGGGTCCTAGATTTTTATTTTTTCAGGGCAGGTCATCTACCGGGACTTCCCGGTTATTATAATAATAGATGTTTATTGTATAAGCGGTATATGCAGAATTTGTCATGAATTTAATTTCCAAAAGGCTACTCACGCACTGTAGCTACTAATGGTTTTATTCATATTGAGTTTGAGTAAGTTTGTAGGCTTCTTTTTAGAACCTTAAGGAAGTCTTCAAACTTACTCTAACTCAATATGAATAAGATCGTAAGTTCCTGTTCCTACTCTTAGACCGCGAATGTATATATACGTACTATACAAAATATATAACCCAAAATCACAAAAAATATTATCTCTGTTGCCAATAAAATAATTTATAAAACATCAGTATGACTTAGCAAGATAAATAGTTCTTAGCGAACTGTGTTACTGTAATACCTTTCTATGTAATAAATCTTAATGTTATACCATGCATTCTTTGTTTAATTTGTCCTACCATGTGTACTTACTATAATAATAAGAACTTTTCTCGTAAGTGTTGTGTACATACAGTGGCAGATAGTAAAGACAGTAGGAATGACAATATTTGAAGACTTGTAAATCCATATAAAAATTATAAAGAGGCAAAGTGCGTTCAGTTCAATGCAAAAATAATTATCCAAATCAGTTCAAAAATAAAAAAGTTATAAACCTAACAATACTTCTATAATTACACTTTTTCTTTTTGATTTAGATAAAATCCCTGCTGTATTTTTGGAATGCAAGGTCTAATTGTAATGAAATTTATGTGAAACTATATTGAAAACATGCAGAATTCAACGCAAATATAATTATTAAGATCGGTTAAGAAACAAAAAGTTAGGGCTCAAAATATTTAAAAAAGAGAGGAAAAATAATGATATGAGGAATTGAGAAAATCGGAATTGAGAAAACTTTTTTGAACTCGGTTAGAATACATATAATGCATTTAATAATAAATAATTAAGGTTTTTACAAGTTATAATAATGATTGTTTTCAATAATTAAGTACCTACTACATCTACCTAAATTGATGTGGAATTGAGTTTTTAGCCAAAACGCTTGCAAGCATGTTGAAGTACATACACTTTGCGTTGCTCGTACGCCAAAAGTATTTTATTTTACAAAAAAATCGTTGTAACATAATTTGTGGACATTTTCTCTAGTTTTATTTTGTACTTGATGTTTTTATTGTAAAATGAGTTGCAAAGGAGATATTTTCAAAAAACTGCTATTAAAAACCTTTTATCCACTATGGTGGCGCTAGCGGCAACGATACAATTGGCAAAATTGACATTAGGAAAGAGCACATCAAAATCTATAAAATTACCAATTTTCAAAACTCCCGGAAATCTTTCCAGTTCATACTACCAAATGATCGTACTATAGCGTAGGCAAAACGTTCATTTTAAGTTAATACATACACTTGATTATTTCGTTATGAAAGTAACTTTTACTACACGAGGGAGATGTTATCTTGCTCTGGTTTAATTTAAAGTCATCTCAGCGTGTGTTCACTAACAAAAATAACCGAGATTGCGTTGCGAATGAAGATTAGAAATATTATGCTGTTGTCTGCACTATTCCTAACAAAGGTATTATGTGATATTGTTGCTGAAAAATACTTGGATTAGCCTAAAATTGAAGAAAAGTAACTCAACTCAATGTTCATAGTAGCCATTTAGCTTACCATGGGGAGACGTGTTCCTTTCGCATGTAGTATTAAGCAACAATTAACAAGCAAACTAAAGTAGAACTGTAGGTTATGTTTTACACTTACCAGTGTACTTAGGCCCATGTTAATTCTAAGGCATACAGTTGTGGGAGCTTTACCCAACCAAGAAATATAGAAATAATTCAACGTTTCCAAAATAAACTACTCACAGGCATTGTAAACACACCATAGTACAACGGGACATGGTAGATCGGGTGACCTCCATCGGGACCTGAAAGGGGATTTTGTCACTAGCTTATTAGCATAGGCTTCATCATCATGTGAATGTCGAGGCGATCCAGCTCCTCAACAACACGGACCTATTGAGAAGGCTCAAAAGGACAAAACCGTTTGAACACGACAAAACTCATGAACTCATGAGTTTAATTACCTACTAAGCGAATTCAAAATGTTTCCCCTCCCGTACTGCCCGTACCCTAGTGACGCCTACATCGCATAAGCCTATCTAGCTGAGCAGGGTGCGCGGCGACCACGCAACTTTTTTCTAATACTTACATTTTTAAACTCGTGATATCTTTCGAATGGAATGTCCGAATTGAATAATTCTATAAAGTTATATAAAGGTATTGAAGCAGTCTTGAATATAAAGTAATTTATTTTGATAAGGATGAATACCAAGATACAAATAAAGAGCCTTTTCTACCGGCGGCGTTTTAATTAATATTTTTAAATAAAAGAACACTTATTGTGGCATAATTATAATAGTTAGACATAAGCTGTCGCGACATGTTTTGTAAATAATGATGTGTTCTGCAAAGTCGTACTATATTATTTTATTGTATCATCAACAGTTTTAGCAGCGCACGCAATTTTAGGTAATTTTTTACACTTTGGGTTACACTATTCCAAAGTAACTCCAAAGTTTTAGTAAGAATCGCTCATTTTTTTGAAAATATAATATAGCCTATGTCAACCGGGGATAGTGCCAACAGTGAAAGAATTTTTTAAATCGGTTCAGTAGTTTCGGAGATTACCCCCCTACAACGTCACAAATTTTATATCTTGATAATAATAGTATAAAAGTATCGATTAGTCTCTTTAGATTAGATGGCAATATTAATGAGGTATTTTTTTAAATACTTCATTTATAAATATAAAAAGTGTTAATTTCACCAAGCGATTGATTTAAACCCTAATATGCTTTCTCAGCAAATAAACATCAGCTAGACACAAGGGCGAACCAGGTTAATATACATACTTATGTTAATTCAGCTTACATTTAATTAAAAAAGGAACTGATTGAGGTCAGCGCTTTTCAGTGAGTAAATATACCCTTAATGTATTTTGGCGCGTTCTTAATTATACAGACAAAGATAAACTTGTTAGTAATATTTACCGACGACGACGAAATATTTATATAATATAATTCGCTATCGGTTGTCTTAGATTTTTTATATACATATAAGGGCCCTTCAGACCCCTCTTCATCTCTAACATAGTCAGGGCCTTTATACAGCTATTTTAATATTAGGTGTTCTTTTCCAAGTCAGACCTTTCTATAGTACATCATACATAATATATTACCAATACATTATTATATATATTCTATATTACATATATGACGTCAGAGGTGACGGAATCCTGTATCACCTCGTGCTGTTGCGCTTCACAGTCTCTTTTACCAGCCGCAAGCAAAATCGATCCAGGAGCGACCGCGAGTCAGCTGACATCAAATCAAAAATAGTAACCTCTGTGATCCTGGTTTTTGTAACGGTCTCGAGGTCGCACCTGGGCCAGATGTATACCGGGCACTCTAACAACAAGTTTTGGATGGTTTTGTCACCTCCGGAGTAACAAAAACATGCTGGGCTCTCTCTTAATTTAAACCTGTGCAGGTAAGCCGCGAACCCTCCATGTCCAATTAGAGCTTGGGTCCACTACGGTGTCAACTTGACGTCCTTTAGTATGCGACGTGCAGTATATACTGTGCGGAAGAAGAGCTTTGTGACGCTCGCCGTCTGACCTTCCACCTAATTTTGCTTCCACTGCTGCACCAACTCCGTCCTAGTGAACTGCTTCTGGTAAGAGACAGGACATTTGTCGTATAGAGGGAGTGCATCGAGCTGCGTTGCCGCTTGCCTAGCCAGTTCGTCTGCCCGCTCATTACCGGGGATGCCGACATGAGCCCGAACCCATAACAGCCGGGTGTTGCACCCTTTCCCTATCAACTGCGCTAGGTTCTGGCGGATAGCGAAGCCGAGGAGGTGGAGCGTGTCTGGATTGCAGACCAAGTCAAGCGAAGACCTGGAATCACTCATCACGGCCACCGAGGTAAGGTTGCTACACAATATGTATTCAGTTGCCTGGCATATTGCGAGCAGCTCGGCCTGGGCGACCGTGCAAAACGGTTCCAGCTTCATTCGCTTGGTCCGAATCCATCCATCTCCACTCCTCCCCACCGGTAAGTGAATGCGGCACCGACCATCCCGTCGATGATGCCATCGGTATACAAAATATCTTGGGGCAGCTGCAACGGATTGACTGTTTCAGGCCGCATATCACTCATGGAGTTATACCTAAGGTCCGGCTCTAAGGCGGGGTGGGGAGCGTGCCAAAAGCTCACACGCTCCTCCAACTGTTTGGTGTCCGGTTCGGGGGTGGGTCACCCTTGCTTACACTCGTATAATTGTGCTGCCTCCCAGATCCTAAAATCTAATGGTGGCAGCCCGACTAAGATGAGTGCGGCATTAAACGGGACAGTGCAATAGGTTTTGGCAAACTTCTGCGCAAATCCCCACTGGATGGTATAAAGTTGCTTTTGCACACAGATCTTTTTCGCGGCAGAAGCCCAGACGCTATAGGGATTCATGATTATTGGCTCGATCACCGCTACGTAGATGGCTCTGATTATCTTGGGGTTCAGCCCCCATTCTATCTTGGCCGCCATAGCTACCCGCTTATAGATATTATTAGCCTTACGACAGACAACTCTCACATGGGTGTTAAAAGTGAGCTTGTTGTCTATCGTAAGACCCAGCAGTTTAAAGCTACTGACGAGCTGAATGCACCCCACTCTCATGCGCACGACTGGGGTGCCAAGTTTCAGCCTTCTGGTTACAATCATCGCCTGCGTTTTATGCGCGGTGAAGGTGAGCTTATTCTTGAACCACCACTCGCGCACAAGTATGTCTTAGGATTGTAAGTAAATACTATAAGAAAGCAGAATCAGTGTGGTAACCATCTAGACAATGTCCTACCACATGGCTGCGGGTAGTTTTCTCGCCTTTATGACAGGCCACCCGGTAGTAGAAATTTGTAAGTATTGTTGCGGCAGCGCTGGATTTAAGATAAGCGAACTGTGTCAAATTGAAAGAAAAGTAGAATGGGACAATTTCGAAGGGTAGTGGAAAGAAAGAGCACGCTCGTACCTGTTTGATGAAGCAATTTATAACAACGGCTCCTCTACTCCGCAGTACACTTCAGTTTCACCTTTGTTAATTTATGTTATTATGGTTTATTTTGTATTTAATAAGCGACGAAAACGTGCGGGTTATACTTTATGTTAATTTATTTACAGCAATGCGATGAATTCTATTTATATGTATTAAAGTGCCACGGTGCGGTGCAATTTGTATTTAGATAATGTTGATTTAATTAATATTAAATTGTGTTATTTCATAATTTATTTACTCTTGCGGAGCGTATTAATGTAATTTAGATGACATGATAATGTATGATTGACGTGCGTGCGAAAAAAAGAAAACACGACGTCAGATTTGAAGGAAGAATTTAAATTAGTAAAAGAAAAGTTTGTATAGTCCGAAAGAAGGTTACTTAGCGGTACCAAGTATTCTTTCGCCATCGCTGCACGGATGGACGGATAAATATTTTATTTATTGCGAAACTAGCAAACAGAGTGCCGGCCCTTGTACTGGAAAGTGGTTACCGTCATATATAGACGTTTACAACACTAAGTGCGAAATCAACGTGTTGCCAGCTTGTAGGAAGGGATAGACGGGATGGGATTGGAGGGATGAGGGTATATGGGGACGCGATAGGAGGATCAGACAAGAAGAATGGGATATGAAATAGATGGTAGAGGGGGAAAGGGAAGCGGGCCACTGAATACAATAAATATACCTAGGAATGACACAGTAACCTAAAAATAAAAAATGTTAATAATTTTATTTTTAGTTCTATCGTAGGTACATGTATGTGTATATATATATATGCATACGTATATAGTCAAAGGTTGTTATATTTAAAATGGGGTTGTTATATACTACGAAATCGCGCTCTGTTGTAGGAAGCAAAGTCGCGCGGCCAACGCGTCCGTGGTCGCTTCCTATAACACACGAGGCTACAACGGTTGCGTAGTTATAGGTACCGGCTATTACTATGGGAATTCAAGGCCGGGTATATACCTTCAATTCCCATAAAAAGGGGATGATAAAAACAAGATGTGTTTAGAGCAAGAGACTTTAATTTATTATATACTTTCCGATACAAGGTATGAGGTCACCAATTACAATACAAACATTAGCACTTAATGAAATTAATAAAATTATATAAAGAGGGAGACCACGGGGTCTCCAACTCTCACGGCAGGATCAAACGATCTTGATAACCCGCTCTGAAATCAACAGAACCTTAAGCTTGGAGAATTATTTCAAGGTGTGGGGAACCTGGATTACTGAATCCGTGAAACATACTGATGTTATTTATGATAGAAGAATCTTTATTAAATGGTGAAGATGATAAAATAGGTTATTTAAATTTGATGGACGCCACTCGCGAACCATCCATTTTAACACGACTCTCTGTTTACATTGACTAAAACACCGATACCAAGATTTAAGTGTTAAAAACTATATTCTTATTGATTATAAGAAATTTCTAGTCATCTAAGCTAATAATATACTAAAAATATTAATATTATCCATAGAAAAGCCAAAGACTGTAAGGTGCCCATTTTTTTGCAAAGGGGTGTATATATATTAGAATAGAATATACTTTATTTTACAAATATACTACATAAAATCAAGAACTTTTAAATACAAGTACAATCAGCGGTCTTATCGCCTAGTGTATAAATGCTAATTGTAAGTATAGAAGTACACCAATTGAAGATATTAACAAAAGTCTTGTAGAAATACTTTTGAGCGCTACAGTAACTTCTCGAATATTTTTAGGGCGTTGTAGCCATTTTGACAGAAACCAAATCCTTATTACAAAGTTATATATAATGTCCATCTGTCTGTCTTTGTATATGACACTCATTATTCTCAAAACCTATTGTGTCTATATGGATGAAAGTTGACGAAAATGTATATTATATATTCCGCTACAGAAGGCATCTTCTGTAGACCTTTTCATCAAGCCAGTACAATGTGACCGAAGTACTTTAAGTAGCGTCTGGAGAATTTTTATTGAGATGCGTGTATAGCTCGGGCCTCGTTCGGTGCACTGCTCGCACCTGCCGGTCTTACACTACCGCCAAATCATTATGAAACCCGATTCAATTAGCCTTAAACCGGCTTGTCATATAAAGGAAGTTAGGAAATCGAACGCTCGTTTTCGAAGGTCCCAAACCTTCGTCTATACCCTTTTATAGCTTTTCATTAAACCCTGAGGTCGGCAACACCCGACGGTCGAGCCTTTGTGATTAAGTGCACAGGCAGTGACAGTCAACAACTACAACTACTAATGATTGGATTACCACCTTGTATGTCAATTCTTATGTTGATACAAGTATTAGATACATTACGACATATTATTACGTCTATCTATGCCACCTCCATTCGGTCCTAGTCCCGGTAGAAGGTGAAGGTCTAAAAATGCTAGATCGACGTCGTGAAAGATGATCTTCGTGCCAATGGTATCACAATATTTCCTGATGTGGAGAAGAAAATTAGTAAAGTATTAGGTCTGTACGCCACCGAGATATAATTCTAAGAAAATGGTATTGACACTAGTATACAGGGCCGGATTTACCTTAAGTGCCGCCCTGGGGCACCGTGAAAAATATACGCCCTTTTATCTAGGCACTGTAACTAGATATCAAAACGTAAATATCCAATGAGAACTCGATTTTTAAAATATGTCATGAAACCAATAGCTTCCCAATTTTTGAAAATCATTGATTTTTATAGCAGAAAGTTGTTTTTTTTTTACTAACACTCCAAATTTTGCCGCCTTCGAAAATTTCGCCGCCCTGGGCACTAGTCCCTAGTGCTCCTAATGTAAATCCATCACTGCTAGTATATATTGTCTATATATAAGTAAACTATTAAAACTAAAGCTTTTCATGCAATTTACATTACACCGTCATATAAACCTTGAATTCATAATATGGCAGATTTACCCCGGATAAAAAGTATCTTATGCCCATTACCGAAAATTCGTAATTTAGTATACTTATACATTTGAAAATTGATTATCATGAAACATTAGGTTCATTGAACTTCGCTCGCATAAATTTCCAACTGGCATTCGACGGTTATCCCATGTGCTGGGATAAAAATTTCTTATTTTCATCAGTCAGCAGATAGATAGACAGGCAAACAGACATCGGAGTGAGATCGTAACAGCCTTTTCTTGTCTTTAGCTATCGGGAGCCTAAAAATCTATTTAAATTAAGCGCTACAATGTAAACTACTCTTACAGGTTAAGTACATAAATAACTTCGTGTAATTAATTTATTATTATTCAAACTATATATATATATACAAACATATATATATATATATATATATATACACAAACATATATATATATATATATATATAAAAATAACAGTGCAACAGGAGTACGTCCTAAGGTTAAGGTGGTTACTAAACACCTTAAAAAAATTCTTACCAAATATGAGCTCTTAATTTCAATAGGAAGGTCCTCCGCATTACAGTTTTCGATTTTTTTCTTAGTCTAATAGAAAAAAAATCATATCTCCTTTAGTAATTGATTTAGCAGCAAAATTCACTATACTTTTTTGTAGGAAATCAATCAATCAATTTTTGACCCTCTAGTATATAACATAGTTCTCGAGATTCTAAAACGACGCCATTGGGTATTTTAGCTTTTCAGTTAGTGTTTTTATTAATAAATGTTCTTGTTTTTAATTTAATTACCCTAATCTAAATTAGTACGAGCGACATAAGATTAAACCTTAGCCTAAAGATTTCAATCCAAAGTAATTTTGCTTAAAATTGTTCTTTTTATGGTACGAAAGAATAATTTATGAACATTGATATAATTATACAATTAAGATTACTCCATAACAGAACCCTAGTATAATTCTTTGACTTAATGAATTTTATTACCTTGAATAAAATTTAGTATATAAAGTAATAGGTTAATATTACAATTTATACACTTTCATAGCATACCAAGTCGGTTAAAAACCATTTTAATTCTCTACCTTACATTGGCCTTGAGCAAATATATTTTTGCTTAAGTGTTTTGAATTTAGATTTGATAGCTAAAAGTTGGGAGTTTATTATACATTCTTGGTTATATATTCACGACTTTTTATAGTTAAGACCATCTGCTTTTCTTTTTTTAAATAAGTCTTTGCATGATTTCTACATCTGGCAAATGTAGTCATAATAAAAATTGAAGTTTTAAAACAATCTTCAATTAAAAAGGCACCAGACGAAAACCGGACCAATATCATCCAACAATAACATAAACCAACCAGTTATAAATAGTAAAAAGAACTCTATCTCAGTCAGTTTTTTGACAAAAAGTATACGCTTTTAGGATTCCGATACTTAAAATCATTATGATCTTACATCGGTGTCCATCTGTTTGTGTATCATATCTGATTTTCTCAGGAACACTACATACGTCTAGTTATATCTATACAGAAATATGAAATTCGGCACAATCCCAAATTTGATTGAATACTCGACTGAAAGGGTTCTGTTGGGAATATTTCGCGGAAACTGAAAGGGACCGTTGTACTGTGCGGTTTAATTTACTAAATATGTGTAAATTTACTTCAAAATGAACAATATTTGTCGGATGTTGATAGTTTTTGCGTACTAAATATGTGTCTTTGTAATAAAGAACTGTGTGTTCAAATGTGACCTTTCGGGTTGTCACAATAACTCGTTGATAGGAGTCAGTTGAAGGGCTACAATTCAGCTCAACTATTCTGAAGACTTAATACATTAGAAGACACTGTATGGGCCAAGCTTCTTTGCTCCTCATTATGGCGTATTGTACGACTACTTCTACTGTTCTATTTGCCAATTTAACAATGTTTTTATTATAATTTATGTCTTTGAAGACCACGGGCCATAAAAATGCCCCGGACTTTTAGAGGGCTTGCGTGGGGCTATGGGAAAGCCAACACGTAGAGGCCCCTTGACAAATTTAAAGTAAATGTTTAGTAATAAATTATTTATTACAGTTATAATAAAAGTATACAAAAATACCTGAACCAAAAATTTTGGTAATATCCTGATGCGCTATTCATGTGAAGAGAGTGACAGCGGCCGCGCGATTAGTGTTGAAGCTGCCTTGTTGTCTTTGTAACTTAATTTTTTTTTAAATATATGTATTTCTTTTTAAACCTAGGCTGAATATAACTTTTAATATAGGTACATATGTACGCAGCCTTAATGTTCATTAACACGTGGCCACTTGCTGTTTATCTAAAATTTACATCAGTGTGTTCATATCATGTCACCGCCAGACATGTCTCTAAATAATCATATTTAATACAAATCGCTATCAAAGTCAAATTGTTAGCTACTAGAGCTAGTTAGTACATCAGTAAACAAGTTTAACACTTCACAGGATGATGAGCAAAACGGCTCGACTATGACTTAACTTTGGTAGTAACTACATAGTAAAAGGCTAAGTTACTCGATGTACTTCAATAGAAGAATGACATGTTTATAAGTATGTTAATATTAGGTTAGGGAAAAGTTTCTTCGCATTTTATATAAAAATTCAAAAGGTTTTTTTATAAAGTTTATTTACATTTGACTAAAGTATGTAAGTGCCATTTTGTTGGATAACTTTTTGCCATCTTGTAGGTAGGGACGTAATCCCATTGCTATAAAAATTTTGGGGCTTGTGATCAAAAAACTGCGACAAGTGGTTTTGGCAGTCCTCTCGTGATGTTAACCTGACACTGCCTAAGGAATTCTGCGGAGACCAAAACAGGTGAAAATCTGAAGGTGCAAGGTCAGGACTATACGGCGGATGCATTAACACCTCCCAGCCAAACTCTCGTAATTTTTGCTGAATGGCTAGAGATGTGTGAGGTCTAGCGTTATCATGGTGAAAAGCCACACCCCTTTTATTGATTAATTCCGGCCGCTTTCTCTCAACTTTTTGCTTTAATCTCATCAGTTGTTCGCAGTGTAGTTCAGAATCGATGGTCCTGTCTGGCGGTAACGGCTCATAATGAATAATGCCCTTCCAATCCCACCATACACACAGCATCACCTTCTTGCGAGTTAACCCGGGTTTCGCCACAGTCTGTGAATCCTGACCGGGCTTTGACCACGATCTTTTTCGCACGTTCTTGTCGTACGTGATCCACTTTTCATCACCAGTTATCAGCTTCTTCAAAAATGGTTCGGTGTCATTACGTCGTTATAAAGAATCACAAATGAGTACACGGTTTATTAGGTTTCTTTCAGTGAGCTCATGAGGCACCCAAATATCGAGCTTTTTTGTGTACCCAGCTTTTTTCAAATGCGCCAAAACCGTTTTGTGGTCAATTCCCAGTTCTCCAGCTACATCGTAACTACTAATATGCCGATCTTGCTCCACTTTTTCAAAAATGGCATCAATTTTGTCCGTAACAGGGCGACCAGAGCGACGTGCATCTTTGATATCAAAATTTCCAGATTGAAAACGCTTAAACCAAATTTGCGCTACTCTCACAGATACTGCATTAGGTCCATAAACATCGCAGATTTTTTTCGCGGCTTGTGTTAAATTTTTACCTTTTTTGTATTAAAATTTATTCATTAGATTCACTCATTTTAACAATAAGGAAAACAAATAAAAATCACACATTTTCCTAACTTGATTTTGGAATTGTCTTCTTTAAAATTAAAACTTTTTAATGATACAAAAGCAGCCAGATACAAATGGTATAGTCAAAGAGATCTTATTACAAGTTCATACATACTATATGCGAAAAGACTTTTTCCCCAACCTATTATAATAAGGGCTTGGCACATTAGGCACAACGCCGTGACCGTGGGGAAATTTTGAGGTAATATTTTCATGTGTTACTCTATTAATGCGCGATACAGGCCCTGTAGACAAGAAGAGCGAAGCGAGCGATACCATCGCCACGATACTGAGCAGGTCCTGCAGACGAGTAGCATTAGCCTAAACAAAATGACATGTATGGGAATGACATATCGTTACGCCAAGTTAATACTTAGCGTGTAGAATAGCATAGAATATCATTTATTGCATAAACTGTCACATAAAGATATGATAGAAAAGATGTGTTCCTTATGGGAACGACAGTTTGTCCTTCCAGACGTACAATACAGGAGTTTATAATGTTGCCTGGCCATTATATAATATTATTCAATCAAATTAATACAAAACAATGTCATTACACAACCACAAAACAATGTCACATAGTTATAAATTATTATATATAATTATAATTACATAAAATTACATAGTTGCGGTCAGAATATGTAATACCTATAATAATTGGCATAACTAATAAATTTATAAAATCATGTAAAGAATTCTATAGTATTATAAAAACATTTCCCTACCAGCCATCCATATAACATTCTTTTAACTGCTTTAATGGAAGCTCTCCGATGGATGCTGGAATTTTATGTCTTTATGTATGTAATTCCATACATTTTCATTCTATTCGTTTAGCGCTAATGCTGCTTGTCTACAGGGCGTGTATCGCGGCGATGGCGTCGCTCGGTTCGCTCGTTTGCTCGACACGAGATGAGTCGTGCCACTTTATGATAGTGGATCCGCGCCGTAATGATGTGGCCAAACATTTTGTCCAGTCCTGTCGTTTGTAAGCCTTAGCTTACATCTGCCGGCATAGGCGTCATATCTTATCAATTTTGAAGAGTATCACTCTTCTTTTATATTGGTTAAAGTTAACAATAGTTATAAGCCATTGATTGTTTTTAACGAGGCATTTATTATGTTTGAGTTGAAAATGTGAACAGTTTAGTAAAATATGCTTTTTCGAGCTACTTTAATAACTTTGTGGCGAGGCAAAAACAGCCGACGTGCGCTCGGGAATGTTCGTTTGTTCTCGCGATATCGAACTCCGACGCACCGCAGAATTTTGCATGAAAATTATTATTGAAGTTGAAATTTCATTTATAGCAGCCCCTATACTGACTGTCCCGTTGTTAACTGATTTCCAAAAGGAAGAGGTTTTCAATTCAACTATAGGTTGCGTTTATATGTTTGTTACTCGATTTGTAGACCGATTTTCATTTTTTTTTTAATCGTACGGTTATACTCCCAAACAGATCCCATAGTCACCATGTCAGGGTCTGATGAGTGGATACCAGGGAAATCAAGAAATCTCTTGAAAATTATGTTCGTTGCGCGATTTATGCGCCAATTGTGGAACGATTTTTTTTATTCGAAAGTTTATACTCCCGAGGTGGTCCTATGGTCACCAAGTCGGGATCTGATAAATTAATCCCAGGGAAATCGAGAGAAACCCTTCTCGAAGAGCGTCTACACCGAAAAGTGAGATGGCAAACTTATATATATACGCGTGCCAGTAGTACAATTTCTACAGGCGCTTAATATATTATTTATAAAGCTATTCAAGTATATGAGTAAGAAAAAAAAAAATTATTTAACAAAAACAATACCAACTTCAAACCAAAAAGCAAAAAATAAATATTTAACCGACTTCTTTCTATGACATCTTGAAGTCGGTGCGAAGCAAAACCTAAAAATTAGTATATTTTGCAAATTTGTTGTTGTACTTACCTTCATATTTTTCAGAATTTTACACTTCATACTTCGAATAGATAAGGTGACTCAATTTTCACGACTTCATAAGGAAATATTACACCACCATCTTAACCACTTAAAAAGATTCTAAGATCTGAAAAAAAATCTACTTTCAGCTAAATCCATGGCGGCCGTCACTAAACTTTACTTGTTTCACAATTTCGCTACAATATTGTGTTACAACATATTCCTAATAAATTTTATGTAAATAGGTATATAGAACTCCAATAATTTCCCAGAAAATTACTGTGACAGACATATGGACAGTTGGCCTTGAAGAAAACCTTAAAACGCATTAATTTTCGCAATAAATTCTGAAACAATGTTCATATCGAAAACAAGCGGGCGTTCAAATACCAAGCTATCATCATAGTATTTGACTCTTTATAGAAATCACGTAATAATTTGCAGTGTTCGTACAAAATCTAGGCGGCTTGAGTGTTTTGCAAAATGATAAAACGTATCCTAGTTGATTTGACTGCCAACAGCCCTATTATATTAAATCAAATGTTTTAGTACGTGTGTGCAGTTCACATACAGTAGAAGTGAAACCTCAGAGAATATATTCACAGATAATTCTTCTCTAAGTTAGTTTTATTAATATAAATATAATTCCTTTTTTCTACATCCGTCAACATATTATAATTTAAAATAAACTTCTTAAGTATCACTTTCAATTTATCACAATGTAAGTCTCATTCTCTCGCAGGTTTATACCGCTATAGATTTATGTCTTATCTCTTTTTAGTGTCGCTTTTCGTTTCATCGAGTTTCAAATCACAACGATTCTAAAGAAATTTCACTTCAAGAAAATATTTCGAGACGGTCTTTTATTACACGTGCCAAAATCAAAAAACTACGTCAATTTTTCGCAAAACAAGCTCGTAGAATTCGTAAATCTAAATTGGGAACCAAGACTAATGTATAGCGTAGCCGCATTGCTCATTATTCAGGAGACCCTATAAATGTGTTATTTCACCACCCAGCAGTTTGTTTTAAGCAACTAGGTACAGTGACTAAAAGTAGTATAACGAAATTTTACATATTATGTAAAATCAAATATTCTACGAGTTCATTTAAATTAGATTCAGATGCTCAACATTGTGACTTGATAAATAACTTTCAACCTATAGCAATAATTTAAAAAAAACTCCGATTTCAAAAACAAAAAGTATAAAAAAACTTATTAAGATTTTTGACTAAGAATTTATTTAGTTTATTAAGAGACAAAATAATACAAAATTTTCTACATCTTGAAGTCGGTGCAGAGCAAACCACAAAAAATTACCATATTACACACTGTTATCACAACAAAATGTTGCAAAATATTCTGATTTTTATAGTTTACTTGGCACCGACTTCAAGATGTAGAAAATTTTATATGATTTTGTCTCTTAATAAACTAAATAAATTCTTAGTCAAAAATCTTTATTAAGTTATTTTATGCTTTTTAGTTTTTGAAATCGGTTTTTAGTGTCTAGCTATGGGTAGTCCTACGAAAGGTGCTGTGCGCCTTAAAAAATATAGGTCCCAAGAAACGGGAACGGAAATTTTTTATAAAAAATGTTCATAAAATGAAATCTACTGGGCTAAACTATCTTAAATTTTTTGGGGACCAAATGGCAACTATTCCGCATCAAACTAAAAAAGAATCACGTAAATCGGATCATAAATCTCAGCGTAATCGGTGTATATACATAAAAAAATATCAATCAAATTAAGAACATCCTCCTTTTTGAAGTCGGTTAAAAATGAAGTGTCTGTCTGTGATTTCAGAACAAATGCCAAAATGAAATCTCCTATTTATAAGGTGTCTATTATAATTATAAATTGCCGTGTTTTCAATTTTTAGGGTTTGTACCTTTTTTTATCAAAAATGGAGGAAATTCTTTATGAAATTTTCTCGGAAACTACTAGGTCTACATGGATGAAATTTATAATTAATAAATAATACGTAGTTTATATGCCGCTTTATAATGCTGTAATCACGAAAAAAGTAAAAGTACAGGTGATGGTGCTGACCAATACATGTTTTTGCGTTCAAAATTATAACAATGCTTTTAATTACTTTTATATTTAAGACAATAGAAAATGGCAAGATATACGAATCCAAAGTCGTGAATATTTTGTCCAGACGTCCCCCATTTTTAAACTATTTAGTGGAATATTTTAAATTAAATGTTTTTATTATTTTTCGGTAGCCAAATAACGAAAGCAATGAAACACATATAAATAACCCTTCATTGTGCGTAACTGACTTGCACTTAACACATTTGTCAAAATAAATTGACAGCCTGTCTGAAAAGAACTAGCAAAATGGTTTTCAGTGAAAATTTTACGAATTAAAACAAGAATTAAAATTTAAATTTTCAGGGGACATGAATAAAGTCCAATTCCTAGAACTTACAGTAATAGCTAGTATATAATATGAGTAATATGTACGTGGAAGCTTTGTACAATGCACAACGTAATCGGTTTATCGGACAAAGGCAAACAAAGTTAATGAACGCTAGTAATTCTCAAAACCTGTTAGCGAGCTTAAAAACTTTAGCTTTATAGTATGTGCCTGCTCTAGATTGTAAACACTTTGTGAGTGAAAAGTTAATTATCTAATTTGAGTTTCTAATGTGGTGCATCTTGATCTGTAAATCATAATGCTTTACAGATTCAAGTATCCATTCAAATATTATATAACCTGAGCTAATAGCCCATCAGGGGAAACGGCCCCGTGATGGCCTATTAGCTCGTGTAATAAATAGGCTGCAACTACTCCAGTAAAAAAAACTTTGATATTTAAGTTGTTAGATGCTCGTATTTTTACTATAGGTTAGTGTCTTCCTTCTTCACAGCTTCGGATGTAAATCGATATCAATCAATCTGTTTTCGCTGATCGAGAGCAAATTCTTAGACTTCAAATCTGCCTTACTTTTTATTTCAGGAGTCTTGCGGTTTTTTCCCGGGAGCGTTTTGTAATTGTTCGTGTGCATAAAAATTAGCTTAATCCAACATAGTTTTCACTAAAACGATAGCTTGAATTTTTTTTAATGCTCCTAACTTTCTGTCCCGGGAATCCTGAGAGAATTTACAGTCCAACGTGGACGAAGTCGCGGGCATATCCTAGTTTAGTATATAGGTGTAATACGTACTTTGAAATCTGAAATGGATCATAAGCGACGTGTTATTCCGATACGAAATCTAAAGCGAATGCAACGCCTTTACACTATTAAAGATAAGTTACAGAGAAAAATACGAATTGTTTATTTTACTTATAATATTTACGGCAATTTTATTTTCAGTGACAATTATCCGACATTAATTAGCAACTTTCTTTCTTTTTCTTTTTTGGCAGTTTGAAAAAATGCGTAGTCATTTTTCAAACCTTATGTTTTCATCATATGCATCCGTCTCTCTAGGTATGTCTTACTAATAATAATTGTAATAATCGGCAGACAAACACACACGTAGCGTATCCACAAATTAAGCATGTCACGCTTGTGTTACGAGTAATATACAACGGACTATTCTGGGGCGATTCCAGACTTTTAGACCATGAATTCGTCCCCGAAATTTACTATGCCAGGAATCGAACCAACAAGATACAACAAGAACAAGAATACAATACATAAGACGGTACATACTTAATGGTGTAATAAAATCGCAAAGCAACTAATAATTTAAAAAAGTAGCGGGGGCCGCCATACATGTAGCTGAGGATATTTTTTTTCACTTTGGGTACTCATGTGGGATGAAAAGAGTAGTAGTAGAAAAGTAGTAGAGTTGATATATAGGTAGTTGTTTGCAGAATGGTAGGTTTAGTCGTCGTTAGTGGATTCCAAGGAATTAGAGCAACCGCACGAAAATTGATAACAGACTTCTTCATAACACGATATCTCCGTCAAATCTAAACCGATTTTCAATTATTTTTCTTTACTCTTAAATCTATACTCCGGAGATGTTCCCATGATTACCGAGTCAGGATCTGATGAGTGAACCTATATGCCTGCCAGTAGTATAAGTAAGTATAATTTCTACTATTCAAGTGCTTGCGCAACTCAAATGTATTTTTTTTAACAAAACAAAACCGATTTCACTCACTTCACTTCAAGTAAAACATAAAAGAACAACAACATTTTTTTATGTTTTACTTGACACCGACCAAGTCGATTAAATATTTATTTTTTGGTTTTTAGTTTGAAACCGTTTTTATTTTTGTTAAAAAAATTCTAATATCAATTTTAAAACTTTTTATTTTACTTTGCGCCCAAATATTTATAAACCTAATACAGCCTAAATACAGTTTGCTCTAATTAATATAATGAAATTACCCGCAAACTTAGCGCAACAAATTAAAAGTACTACTTTCACAAAGTGTTAAAGAAAAGATATTTTATCCAGCTATTTACTGTTGATGAGCTTATAGCAACGATCGAACACCGCCCTGAACTATCCATCTAGTTAATCTTGTGTAGATGCTATTGAAGCAGTATTCGTACTCTTTCAAGGCACACGTACAGACGAACGGGCGTGATTAATAATTATAGTCTCGTTGTTGCCTCTTGGCTACAGAAACATGAAAAACTTCCAGCTCTTCTTGACCAAACCCCATATGAAAAGAAACAAAAGGGGTTCCTATTAACTATACACAACGTTTGGTCTATATTATTCAATCACGCCAAAACTATACAAATCTTCTACTTGAAGCATTAAGAAATATATGTTGAAAATGCTATGCTATGCATGTAGATTTATATATATTGTCTCTATTAATCAAATGTGTTGAAAGTGGTTTTATGTGATGATCTGTATATGGAGCATGTATGGAATCGCATATGTTTCATTGATGTATTTACCACAGAGCATATGTAACATATATGTTCATAATACATTATATCCGACTGAGACCATCCATATAAACTGTATACGTACTCTTCCAAGGTACACGAACAAAATGAACGGACGCGACCAATTATAGAGTATCGTTGTTGCGTTTTGACTACAGAAACCTGAAAAACTGCAAGAAATATCGTGTAGACGAAAATATTACTCGTGTATTCAAATTGTATTATAATGAATTTTCACTTACACCTAGTAATAATAATATGTAGATTGGTGCTTATTCAGTAAATGATAAAAAAAACATATATTCTGTTTGCAAAATCTTCCTTCAGAACTGCGAAACGCTTATAGAACACGCAGAAAATTAAGTGTAAATTAATATTTACCCTTCACATAGTTTTTTCCATTTAGATTTTCATAAGCGTTCTTAAACCTTGTTTAATAAAAATCTTATTTTCTCTACAAAACGGTTATATCCATAAAAAAGGAGCACTTTTAAATTTTTTATTAAAATTTACCCTCGGACCGATAAAATTCATTGTAAATTATATTTTATACTTCAAATGAGATATAATATGCATTAATAAGATTGTTTTCCTATTCTGTAAATAAAATAATACATGATTATTTCAGGAATGAAAGAAAAATATTAACTATCGCAAATAAATACACACACATATAAAATACAAGGATTTTTACTTATATAAATATACATACACAGCTTAAGAAATATGTAGTACATAAAATTCACGGCAAGGAGGCTGGAAACTCGGCATTATACTGTGGCAGGAGCTGACACAGCGGGGATTTACAATTTCAGCCTCCATAAAACCAGAATGGGCGCAAATAAGCTACTATTTAACTTTATGTAGGTTATTTTTAAAACAATGTGAATGTTTAACATTATTTTACACATACCACAAAAAAGAGTTTGCCAAACAATAATTCCTTCTAATTTACTAATTTATAATATAATAAACATAATGCTGAATATATAAAATGTCTTGTAAGAAGATATTTTAAATATAAATATTTATATTTTAATGGAACTCAATTTATACGAATGTTACAAGATGTCCATCACAGTAGTCATGAGAACCATGGTGTATATTGGTATGACATAGACAATCATCATAGATAATACTTTTGGTCGATTTATCAGATGATTCGATTTATAATTAAATTACTATTTTCTACCGGTTAGTTAATTTTATAAGCCCACTAAATTATCATCTGGATAATTTAGTGCATCAGTAACTAATTATTATAATTGTTTTTATGATCCTGGCAACACTGTGATGTCATTGCTATTTTTAGCAATGATGCAATGTTATTATTTTGTAGGGTAGCATTTTTCGTATAAAAGGCGTAGTGGCGTTTGGACTGTGTTCATCACTATAGTCCGGAATAGAGCGCGATTTGTGATGGGTCGTCTAGCACCCATGATAGACAAACGAAGCAAAATGTCCCTCAGACACAAGCTTACTCTATATAAAACATGCATTCGCCCGATCATGACATACGTGAGTGTGGCATTCGGCCATGCAAAGCCTGCCCTTTTAAAGGGCACTTGCCTTGAAACTGCAAATCGTTCAGAATAAATTCATGCGCAGAGCCGTCGGTGCTCTCCTCTATATGCGTAACGTCGACATCCACCGCGATCTGGAGCTTCCCTCCACCAAAAACTACATTACGTCGCTCTCGCGTAAGTATTTCGATCTAGCGCCGCACCATCGAAATCCCCTCGTCGTGTCCGCGTCCGATTATAAGCCTCAACGACAGGCTCTCGTGCGACGACCGCGTAACATCGTCACGGACAAGGTCGACGTTACCACAAAACGGCTGGCCCGGTTCAGCCCGCCCGCGGTTAGGACGGCAGGCTGGCAGGCACCGACAGACAGACACAGACGATGGCGTCGACGCCGCCAATCACGACCTCTCCACGTCCCCGCGAGGGACGCCAGGAGAAATAGCCCCCCCCCCCCCCATAGGATAGACTAGGCGTGTTGCTGGGAAGTTTCTTTCGCCGTTTCTCCTCTCCCAGCCATAACACGGTGAGAAACGGCAGTAAGATAGCATAGGCCACCGCGAACCGCCGATCCCGGTCCGCCGGGATCCTTCCTCTCGGGCTTTATATTACCCGTCGCCCGCTCTCAATTAGTGCATTGTGTCGCCCTATGGTGGGCATCATTAGATTCATCCCCCTCTCATGGCAACAGTCCAGCCGAGGTGAAACTCTCTAGGGAGCCCCCTCGAGCAAGTTGCCCCCCGGGCTCGAGCGCCTTCGCTTCGCAAAGGCACTCGCCCCGAAAACCCCGGTAAAGCTGTGAGGTCTTCGGACGAACAACATAAAGTCAAGTCCAATAAAAAAAAACTGTGTTCATTGCTTAGTGTGCTGTGTGAATATTCACATCAAAGGCTGAACAACAAGGGGAAACCCTGCCCAAATAGTCAATATTTAGTATATTTGGTACTTTCTTACCCAAATCTCTCCTTGCATTTTACAGAAAGTATATAATTGAAGTAATGAATAACGATCCCTTTGACATAAATATACTTGCATGATTCCATACTCCATAATTGTGTTAGGATTGCTCAAAAAGTGTTGTTGAACAATAATAATGATGATAAATGATGATAATAACGAAACTTTTTTGTTCTAGTAATCAAAAGGTCACAGACATTCGTTTCCAAAACAGCAGAAATTGGTTATATGTCCCTCTGAGTTATTATCTCCGAAGAGAAAAATTCTGACGAACTTGAGGTAGTAGAGCTTAAAAAACGTTTCTGACATAAATCAGTATTGAACTATATCTTTTGAGTAGTGTTTGAGATATCGAGAGAGTATTTTAGATGAAATGTGTTTTTGGGATTTTTTAGTCAAATTAAAAAAAAATGGCAGTCGTAGGACTGCTACATCAGAAGCGTGACGGTTAAATGATTTTTGTCTATCCTAAAAATGCCCCAGGTGCCTAAAGAACTTTACACTACAAAAAAAACTTCGTTTAAAAAAACCGACTTCAAAAACTAAAAAGTATATAATAACTTATTTCTAAAGCTATTTTTAATTATAATATCTTTTTTTTAATATATATATTATCTAAAACATTTTAAAATCGGTGCTTAGTAATTTTCAAAATATAGTAATTTTTATGTTTTTCTTCGCACCGACTTCAAGATGTTTTAGATAATATATATTAAAATAAGATATTATAATTAAAAATAGCTTTAGAAAGAAAGTATAAGCTTTTTAGTTTTTGAAGTTGGTTTTTTTTAAACGAAGCTTTTTTTTTTCTTATTATTTAGTGTCTAGCTATGGGTAGGCCTACAAAAGGTGCCGCACCTTAAAAAATATAAGCTCCAAGAAATGGGAACGGAAATTATTTCACAAAAAAAATGTTCATAAAATGAAAACTGCTGGGCCAAACTATGTTAAATTTTTAGGGGACCAAATAGCAACTATTCCGCATCAAACTAAAGAAGAATCACGTAAATCGGATCATAAATCTCAACGTAATCGGTGTACATACGGAACGGAATGGAAAAAATATTCATGAAAAATGTTCATAAAATGAAACTACTGGGCCAAACTATGTTAAATTTTTAGGGGACCAAATGGCAACTATTCCGCATCAAACTACAGAAGAATCACGTAAATCGGATCATAATTAACCTCAGCCTAGTCGGTGTACATACGGAACGGAATGGAAAAAAATTCATGAAAAATGTTCATAAAATGAAAAGTGCTCAGCCAAACGATGTTAAATTTTTAGGGGACTAAATGGCAACTATTCTGCATCGAACTAAAAATGAATCACGTAAATCGGATGATAAATCTCAGAGTAATAGGTGTACATACATCGACTCGCACTTGGCTTATTTCAAACATTTTAAAATTCTCTGTTCATGGACATAAATTTTATGTTTTCTGTGATCATTAACCTTCACATCGAACCCTACTTTTAATCTGGATTTGCTTCCGGCAATAAATCTTTACCGTCCAGTGGAGATTCTCGTACATCATGTATTAGTACTCAAAGAGAATCGCTGAAAGCTAATTAATGTGTTTACGATACCGGCGCATCAGGAAATCTGCAACTAATTCATATAAATTTGATCAGTGGCAATTATCAATATAATCATTATTCTTATATTTTCAGGTAGGCAAATATCCAGAAAGACCACCTAAAATATATCGGTATTCTTTGAAATTTTTAAATACATATATCTTTGCGCGTTTTAAGGTCCGTACCCATTTTGGCAAAACCTAATAGAATTATCACATTCCGTCGTCCGCTTGTCCATTTCTATGTAATCAATATTCTCAGAAACTATTGCGTCTACAGGTATGGGTGTTTGCTAGCTAATTTTGTGTGTAGAAAAATAGACATGTAGTAGAATTCCATACCAGTATCATGGATGCGAAAACTATTTTAGTGTAGCCAGTTATCTCAATCATCTATTGCCATAATTCTCTTATTATATTAGTATTTACTCTGTGCAACTAAGCGTGCTTTTAGAATATGAGCCTCAGGACAGGATTATACTTGATGACCGGTCAAATTGAAATGTCGTGCGACATTTTATCATCGCGTAATTCGCAAAAATTATATTTAATTTTGATGGGTTCTATCAACTGTGTGTTAGATACTAGTATCTTTTTAGAATAGAGGACTGAGATATATATTCTCTGGTTGAAAGAACCAGTTGTTAAACGGAATTGTTTTAGATGAAGCAATGTGCAGAGCAGGTCTAAGCTCGGGATCTAAAGTAGCCGCTTTCGATTCACATTCAGATTATATTATATATATAACGAATGATGTTTTACGGAGGGCGCTTACCACCGCTAACGTGCCGGCTTTATTGAAACCGAACGGTATTGCATGTGACGACACTAGGCGTCCTGATGGAATGATTCTAACTCCCTGGCAGCGTGGCAAGCCTTTGGTGTGGAATGCGACCAGCGTAGACATGTTGGCCGCATCCCAGTTACCAAAGACATCTAAATCAGCCGGTTCGGCGGCGGAAACAGCTGAATCACTCAAGCGGCGCAAATATGCAACCCTCGCTAACTCGCTCACTCATTGACTCTTTAGATAATCAGAAAGCTGGTGTCTACCTCGGGCAACGGATCAGTATGGCGATCCAGCGAGAAAACGTAGCCAGCCTTCTAGGTACTTTACCTCTTCTTACCTTTCTACTTATAGTCTTGAAGGACTATGGGTAGAATACAATATAAATAATTTAAATTTTCTTTTATTGTATTAGATTATTTATGGTATTATTTCTATACATATCTGTATATATATAAATAAAATATATATGACAGCTATCAAAATACAATGGAAATGTATGCTATGTCTTAAACCTATCTATATATTTAGACGCGTATCATTTTCACTAAGCTATTCTACATAAGCAACCGCTTTCTCTGCCTGAAGCTGTCGCTTGGGACAATTTTGCAATATAACTATACGTATTACGTCTAAACGGAAGCCGAATTTAGCGATATATCACGGGTGATATTCTACTGGTAGTTTTAGCTTTCAGATTGCGTTTATATGTAGTAAAAGTTTACGTATACATAACATAACTTAAATACCTTTACAGAACAATTTTTAGAATAACGCTTAAACTTTCGAGATAGGCATCTATTTATAATCTAACGGTCCTAGTGAAAAAGGCGTTGCTGATTATTTAAACAGATTACAACTGTCTCGTTTCGTGAGAGATAGCAGAAAAAATGTCTTCCTAAGGGATAATTCAAATCGTTTTTATATTTGAGCCATTTTACATCATAGATTAAATAGCAATCGACAAAGTTCCACTGCTGCGGTAAGTTGTTATTTCAAGGGAACACGAATGACACGCCATGATTGTCTAAGGTGCATTGGTAGGTTTCACACATAGGTGATGTCAAGATATAGACTTCCACACAAAGCTTTCATACACCGTCAATGTAGTCAATTGTAGGTACTATTATTTATTTTGTAAGAATCAAGTATAAACTATTTAATAAAAGAGAATAATGCCATTGCGGCACTCCTAATTTTTAATTCTTCCGGGATTTTATTACATCTTTATACAATGTTATATATATACACACTTTTCTGCCAAATTTCATCTTACAGTCATTGAAACGATAATGACTATGCCATACAAAAATAGTCAGATAGACGAGCCAGAGGGACGGACTTGACGATTGATTTGCCAAATACGGGTACAAAATAGTGGCTGTTATTTGTTGATTTTAACTGTTTTATTTGTGGTATAATTTGTTTTAATATATAATATGTATTATGCGGTACATTTATATAATAATAACTGTGTACTTTTAAGTAATGTGTAAGACATAATTTTACAACGCTTAAATATTTTAGCATATTATGTGCCTACTATTGATCAAGCAGGAATGTGTAAAAAAAGTTTAGTTTTCTGAATTACATTGTCATCTATTCACTACACTTGCGGGACTACAACGGAATTTTCATTTGAGAAAAGAAAAACAATTTCAAGGCTTATAGAAGATTTATAGGAACATAAAGGCACGTGGCCAGCGTGGCTATTATTATGTTACATGTATGTTGTTGCTTTTTGCTTTAAATCTAAATAAAATTTTGGGCATCCTAAGATAAATTTAACGGTATACATCAGAGCTAATTTTCATAATAAATGACATTATTTGACGTGCTAATCCAAATTTGTTGTTGTAATTAATAAAATAATGTACCTACTTAGCCATTTTTATGTCAAATTGACAGAAAGTGTAAGAATCATAATTATAACGTTAAAATTGTTAAATGCAATGGACGCAGAGGTTTTTATGCTATATATAAACGAATTGGTGTAAATTTTTGTTTCGTTATTTTTTATTTTATTTTATTTTATTCGGAAAACAAACAGTTTATAACTAAGTAGATACTACTAAATATCTATAACCATTTAATTGTTTCCACATATAGATAGCTATAATGCTTGCTAATATATACTTTATATTCTATTAATTAAATTAAAAAGAGGAAATTGAAAAAGAAAATAAATTATTTTAAAATTGACCTATTGAATGCAACTTATTAATATTCAAACCAATGCTTTACCAGGACCGTCTTAAGATTTTGTGGATTACTAATAAATAAATCTATATCATGTGCAACAGCTAAAAGATTATAGTCAATTGACACACGATTAAAATAAGAATTTGCTCTATAATTACTCGATACCCGAAGAACAAACAATTGTACTGGATTCCGGAATAGTCTTGTTGGCACTTTTAAACATATTTTAGATAATAAATAAGGCGAGTCTATTTTAGACTGTGCAATTTTACTTAACATCACTATATCTGCAATTTGTCTCCTTTTGTGCAATGGCAAAATATGATGTCTGAGACATCTGGCTTCGTAGTGATTATCGCTAACCTTGCATTTAAACTCTAAAAATCTTAAAAATCTACGTTGTATGGATTCGATTCTATTAACATACACATCATACATTGGATTCCATACCTGTGAAGCGTACTCTAGAAGACTACGCACTAAAGAACAATACAAAATCTTTAAGACCTTAACATTACTAAATTGTGAACTGACTCTCATGACAAAACCTAATGTCTTATTGGCTTTTTTTGTTATGTGGTCTATGTGTTTATCATACAGTAATTTCGAATCATGTAGTACTCCGAGATCACGTATCTCATCAACTTCGGTAAGAATTATATTATTAATAGTGTAGAAATACTGGATGAAATTTGGTTTACGTGTAAAGGTAATTTTATAGCACTTAGATATGTTGAGATCTAGTTTGTTTGATGTGCAATATTGTTCAAATTGATGAAGGTCATGCTGTAAAAGATAGCAATCATTAATGGTGTTGATAAATTTAAATATTTTCATGTCGTCAGCATATAAAAGAAAATTTGAAAATTTAAAACAGTTATTTATGTCGTTAATAAAAATCGTGAATAAAAGTGGTCCTAGCAGGGATCCCTGGGGTACTCCGGAAGGAATATTTACCCATCTTGAGGAATATCCGTTGACAACGACGGCCTGCGACCTTTTATCTATATAAGAGGATAACCATCTAAACAAGTTTCCATGGATTCCAGCTTTTAGTAATTTCTGTAAAAGTAAATGATGGTCAATGCGATCAAAAGCTTTACTATAGTCAGTAAAAACTGCATCCACCTGGCCACCTGATTCCATATTTGAAGTTAGATAGTCAACAAAAGTAATAAGATTTGATGTTGTTGAACGATTTCTCAGAAACCCATGCTGTTCAGGTAAAAAACCGGTATGAAGTGCAGAGTAAACGTTAGTATACACGATTCTTTCTAAAACTTTAGCAAAAATGCATAACTTTGAAATAGGTCTATAATTTTTATTTTCACTTTTATTTCCATTTTTATGTACTGGGGTAATAAATGCTGACTTCCAAACTGTTGGCACTATACCCTCTGTTAAAGATTGCTGAAATAAATAAGTCAAAGGCATTGTCAATGCTTTCGCACACTTAACTATCAACAATGGAGCAATATTATCCGGACCAGCACTTTTATTTATGTCGAGTGATTTCAAAAGCTTATGAACCGAAACAGGCTCAACTACAATTGTGTTGATAGAATTAATATAATAAGGATTTTCTAAAAGATGAGTTGATGGAGAGGAATTCCCGTCAAATGGCGCAGATAAAAATGTTGATTGAAAATAAGTGCAAAAAAGATTACAAATGGGTATATTAATAAAGTTATTGTTGTCGCTGTATATAAATAGATCAATTAACACTTAAAAATTTAATTGACAAATCTTCTTTGAACCAGTTTTCGGTGACAGTACTTTTTTAAATCTAATCTACCTTGATTTTCAGATTTATCTCCTTCATAATACAATAGTTAGAAGGGTGCACAATTTTTATGAATTTGGAAGCTAATATCTCTCCACCAGTGCATTTAAATTAAAATAATACAATAACATCGATGTGGTTTTTCAACACCTGCCTAGCGACAACTCATATGACTATTTACACTGAAAAAAATTTAATCGTCAGCTGTATGTATGACATAATATTAATTAATACCTAATATTTATTATTTCCGATTTCACTACAGCATGGCATAATTGCATTAAATATTCAATTCACTTTTCTTCTGTGAAGGTGACATTACTGCTTGGCACTAACGGAAGACCAGCGTTAATTGTTATCAACCAGCATTAAATTCGCTGAGTTACGGCCTGTTTAGAGTTAGTTAATCTTTGGCTTTTGTTAAACTACTTATGTATAATTTCCATTTTGAATGACTCTAAATAAACATTATTTTGTTTATATCTTTCAATATAATATAACTTTTCTTCCATAGAAGCCCAGTAGTTTCTGGAAAAAAATGATTATTACATAAACAAACAGATGGTTGGACGGACGGACAGGCATGACGATTTCATACTGTTTATTTTCCGTAGGTAAATCTAGAAAACCATTCTACTGTAAATATAATATTATTTGATCAATATTATTAATTTGCTGGACAATTAGGTCGCTACGCCTAAACGGTTCGTGTTTAATGGATATGTGGAGAATTTATCGGCAGCGTGATTAATGAATTTATGTTGTCAATCTAATGTGGTGTCGAAATACCACTTATATATTGTTTTTATTCCCGCCGACATAATACCTATCCATTGTATACTTAATATATAAAGATAAAAGTTATTTTTGTATATACTGTACGACTTTGAATAGCGGGAATAACCATAATAATATAAAATAAATAGGATATGACCGCGACTTCGTCCACGCTTGACAGGTAACATAGATTACAGTTATTTTGCCAGTATTTAATATCGAAAGTTATTTTCAGCAAGGCAACGGATTTTTTAGTAAGAAAATACATGAATTCTGAAGATTCCCGTAAAACCCCGGGATAAGTAACACCACTAAAGACATACATAACTACATCTGTTGTACTAAAGATGTCTAATAAATATAGAAACTGTCATATTAAGCAGGTGCTAATATTGCCTGGTTAGGCAATATTAGCACTTGCCTGTCGTAGCTAGGAAATCCGGGAAAATAGAAAAAGTCCTGGATCATACTATTGTTTTAGTACCAATCGGATCCGAATCAGCTTATTTTTATGTATACCACCCACTTTCAAATACTCCCGTAAAAAGTCCCGCGGGATTCCCGGAATATAAAGTATCAAATCAATTGAAAAAGGACTTAATCTATCTTTGTATTGAAATCAGGTAACATTTATACAATCTAATTAATTAATACCATTCCCGGGAAAATTCCCGCGGGATTTCCGGAACACAAAGTACCACACCATTTAAAAAATATTGTAAGCTATCGTTTTAGTGAAAACTGTCGGAATCAGCTAATTTTGATGCATCTGAAAGATTACAAATCGGTCCCAGGAAAATTTCTGCGGAAATCCCGCTATAAAAAGTAATACAAATTTTAAATCTAATAATTTGCTATCGATCAGCGAAAACCGCACTGAAATCGGCCCAGTAGTTTTTATGTGAATCCCGAATAAATAGACACACAAGAAATCTAAAAAAATTGCATCGTGTTCTCCATCGTTTATATAGTCTGTTTCTGTTATTTTTTAAATAGCTTCAATGTACAGACACGACATGTTTAGAATTTTATAATATTATAGATAAATAACAGCCCATTATAGGGGAAACTGACAATATATCTACCACGCATGTCCAAGACGGCTTCGCAGATTTGACACATTGGTTATCTTGATGAGCTTGTTTCATCATTATGTTTTCCTTCACCGTTCTCACATGTTAATTGTAACAATATGCACATTAGGTTAGAAAACTGCCTAAGTGGTGCATGCTTTCCGGCCAGATTTCGAACCCGCGCCCTTTGAGTTTGGGACGCTTGCACTAATAATTACGCTACCACGACTATTTATACGAATAGTGACATGCTTACATGTAATTAAAAAGTAGCTTGTTTTGAGAAATACCTTTTTTCAAGAACTGATATGACTATGTACTGTGGACGGGTGCGCTATAATCACCACGACTCATGAATAACCATTGGATACTTTTATCCTAGAAAATTATTTCATTAGCAAAGCTTGCCAAGCTACGAAAATCGTAAGCATGTCGTAAGTAACTCTAAGGCTACGTTCCATTAGAGACTCACAATGACCACGTTCACAAGCGCAATTTTTCCCGTTCGGCTTGCTTGCCGGCATTACAATCGTAAATTCAAGTGGAACGGTTATTCGGCCCACCTCTTGACATGGATTGTTGTGAGCGTTGTGTGATCGAAAATGATGACGTCATTAGTGACGTTTTCGCCACGACCACAACGACCGCGGTCGCCTTGTGGAACGGCTAACGGAGCATTTTGGGCGTTGTGAGCTACTAATGAAACGCGTTGTAAGAATACATGAGAAACCAAATCCCGGTAAGGTTTTCCATTAATTTCAACGAACAGGTTTACTCACGCTGTTTTTCTTCGCCTTTAGCACGTAGTAGTTGTAACGATAAGCATTTAAGGCCAAAAATATAAGTCAAGCTGACTTTTTAGAAGGTTATAATTAAGCTATACATAAAGCAACCGGCTTAAATCATCTGTTTTTACGCAAAGATAAAATAGATTGGTTGAATTATGATACACATATCATTTTCATTTTTTACGTATCTATAAATTATCCGCTGGGTTAAATTACCTAATTTTAATTCGTCTTTTTATCCGTACAGGAACGGAGAAAAAATACAATTTCCTGCCGCCGAGCGGCCTGTCGTAAGAGGCGACAGAACAACCCACAGCCAGATGGTAGGGCATGACCCGACTGGATGGCTACCACCCCTGGTCTAGAGTATGCCGTCATACTAACCTTCAGTTGTGTTCCGGCATTAGTGGCCAGGTTCCAGTCTCCATTAAGAGAGCAGCAGAGCATTTGTAGCACCTTTGGTTTTGCAAATGTTCATAGGCGATGGTAACCGCTTTCCATCAGGTGGGCGGTCTGCCCGTCTGCTGAGCTCGTGCAATAAAAAAATATATTCTTTACGATAAATTAGTAAAGTGTTTCTCATGGCTTCGCTCACATAAATTACAAATTTAGGTATACTATGTTTATTCCTTCATGAAAAATATATTTCGTTATATTTTAAATTATACTCCGTATCTCGTGGCGACCATCCCTTTTTTCTAGGTGAAAATATTTTTGTTCCCGTTATGTCAAGGGAATCACAAAAGCCGTAAAGAAGGAACGACGTACAAATAAATAAAACGCACAAGCATGATCACTTTTTTAATTACTATATGTTAGAATGGTCCAACGGTTATATTCCAAGTTTATATAACGGAAACAGTCATAAAACAATTAATAATTATGAAGCTGATTTCAACGCTATTGCATTGTTAAAAGGCACATTGGCTGGAATTTTTGAGTAAGCTTTTTAACCGAGTTTCAATTTACATACGTAATTAGAAACACATGAATAATAAAAATATCACAAACAACCATAGTTTTACTATCATTTAAAAGTTTTATATAGTTTTAAGGAAATCGGTATTATGCCAATATATTTTTATTAATAGGTACTAGTGGTCGCCCGTGCTCGAGTCTTATTTATAATAATTAATCTCAAAGACTATAACTTCTATAATCACACATTTCGCCAAGGCTACACTGTTAATTTGACTTTAACAATAAACATAAGAGTATATATGCGTGTGTGTGTCAAATACATGGTAGTGTGTGTAATGTTTTTTTATTGTTTTAATGTATTTTTTATGCATAATTTAAAAAACATATTAGCATTTGTCGCTTCTTCTCTATATAAACTATAAGTGTGTAAAATTTCATACTCCTCCGTCCGCACAATTTACGTAAAAGGGGTACAAAATTTTTGCTTCACGTATTAATATAACTTTTTCTTCTTCAGCCAATCTCAGTCCACTTCTGGACGTAGGCATCCCCAAGTACGCGCCACATATCTCGGTCTCCCGTCTTCCTCATCCAGCCCTTGCCTACGATCTTACGCAGGTCGTCAGTCCACCGGGCTGGCGGGCGTCCTACGCTACGTTTGCCAAGACGCAGTCTCCACTCCAGGACTCGTTTGCTCCATCGGCCGTCGGCCCTGCGACCGATATGAACGGCTCACTGCCACTTCAACTTGCTAATTTTGCGAACTATGTCGGTTGCCTTAGTTCTCTCACGGATGTCCTCATTTCTGATTTTATCCATAAGAGAAACACCTAACATAGCTCGCTCCATAGCCCGTTGAGCGACTTTGAATTTGTGGACTAGTCCCACTGTCAGTGTCCATGTCTCGGCACCATATGTCATGATGGGTAGGTCGCAAACAATACTTAAAGACTTTCGTCTTCAAGCATTGCGGAATGGTCGACGAGAAGACCTGTCGAAGCTTACCGAATGCTGCCCAGCCTAACTGGATCCTCCTATTAGCTTCCCTCTCGAAGCCGTGTCTGCCTACCTTGGATCTTTTGGCCAAGGTAGACATATTCCTGCATAATTATGCTGCAATTATTAATATATAGGTAATTTGTATTCGTAATCATTTAAGTGCCTTTTACAACTAATTACTAAACAATACAAGGATATTCACAGTTTCAATACCAGACATAGTAGCAGTAAACTGATATTGCCATCTTTTAAATTGCAAAATACGCTTCTTCAATAAGATTTCGAATGAAATTTTAGATCTGCCTTTAACTAAATTTAACCCCAAATTAAAAAGTACCTTGCTTAAAAAGGGATACTACACTATTAAGAATACTTTATAATAGAAGAATACTTAAATGACAAAACATCATTTAACATAGCAGCTCGCTCCAGCGTCTTATACTATCTTTTGTATAACGTTTTTATCTTGCCAAACATGTAAAGAATTTATGGAGACATGTTGCAGTATAAAATTTTAAGTACATCATATCATTATTATAACTATAATAATATTTCTCTTTCTTTTCAATTATGTCTTTGTCATATTGAGTATGGACTGTTTGCTACAATTCTTCGAAAAGCAATTGTGTAACATATTTCTGTACAGAATTTATTTAAAAAAAAATTGAGCTAGATAAATAAGAAGAAAAACAACTTTTAGCTAGACGTGTTGCTGGATAGTTTCTTGCAGCTTCGTCTATTTAATAGCAATATATGTTGTATTATTAAACGTTTATTGCGTAACAAATAAGATAATCTGATTGTAATGTGATCAGATTAAATATTAAGATACGTATTTTATAACCAATAAGAAAAATAATAAAATCAATAAGTATCTATAAAGTAAATATGTGATCAAGTCGCGATATTGAAGTCATTTTGAATGCGTTTAGGCAGGACTCTCATGTCTCTGTTCCATTTGGGATGATGTTAGAGTTATTATCCCTTTCACACAGACGTATCGAAAGGTTTGAATAAATGAATTAAAACTCTTTATTGTTCACCATATACTTAAAACAATGCGTAGCCTTATTGCTCATAGTTGTTTTCCAGGCAACCCTGTGCATTTTAAAAGAAAATTTAAACAATATGTGGTGGTGTAACTAAAATGAAACTAATTTAATCATGATGAAATACTAATAAAAGCTTAAAAATAAACTACTACAGATATACATAATTAAATAGATTATAACTTTATTTATAAACTTCTTCTATACACGTGCTTGTCACTGAACTCCTTCTAAACGGATGAACCGATTTTAATGATTTTTTTGTATGTTGAAGTGGGTCCCGGGTTGGTTTATTCACAATTGGACCCGGTAGATAGGTCAGCAATCGGGATCTAAATGCTATTTTTTTAGGGCAGGGTAATATCTGCTGGACCCGCTAATAATCTATATATATCTAATTGAAATCCACGTATATATTGACTCATCATTATATCTCACGAACTATAATATCTATAGACTTGAAATTTGGCATGGACCTTCCTTTCGCCAATTGGAGGTCAACTAAGAACGGGGATTTTACGGCACGCGGAGCGGTCTTGTCTCTTATAACCCTTTGTTTACTTTTATGCTGATGTGGGTAGTTTTATAAGTGCCACTGGCTTTTGTTTTTGCCGCCATTGCGTGGTGGCTAAACCAATCTCCAATGCACGAGAAGTAAGTTTGGATGTTCCACGTGCTCCGTGCAAAGACCAGAGTGACCGCTTCACTTGTAATCCATACATCTTTTTTTACGAGAGGAAACCAGATTGAGGGTCATCAGCCGCGAAGTGAACAGGGTAAATAATCCATACATCTAATTCAACTCTAAATACAAACCGTGCTTACTTTTGGTGTGAGTGTGTGCCAACAATCAAAGACCTACAGCGCCACCCGACGATCTGTTAGTGCCGTGCACACTAGAAGCTGCCCTAGTTGCCCCGTTGAAGGTGGATTCAGAGGTTAGTGGTTCTTATTCCCTCACTGGTTTAGTGCAGGATTAGGCATACCTCTCACTCAGTGACAGTGTACACTCTTTCGAATTGTCCAGCATATTTCCTTTTATTTAACACTCCAATAATATCCTAAATCCAGTGGCATCACATCAAAAACATCTCACCTTCCTCCTCCTTCATTGTGCTTAAACTGCTACACACTTGCTACATTTATTTTTATTTTAAGTTTATACGATTAGGTATGAAAATAGACGACTTTTAGCCTCTTTAAAAAAATTACAACTTGCTCAGTTGGATACGAGTTTAGTGTTATCCGATCATGTTCCATGATTTGGTTTTCCATTGACATAGTCACGCGTTCCTCGTGTGTCGCTCAGCCTCTTTTGAAACTACAACTATTTATAGGCTAAAAATGTTTCTCTGTTGTCGATTGTTTATAGTTTGACGTAATTCTGATAATAGACGGATCAATCAAATTCATTCCATTTGGATTGAACTTGGAAATTGGTATAGCCATTATGCTCAGATCATTGTCGTATTATTTTTTTAACAGTCCTTATTTCAAGGCTCAACATAGGTTTATATATTTGGCAGAGTCTGGAAAGGATGTCGATAAAATGCTATTACACCAAGCTAAATTACATACATTGATGTCATTTCCTAGGCTGTTAGTCTAGACAAATTTCCCTAACACATGATAGGCACCATCGGTGTTATGAGCACTCGGGGCAATTCGGTGAAATGAATAATCAAATGTGCCATCTTCTCTCTCTCTCTTTGTTCCGTGGAATGTGGCCAGGTCGTGATTCTCGTATTAGCTACATATTAGACCGCCTCTGTGGTTGAGTGGGTTAAACCTTCGCCCACTTAGCTGACTAGAAGGTAGGAATCCTGGGTTTGATTCCTGACATGGTAAATTTCGTAAACGAACTTTTCGTTATTTACAATTGAAGGGTTTAATGCTTGCAATATACCATAAACCGCTCACCGGAACGTATCAGTGTCGCGTGTGACATATGACATTAGTGACATTGGCGCCACCAACCTAACTTAAAAAAACCTTAAAATTCGAGTACGGAGCGAGCGGTGAGTTTTCAAATAATTTTATTGCAAGCCTATTTTATTATTATATTTACGTGCCAATTCGCACATTTTGATCTATTCGAGCCAGGATAACCCAGTTATATAATCAATTCTTAAAGTTAAAACCAAAATAAAGTGTTTTGTGAAAAATTAAAATAGCTTCATCTTATCGACCTATTATGTGGGTAGGTAATTTTCTTAAATTGTAAATTTATATTGAAATTAATTGTCTAATATATTAAATATCATTCTAAATATGAGTTTTTTGTGTATTTCATCGATATTTGTAGTAATTGCATTTATAAATAGTTGTTTTCTTTGTTAAATTACGACCGTTCATTGTTCAAACAAGTGTTGTATTGCAACATTGTACTGTAGAATTTCGTGTAATTTATGCATTTGAAATATTGTATATCGAAGTAACTATATTTGGTGTTTACGAGCTTCACACGAATATCATCATCTGTTAATCCCGGTTGTGTCTTACAGTTACTTAGTCCCATTTTAGTACTTAATCAAAATGATGGACGACGTACAATATGAGGACCTATTACAGCCATTTGTAACGATGAAAGAAATGTGTTTTGTTCGCACTCAACGTTTATATGAAATGTCTAAAGCGGTTCAAAATAATTCATCTTTAGAAGTCGAATTTTCTGCTAGGGTTCAAGACTTGGGTAATCTTCGTACAGAATTCGATAGATGTGCTGCAGAGATAAATTCTATATCGCGAAAATATAAAAGAAATTTGTGCCATCTTACAAAGACGTCGAGTCTTTTGATGAGTTATATTATTCGATAAAAGTGTTGTGAATACGTTGAAACTTAACGAAAGTTTAAATAAAACGGGAAACGAACATAGTGAACAAAATGGTGGAAATAAACGGCGGGTTAAATTACCGGAAATTCAACTATTTAAATTCGACGGTAAAGTAGAAAACTGGACTACTTTTCGTGATACATTTAAAAGTCTTATACATGATAATTCTAGCATTAGCGATATCGAGAAATATTACTACTTACTGTCATGTGTTAGCGGGCCAGCGCTATCCATAGTGAGGTCGATGCCAGTGAACGCGGATAATTACGCGATAGTGTGGAGCGCGCTTATGAAGCGTTACGAGAATAAGCGCGCGCTAGCTACTGCTTATTTAGATAAGTTGTTTAACTTCAAACCGATTGTTTGTGAGTCGGCTTCCAATTTAAATATATTTTTAAATACTTTTCAAGAAAATATCAAGGCTCTAGAAATTCTTGACATGTCAAGTTTTATATTATTTTATATTTCATTGCGTAATCTCGACCCGGTCACTAGGCGAGCATTTGAACAATCCGTGCCTCCGGGAAACTTACCAACAATAACGGAATTATTAGCATTTGTTGAGAGACAGGCGCGCGTAATTGAGATGGCGGAGTGTAAGACACTGTCAGGTAAAACATTAGGACCAGTCAAGCAAGCCCCTTCCAAATCGCCCCCTCTCGCGATGTCAAGATATTCCGAAAATAACAAAACTCACCCTCACAAGCTCACGTTCGCCTCGGCTGTGGCCAATATAAAAAAGAGTGATTCAAAACTGTCATGTTTATATTGTCAAAAGCCACATTCGATATATAGATGCACCGACTACAACGATCTTACACCTGAGTTACGCACTGCTAAAGTCAAAGAGCTCAGTCTGTGTGAGAATTGTTTGCGTGACAATCACACCACAGAAAATTGTACGTCCAAATTCAGTTGTACGGTCTGCAAAAAAAGGCATCATATTACTCTCCACACAGATTCGACTAAGTCCAAGGAGAGTGTAGTAGCACTCACATGCTCCACTGAGCAAACAGTTTTGCTGGGCACCGCGGTCGTCCACGTCGCAGATGTTTGGGGTCAATACCACACCGTACGTGCACTTATCGACAGCGGCGCTATGTCCAGTTATGTAACTAAAAAATGTGCAGCAAAGCTAAGTTTATCACGTCGCAATTGTGAATTCGAACCCATTGGCCTAGGTGGTAATCGAGTTCAACATTTTGGTATAACCACCTGTACGTTAAAACCACGTAACAGCAATTCACCAGTATTGACAACTGATGCTGTGATCGTATCTGACATTACTGGCGATTTACCAACAATGTCTTTACCACACAAGATATTCCAGGAATATCAAAATCTTGTGTTGGCTGATCCTTTGTTTCATACACCGGCACCCATTGAATTACTTATAGCTGGTGACCTGTTTCCATTCATTTACAGCGGCAAGAAAGTAATGCCTGTTCAAATGGGGATGCCGGTCGCTATTGAATCTATATTTGGCTACGTTATAACAGACCCAGTAGGTTTAGGCCAGCTAGTACAAAGGAATGCTGCAATGGCAACCGCTAGCAGCAGTACGACAGGTCAAGGCTTTTGTGGTTTGAGCAGTAACGTAAGTCTTGATCGAGTTATGGAGACGTTCTGGGATATTGAGAACATACCGTCAGAAAAGTCTTTAAAACCGGACGATATATTGGCAGAAGAGCAGTTTGCGACTGATCATAGCCGGGATGAAAGTGGAAGGTATATTGTTAAGTACCCGTTTAGGGCAGACCACGCTCTCGGTGATTCTCGACAGATAGCCATACGTAGGTTGATCAATTTAGAGAAGAGACTTGATAAAGACCCTCTGCTCAAAGCTGAATACAAAAAGTTTATGTCGGAGTATGAAGCACTGGGTCACATGACCCGCTTAGAAATATACAAAATGTCGAATCAAAATATTTGATTCCACATTTTTGTATTTTGAAACCAGCAAGTACCACCACAAAATTGCGGACTGTATTTGATGCATCGTGCAAAACAACAAATCAAAAATCTTTAAATGATGTTGTTTTACCCGGTCCAAAACTTCAGGCAGATATTAATAAAATATTAATTAATTTTCGTTTACATGATATTTGTCTATCTGCAGACATTTGCAAAATGTATCGACAGATACTAATTCATAAGGAGCAGCGTCCATATCAACACATATTGTGGAGAGATTCAACAGATCAACCTATTCAGGTTCACGAGCTCAACACAGTAACTTACGGTGTAGCCAGCAGCCCCTACTTGGCAATTAAGGTTTTGCACACTTTAGCAGACACCGAAGCATGTAACAATCCATTGGCTGCTCGGGTCTTAAAATCTGGATTTTTCATGGATGACTTGTTATGGTCGGAGCCAAATATAGAGGATGCTCTACGACTGCAGACAGATCTTCGCATTCTATTGGAGAAAGCTGGCTTCGTATTAAGGAAGTGGGCTAGTAACCATGACTCGGTTCTCGCAGCAGTGCCAGAGTTTCATCGGGAGACTCCAGTTGAGTTCGACAACGATCAAGTGTCTCTCAAGGTTCTGGGTCTCCAGTGGCAACCTCGTACAGACTGTTTCTCTTTTAGCACAGTACCCGTGGGAGGAGAAGTCACAAAAAGAAACATTTTGTCACAAATCGGTTGCCAGTTCGACCCCCTTGGTTTTGTTGCACCATGTATTTTTTATGCAAAATCCTTTATGCAAAAGCTTTGGATCAAGAATCTCAGCTGGGATAAACCACTTCCCCTTGATTTAGAGAAGGAATGGTTGGCCTATGTGTCCGAATTACCACTCTTATCCAATTTAAGACATGATCGTCAGGCTACAATCAAGAACCATTCACTATATCAAATTGTGGGTTTCTGTGATGCATCCAGCTTAGGCTATGCAGCAGTTATTTATCTGCGGTCACTTAATAATGATGGCGAGGTCAAAGTGAGTTTGATTTTAGCTAAAACCAAGGTTGCGCCCTTGAAAACTGTCAGTATCCCTCGTCTTGAACTAATGGCTGCGCATTTACTAGCCAAGCTCTTAAAGTACACAAAATCAATTCTTCTTGAACAGATCCCGATTCATGATATATTTCTGTTTACGGATTCGTCTGTGGTGTTAGGATGGCTAAACACTCCTACATATAATCTTAAAACATTTATTGCTACTCGTATCTCGAAAATATTAGATACCATTTCAAATGAAAGTTGGTCACACGTTAGTGGCACTTTCAATCCTGCAGATATATGTTCTCGAGGTGCACTCCCTTCGACGTTGATGGCGTCGAAGGAATGGTTTGATGGACCAGCCTGGTTGTACACTTCATATAACCACTGGCCAATTAAACACATTGAACAATTCAAAATTGTAAATGTGCCTGAATTGAAGCAAGCTAACATAACATTACTACAATCTTGTAACACTAAAGATAAGAATTCAAATTATATTAATGATGTAATTCAAAAATATTCAAATTTTTCAAAACTTCTTAATGTGTTTGCTCGATGTTGGCAATTTATCGATAATTGTCGAACATCTAAATCATTGCGCAACACTAGTATTCCTACTATTTTAAATCTAACTAAAGCACATAACATTCTTGTCAAAAGCATTCAACTTGCACATTTTTCTGATGAAATTGAATTAATATCAAAAGGAAACAATGTGAAGTCTTTAAAAAACTTAAGTCCCTTTATTGACCCCCTGGGATTCCTCAGGGTGGGGGGTAGACTTGCCGAGTCTAATCTACCCTATGGGAAAAAACATCCACTACTTTTACCGAAGAAATGTCATTTTACTTATTTATTGATAGAACATTACCATAAAATTTACTTACACGTAGGTCCGCGTACTCTGCAAAGTTTGATAAGTCAAAAATACTGGATAATTTCAGCACACAGTGTCATTCGTTCACGCATATCTAAGTGTATTCCATGCTTCAAGGCTAAGCCAACTACGTTGCAGCCAATCATGGGCAACCTACCAAAATATCGTTGCCAAGACATACATGCCTTTCACACGGTGGGTCTTGACATAGGTGGGCCATTTTATACAAAAGAGAGTCACCGGCGTAACGCAAAGGTCCATAAGAGCTACTTATGTCTTTTTGTTTGTTGCGCGACGCGTGCAGTTCACCTAGAAGCTCTTTCAGCGCTCACCGCGGAGTGTTTTCTGGCCACGTTCGATCGGTTTACGGCTAGGCGTGGGCTTTGTCACACATTAGTATCGGACAACGGTAGAAATTTTATTGCTGCAGGAAAGCAGCTTGCAGAAGTAGTACAATTTTACAATGAAAACTATAATCAAATGTTACACGGCTTCAATTCGCGTAAAATTAACTGGAAATACAATCCACCAGCTGGCAGCCATTTTGGGGGGCTCTACGAAAGTGGTATTAAATCGGCGAAGCAACATTTAAAACGCGTTGTTGGCGATCGGTCACTAACTTTTGAAGAGTTGAGTACTCTTTTCGTACGAGTCGAGGCCGTACTTAACTCTCGCCCGTTAACTGGTTTGTCCAGCGATCCTAACGAATTTCAAGTACTGACACCGGGTCATTTTTTAGTAGGTCGCGAGCTTCTCACAGTTCCAGAATACGTACTGACTGATGAACCTACTAACAGACTGTCACGTTGGCAGTTAGTCCAGCAGGCTTCCCAACGATTTTGGAGTCTATGGCGGAAAGAATATTTACACACGCTTCAACAGCGTTACAAATGGCAAAAAAGTTGTCGAAATATTAATGTCGGCGACATGGTTCTCATCCACTCCGATGCACCACCTTTAAACTGGCCACTTGGGCGAGTCGCGCAGCTCTTTCCCGGTCCAGATGGTGTTATTCGTGTGGTGAAAGTTCGTACACCAACTAGCGAATTTATAAGACCTGTCGTTCAACTTAGTCCTCTCCTCTGGAGCAGGAATCATGTTAATTATATGTATCTAATTTTGTTTTAATAAACTCACGCAGCCACAAAATTGTGTGAGTTTATCTAGTTTAAGATAGATAACTTTTATTATTATTATACAGTCCATTACTCTAATGTATTTAGCTATTGTTATTTGAAGCTAATTATTTTCAACTTTGTTATTCAAACACATCATTGTCCTTGGTTTTATAACCGGGAAATCCTGGCGGATTTCGGTGGGGGGAATGAAGGGTTTAATGCTTGCAATATACCATAAACCGCTCACCGGAACGTATCAGTGTCGCGTGTGACATATGACATTAGTGACATTGGCGCCACCAACCTAACTTAAAAAAACCTTAAAATTCGAGTACGGAGCGAGCGGTGAGTTTTCAAATAATTTTATTGCAAGCCTATTTTATTATAATATTTACGTGCCAATTCGCACAACAATGATCTGAATGTCTAGGATCGACCGTAGAGTGGTCCGTTATATATTACCCATAACACAAGCGTAACTTGTCTATATAAATTGTGTGTGTTTGTCTACCGATTACATTATTATTTTATATAAAACGACAAAATCCAACTACAGCAAATTTATTAAAATAGATTCATACTAATATAGTAAGATAAATTATATTAGTGCTATCAAAGTAAACATCGCTGTAAGCGGTTCCTTCCAAACCACCTAACGTAATTGAAATTCGTAATTAATCTAACTTTATAGTTGTAACATTCACTTCTCTATAATCAATATTAATGGGATATAAAAAAAGACTATAACATAAGTAGAGATTATTGTCGTAATTTAACTAACTTTCAATAAAAAGAGAAATACAGACATAAGCCGCTTTGATGTCTCAATTATCTCCCTATTTGATCCACAACTTACGCTTACGTGTCATTGTGGTATAACGTACTACGTACATAACTCAATGTTACGTGTACAGAATGTCAATGCTATGAAAACTCCATAAATGATTTTTGTTAGTTAAAGCATGCAAGAAGTATAGTATTCTTTTTCCATAGTTAAAATTTAAAAGTTCTGTATTTTATCAATAATATTTATGCACCTACCTACTTTCGTAGTACAAATGAATCAATACTGCTTGATATATAAATATGGTATAAATATATGATGTAAATAAATTACTTTGTATCTTGACTATTTGTTATACCTTTATGAGCCTTATAAATAATCATGTGCTATATGGGATGAAAATGAGACACCCTACTTTTTACTCCGGTAAATGGGATATCTACCTTGAAATGTGGATACGAAATCAAATCCTTGTTGATAGCCCTATTCATACATCTATATCTATAATATTGTTACGAGTTTCAGGACTCGAATTAAAATGCCGTTGGAATTCTTATAGAATTTATTAGAACTATACAAACACGTATATACAGGTACAAATATAACTGAACTCAACCAGTCCAAACGTAATCCGCGAGATCGTAATTCCATAAAACGCGCAAAGTCCTTCATTAAATAGATTACCGAATGTGGTACACACGTCTTGCTTCGCTCGTGGTTATCACTAGACTAACTATCTCTCCATTCAGGCATTGCTTTATACTGCACGATTCAGTATGTCTACCTGACCGCATGACCGAGTTTCTTAGAATCACACCCGGCTAATGACTACCATAAAAGATTACAATACATAATGGGATGTTTTTCTAATCACAAATTTTAAACACAAAGTAAACAAAAGAAGTCCAAATGCCGAAAGGTAATAAAATGTGCAAAACAGGTATGCAGGTGTGAATTTGTGTTTGTCGGTCGTAACAATATTATAAAAGTATAAATGCTGCGACAATTTTCGTCCTAGAAATCCCGTGGGAATTTTCCGAGAGTGGTTTAAAATGGTTTATATGCATAAAAATTTGCTAATTGGGATTCTATAGACACTAAAACAATAGTTTACGTTCTTTTTCAAATGCTGTGGTACTTTGTGCCCCGAGAATCCTGCGGGTAATTACCCAGGAATGATAAAAATTAATTAAGTTATATAAAAATTAGCTGATTCCGATACGATTTCATTAGAACGATAGCTTAAGTTATTTTTCAAATACTTCGGTACCTTATGTTCCGAGAATGCAACGGGACGTTTCTCGGGAGTGGTTTAAAGCGGTAAGGGTAAAAGATTGGCTGATTTTGATACGATGTGTTCATTATATACTGGAATCGATCAATGTTACTCTTATTACGATATTGATATTATTATTGGCACTACAGAACAATTTCCATGACTACTTTCTATGTTCCCGGGATTTTCTAACTTCGAAACCATGTGATTCTAGGACTTGCTTCATGTGACTGTTTCTATATCTATTACACATCTTTAGTAGAACATTAGCTATTTCGGGATTTCCATACGAATTTCTGGCGTTCATGTATTTCCATACTAAAAAATTAATTGATGGAAATAACCTTTGATTTTAAATATTCGCAAAGTAACTGTAATCTTTGTTACATGCCTAACGTGGACAAATGCTAGTAAAAAATAAAATACTAATAGGTATGTTTTAAAGTAACATCAATAAAGTCCAATTTGTAAAATTTGTAGTACTGAAAAACCGCAGCGTCACAGTTACCCTACAACTTCAAAATCGTTTTTTTTAGAAACATTGGTATTCTACACAAGTGGATGAATAAACAAATCAATCATTGGAAAAGTAACTCCCTCCTTTAAACTCGTTAAGGTAAAGACAAAATATAGGCAAAGTGGAAATTACGTTGACTCGAATCTAAACGAATATAACACATACCCGTTCTTTCTCTACATTTTTTTTAAAGTAAAACTTCTTTAGACTAGTAATTTGAAACTCGGTGAATCGAAAAAGCGACCCTAAAAAGAGATAAACCCATAAATCTACAGGACTAAGACTGCGAGAGAATGAGATAGAATACTTTATATTTAATCACGCCTTGATCGTAGTTGTAGCTCAACTGACTCCATCTCTCAATCAGGCCATCGCATTGTACTTCACAAATGCTAATGTGCCCGCCCGGCAACGTCGACATAATTTCCTAGAATTAGCTTGTATTTATAATCCGCAACACGTGGCTAATGGTGCTCTTGAGCGGCCGTAAACGAGTACAATAGGACAATAGGCTGTTCTCCACAGTATTTAGAAACGTATGCCAACAAATAAAGTGAACAAAAGAAGACGATCATAAAAGGATTACAATTAGTTCAAATGCAGACAAATTCAAATTCAAAGTTTTTTATTCAAAGTTAGTTCCACTGGAAAACACTTTTTGAAGTTCATATATATAAGTTAGTTTAATTTTTCTTTCTATTCTATGTACGCCGCTTCGCAACGTGTTATTGCTGTTAAGGAGAAGAAGCGGCAAGAAACTCCCAGCAACACGTCTAGCTAAATATTGTTTTTCTTTAAGTTTCTTATTCTATTTATATCTCAAGTTGTCTTTTTTTAATAAGTTTTATACAGAAGTATGTTACAGAATTACTTTTTGAAGAATTAATGGAGTTGTAGCAAACAGTGCATACTCAATAAGACCAAGACACAATAAAAGGAAAGAACAATATTATTAAAGTTATAATAATGACATGACGTACTAAAATGTTATGCTGAAATATATCTCCATAAATCCCTTACAAGCTTGGCAAGATAACGTTATACAAAATATAGTATAAGATGTTAGAGCGAGCTGCTATGTAAATGATTTTTTGTCATTTAATAAATAATATAATAATAATAATAAATTTTACAGGTAATAAAATGGGCTTTTACAGATCTGTACGTGGAATTTGTCATTGTCGGAGCCTAAGTTGTAACAATTTGAAATGTGCCGTAACAAAATTTAGAATTCCTCCCACCCCTTGTCACAATTTGTTTCACTTCTATTGCGTGTGAACTGCAAACACACATAATTTTTTGTACTCCACACCGAAGCCTAAAACCTCCCCATTTCGTAGGAACGAACGGTATACCCGCCATGCTTGGCCGCGGTTAAATCGTGGTAACTTAGTGGCACCAGAGTCAATGTATCACTATAGCAGTTTTTCTGACCTATTTTTCGTATCGTTACACTTATCGACTGGTCACTTGACAAAGAAGAAAGAAAACTTTGTAAAAAAATAATGCACATTGAAATTACCAACTTCTGAAATCTGTGAATTCGCTTAGAACAAGCGTGATATAATAGGTATTTCATCTATTCTTTTAAAATAGAGAGGTGTAGGTCGGTAGTTGGGCGATTATGGCCTGTTATTGTTATTTATGTTCAATTTAATATTATGAAATCAACTTAATTTATTACAATTTCAGCAAATAAGGGATTAAATAAATGCATTAAAGGAAGTTGCAGAACTTGCATAAAAGCGTAGCACGCTAAACGTAATCAAGTATAACCAAAACAAAATTACAAGTTGTTTGAACTGATTTGAACTACTTTCAAGCTTCATTTAAGAGCTTAATGAAATTTAAGAAGCTTTACCAACACTGGTAGTTATTTACCATTTTATTATTTACTAAAATAATATCGTATTTATTATTAATTCTTTCTCAATTACGGTGAAAAAACTATCATGTACACATTGAAGTAGTTAAATTTTTGGATAGATTATTCAGACATTCAGAAAAATTTTGGCTCATAAAAATGCAGTTAAACCATTTCGACGCGGCCCGGCGAAGACCTCAATACCTAATGGGACTCTTGGGCAGTTAAGCTGCCCAACTTACCCAAACAGATTAATAAAAGCCCTTAACTGAAAGTGCACAAATCAAAATGATTCATTCACGGGCTCATAAAACATTAAATAAATAAACATTTAATTGTTTTATGTGCGCTATATAATCTGGAATACCTAGTAATCAGTTAGGCGTTACCAGTGCTGCGTAATTAATTCAATACATTATACGAGAAAGGCGTTTATTAAGACAAATTCTCTTGAAAACCAATTGAATACAAGCATTAACATTTTATCACCCACAGATAACAGTCACATAATGAGTTAAACATGAATTCTATTTCTTAAGATGAAATGAAGTTATCATTCGAGTTTAATATCTCAAAACAGTCGAATGAGTAACATTAGTACGTATTATAAAGGTAACATGCAAACAAAATTAGCTTTTATCAGAAGCATCATCACACATCACATAACAAACAACGCGTCACAGAGCATGGAAGTTTAACATGTTAGCGCGCGTCGATTTTCTGTTCTCTGTACATTTTGCACTCTGCACGCAGTGACTGATAGACCACTATAGTTTTTATCAATTAGCTATAGGATTTTAATACAGCATTTAACTGAAAATATTTTTGTAGCGACGTGTAAACGCTCTATACATACATACCCCACAGTTCAGGGACAGACAATGAGGTACTCTGAAATCGACGGTGATTGATAGAAACCCACTAACACTGCCCTAAATAACGATGAATTTCAACAAAAAGTATTCAATATGCCACTAAACAGTATTGTGAACTATTGTGACATCGAGAAAAGACTTAACACAGGAAGATAATAATAAAACTAGACTAGCCTGCGTACGAGTGCTAGGTACTCTAATTTTAACTGAATGATGACACTGATGACTTTTAGTGTATTAAACCATGTGTATACCATTAGACAGATCTTTAAAAACAATAATGATGAGTTGTAATGACCATTTTGAATCAATAGAGGGTAGAAATATTCTTCTAAAGTCATAAAAAATGTAAAATGAGAGGCATAAAATTCTGAAAAACGTAGAAGTGGTAGAGCTTGAAAATACTCTAAAAAATATAGCTATGCAGAAGATTCGTTAGGTGGTTTTTTAATTATGGGATATTTTTGATGAAATTCTGTTTTTAAGTTCTGTAGCCAAATAACAAAAATAGTGGATATTGGTTATCTCTACGATGGTTTCATAGTGCGTGAACTAATACGCACTGGGGCATTTTTATGTTTTCATAATTACACAAGACTATTGTACCATGACTGTGACATGCATAGACAGATAGTTAAATTGACATACATGAATTATTGTATTAAAGTTCCATTTTTACTATCCGATTACGGAACCCAAAAACTTTCCAGTAATGCGATTTTGCGTCAATACCGTTCCATTTAGAATACATGACTATCCTAGTGAATTAATATAAAAGTACTCTTAATGTTATGTCTGTTTCAGACTTAGTGGGATTATAGCATATGTTTTGCTATTTAGATTTCATTCAAAACGTCAGAATATAAGTAATTGTTAGTATCAAACGCCAGCCTACAGGTGAACAACTAAAGAAAATAGAAATACGTTTTTAAACCTATGACCGAGTTTCAAGCAAAAATAGGTGCATTTAAAACGATATGAAAAAAGTTAGAGAGTGAACATTGCTACCAGGGAATGAGTGTTTGCATATAACCGCTTGACCGCATTGTGACCGTATGCCATCTGCCTCCGTGAAGGGAAATTCCATCTCTAGAGAGCACAAATGATTTACTAACTACTTCGTTTTAAAGTATTCACGTAGTTATACTTGTTCTTGCAATGTGACATAGCTGATCAATTTCCTTCTTGTTTATATTCCTTTTTTCTTCACAGTACATTTCTTTTGTAAGTCATTTACGAATTAAGGTCGAATTTGTATCTTCGTAATTTCGAAGCGCTGACCTTATTCCATGCTTTTGACAAGGAAATAGAGAATTCGGGATACAAGGAATAAAATGAGTTGGTAAAGTGGCGAAGTGGAATGTTCATCCATCGACAAGAGAAAATACTTTTAGGTGATAACCTAGTTACCAAGGGAACTGGTGTATCTAGCAGACCTAGGCCCTTTGAATACTGTCTATGAATAAGGCCGATTACATGTATATACGAGTGTATATAAAGTATTTTTCAAGTTTTATCGGTTGTTTTTGTTCCTCTGACGGAAAATCTTATTTCATGTTTTAATAAAAGACACTCCGGGCATTGTAAAACAATCTCTTGCCATTAGTATTAACGTATCGGCCTCGTAGGTCGTTACTAGTAGAACGTACTCTGCAAAGACTTAGATTCAAGTGGGTAGTACTGAGGAGTCAACGAGAAGACCTGAAGAAGACTATCAAACACAACTGAACCTAACTGAATCCACCTAATGATTTAAAAACCATTACGATAACGTGCCTACACTGTAGTTTAAATTTATTCATTTATTTCAAAGACCGTTTCACATTGTCTCTAGCCTTGTTCTTGCTCAAGGCCCTGAAAAGAAATAAACAATATCCAAGCAGTTTCATATTTAAAATAGTGTATATACCTATGTACCTAAAATTTCTTTCCGTCAAGAATTAAAAGAATTTTAATACAGTAACATTCAGAAATTTTCTTCATTATCTTGAACAATGCTGTCTATGTCCTTGATTATTTAAATTATTAGAAGAACAAAGCTTAGACATTGAATTGGTATGCTTAAGCTTCAAGAAATATTGAATTGGATTCAGCCGGTTTACCTTCACTGGTCTACTAATAATAATCAATTTTAAATTTTTCTAATTAAACTTACTTCATTAGAAGTTTTCCAACGTTTTGGAATTGTAGACCACGTCTTGAAATCTATTGTTTAAGATAGCCCTCTTCTCTTCTCAATGTTGATTTTCACAGTTATATAATAGTAATTATTATTAATAAAATTTTATAGGAATTTCGATTCATCTATTTGAAATAAGTCATTATTAACTTCACGAAGATCTTATTTTAATATGTTATTATAGTTCTAAAAATTAAATCTAAAATGAATTAATCCCTAAAAATAAAGTATATATGCAAATTAAAATTAATCTGCAAAATCTAGTGCCAAACCGTTGTCAGCGGAGATCGTTACCAAAAGACTGGCCGTATACCTCTTTAAATGGCAATGCTAACGCGTTGTTTGAGATATTGAGTAGAAATATTTAAGAACCTTATTTGCTACGATAGGGGGGGGGGTATTGATGGAAAAAAATCTATATGTATATATATATATATATATATATATATATATATATATATATATAAATTAATTGCTGTTCGTTAGTCTCGCTAAAAATCGAGAACAGCTGGACTGATTTGGCTAATTTTGGTTTTGAATTATTTGTGGAAGTCCAGGGAACGTTTAAAAGGTGAGTAAATCTATATATATAAAAATCAATTGCTGTTCGTTAGTCTCGCTAAAATTCGAGAACGGCTGGACTGATTTGGCTAATTTTGGTTTTGAATTATTTGTGGAAGTCCAGGAAAGGTTTAGAAGATGAGTAAATGTGAAAAAAAAAATCCTGAGGCGGTACGAAGTTTGCCGGGTCAGCTAGTATTATATAAAGTATATATTGGTTAAGTGGATTCCCCGCACAACGAAAGGTTCCGTAGAGGTGACAAATTCGACTGTTTTCGACTGAAAACACCCTACAACTCAAATTTTGATGAACGGATATTGCTCAAACCAATTTTGTTTCAAGGTATTTTGAAAGCACCACTAACTCAACATTTTTATAATTTTGATAGCACAAAATTTGGAGTGTGGACACAATTTTTATGACTTAGAAGCTAATATATATCCTCACCTATAAGACAAACAAAAAAGTAATTTAAGAACTTCACCATGGTAAAAGAAACTGACGAACTAAATTACACAGGACTATGTACATACATTGAAATTTTACAACCCTCAGTAACATGTACAACGGCAACTGCTGATTTGTAGTTTTGCGGTTATCATCTTTGTGTAGCGTCATGTATAGGCCACATCTTCAAACAAACTTCCTCTTTACTTATAGAACCAGTATTTTCTAAGAAAAATACTGTGATATACAAAGATAGATGGATAGACAACCGACATGACAAGTAGTTTTGAGTAGTTCTTAAGAAATGGGATATTTTGTCACTTTATTTATAAATCAGCAATTTTATCTTTTCAATAATATCTACGATCACTGCAACAAATACTTTGTTTGTTCTTTTTTTCAAGTACTTTGTAGACAATCATGTGAAACTTTTTTAATAAATACAAGTTCTATGTAAAGTTTGAATTCTCATAAGCGAACGTGCCATCGACAACCGAATTACAAGGCCGAAATTGACAACGTTTATACTTAAACCAATTCAATGACACAGCAATCGGCAAACGTTTTAGGGAACTTTTAATTACTATGAATAACGTGCCTACATTTCTAGCATTTTCGTATTTTATTCATATTTCAAATTCACGCTGTAAAGATATAAGTAACCACATTAAATTTACCTTATTAAGGTAATATAAATCTAGACAAGATACAATTAATTCATTAAATGTATTAACTAAGTATATTAACATTACCGAGAAAGATCGTACTTATTGAAATAACATTAGCAATGTGTATCAATGAAGTTCTAATGCTGAATGGTATTAATTAAAGCTTGTATTCAAGTTTTAATCACAGTTAATTACAGTGGAGGTGTGGTTAAATAATATCAATATTGCATTATATTAACACTGTAAAAAGAGGTTTAGGGTTTTCGACTACTTTGAGGTTTTATAACGTAATATAGTAAACAAAAATATTACTTCATTCCTATTCTAGAAAGAAAGAGAAAAGTTATATAATGTGCCATTCAACATAGTAATAGAACTTTAAAAATATTTTTAATTAGAATTAATTTCAACAAAATTTCTCAATTACTTATTATGATATGGGGTATTTTTGAAGAAGTCATTAAAAAATCTAAACAGTAGGATTCATCATCTCTACGGTACCCTTCATTGTGGAGAAAACTGACATACACTTGCCCCGTGTCTGAGTTTATCTATAATACTAGAATATACCCGCGATCTCATCCACGCTTGATTGTTCAAATCGCTCCCGGAAAAATTACAACGGGATAAAAATATCACACATTTTATTATATTAAATTTGCTATCAATCAGTAAAAAGTTCGGGGTACGTAAAGGCAACTGAGCCGATTTCAATGCGGTTTTCGCTGATCGACAGCTAATTCTTAGACTTAAAATTTGCGCTACTTTTTATTCCGGGAATCCCACGAGAATTTTTTTGGGAATGATTTAAAATGGCCAGATTAAAAAAACTAATTCCAATGGGATTTTTTTAACGATCGATAATAAGTTTATTGTAATAAAATGTATGATATTTTTTTATCTTTACTTACTTATTTACTTCAAGTCAAGCGTAGACGAAGTCGCGGACATATCCTAGTAATATATGTAATAATAGTATTATGATTACTTTATTGAGATTGTAAAACATCAAAGAGTAAACTGTATCGTGAGGTTCACAAAATATAATAAATGTCAATGAAATCTAGCAATTCATTTAAGATTAATTTTATAAGCTTGTTGAAATAACAGACATTTAAGAAATGCTGTTTTCAGATTCGAAAATTAAGCTTTTTAAAGAAAAAATTAAGTTTTGATACGAAAGCATGTTTAAATAAGATGAGAAGTCTTTAGTGCCTGATCTAGTTTACAATCTCGATTAACCCTTAAATTATTTTACAAGTTCATTTTATATCAGATTTTATCGCGACGGTTACACCTAATTAACAAAGTTTGAAACCGGTGGAGCGCGTGTTTATATTGATTCTTTTTTTTTTAATATTTCAATCACTTTCCAGTGGCTACATTCACAGCGCTCAGATTGAATCAGGAGGATGTCAATAGAGAAAAAAAAATGTGACGAGCCTGAGATGCGTGGCGAGTGGCGACATACTGGGTATCGACTAAACGTGAAGCTCTACTTCTGTGTGTGTAGTGTGCGTGCCGCTTTTTTACCATCATCTATTTGCGGAGAAGGCGGCACCTGGGGAACGACGGCGCTGGTGCTGTGAGAATCGACGGTCAGAGGGCCTAAAGGGGTCGTTTTCGCAGATTCATATAATAAACATGACAAGAATTAACATAAACTAGAACTTTATGCTATATTTTACAACTACCAGTATATCTAGATACGTGTCAATTTCATTAAGCAATTCTCCGAAGTCGACCGCTTTAGGCCCTCAGATGGTCTGCCGCAATATCCACTAAAACCCGTCGTATTCCTTCTATTCACCTATAGACAGAAATGAGGGAAATGGCAATCACCTCCCACGTATGCGCGTGACGGCCTCGTTCAACGGAACCGCAAGGCGCAAAGCATCCCGCGGCAACAGAACGAGGTGTGCGGAAGAACTGCGCTTTCCTCATCCATGGGCCTTAATTGCGGGCGGACCCTAGCCTCTGTGCTTGCTTTAATCTCTTTATCTTTAACTCTTTAAGCTTTACCCAGTCGACGTGGAGTAGAGTTCGCAACAACGGCTCGAGCTCCGGGGTAAAAGTGTTAAAGGGATATAGCGGGAATTAGCCTCACTGGAATTGCATCACATCTGTCCACAACTTCCAGCCACTCATTCATGTTTCTTCACTGTTCTCTTACGGTATTTTGAGCTTCCATGTAGTGAGTGATGAATCGCCGTGTTCCCATTTTATCCGTGTTCTTTGAACGTTGCAACGGGCGGACGTTCGTTGTATTCTTTAACGAGTTACAAATGAAATGTTTCAATTTCAATGTGTACTCAAAGTTAAATATATTCTTTACTCTATGTTCTACCAATCTGTTTCAAAGTTTATCCAATCTGGTGTTGCTTGAATCTATATTACCGTAATATTGCTTTCATTTTGGCTTCGCACGAATAAATTTCTAAGCCTGTATAAAGTACCAATTTCGAGAGATAAATATAACTTTAAATATTTCATAGGAAACCCTGAAAAATATTAATAACAATTTTATGAAATATTGTAACAATGGTTGATTTGTCATGTTCAGTCAATCTTTACACTCAAAGAGGTCGCAGAAACCTCTTAAAAATCTCTAGCCTTGATAACATCATAAAGCGGTATAAACACGTGTACAATAGAATAAAAAGGTAAGTGTTTCAGCTATTCATTCATTCTAATTTTAGGTATTACGTTCTTATTTCTTATACTTACTTACTTATCTTTAGTTTTATTTAAGAAATGGACCATCGTAATTCATAAATGTGTCGTCTAAAAGAAAACTAAACATGTTAACAAATGTAAAATAGATCATAAACCACTATCGTAGTGAAGAGTTCCCAAGATGCTGGCCTGGCCGTATTTCCACGTTTTATGGCAACGCTAATACGTTGTCCAAAATAGACATTAGCCCTTTGTTCACAGAAAATCTCCGTCAACCGCAACAAAAAGACACGATAGAGATCATAAAGGCTTATGTTTACTTATCACCAGATATAGTTAGATATAACGCCACAAACAATGCGTTATGCTGCCAAAAATAGTAAATGATCACCAAAATTAAAACCCCGTTTTTAAAGTAGTTTTATTTACGTAGTAATAGCGCATTAATTTACTCATTAAAATTTGGTGATCGTTGAGTGTTTGATCTTTGAATACAATTTTTAGTGCAGTCAAGACTAAAACTGCTAAAAGCATTGTAATTCTTGAACTTACTTTTTTGGTACATGTTTCGTTTTGTCAGTGTTTGGTATGTTTTTTGGTAAGAGAGCTCTGGGTCTCTAAGTATCTTTTGGTGCTCAGAATATTTGTTGCTATTATAAAACTCTGGCCAACCCAGTACAATTGGAACTCGTTGTTAGGAACTCTTTCGTATTTTTATTCTTAATTTATATTTAGATATAAGATAATAACGGTTTTGTTTATCCTGACCATGTATATAGTTACCGAAAATACATGATTTTTACCATCGTTGTCCAGCGTATTACTTCAATATTCTATCTAAATTCATACAGTCCCAAACACTCGTATCTACGGTGCTTTGAGATTTCTTAGTTGCAGCTGCCGCGGTGATCATGGCAATGTATGAACAATGGGAAGTGTACATCTTTTATGTTTATACAGCTTACCTAAATTTAAAATGACATGCTCCTTTATCATATTACTAACGTTCAAATAATCAGAGGCACAATATTCCTTCTTAATTGTAATTTCTTCATCAATTCCTTTTCAGTGAAGCTCACCTTAATGTACAGTCGTGGTATGAAAATGTTCGCCAGTTTTCAAATGGATTCATTTAACGTTCCGCGAGTATATGTTACCTTTTCAAACTAAGTCACAGAACGGACTGTTCCACAGAAAATTATGTTTAACTGTTTAACAGTAAAGTTTAAAATTACTTAGGACTTAGATCAAAGATGTTTAATTTCCTATCTTTTCTAAGAAGATTGTTTAGAGATGTAAAACCTTTTTATTGGTTTTAATATTTATGATAAGCGTAATGATTATATCCTCATTGTGTCTGATGATTAAAACTATTGTTAATCTCAATGTCTATCATTGTCAACATTGCAATTTTCTTTTTTCACGTTTCTATATTTTATAAACGTATCATTTATTAAAATGTTGGCAGTATTGTTTCTTGTAGTCGTACAAGCAAAAGTCGACTTTTAGGTCTCGAACCTTTTCATTCCGCGACTGTACTTATTTCATTTAATTGTGTTACGTTTGGATAAAAATCGTTATCATTACTCCTGCCACCTGACACCGATAGTATATAAAAATATAATAGCGGTTAAAGTAGTTTTCGATACGCAAGCTTAAGAAAACACTAAACCCTAAAAACTATAGGTAAATAGATATAGAATACGTGTATACATTTTTCGATATAAAGGCCACTATTCTTGTTCCTAACCAAACATTGCAAATTTTTAACATTACATTACGCAACATTTTTAATATGTTTTTTTTAAATCGGAGGACTCTCTCTATGAGGAACTAAAGAAAATCATATTACATTTATAAAATTGGGAAGAATATTAAATCAACCTTGTCATATAACATAAATAAGATTACATAACCAATAACTTAGAGTAATTTAAAGGCAGTTAAAAACATCCCAAATAACTGCTATTCAAATATACCTTTTTATCCCTTAATTAAAAGAAAAGTAATTACATTCCTAATGGAAAGTAATTTCATGCCTTACAGCCCTATAATTAAAAGGGGCTTTTTAGATCTGATAAGAAATATTTCTAATGTGTTAGGTAGTATATTCCTCGAGTCAAAGATAAATGTGCTTAAAAGGCATATAATTTAACACGTTTGGTACTCAAACAAAGGGACGTCGTCTGCCATGAATTTATTGCAATGAGGTGTTTTGTCGGTCACGCTGTTCAGGATATTGATAGGCGAAAAAAATCGATCATAGTTTCAAAAAGTTATAATAATAAAAACGGCCAAGTGCATATCTGTCCACACAACGCAGGGTTTCGTAAACGGGACGAACCGAATTATTTATTATATGGCTACGGAATCCAAAAAAATATTTTAACGAAAATATCATATAGCTCGAAGACCATTTAACGAATATGATTGAGATCAATTGCTGTTTAAAATATTTTATCCCAATCGACTTGAATTTTCTGGAATTTTATCCTTTACTTCAAAATTTAGAAGTGGAACAGATTTTTTAGATATTTCCAAAAAACTATCATACCATAGATATATGGGTCTATATACATAAGAATTAATTGCAAAATGTGTTGGTAAGCGCATAACTCAACAACGCCTGGACCAATTTGGCCAATGCTTTTTTTAAATGTTCATTGAAGTCCAAGGGTGGTTTTTACGGCGAGAAAAATTCGAATAATTGCCGGGAAAACCCTAAAAACAGCTCTTTTCTTTTTCCCATACAAACTTTTTCTAACTAAAATGTAGAGTCAATTTGAACTTTATTGCTATTCAATAAAGTTCATATTAAATTACAAGCTTTCACTGTTGTCTAAGCAATGTAGGTATGTTCCTAACGCTAAAGAGTCACTTTGCACTTTATTACCGCGGCACAAAGTTCAAATTCAATCATACCTATCAAAACAGTGTGCGTGTGCGCGTTGGAGGATCTAACGTCGCGTGCCGAAACTAAAACAAAAGAAATAATATCGCGAAGACGACCAATTTGAAAATCACTACTAATGATCTATAGCTCTTACATTTTGTGACTATTCAAATGAACCTGCAACATTTCGAAGAACTCTGCAATGGCAAAGGTTTTGCAGCAATGTGCATAACCTTTAATTATAAGTTATGGCAGTGTCAGTAACCTGTCGTTTAAGTTTACGACTTTGTTGGTTTTCAAACAATTTGTAATGTTTCAAACGCGGCGTGGTTTACTATTTTCAACTTCTATATACGGTGGTTACGTTTTCAACCGGCGGCGTTTCACATATATTTAATTTTACGAGCGTATTAAATGTGCTAAAAGCGGATAGAATGGAAGGAAGCGGTTATTTCTTGATATATAAAAATGAATGTTTGTCTGTATGTCCTTTATAGAATCGTAAACTATACATTTGATCATGTGATGATCTTTAGCAAAGTTGTTGTGCATGAGTCAAAGAAGGTTTACGAGTTGGTTCACAATTGGGCCCGGTAGGTGGTGCTGCTGTCGGCATATCGATTGAAGCTTTTCCGGGCAGGACGACGTCTGCCGGGACAGCTAGTTAGCTTATACAACAAAGTCATTACAAGTCATCGTTACGATCTTAGAAACACTGACTAACTATATCCTAAAATTTTAAAATCAACTTCGATAAATATTATCTAATAGTACACACAGTTCAACCGAATCGAATGGAGCAGTACTAATATAATATAGTACCTGACATCTGTGCGCAAGCCATTTACCGGGCTCCACAGCTCTGCCTATCACTGGCTAACAAATGCCTGGAGATGGGGCACTTCCCGGTTGCCTGGAAACAAGCGACTGTCGTCGTTCTCAGGAAATCGGGAAAGGCCTCATATACTGAACCTAAATCTTACAAGCCCATAGGCTTGTTGCCAATGATGGGCAAAGTCCTGGAGAGACTAATAATAACTAGACTGACATGGCACCTTGTCCCCAGGCTATGCGACCGGCAGTACGGATTCTTGCCACAGAAAGGCACAGAGGACTCCCTCTATGATCTAGTGAACTATATACGCGGAAAGCTGGTACAAAAAAAGATAATCACAGTCGTTTCACTAGACATAGAGGGAGCATTCGACAGCGCATGGTGGCTAGTGATAAGGGTCCGTCTAGCCGAGGAAAACTGCCCAGGAAACATCCTGAGGATACTGGGCAGTTATCTGAACAATAGGAGCATCAAGCTTAGATATGCTGGGGAGGAGGTGACGCGGTCAACGACCAAACGCTGCGTACAGGGGTCAATCGAAGGGCCCATACTTTGGAATCTATTACTGGACCCGCTGCTGAAGGGAATGCTCCAGCGTGGCGACTACTGCCAGGCTTTCGCCGATGACGTCGTGCTGGTATTTGACGGAGTCACTGGACAAGAGATAGAGATGCAGGCTAATTCCACGCTCTCCTATTTTCAGGGTTGGGGTGTCAAAAACAAACTTAAGTTCGCGCCGCACAAAACGTGCGCCATGATCCTCACAAATAAACTAAAATTTGACACTCCAAGACTGAGCATGGGAGGCGTGGACATAGCTATGACTCCCGAGATCAAGATCCTAGGTTTGACGATAGATAAAAGTTAACATTTAATACTCATACACGGAATGTCTGTAGGAAGGCACTAAATCTATATAAACAATTATCTCGAGCAGCAAAAGTCACCTGGGCTCTTAATCCCAAGATCATACGCACAATTTACACAGTGGTTCTGGAGCCAATTGTCATGTACGCAGCGAGCGTCTGGGCTCCGGCCACCAGGAAGTTGGGTGTACGTAAGCAGCTAAACATAGTAGACAGGAGCTTTGCTCAAAAACTATGTCGTGGTTACCGCACAATCTCGCTGAACTTGGCGCTGGTATTGGCTGGGGTACTCCCACTTGATCTCAGAATACAGAGATCAAGGGGGGGATACGCCAGCCGCCAGCGTTTGAGGACAGCGAAATTGAAGCGAGAGTTGCTTACGTACAAAAACACCCCATCCGGCCGAGTGTATAGCGTTGGATTTCGATTGCCTGGAAGACCAGGGGCAGGGAGATGCGCAACGTCGACAGGCAGTGCGCATCTTCACGGATGGCAGCTTGATTGATCGGCAAGTCGGAGCCTCATTATCCTTTTGGAATAATGAGGCCGAGACAAAATGCCGGAAGCTCAAACTGGCATCCTACTGCACGTTCTACCAGGCGGAAATGTTCGCTATACATGAGGCAACGGTGGAGATCCTGGGGAGCCCAGGAAGAAGCTTTGGCATTTACAGTGACAGCAGATCGGTATTGCAAGCGCTGTGTAATTGGGGCTCCGTCAACCCCCTAGCAGTCGACGCTCCGCGAAATATAGCAGCTAGTCGCAAGGAGGGTAAGGAGGTCAGTCTCTTTTGGGTGAAGGCCCACGTGGACATCAGGGAGAATGATCGGGCGGACGAGTTGGCCAAGTCGGCCGCACTTTCATTGAAAGTGCGACCGCACTATGACTAACTTCCGGTTTCATTCGCCAAACGGCAGATCCGTCTCGAAACCGTTGGCGAATGGAACCAGAGGTATTGTCAAGAGTCAACTGCGTCCGTGACCAAGCTCTTTGTCCCTGATGTTGCGGGGGCATTCAGGCAGAGGAGATTGATAAGGATATCGGGGGTGCACGCGCAACTATTTACGGGGCACGGAGGGTTCTCCGAATACCTGAACCGGTTCGGGTTGAAGGAGAACCCTTCGTGCATTTGTGATGACAACAGTATCGAAACTGTACCGCACTTGATATTTTACTGTCCAGTGCACGCCCGAATGAGGAGCAACCTCGAGGTTAAAATAGGGACAGCCGTGAAGTATGAAAACATGCATGAACTGATGAGCAAAAGACACTTGGATGATTTCATAAATTATTGTATTGAAATAGTAAATATTGTAACAAAGCGTAATAAGGATAAATAAATACATGTTAAATATATATTATAAGAATATATATAAAAAACTGTAATATAGAAAGCTATAACGACAGAAACCATACTAGATGTAAATACATAGTAAAAATAAAAATAGAGATAGTAAAGTAGAATGTAACTAGAAAATACAAACAGTAAAATAAAAATAGTAGTGTAAAAGTAGTAACAAGAAGGGTCGATAACAATGTAGAAAAGTGTAGAAGAAAATAGTAGTAAAATATTGTAAACATAATTAGTAATAAATAAGAAAATGTAACCATAGAATATAAGAATAAAAAAATAAAAAAAAATGAAAAGAATAAAGAAAATAAAAAGAATAAAAAAGATAAAAAATAACAACAAGAGCAAGCAAATACCCTGACATATTGTGTTTGTCAGGATCGAGGAGAAAAAAAAAATATAGTACCTATAGGGCGAAATTCAATAACATTAAATGAATCAATTTTATGTTTACATGGATCATTTTGGTTACTTCATTCAAATTGAAGGCCAGAAGTGTACCGTGTAATATCAGCACAGGATAATTCCCAAAAGGATTGTTTTTATATAAAGTTCTAATAGACTACTCAAAAACCCTATTTCAGAAATAGTCATTATTTAGCCCATTTACAGTGTACAGGTGTACAGAGTATTTATATTACTTTCCCAATTATACGTTAATCCTGTAGTAGTTGATAAGCGTGAAAACCCACATAGATTTGAATAAGTGAGGCCATGAAAGAAGGTGCTAGGTATAAAAATTGCCTAAATAATAAATTAGACGAATACTTAGCGGTTCGTGCACAACGCAGGGTTCCGTAGAGTCAAAAAGTCATTAAAGAACATCTAAGTATACAGAAAGAAAATGTTTATTTGAAGAAATAATGACATGCTTAGGAAAAAATAGCATATTTTGAGAAATACCTTTATTCAAGATCTGACATCACTATGTACCATGAAACAAAATTCAATCCTTGGTTACATGTATAGCGGCCAACATTAGTTTTTATTTATTTCCTGATTTCAATACGTAATTTCATTGCACTAAATGTACTATGTACACCTTCATGTAAAATTTAATTTATGTAGACCCTTGTGTGTAGGTTAAATGTGGTGGAGCCATGCTGGAATAATTATTTCAATTTCAGCTCTTAGGGCCAACTCGATCCGTGTGATACCATGCTTTTACAGAATATCGGTATAAAACGGTTAGCCTTGAGCTAATGCGGCCTAGTGCACTGAGTGAGAATTCCGATGGCCTACTTCTCCTATTTTTTTAACGAGGGGAAATCTGTGGCCTCTTCCACTGCTTGAGTGGAGGCTCTCCCCTGCCCCTACCCAAACTTCTTCAATAGCCCCTCTATCTTATTCCTTCTGTCTAATCCCTCTGTTCTATCTCTTTTATCCCACCACATCTATCCCAACCTAAAGGTTGGCAAAGCGTTTGCTTCGCCCCCTTCAATTAGATGGGCCGTGTGTCTGCCAGACTGCCAGATGCCGTTACCCAATTTCGCAATAAAAAAATACTAAAATGAAATTGTGTGTGTGTGTGTGTGCAGTTCACACGCAGTAGAAGTGAAACATCAAAGAGTATCATATACTCACAAATAATCGTTATCTAACTTTAAATAATATAAATATAATTCCTTTAGCCTACATCTATCAACATACTATAATTCAAAATAAATGTCTTAGGTCTCACTTTCAATTTCTCACTGTTTTAGTCCAAAAAATATTATTATCAGTTTTATTTCGGTCCAAATTAGACCTATATTTAATCATCGGTCTTATTGACTCTTTAATCTGTGCTGCACAATGTAAAACTCGTACCTCATTCTCTCGCAGGCTTAATCCTATAAGATTTATCTCTTTATAAGTATATGGCGCCGACTTCGAGATGTTGTAGAAAAAAGTCGGTAAATATTTATTTTTTGGTTTTTATAGTGCACTCGGTTTTGTTTTTGTTAAAAAAAAAATACTTTTACATGCGCAAATACTTAAATAGCTTTAGAAATAATATATTAAGCACATGTAGAAATTGTATAACTGGCATGCCTATTCAAATTTGCCATCTCACTCTTCGGTGTATATGCTCTTCAACAAGGGCTGCTCTCGATTTCCTTGCGATCCATTAATCAGATCCTGACTTGGTGACTATGGGACCACCTCAGGAGTATTATACACTTACGAATAAAAAAACAAAATTGATCCACTAGTGACGGAGAAAACGCGAACCATGCCTAAATAAAAATTAAGCGTCTGTAGAAAGTGTATTTATTACTGGCACGCGTATATATTTTTTTTCCGAAAAATGTAGGCGCACGGCGTTTTTAAATAATAACAGCTATTCTCAATTTCCCTGGAATACACTCATCACATCCTGACTTGGTGACCATGGGACTACCTCGGAAGTATACACTTACGAGTAAATAAAAATATTTGTAAATCGGTTTATAGTTGACGGAGATATCATGTTACGAACAAGCTGATTGATAATTTTCGGTTGTTTCTGTAATTCCTTGTAATCTATTCATAGATCCTGACATAGTGACAACGGGACCAATTCGGGAATATGACATTTCGATTTTGAAAACTCGGTCCAGTATATTCCCATAAAACTATATTCAAACCAGATAAATAGAAAATATTGATTATATACTTAATTAGATGAAACCAGAAGCCAAGTTTTAATACTTCTTAATTATTTCCTTATCAAAAATGTCAATTGTTTAGGATTTAAGGCGCCTATTTTCAGCAGAATATTTTTGACAGTCTACAAACACTTATAAAAGTATCATATTATTACTTACTTTTAAAGTTTCTGTTCTCAACAATTGCTTTTCAAGAGACCTAATCTTCTTCGTTTACGCTATATTGAAAAACAAATTCAACAATAGCTGGTAACTATTGTGCATTGTTTATTATTAAATCAAATTAGAGCTCTTAATTCATACATCAACGAAATTTTTCAAAAACTTAGGCAAATGAGTGTAGGGAAAATTAAACTTGTTTGATTTCATTGATTGATTTAAGTTGACTTGATTTACTGGTATAATTCCTGTTCAATTAGGACAATAAAGTCGAACTTTGGTGTTAGACGTATAGGGTTTAGGATCTAAAATATTAATTTGTATATTTTTTTTCAAAGTGTAACCTGTAGGTTCAAGATGAATGCTTAACAGCATGGCGCTTTTAGTAATCTACGGGTGGCGCATATATGTAAGTACCTACGTCCAATTCCGCCATTGAACAGAGATAGAATTTATAAGTATTATTTGGTAGTAATAAAAGCACAAAACCATTGAATTAAATCCAAAGAAAACTTGATACTCTAATTATACCGGACTTAATAAACAAACAATAAAATTTCAAAGACCACAAGATTCCTTTTCAACAGTATTATAATATAAGGAATAAAGGTATATTGCTATTGTTTGATTAAATTTTCCCGTGTTCAAACAATAGGTAATTTTGTTATTTGGCGTTGACATCGATAAGAACTGAACTGTTTAACTGAGTTTTTTTTTGAGCAAGTACATATATATAGCAGACTCATTGCTCTCATTTTTATTCAGGAGTTGAAACTTTCAAATGTGTAGAAATTTGAAATAATAACACGCGCAAAACTGGAGAAAATGAATTAAAGAACTAGTTATCAAGATATCAATAAAATTAATAAATTATGGTTGTTGGCTAGCGGCCTCTTCACATCTGTCTCAGGCAGTATCGTAGCGGTGAAGAGTACTCTAACAAGGCTTGCACCTTATAAGGTTTATTTATTATAAGCAATGAACCATGATTATTTGCAGTATATAAGCCGTCCTATTATTGTTGCTGCCCTATGCTCCTTTCGTCCGTTCCTCTTGCAGAAATGAAATGCCAAGCAGCGTGAGAGCGACGAAGTGATTATAGGCTGCTCTCATGTACATTTGCTGCAGAGCAGGTCAGGTTAAAAAAAGCGCCAAAAACGTCTACAAGGTCGGCAACATACCTCTTATAGTACAAGTACCTTAATGAAGTTCTCGTTAAAATAAAATGTAGTCCTAAATACACGACCACACACTCGTGTAAAGTATTTCGCGATGAGCTCATTGTAGACAGACACCTCGAGTATTCTGATTTGGACGGAAATACCGATAACAATCGGAAGTCACCCGAGACCGAAGCCAACGACATAAGTAGCGCGAAACGAAGGCAAGCGCCTCTCTACACTCTCGTCTTCAATCAACTTCATGCAGTTGCCTGTTTGTCCACTTGTCTGTTCAAATATAATAAAAGTAATCAATAATAAAACCATATTAAATGACATTAGAAGGCCACCATATAAGTTATAAGTATGTTAACATGAAGGTTTCAGGCTTGATGTAAATAAACTTCAATATACAAATATTTGCACTTGATAATATAACGGCCTGGCCACAGATTCAAGCTTAGCGACGAGGGACCCTAACTTTGGTTCCTGTCGCCCGTCGCGTCGCCCTTAACTGTCGCTCACGGCGTCAACTCCGTAGTCAGACTATTTCGTTTCATAATAAATAATATGAGAACTCCTACGAGTTCTCATATTATTATGAAACGAAATAGTCGATAAGTACTATGAATGTTATTCGAGCAATATCGATATTAAACCATCGATCTAAAACCTTGCGATAAGATAGGATTTTAGCAGGCTGAATACTGATTACAATTATTTCTAGATGAATATTTTGATTTTTTTTAAAAGGAGCTGTAATGTTAACTGTTTAGTGAAATGTAAAGTTTGTAAATATAAATGTAAAAAATATCCTGTTATTAAAAACTTTCAATTTTTAGAGTCCAGCTTTTGCCTAGTGCCTATTTCCTTAAAGACTATTGTAGAACGTAAATTTTCATGATACTGGACATCGAGTCGTAGTCCCACAAACAGTGCAAAACCATGTTTAAAAATAAACATTTTGCACAAATACTATTCAGTAACTGAGGCTTAACGAATCAACAATACTGCGTCCATGGGATGCTGTGAAAAACACAATAAGAAAATACTTGTTACACCAAACAGCGTTATATTGTGACTACTGTTTAGTTGATAAACGCGTACCGCGCGCGATGCTCGTGCTCGTGCCCAATCTAGCGCACGGCTATCTCAGCCTGCTCCACAGTCCTATCAAACGATCCTTTTCACGGTGATATTACCCACCGAGTTTCATTTCACTTCGACCCCATAAAGAGGAATTTGTTTTAATACGGCGAACCCGATATAAAACTATCAGTCAGGAACATATTGCAAAGATCCTACTAGGATATCACGGATTGTGGGGATTACTTTCAACTCAAGGTAGATTTAAATATATTACCTACATATCGTTTACATATTATACATTATGTATTTGTGATACGGGTTAGAGGAGTGCATCCTTCGAATATTTATCACAGCTGGGATATTTATGGATTTATACAACTATATGCGTTTTGTAAACATTGTTAACAATCTCGTTTTTTTTTGGGTTCCGTAACCAAAAAGCATAAACGAAATACTTATTAATTCGTCGTCTCCGTCCATCCGTCTATATATCTGTCTGTCTAGGTATATCTCAACTATTTTTCCTAAAATTTATTCGTACAGAAACGAAGCAATAATACTAATTCCTGCGAGGGGCTTCCTGTAGTATAAGGCGACAAAATAACCTACAGCTAGGTGGGAGGTTATTTTACCGTCTGGATGGGCACCAGCCCTGGTCTAGAGCATGTCGCCATAACAATCTCGTTTTCCGACTAGATTCCAATCCCCCCTTCGAGACCGGCAACATATTGGCAGCATCTATTGGTGTTGCAAATGTCTATAGGCGACGTTGCCGCTTTCCATCAGGTAGACCGTTAAGCCTGTCTACTGTATTCCAGGTATAAAAAAATCATCATTCTAATTTCAAATTTCGGTTGCGTTCAGAAAAATTATAGATAATTGAAGTAAATCTTGAAACTACTTTCGAAAAATTTGTTTTGAATTAATTACTATATAATAATTTTGGGAGACTTACACGCCTTTTTATGGTTACGTAATGAAATAGAAAAAATAGCGAATTTTCCTTAACACTACAAAACCTACATCGACGACATGCACTTGACAGATTAAAAAAAAGTGCTTTTAGGCATGCCCAATACATCATTGATGATGACTATAATTAAATAAGTACCAAGGCTTGTTTACCACCTGAATTTATTATTCGCCTTGTTGCAAACAAAATTACGGCTGGTTTAGAAATTCTTCAATAAATCATTTTATCTGTTCAAATAATGTTAAAATTCGTATCCGACCGACCTTGTAAAGAATCAAGTACAAACTTTGTGATTAACCATTCCATCTTATGAGCAAAAAACAATGTAAACAATTACCTTAGTGTTAGCATCACCAAAGGTATAATTAGTGTAATCTGTGAATAATTTAGGCATAGGCTTCTAAGTTCATTGAAGCCAGAGATCCTAATTCTTAACACATGAAAATTAAAGCCAGTATTCTTTAGGTTATAATAATCCGTCAAAATTGAAAAGTATTTGCAATTCTATGAAGCGCCATAAGGTCGTGCGGCCTCGAATTTTCTGATTATGTAGTATGCGGCGTCGCTCTAAAAATCTCTATGCTACAGCTCCAGACGTTTAAGCGGCTTTTACACGTGCCCATTACATTATAATAAGTGATCATTACCGGTTAAAGATGTAATTCTTACATACGAGAGTAATGTTCAAATATATGTTTGTTTCGTATTTAGAAAAAAAAATGCAACAATATATTTTTAAATTCCTATTTCACAATTAGCCCTCAAATGTTTCACTGCTGGTATCTGACCTCCCTTTTGTTTTGTCGAGGTGTAATCTTTTATAGGGTCTGACCACCGCGCGGGGACCATGATGGGGAAGTGTAAAACTCCCTCAGCTAGACCCATTCCAGTCAAAAACAACCACCGAAAAACCCCGGTGTTCCCTTTAAGTAGCTCCCATACCACTGGCATTCGTCTGTAATGTAACGTTACTGCGAAGCGTAGTTAAGCGAAGAGGGAGAACTGAGCAGTACAGTGCGCAACCTGTAATGATACAACCTGTAATATTTTGATACAACTTGTAACACAACGACCGCTCCGTCTGACATTGTGGAATCAACTAAATGTTCAAAATCGAATCATAAATGTTTCATTACAGGCGAATGTTCGTCAGTCAGGGAGACAGTATTGTACCGTAATGCTCAAAATCGAATCATATATGTTACATTACAAGCGCATGCTCGCGGTGAGCGGTGAGCACCTTTATCGTTCTTGGCAGGGTCGTGTGAATTCGGCATTTGCCGCTTCCTATATCTTACAGACCGTTCAACTGCTTTACTATCTAAAATGCTACATAAGCTGTGTACAAGTAATGTTAAAATTCAACCGGTGGTAAGGCTAGTGAGTAATTAGTAAGATATAGAAACCGGCCATTAACCAACTCCACGAAGTCTAGCAGAGCTTGGACCTCCCAATTTTAGAGGAATGGAACTTTCACGCTCTTCCAATGCAGATATCACACAACCTATTAGGGTTGTATGAAATCTGCTTAAGGACAGGAACGTCGATATTAATCGACGTACAGGTTTCCTGGCGATGTTTCTCTTTTATTTCACCTTCTTTGGGATCGGCACAATCATGATATATTTTTCTTCAATACTCCTTCACTGTCAACACATTTTATTTGTAACTAGCTGACCCGGCAAACTTCGTACCGCCTCAAAATCATTTTTTTCATATTTGCTCATCTTTTAAACCTACCTTGGACTTCCACAAATAATTCATAACCAAAATTAGCCAAAACAATCCAGCCGTTCTTGAGTTTTAGCGAGACTAACGAGCAGCAATTGATTTTTATATATTAGGTTGGGGAAAAAGTTTCTTCGCATTTTATATAAAATTTCAAAAGGTTTTTTTATTAAGTTTATTTACATTTGACTAAAGTATGTAGGTGCCATTTTGTTGGATAACTTTTTGCCATCTTGTAACTATTTAAAAAAACTGCGACAAGTGGTTTTGGCAGTCCTCTCGTGATGTTAACCTGACACTGCCTAAGGAATTCTGCAGAGACCGAAACAGGTGAAAATCTGAAGTTGCAAGGTCAGGACTATACGGCGGATGCATTAACACCTCCCAGCCAAGCTCTCGTAATTTTTGCTGAGTGGCTAAAGATGTGTGAGGGCTAGCGTTATCATGGTGAAAAACCACACCCCTTCTGTTGATTAATTCCGGCCGCTTTCTCTCAACTTTTTGGTTTAATCTCATCAGTTGTTCATAGTACAGTTCAGAATCGATGGTCCTGCCTGGCGGTAACAGCTCATAATGAATGATGCCCTTCCAATCCCACCATACACACAGCATCACCTTGTTGCGAGTTAACCCGGGTTTCGCTACAGTCTGTGAAGCCTGACCGGTCTTTGACCACGATCTTTTTCGCACGTTCTAGTCGTACGTGATCCACTTTTCATCACCAGTTATCAGCTTCTTCAAAAATAGTTCGGTTTCATTACGTCGTAATAAAGAATCACAAATGAGTACACGGTTCAAAAGGTTTCTTTCAGTGAGCTCAAGAGGCACCCAAATATCGAGCTTTATTGTGTACCCAGCTTTTTCAAATGCGCCAAAACCGTTTTGTGGTCAATTCCCAGTTCTCCAGCTACATCGTAACTACTATTATGCCGATCTTGCTCCACTTTTTCAAAAATTGCATCAATTTTGTTAGTAACAGGGCGACCAGAGCGACGTGCATCTTTGATATCAAAATTTCCGAATTGAAAACGCTTAAACCAAATTTGCGCTACTCTCACAGATACTGCATTAGGTCCATAAACATTACAATTTTTTTTCGCGGCTTTTGTTACAATTTTACCTTTTTTGTAGTAAAATTTTAAAATGTATCAAATTTCTTCATTAGATTCACTCATTTTAACAATAAGAAAAACAAATGAAAATCACACATTTTCCTAATTTGAATTTGGAATTGTCTTTTTTAAAATTAAAACTTTTTAATGATACCAAAACCAGCCAGATACAAATGGTATATAGCCAAAGAGATCTAATTACAAGTTCATACATACTATATGCGAAAAGACTTTTTCCCCAACCTATTATAAGATATATTGCTATTGTTTGATTAAATTTTCTAGTGTTCAAACAATAGGTATTTTCGTAATTTGGCGTTGACGTCGATAAGTACTGAACTGTTCAACTAGAGGCTAGAAAATTGCCAGCAACCTGTGACTGTGAATTTGATGTACTTATTATTATTACCAATAAATATTATATTGTGCGATTTAAATTTGATTGGTTAATAAGATGGTTTTTGTGGTATCTGTATTGTACCATTTTAGGGCTCCTTAGTAATTTTGGGATGAACGGAATCCTTATAAAATCGTCATGTCCGCCCGTCTGTCTTTTCTCAGATAGTATTAAGTCTATGTGGATGAAGTTCTATAGCAATATGTAATGTATCTTTATACTATACAATGCTCTCTTGAAATTGTGATCAAAATACAGATTAAGGATAGCTGCTGTTCACGTAACTGAAACTTTAAATCTCTATTAACATTTAAGGACATGGTCAGGAAATACCATCTGCAATATAATGACTTAGTAATTTTGTATAATTGCATAAAACTGTATGTTTATTATGTTATATTAAAATGTAAGTAATCCTAAAATAATTATGTATACCACCATCGCCACTCCTAATCAACAAAATCCATGTGTGGAAGAGATCGCATTTTCGCGATAAGACCGCCCTTTGTACACAATTAGAATAATATTAGTTCGTCAGTTTTCTGTAATAGTGGTCATAAAGTGTTATCTATCTATCTATCAATCTAAAAGTGTTTTTAATAATCGCGTATCAGTAGCCAGATGCTGAAAAAAAATTATATTGTTCCTAAATGACTATATTTACTTAAGTCAACAACAATGTTGAAAATTACCTTCCAAAGACGTAAAAAATCTGAACAACTTCCAATGAGTCCTTTTTGAGAAATGGGGTAATTTTGCATACATGCTTTTTATGGGTCAGTAGCCAAATGACGAATATAATAGTTGTTTATTCTACAGAATCTTTTATGATTTATTGACTGCCGGCCCACTTACCTAATTTTATTTTAGTAGGTACTACTTGCCTTGTTTTTCATGTCTAGAAATCCCTTTTCGTGTTTCTGAGCGCAATACGCTCTGTAAAGATTGAAAATCACGCCATTTGAATGGAGACGGGTGCTTTACTCATTGTGTCGCTATGACTTTTGTACTTATTGTTAGTACAAGTCGTGGTGGCTTAATGTCTAAGTTATAATTGGTAAAAGTTATAATTGGGACCAAACTCCCCGTATTTGCAGGGTTATAAGTGTATGTGAGTTTCGATTGCGGTATTTGTCCATTAAGCTCGTGGTACGGGTACCAAAATGAAAAGAACTTTAAATACCTTTATAAATCTAAATAAAACGGGTAAAATGTGTTGGTACACTTTAAATAAAACGAGAAATACATTGTGCAGCTAATCGCATAACAAATAAATAGATTTACTGCCAGTTTTTAAGAACTCTGTAATTTATTTATTTTTTTATCTGTTTTTTACTGAGCTAGGTTACTCTATTAAATTACTTGTACCTGTATAATATTCCGTAAACATTTATATCATTTGATCAAATCCATTATCGTTGCGTTGGGAGACAACGATGATGATGTTTCTTCCTCTGTGACCTTCAGAAGCAATGGAAAGGGGCCATGAGGTAGAGTCTCCCCGGCTTTAACCGGTGGGCAACTACTCGTTAGTGACTCAGTTCATAACTGTAGATACATTTCCGCCTGTTGTGTCCTATCAAAATATCTCCTTAGCCAATCTGTGGCTTGCGATGTCCTTCGCAAGTTTTGGGTTGACTTGTGACCGCATATCTTATTGCATAGACATAAAATAAATATTTACACTGGCCTATGTGGTTGATTAGTTCACAGTGCAGTGCAGCGCAGAGGCTTCGGGTTCGAGTCCTGGTATGGTAAATTCCATAAACAAACTTTCTGATTTTTCTATATTCTGAGTATCTGGAATCGACCCTAGAGTGGTCCAGATATCCCTAAGTGACGCTTGTCTTGTGAACAATATAACCGATAACACAAGCGTAACTGGTCTAAATTGGGGACATACGGACACTCTTGTATAGACCACCAAGCTATCAATCAATCAACAAGGATCTTTGTATACGTTTAAGCTAATGTAACTAAATACAAACAAATATATGATATTTCTTCTATCATCGGAAGCTTGTGTGTAGCGTCGGCCGTCGGGAGTCCCACATACCCCTCGGGAACCTCCCCGGCGCCCGAGGGTATGCGCAAACGCAATCCGCCAGAGTTAACAAAAAAAATTACCAATAAGTCTGTAACACACGCGCCCACTTCACGTGGCTGCTTCCCGCATTTACGGCCTTGATATAGGTGCCCATGTCCCCGAGGGCGGCCGCTTACGGCCATGCATCTACGGCAGTTAAGTTCATATTGCATCCTCCGACAAGTTAAAACTGTATAAGTCGTTAAAGTATAGTAAGTTGAGAGCAGGCTATCTTATATCCTTATACAGTTACATAATTAATTAGTAAGACAGTTATCATTTATCAAGAAAATATCCATTAAAATCAATTTACTTATCTTTCAGTACTTGCAGTACTTGCAATAGATGCAATAAATTTAAAATGGATTTGAAATGAATAACTTTTTATTTAACAAATTAGAACGTACAATGTTTCGAACCTTTAAAAATCACCCAAGCAAGCATTCGCCTGTGCTACATGTCATAATATATTATATTTTCGAAACTTATTAAAATTAATTTTCATTTTTCATATTCTGAAAGTACGCTTGGAGTTACCTGATCACAGTGATGAAAACAGTATTTTTCGTCACTGGAAAATAATCAAATGCTTTGAATTCACAACTTTATAGTCGCTTTATCCATTTAAATACTTTGCTTCAGTATAACTAGTTGAACTAACTGCTGAATTTAAGAATGTAATAAGTGTTTCAGATTTAATTATTCCACCCGGGATAGTACGAGAGTATACCCGAGCCTAGAAATATACAAATTATCTTAACTTATTCACTTCCAATTTCATATTAAATTGAAATTCCACAGACGTTGTCTGTGTAAAAATTAAAGTACAATATAAAGTGTAGGTATGGTATTACATTAATTTTACAGTATTAATATAGTTATTGAAATATAAATTAGATATACCCAAATAACTGCTATTTAGTACACGATGTCTAATCATAAAGGTCAGTTTTAGACTTTTTGTCTATGTCTAAAAGATTGCCTCTAGTGAACTCCAAAACTAGATACATATATACACCCTCTATCAAATTTCATCTGTATATGTCCATTAGTTTCCGTGAGTAAATAACTATAACATAACGGACAGCCGGACATGTCGATTACATAAAGATTTCGATTTTAATGTAATAGAAGATATATAAAATATAGAAAAAGATGGTATGGCATGTAAAAGAATATTAAACTGGCAGATTATATACGGATTATACTGGATGGATATAAGAGTAAAGGCAGAGCAAAAATAGATGGATGGATTGTCTGAAGGAGTCTATGATGATTTGTGGTGTGGCAGAGTACGTATGCCAGCACAAAATAGTGTGGAAAGAAAAGACATATTGTCATCATCATCATCATCATCGTCAGCCATTTGCAGTCCACTGCTGGACATAGGCCTCCCCAAGACGGCGCCACTTATCCCTGTCCTCTGGTTTCCTCATCCAGCGCCTACCGGCGACCTTGCACAGGTCGTCGGTCCATCGGACTGGAGGGCGTCCGACACTACGTTTACCGAGACGCGGTCTCCACTCCAGGACTCGTCTGCTCCATCGGCCATCGGTCCTGCGGCAGACGTGACCGGCCCACTGCCACTTTAACTTGCTAATTTTGCGAGCTATGTCGGTTACCTTGGTTCTCTTACGGATATCTTCATTTCTAATTTTATCCATAAGAGAAACACCCAACATATTGTGCGGACCCTAAATGATTGGGAGAAAGTGAAAAAAAAGAAATATATTATTGGACGGATTTTAGGAAACAGGTTTCTTTGAACGTTTTATGAAATGGGTTTCTTCTAGTTTGTATAATTACATGTCCATTTGTCAGGCAAAAATAACGAATACACTTTTTCTTCTTAAAGAGATATCTTGTAATGTAAAGCCCAGCCAATCCCAAATCATATTTAGATTCTTTCATTATAATTTAGTTCAAGTTTAGTTTGTTTAAAAATCCTTTATACGATAAGAAGACTCGTTGTTCCACTTTTGTCGCCTGATCTTGTCAAGGTCTTTGGAGATTTTAAATAATTTGCCAAAACTTTCGTAACAATTTTTTTGCTAAAACTATACATGATATCTATTTACTAAGCACAAAAATGAGAAAGTTCTCATGGAAGTGTTATAGTCATATGTATCTTGAATAGGCTATACTCGTATAATTATACCCTTTGTATTGAGATAAAAATTGGTATGCAGAAAATAAGGATCCTGTAATAAAACATAAGGATCTAATTTCTCGAAAATTTGTGCTGTTTTATTATTTTATAATAATTACTAACTAGCTAGCTTTTCATGTGGCTTCGCTTATGTAATTTTTGGAACCACATCAGGGTGAAGTTGTCATATTTTGATGGTGTAAAATATATCCTATAGTTTTATCCCTGTCATCAAGCGTAACCTGTGATCAAAATTCAACATATAGATACATTATTTCCTTACAAATAAACCGTTTGCTTTGTACGTTAAAACTTTGCACTCTAATCCCACCAAAATTCAGTGTTCATTCCCGTCATTCAAATTACATCAGTATCAAATTGTACAGGAATCGGGTTATTCCCAAACCATTGGAAAGAACGGAAAACTATAATAACACAATTTTTAATACTAATTAAATGTAATAAATCAGAACTATTAATTAAGAATACTAGACCTAACTACACGAGACCGAGATCTGGCGCATATAAAAATATTATTCCTAAATATAATAACGTATATGAGACAAGGCTCGAGGAATATATGACACCAATAATTGTAAATGATCTCCCAGAGGACCAGCAATCAATGTATAAAAATATCCATAAATGGACCAAATACAATCTGAAAAGATGCTATATTGATTGCCAAAGCGGACCATCAGGGTCACATGTGCAGACCTGGGTTTTATTGTCACACCAGATCACATCATAAACACTTGAATGAGGATAACAACTCCTGGCCTCTGCACCTATTTTTGATATAACATTAATATTATGTAAATTAATTTTTAAAATATCAATATGTATCATAACCTAATGTATTTATTCTACACGACTCTCTGCGGCAAATAATTCCATGAGATGTCTGTGCCACAGTCGAATATGTTTATGTATGTATGTATATGAATGTAAACATATTGGAAAATAAATTTTAAAAAAAGATAATAAACAAAGAAACAAAGTAATATTCATGGAAATATGAACATTTCTTTACGTTGTACATTTTTGAAGGAAAACAGGCGATTTAAATGTCATAAAGGTCTGCTCCAACTTCTCAATGAGCCTTCGTAGTAACCAATCTCGATGAAAGCTATGACAATGATTGGCTTTCATGACTGTTAAAATATATGCGGTTCGCAACCAATTCTTGCTAATATTTAAATGTAAAAGTTAGTTTATTTGCTTGTAGGTTTTTTTGCTTCCTCTGTCTCTTATTATTTTTTGTTACTTGAATACGAATAGGTTAAAGAATCATACATCCTTTCCTGAATCCTAAAATCACCTAAACACGCTAATGGCCAACCTGATAGCAAGTGGTCACAGTCGCTTATGTATAATTACAATGCCAAAGACTACTTTGATGTTTCCAGCGTCGAGGAAATTAAAAAAAAACTCTTCCAAGTGACCCTATATGGAAACGCCAATGGAAAACCTCGACGTAAAGTTCCATGAATTTTCGGTGAGTGTGATGACGCAGGCTCATAGAACCTCTCCAAGGTACTAAGAGCCTTATAGTAGTTTAATAATAAATTAAAACTGAACAAACAAGTTATGTGTTTATATTTCTTTTGATGAATAATACAATTTCATGCAATGACTCAGTCAGACTCAGTATACTTTTATGAGAACAATAAAACAATTTGTTTGCTTATAAAGCATGTGTTTACTTAAACATATCCCTATTTGACTATCAAAAATTAAATCGAAGTGTTGAGAATAAAATGTTCTTATTCACCGTGTTTTATTTTTTATTTTATATTTAAACGAATTCTTCGAACGTCAAATATTAGTAATTTTCTCGCAGTTTTCTCATAAACAATAAATCTGTACTACTGTTAACATAGAATTCTTATACAAGTGATTAGCATTTGCCCGCGACTTTGTCCACGTTGGACATGTAACAAAGATTACAGTTATTTTTGGCTAAATATAAAATCAAAGGTTATTTTCAGCACGGTAATAGATTTTTTAGTTATTAGTAGTTAAAACTCGGGATAAGTACTGTTACTACAGGCATACACAAATACAATTGTTTTGCTACAGATTTTATCGATCAGTGAAAAATTCCTATCGGAATAATACAATTTCGACCAGGCCACTTTTAACCTCTCCCAAGAAAGTAGGATTCTCGGAATATAAAGTACTGAACGACAACGAATAAATTATATTATAGACATTTGGAACCATAAATAAAATTGGATGTTAGGAACGGTAAGTAGAAATTTTAGAAGGAATAATAAATAATGCGCTGGACAACGATGGAGAATTGATATATTTTCTCGTAACTATACAAATCCAAGTAAACAAAAACGTCAGTCTCTGGGATCTAACAAACAAATTAAAAATAAAATCACGAAAGAGTTCGTAACACTGAGCAAGCGCGTGTCGGAGCAAGAACTATGAATTGTTCTGAAGAGGTGACAAACGTTGTGTCATTTGGCTACTGATAATTTTAAAATTCTCCGTATCTCAAAACTTACAAACTACTCAACGAATATTGTCTCCACCTTCCGACGTTGTTTAGACGATTTTGAAAGTTAATTCCCGCGGGTTGCTTGGAATACGCATACAATAGAGTACGCAGATTATAAGTCCGGCAATTTACTCTCGATCAGCGAAAACCACATCACAATCGAACCAGTAGTTTTTACGTGAATCCCTAACAAACAGGTAAACACAAAACATGGAAGAAACAAAAGACTACAACTTTTACAATTTTATAGATTCAACAGTTCAAATATATTTTTTACAAAAGGCAAAAAGCAGATAAACGTATTGTTTTATCCGTGTTCTATGCTTATAGTGCTTATATTTTATAGGTAAAAAAAACTATGAAATTTCTTCATATAACCTAAATATATTTAATTTTTCATGAAAATGTAAGACACGTGACCGACTTTCTTTTACGTTTACTATATAGTGCTAATATAAGATTATGGTACAATTTTCGACATATGAACTGACTTTAATATAAATTGATTGGGCAATGTAGAATTGGGTAGTGAATGAGTGGGTCATTTCAATTGATTTCTTAGGGGGTTCATCGCACAGTGTACAGTGTTATTTATCACTTAGGCTTAATATGCATAGTAACACGCTGTCCATATAAACAAGGTCATGACGCGCACACTGACGGCTAGTCCGAAAGTCGCCTGGTCTTTACCGATTGCTAGACTCTATTCTTTTATGGTGTTCTACACTTGAAACACTACTACTCTAATATGTTATATAATAAGATTTTTGCGGCCACAGATAATGCTAGGTTATGATAGTTATTGCCTCCCTATTACCCGAATATATATATATATATATACCCGAGCCCAACTGTAGGACGTTTATGGACGAACATTATTTTGTACAATTACTTATCTAAATAGGCGTGCAACTCGTGTGTGAAACAAAACAAATTAAACGTGCAACCATGTTGTAAATTTTAAAGAAGTATCATTGTACTCGATACTTAAATTTATGAGGGCAATACATTTACTACACATATTCTTAATGTGCTCTCTAAAAAGCTATCTATTTATAAATTGTTTTTCTTACAAGATCGTTTTGGTATAGTACATGATTTTTGCAATCAATTACATATTTGATAATATTTAAATGTCAGTTAACTTAAGGAACATATAAAGTTAGATATTAAAGTAGAAAATGTTTTATTCCATTTAAACATTAACTGAACTTTTAATCAAAAATTCAAATCATAACAAAAAATAGGTTATACAATAGAAGTAGTAAAATTCTGAACATGACAAAATTAATTTAGGTAAAAAAAACTCTTAACCTCTAAGAGTTTTTTTTACAGTTTTAAATACATTTGATTTATTTCGGAATAATTTACTACCTTGTTTAACCAAACTATACTATAAATAAAACTATATTTACAAAATAACATAAATCTATAAGTAAAAAGGATGATTTATTTATTTCTTTTTCATGTTTTTGGGAATAAACCGATTGTTATCTACTTTGGTAGAAACATTCTTCTACATTCTTACGACAAGAATTGGAGTTGATATTACTATTTATTTTATCATATTATCAATCATATCCTATTATTAATATAAATACATTTTAACCTGGAATATTGAAAATGTTCTCTGTATTCGAAGTTATGAGTTGTTTTGAGTAAACCTTATCAATATACAGTGTGGAGGAAATCCTGTGCTAAATTATTAATTAAACAAAAAAATAGCTAAAGACAATAGTGAACCAGCCATCATTATCCATACTTGAAAATCATTTATTATTAGTTAAAAAAATCATATCATAGGAATATCTTATCAAATGGTATTTAATTCACAACAAACCATATGTTATAAACGGAACTGTATGCGATGAAAATGCTACTGTGCAATTATTCAAGTTAAGTGCAGGGAACTGCGCGGCAACTGCAATTTGAAAGTCAAATAGTAGTGTACTGAGATAATAGTTTTCTGTGGTCGATTTGTTTAGTAATACCATATACTAATTATTATATTTTATGCAATGTATCGTTTATGCTACGATTTGTAAAATCAATAAGAAAAGCCCTAGAAATTTGCCTTTCTAGGGCTTCATTGCCATGTGGCAAAACTTTATGAAATGGTCAGATGCATCCGTTTCACTGTTTGTCTAAAACAACGAAGTGAGAACAGAGACGTTTATCACATCTACGAAACCCTTCATGCGTGCGGTGCTAATTTTTAGAACCAAATTAACTTCATCATTTCATCAATGTATATATTCCTTCTGCACGACTTAGACAAGGAGCCTATTAACACGAATACATTATACATTTATATATATACAGTATCGTTGTCGTTGAAGGGACAACATAGAAATATTTTTTATTCCATAAGTTGAATCACCTTTCGAGGAATATGTACTAAAAGCGGCCGCTTTAAAGTTAGCACGGCCGATATTGTGTGGTACACTCTAGTCAATATTAAGGATATTTATCTGATAGCAGATAGCTGCTAGATAGATACTTAATATTGACTGATATGATTTTGACAAATCATTGACCTATGCCAGCGATTTGTGAAAACTTGCTTATATAAATAATGCAGGCTGCATAATCATAGATATAATTGTAAAGCGCGTAGAGTAGCGTTGCCAGGTGTCCCGATTTTCAGGGATCTGGGGACGCAACCCGATATGCACCTAATCGGGACACTAAATGCCAAATAAATTATTAAAAAGCTCATAAAGCTTATTAAAATTATTATTAGAAGATTAAGGACATTATTATTGGAAAATTAAGAATATTATTATTAGAATTAAGAATTAGATTATTAGAAATTAAACATTAATTTATAAAAACCTAATTTTTTTGTTTGTTTCGCTCTACAATCCTAAATCCCAATTTATTTTATCTTCTGCTCCGATTTAAAACAAATTCAACTTGGTAATACTAGTTACGAGCTCGTTTTTTCTGAGCTATTTTCATTCCATCATATTCTTCTTCAATGCTATTTATTTCTATTTACGCATTTAATTAATTAGGCTCGATTCACACTATGATTGGACCAAGATCAGGGCGCGATTGAACCGTGGACGGAATCACAGTATGTATCGATCCTTAACATACAATTTTATCGTGATATATTTAAGAACAGTGCCTTAATCCTATCATGGTTAGCTATGAAAAACTAAATATGAGTTGGAGATTTAGTGATAATAATGTATCGATTTTGCACGCAATTTCAGTAATTTCTTACGAGAACTTACGAATTTAATAATCTCTCGTGGCCGCATCAATCTAAATTGTCGTGAAAAGTTAAAGGGTTTTACTTATACAGGAACATAATTCAAACTTGCTAATTTGCTAAAGAAAGTTTCTTTGTAATAAATGTTTTAATTAAAATTTAATTAGAATTTAATATAGTACTAAAGATAACTTTATAATTCTTCTTTAAAAATGCACTGATTATGGTTTGAAACAGGATCAGGTTGGTGAATTGTAGAATATTATTGTTTGATTTAAAAAAAAATGTATTTGTATTCAAAATCTCAACCGTGTAACTTTTTGAATAGACACAAGATTTCCGTTATTTGACATTAGTCAAAGACCTACAATTTGGCTGAAGTCTGTCAGGTCGGTTTTTTTTTGCTCCTTTTGGCCAGGCTTACAAGATGATGACAGACCGGAGGTCGTAGGCGCCGCTATGCGCATCTTCTCCCCCCTTAGTTACCGTCACAGGGAGCCGCTGTCACGGGGGTGACAGCGGACCCCTCCCCCCCCCATCTGCTATACGAAGTGGCTCACTCTGATCCCCGGGGTGGCCCAGTTACATAGCGTAGGGGCGTCATGGTGCAGTTACTCTATACGAGATCCCGTGACGCCCGGTAAAAGCTCTATAAATGGGGCGCCGGTTTAGGTTTAGTGGGTAGTTTGACAGCCGTTTCTCGCGACAGCTTCGTTGCAGAAGCGAGCGTGGAGAACCGGTCGCTGAGAGTCCCACACACCCTCGATGCAGGCCTTATGCCTGCATATTGGCCCTTCCCCCCAAAGGACACGAGGATGGTGTCCAAAGACATTCCCCCTGCGTAATCAAAAAAAAAAAAAACTTACATGATATGCCCGAGTCTCGTTACAGTTTTACTTATGTCTATTTATTTCTAATACTTACTAACTAGGTTAATACTCATGTATCGGAGCTCCGCCAGGTAGCCGTGGGGGTATGGGAAGATCGCCTCAGACGCCCCAGTGCGGACCCCGCCACCATTGAGGCGGTGAGGCCCGTCCTGCACAAATGGCTCAGACGAAGTCACGGCACCCTGACGTTCAGGCTGACACAGGTCCTCACGGGGCATGGTTACTTCGGGAGGTACCTGTGTCGCCTCGGCCACGAGGCCTCGTCAGGGTGCCACCACTGTGACACGGGCGGCGAGGACACGGCGCTGCACACACTCCAGGAGTGTCCAGCCTGGACGGAGCAGCGCCGGGAGCTCGTCGCCCACACCGGATTTGACACTTCGCTCCCGGCCGTGGTACGCACCATGGTCGGGAGCTCCACCAGATGGGACACCGTCTCCTCCTTCTGCGAGCAAGTCATGTTTGCGAAGGAGGAGGCGGAGCGGGAGCGTGAGCGTACTTCCCTACTCCGCACCCGCCAAAGGAGGACGCGTCGACGCCGGAGGTCGGATGGTGACCTTCGGCCACCGTAAGCGGGCGGCGCGGGTGGGGCCCCTTGGGGTATAGGGGTTCTCACTCACCCGCACATGCCGTCGAGATGAGAGCGCGAGTGTTCCGCGCGCGCTCATCTCTCTTCCCGTGGGGCACGTTACAGACCGCCCCACGCTTGGAAAAGACCTAGTCGTGGTCAGGGGCGTAGTCCCCTGGCAATGAAGAGGCCTAGTGAGCGAGACCAACGCCTGCCAGGGCATGCGGAGCCGGGAATCCCAATTACCCGTAGCCCTGGCATAAGGCGCAGGACGGAACACCCAGGGGTTTCAGTGGGTATCCCTAACTGAGGAGTGGCAATAGCGTGGCACCGGTTCTGACCGGGCACGCTAGTGCCACCCCCGATCTGGCGAATCCCACACTCTCACATCGGGTCGCGAACATCTCCCCAGGCTTCTGTGCCTGTCGCGGCTTAGTCCTCAATCGGATTTCCCTGGCCAAAAAAAAAAATTGTTGTAGGTGAGTTGGGAGGTAATTATATATTTACTCACATGCTATATTATACTTAGTCTGGCCATAAATACAATGTTACAATTATAAAGAAACAAAATATTACATTTGAATTTGGAATTTGTCATTTTTATATGATTGTTCATTGTTTTCTCATTTTGGCGCCAATACATTGTACAACATTTTGCGATATTAAAATGAAGTGGGCGGAAGAGAACCGAATCGCTGTGATTGCATTACACAAAGTAGGTATGGAGCCAAATGCAATTTTTAAAACTCTCCATACGCTTGGTATTAGTCAAATGTTTGTGTACCAGGCTATTAATAGGTACAATGAGACCTCCTCTGTTTGTGACAGAAAAAGATCTGGCCGTCCACGTAATGTTCGTACGAAAAAGGTGGTCAAAGCAGCAAGGGAAAGAATTCGAAAAATCCTGTCCGAAAGCAAAAGATTTTATCTCGGGAGATGAAGATATCACCTAGAACCATGTCGCATATTTTAAAAGATGACTTAGGACTTGCAGCCTATAAGAAACGCACTGGTCATTTCTTAACTCATAATTTAAGAAAGAATAGGGTGGTAAAATCGAAACAACTATTGAAGCGGTACGCAAAGGGAGGTCACAGAAAAATTTTGTTTACGGATGAGAATTTTTTTACAATTAAGCAACATTGTAACAAACAAAATGACCGTATTTATGCTCCAAGCTCTAAGGAAGCTTCCCAATTAGTCGACAGAGTGCAAGGTGGGCATTATCCGTCTTCAGAGTTGGTTTGGTGGGATGTTAGCTATGAAGGAGTGACTGAGCCATATTTTTGTGAAAAAGGTATCAAAACATCGGCACAATTGTATCAAGATACCATTCTTGAGAAGGTAGTTAAGCCCCTTAACAACACCATGTTCAATAACCAAGAATGGTCCTTCCAGCAAGACTCGGCACCGGGTCATAAAGCTCGGTCCACGCAGTCTTGGTTGGAAACGAACGTTTCGGACTTCATCAGGGCTGAAGACTGGCCGTTGTCTAGTCCCGATCTTAATCCGCTGGATTATGATTTATGGTCAGTTTTAGAGAGTACGGCTTGCTCTAAACGCCATGATAATTTGGAGTCCCTAAAACAATCCATACGATTGGCAGTGAAGAATTTTCCCATGGAAAGAGTGCGTGCTTCTATTGATAATTGGCCTGTATTGCAGCCAATGGAGACCACTTCGAATAAGCTTTTTATATTTTAAATTGTTTTATATATATATATTAAACTAACACATTGTAAAACTTACAAATGCAATAGAAAAAAAAATTCTTTGTTACTATATTTATGGCAAGACTAAGTATACTTACATATACTTATTACATATTTATATACTAATATATATTATATTTATTTACATACATACATGCCCGCGTTGTCTTCCCCGAGCCAGCACTACCTGCACGATTTGCGTTTGTGCAGGTTGTAGTGGCCCGGAGACTCTTAGGTCGGTTATCACTGAATGACTATATTCTAAAATTTAAATATTCATCAATACCTACTTGAAACTGACTAGGTCTACGCCATATTTATAACGAAGACGGTAGACTCAAGTTGCCCTTCAAGCCCTCGAGTCATATACTCAAATATTTTATTTAAATGAAACAGGTAACAAGGTATTCGTATCATCGGTTGATAAGAATTCTGTTTTAAGACTGGTATCGCTGCTATACAATGAGCAGGCACAACGTATCAGTAGTTTTACAGTCATCAACTCGTGCACATCATGTAAACATTTAACACACCAAAATGTAGAACAAAGGAACCCATGTAACATGTATCTCGTGTGTTAATTATCTTAACATATTTCAGACGGTTATTACACAATGCAGACATTCAATTATTATTTTAGTCGTAATTTGTCTGAGGTTAAGTACATAACACGTCATAATATCTCTGAATAAACACAGTATCTCTCAAATCTGTCCGTAATAAGGACTTTTCTCTTTCCATACTGCATCTATCATCATTATCGCTGTAATAAAAAATATCCACTTTCATCAGCTTAAGCCAGTTGTATGAAATATTATCCAAACACTTACCGATGATACGGATAAAATATATTAGTTTCGATTTCGTCAATATAATATAGTATACCTATTGTATTTATACAGAAAGTAGAAATATATTTTTATTTCATTAATTACCATACCTTTCCAGTTGGCTTCGGTTGCGTTATCCTTGAACCTGGACACCCTAGACAGTACCCCATTTTGTGAGATAAAAAAGTATCCCAATCCTACGTTATATTACTCTATTCGTTCTACGTCGAATTCATATGCTACGGAAACTATCGCATTTTCCAAGAGAATAACTGAAAATAACTTAACCAAGACAACATATGACTACTTGTATTAGATACATTTAGCGATGCGACATAAAAGTATTCCAAAACGACTTCATCATTGCTTTGCCCACGTAAATTTCAAAGTAATAAAAAAAATCCTGAGGTAGATAAATATTTTTTCTAAAAAAGGTAGACGTGTTGCTGGAGAGTTTCTAGATGCTTCTTTTCCTTTAAACAGCGATAAGACGTTGCGAAGTGTTTTTGCGTGCATTTTCATCCATGCAGGAACGGAGAAAGAATACAATTTCCTGCGGCCGGGCGGCCTGTCGTAAGAGGCGACAAAACAATCCACAGCCAGGTGGTAGGGTGTTTGCCCGACTGGGTGGCTACCACCCCTGATCTAGAGTATGCCGCCATAACAACCTTGAGTTGTGTTCCGGCATTAGTGGCCAGGTTCCAGTCTCCCTTAAGAGAGCAGCAGCGCATTTCTAGCACCCATGGTGTTGCAAATGTCCATAGGCGATGACCGCTTTCCATTATGTGGGGCGTCTGCTTGTCTGCTGAACTCATGCAATAAAAAAAATAAAGCGGTGTATGTAGAATAGAAAGTAGATTTAAATTTTGACTTACATGTATGACTTTCAAAAAGTGTTCTCCAGGGGAACTTATTTTGAATAAAAACTTTTGAATTTGAATAGGCCTCGAAAATTGCATTGCCAAGGTTAGATAATAATATGTAGTATGTTCATTTCTGGCCGGTAAGGGACAAAATATAGTTTCATGAATATTAGGTTGGGGAAAAAGTTTCTTCGCATTTTATATAAAAATTCAAAGGGTTTTTTTATAAGGTTTATTTACATTTGGCTAAAGTGTGTAGGTGCCATTTTGTTGGATAACTTTTTGCCATCTTGTAGGTAGGGACGTGATCCCATTGCTATAAAAATTTTGGGGCTTCTGATCAAAAAACTGCGACAAGTGGTTTTGGCAATCCTCTCGTGATGTTAACCTGACACTGCCTAAGGAATTCTGCGGAGACCGAAACAGGTGAAAATCTGAAGGAGCAAGGTCAGGACTATACGGCGGATGCATTAACACCTCCCAGCCAAGCTCTCGTAATTTTTGCTGAGTGGCTAAAGATGTGTGAGGTCTAGCGTTATCAGGGTGAACCTTTGTTGTGAAAATTGAAATTGAATTGTGAAAACCACACCCCTTCTGTTGATTAATTCCAGCCGCTTTCTCTCAAGTTTTTGGTTTAATCTCATCAGTTGTTCGCAGTACAGTTCAGAATCGATGGTCCTGCCTGGTGATAACAGCTCATAATGAATAATGCCCTTCCAATCCCACCATACACACAGCATCACCTTTTTGCGAGTTAACCCGGGTTTCGCCACAGTCTCTGCAGCCTAACAGGCCTTTGACCACGATTTTTTTCGCACGTTCTTGTCGTACGTGATCCACTTTTCATCACCAGTTATCAGCTTCTTCAAAAATGGTTCGGTTTCATTACGTCGTAGTAAAGAATCACAAATGAGTACACGGTTCATTAGGTTTCTTTCAGTGAGCTCATGAGGCACCCAAATATCGAGCTTTTTTGTGTACCCAGTTTTTTTCAAATGCGCCAAAACCGTTTTGTGGGCAATTCCCAGTTCTCCAGCTACATCGTAACTACTAATATGCCGATCTTGCTCCACTTTTTCAAAAATGGCATCAATTTTGTCCGTAACAGGGCGACCAGAGCGACGTGCATCTTTGATATCAAAATTTCCGGATTGAAAACGCTTAAACCAAATTTGCGCTACTCTCACAGATACTGCATTAGGTCCATAAACATCGCAGATTTTTTTCGCGGCTTGTGTTACATTTTTACCTTTTTTGTAGTAAAATTTTATAATGTATCGAATTTCTTCATTAGATTCACTCATTTTAACAATAAGAAAAACAAATGAAAATCACTCATTTTCCTAATTTGAATTTGGAATTATATTCTTTAAAATTAAAACTTTTAAATGATACCAAAACCAGCCAGATACAAATAGTATAGCCAAAGAGATCTTATTACAAGTTCATAAATACTATATGCGAAAAGACTTTTTCCCCAACCTATTAAAATAAATACTTTTAAATTTTATAGTACATATGTGTACAGACCGCGAATAACGAACATAACACATATTATTATAACGTCAGTCCACAAGATGAATTTTCGGCAAAATTGAGCGATCGACGGCAACGTTTATATTTGCAGAGTTGACTACTTCATTTCTCTGTATAAAAATATTCACCTGAGTTTAGAAACCTCTTTTCAATGTTATGTTCGTCAGATACACTGTCCTGGTACAAGTCAAGTATGAGAATAGTAATGATAAGTCACTCCTTTATCGTAATCTCAGGTTTATAGTTAGAGATTGAATAAGAAATTTCCTTAAAAAACAAACACGTCTTTGCCAATCTACTTAATTTATCATTATAAATAACTGTTTCGTACTTGTCATCATTATCATCTGAGATTGCCATGAAAGATCGAAAGGTACAAAGTAAATGCAATTGTGATTATGCACTTTGTATGCGCATAGTATTATATGTTTTGTTGCAACTACAACCTTATGAAAAAAAATTGCATAAGCTTACTTTTATAGGTAATGTTAACAAATTCAAATTATGGGTAGGTATATATGTATACTAATAAATATACGTTTTAATAATTATTTTACGATTTTTTGCAGTTCATCTTGGAGTATGAACTTTGTAATGAATCAAAAAGAAACCATTGAAGGTTTACCCCTTGTTATGACCGCTCATTTCAAAGTAAAACTTGTACAATTACATTAATTACCTATTTTACGAATCAATATAAGGGTGAGGTTGTTAATCTCGAAGTTTCCTTGAACTTTCAGTAGGTACTTACTACTGCTATATTGTTATAAACGTATATCAATAAGTAACCCTAAAGAACAACAACAACAACAAACTTCCCTAAAGATCTTACCTTAACTAAACATTCATCTTCATTACTTAAAATATTTAAAGGAAATAAGGACCTGTACCTGTTATATATTTTCTTGAAAATTAACAAAATTGTACCTTAATAAAAATATAATCTTTTGTTAAGAAAATATTATTATTTTCGTAAGAAAATCCTTCTTCTCCAAAAATAGAGATTTTTGGTAACAAAAATCTCTTTTAAAAGTTTTGAAATTAAAAAAATATTTTATTGATCTAAAGACACATGTTTACATAATAACCGAACAGTTCGTTGCACTGCAAAAGTATAAAACTGTGCTGCAGTGACAACTCCCACCACAAGACAATGAAGTATATTATAGTATATATAGCACACGATACATTGCAGATATAGTGAACTTTAAACTAAACAGAAAATAACAAAAAGTAACGAACTCAAGTGTCATTCGCGGCTATGAGCGCACGACGTGTGTTTGTTGAGTGTAAGTGAATGCAAGTGTGTGTAAGTATGTGGTGTGTGTGTGTAGCGTATACCTTTAATGTGACTGAGTATTAGTGTGTGTATGTAAAGTAAGGAACATAAATATATATATATTTTTTTTTAAATTATAGGTTAACAGTTAAAATGTTTTCCGTTTGTATATAATCGAGTGTACACAGCCAGGTCATAGTTTTGGTTTTACAACAATGAAAGGTAAGGGGATAGATATTTAATATTTGGTTGCATTTGTTGTAGATCTTGGCACTGAGGTGATGGTAATGTCTTGAAGCAATAGATGTGCGTCTAGGTTCAAACTTGCAAACACGATCCGATCTGCGACTACCGAGATAAGAGGGATCATAGGGCAGTTCAGCGTGTTTCCTCATAACTATAGCTAAGATAAATAACTGTCTGACAGTCAACACTTCGAGATCTTTGTATAACTTAGAAGTTGAATAACGACGTGTTTTACCGCCTATGACCTTTAGAACCGCCCTCTGTGCTCTTTCGAGCCTGAACATATGGCTACGAAGTGATCCACCCCAAATTGTTATACAATAAGCTATTACGGACTGCGCAAGTGCAAAATATACTGTTTTAAGTGTCTTGACGTCTGCTATTTGTCTAAGTTTTTTGAAAATAAATATTAATTTCCATACCTTAGAAATAGCCCAATCAATGTGATATTTCCAGGATAGTGTGGGATCCAGCCATACGCCCAAATATTTAATATTATTTGTTCGTTCAAGTTCAGGACACGAGCACATAATTTTATCATTACAGCTATTATGAACACAAATATTGAAGGAGGGAGGTGGTTGTAATTGAGAAGTTAAAGAAAAGATGATATATTTAGATTTGGAGGCATTAAGTGTTAAGAGGTTTTCTTTGAGCCAGTTAGAGATAGTTGATAGAGCAAAATCTGATTTAGTCTGAACTTCACACCAACTTTGACCAGAAACAAGAACTACTGTATCATCGGCGTAAGTGATTATTTCACAATTTGGCAAACATAAGTTACAAAGTTCATTTATATAGATGAGGAACAAGGTAGGGCCGAGAACACTACCTTGGGGCACGCCAAATGTGATGTTAGCCTCTTGACTGATGTACTCATTGATGTATAATATACTATAATAGAATTTATATACTACAGAAACATACGAAATAAAATAATATATGACATACAGACTACTACACTAATACCTACAAGCAATAAGGAATCATGAATAAGAAGTTTAACTGTTATGCTCTTTTAAAACAAAATCCGGCTAGCAGTAAGTTGAAATCGCAATTTTTGTAATTGTAAACTTACATATATAATAATGGCATAGTTTACGCATTGTTTTACACTACTATATGTTGAATATAATAAAATAAAATGCTCATATTGCACTCAATTGGCATCAACAGTGATGTCATAGTAATTTTTAACTTTACCTGTGTCTATTTTTAATATTAATAAAAGCATAAAATTTTATAAAAACTAGAATAAGGTCTAATATTCAAATGTCTACTGACAAGGACAAATTACACAGAGTAACAGTAATTATCTGCAGATAAAAGTGGTTCTAATGTTCTTGCTCCATCTGGGATAGGTAATGTTAATTTCAGTGACTGTATCACGCAGATGTAGCTAAAAGTTTAATGCGTTATTTGTGATGCGACGTTACTAATTGTTAATGATGTTAAACATTGACAAATAACGTATATATACACTAATGTACCAATCATTAACGGCATGTACTTATTTGAAATAGTGTACTGTTCACGTTTTTCTTGATGTATTGAACATTTTTACGTATAAAATGAATACCTAAATAATTACAATAGTCTGTTTATAGATGGTGAAAGTTTGTATATTATGCAAATAAATAAATTGATTTAAGTAAATACCTTATTTAATACTTTAGCCCAAATAATATGGTACACTAATGATTCATCATTAAATATATATTATTAAATGTATACTTAATGATCTAGTGACAAATTACTATATAAATCAGTTTGATTTAATCGTTTATTGTACAAACCCGTCGTCGGTGATAAATATTTAAAAATTAAAGTGAAAATCTTGAAAATACAAATGAATCATAACTACAGATCAGGAAGTGATTCGAGTGAATCGACCGACAGTGAAGATGAAAAACGAATTTTATGCGCACAAAAGATGAAGAACAAACAGGTACTTTGTAACCGATACAATTTATTAAACTGTAGGTAGTAGACAACAGTTTTAGACTAAGAGGCTGATTTATTTATTGAAGCACAAAACAGATTACAATTAATAAATAACAACCAAACTATAACTTTAAATTATACAGGGTCAGATTATAATACAAACGTTGTAGTAATTTCAATTAATGTATTAAAATTGTATTATTAAGGATATTGATCTACGTCACTTGTTATACTTATAAAGAAAGGAAAACCATACAGAAATCAAATTAAAGATGAGTAAGTACCTAAATAGTCTATAAAATATAGTACGATTAGAGGTAAACAGTTTTTTTTACATACATAATATATTAACTACTGTTTTGATAGTTCTTTATAATGGCGAAACAATCGAACCATTAGATTGAAAAAATAAGTATTATTGCTATATATTTGGAGGGGAAAAATGCGGTTGTCTTCTGAGATCAATAAAATTGGTGCTTATTGAAATTGAGTAGAGACATTATAATTATGTAAGCATATAGTGAATCAATACGTTCATATAAAATAACGTGTAGAAGAGTGTTTTAAAGGTTGATGATTTTTTCTGCAGTTTTATTTCAAAAGAACGCCTAAATCTTGTTTAAATAAACAATAGATGTAGGATGGGTACTAATTATTATTTTAAAGCCAAAATTTGAGTGGAAATTTTTAACCATTTTATAAACTTTAACTTTTCAAGCCATAAAAATTCCGTTGTTTGGCATCAGACAAAGACCTATTAACTGGAATGCGACTGAGGCGATGGTTTTATAAGGGTTCCAGTACCGCATGGTGCCCATTTGCTTGAAAGTTATTCTTTGACTTTTACATATTCGTGAACACCTGACACTGGCTAGAACCACAAAAATTACGAATATTTTCCACGTCATAATTGAAAAATTATAGTTCTAGGGAACATGCTTTTCACGACTATGAAAGGGAATATTTCACCATCTATTAATTTAAATAAAAAGTCAATAAAGAACATCATTACGCCTTTTAAATTTTGACTAATGATCATCATATTATCGAACAACCAAAAAAATGTTATGTCTCGATTAATTGTATGAGGACTACCCGTATTTTGTTTGTTTTTTAACGATTTCAGTACACCATTGTGTAGCGTTGAATAAAATAAATACACTTTCCTATAAGATTGCACTTATATAGTCAACTCCTGAGAAAAAATGCTGTGACATACCTAAACAGTAGAACATGACGATAATATTGTATAAGGGTTCAGTTTTTGCTAAAATAGCAAAGAAAACCTAATAAATGAGAAAGACACTTTACCCTTACCCTGTTTGCTTAAATTTATATTTATTATTGTTTATATAGGTATTAAACAAAACGCTATGTAGATTAAATAACACTAGAAATATGTATAAAATGTTGTTACACGTCTGCACGATTGCCATAAATAAACGTGTCCCACAGTTTCCATCCCTCTTTTTGTTATGTAGATACATTACATTATTGCTGTTCATTGTTCGGTGCTAAGTATGTTATTTATTCAAGAATCACAAAAGCTAATGTTCCCGTTCTGTTGTGTACCCACGCGACACTGGTCTACTCTTATCAAAGATTCATTCAGGACATCACAAGCAGTCAGTAGGTAAATTCAGAACTGTATATATTAATGCCATATTAATGAAGGCCTATATACAGATTTAACATTTAAAACATAAGAGCTAAATTTTAATTTTAAGACTCTTCATAGAATATTCGGCAAACAAACACATTGTTTTTATTCCAAAGCTAAAAAAGTTATTCTTATGTTACAAGTAATATACAACACACAAGTCTGTAAACAAGAACATTCATTCGGATAAGAGTAAATAATGGAAACAGGAATGTCAGTCTACGAAACATATCCTGTCGGGAGTAGAACCCAGGGCTTCTACGTGAATTAGGTGGGCAAAGGCCACTAGACCATAGAGGCCTTTATTACTTGATAAAATATAATAAAAAAAGATTAAAAAAAAACCGAATCTTTCTTGTTTTATAGTCTTATTAATACCATACGAACTATTTGCTTTAATGAGATGACACAAGGGTTAGTAAAATGATGAACAGAGTTACAAGCGGTTATTTACACTGCGTCCGGAGGACATCCAACCACATCCGTCCATCGTAGACACCCATCCACCTACCGTAAACAATCATCACTCGCAGCAAGATCGTAAGGACCCCCATTCCTCATTGATGTTCTACATATGTCCCTTGGACTTGAGTGATCGATAGTTCAGGGCGCTAATCTCCAGGCAGAGGGAAAAACCGCTCTATAGTGATGCGAGTGGGCCGACACCTTAAGAATGGAATGTGGTGCAAGAATATTTCCACCTCGACAAAAAAAAACAAATGCGCAATGTTTGACGTGTTTCTAGCACAAAAAGTATGAGAGTACGTATACATATATTACACGTGGAGAACAACTCGTATTTGAAATGATTCATATTATTTAACACAAGCAAAAACGTATATGAGTGGGCTTAAGAAAAGTTAGGCTTAATTTTGAAAAAATATATGCATATTATATGACATCATATTATTTGTAATAATAGATTCCATTACTTACTACCAATCTGGAACTAACACTCGGTTGACGACGTTCATGATATGTAATGTCAAGGAAATAAATAAATTCAACTATTTTTATATAATGCCAAATATAAATAAAATACATATTTTATGTAGAATATACATTTTTGTTATGGCCTTTAACGCACAGTGATATATAGTGATATATTTAAATGTTTATGTATACAAGCTATTGTGTTTTGCGATATTTTTACACATAATAAATTTTAATGCTCTTGATATTTAAATAATCTGAACTTTATTTTTTCCTTCTTCGTTATTATCTAACTCATGAAGTTTATATAGAATATAAAATAAATATTAATTTCTGTAAATAAAGTAAATCGCAAGTAAATTATATTGATGTAAAACAGCGAACGGAAAACATATTAGGTTGGGGAAAAAGTTTCTTCGCATTTTATATAAAAATTCAAAAGGTTTTTTTATAAAGTTTATTTACATTTGACTAAAGTATGTAGGTGCCATTTTGTTGGATAACTTTTTGCCATCTTATAGGTAGGGACGTGATTCCATTGCTATAAAAATTTTGGGGCTTCTGATCAAAAAACTGTGACAAGTGGTTTTGGCAGTCCTCTCGTGATGTTAACCTGACACTGCCTAAGGAATTATGCAGAGACCGAAACAGGTGAAAATCTGAAAGTGGATGGTCAGGACTAAACGGCGGATGCATTAACACCTCCCAGCCAAACTCTCGTAATTTTTGCTGAGTGGCTCTAAAGATGTGTGATGCTAGACCTCACACATCACGTTATCATGGTGAAAAACCACACCCCTTCTGTTGATTAATTCCGGCCGCTTTCTCTCAACTTTTTGCCTTAATCTCATCAATTGTTCGCAGTACAGTTCAGAATCGATGTTCCTGCCTGGCGGTAACAGCTCATAATGAATAATGCCCTTCCAATCCCACCATACACACAGCATCACCTTGTTGCGAGTTAGCCCGGGTTTCGCCACAGTCTGTGAAGCCTGACCGGCCTTTGACCACGATCTTTTTCGCACGTTCTTGTCGTACGTGATCCACTTTTCATCACCAGTTATCAGCTTCTTCAAAAATGGTTCGGTTTCATTACGTCGTAATAAAGAATCACAAATGAGTACACGGTTCATTAGGTTTCTTTCAGTGAGCTCATGAGGCACCCAAATATCGAGCTTTTTTGTGTACCCAGCTTTTTTCAAATGCACCAAAACCGTTTTGTGGTCAATTCCCAGTTCTCCAGCTACATCGTAACTACAAATATGCCGATCTTGCTCCACTTTTTCAAAAATGGCATCAATTTTGTCCGTAACAGGGCGACCAGAGCGACGTGCATCTTTGATATCAAAATTTCCGGATTGAAAACGCTTAAATCAAATTTGCGCTACTCTCACAGATACTGCATTAGGTCCATAAACATCACAAATTTTTTTCGCGGCTTGTGTTTCATTTTTACCTTTTTTGTAGTAAAATTTTAAAATGTATCCAATTTCTTCATTAGATTCACTCATTTTAACAATAAGAAAAACAAATGAAAATGACACATTTTCCTAATTTGAATTTGAAATTGTCTTCTTTAAAATTAAAACTTTTTAATGATATCAAAACCAGCCAGATACAAATGGTATAGTCAAAGAAATCTTATTACAATTTCATACATACTTATATACGAAAAGACTTTTTCCCCAACCTATTATACATCTGACCGGGTAGTAGTAGCTAAGATTTTATTATTTATTGATGTGTGTACGCAATGTAGATGTCTGAAGTTTTTAAGACTATAATAAATAAAATATATCAATGGCAGATCTGCAATTACTTTCAAACCATTTTTTTTTTAGATTTTAAAAATTGTCTGCCATAAAGTAAAATGCGCGATAATGGTCTGCCATTTTTATTTTCCGATAATAATAATCGTATATGTTCATATTTTAAAACGGCAGATGTGGTCAAATGAATTTAAAATTCGTCAAAAATCGATACCTGTCTTACCTGAGCGCTCGTCGCGTCCACCACTTAGAGCTTAGTGAGTCCCCACCTCATGCATGGTAGGAATAGGGGCCTCAATGTATAAAAACTTAGGTCTGGTCAAATACATACAGGTAGCCGTTCACGGGCTCTTAGACCAATACATTATACTTCGTAATTTAAAGAGGGTAACATTTTTAATACATACATATATAGTCTACCAAAGAGTAAACTACACTATAAAGTATAAAAAACTGTTTTTTTAATGTATTAAGTTTCCTTTACACTCAATTTATTGAAATTTACCTATACTAATAATATCTATATATATACAGCTTAATTTACAAAAGATAAAAACTACAAATAGTAAATAGGTCCCAAAAGGTATTTTTAATAATATTTAATTGTGATTTAATTACTTTTTAGTTTAGTACACCACCAAAATTTTTTTTTGAAAGTTCGTTTAAAATCTCCTTAGACAGCGGGTTGCCTGGAAGAGATCGCTATAAGCGATAAGGCCGTCCATTGTTCTAATGCAAATGTATCCATATCAATTGTCTATAATTAAGTTTATGGTGAACAATAAAGAGTTTTCATTCATTTCGTTCATTCAAATCACCGTCGGTTGGGAACATTCCCAAAACGCTGGCCACATTACTACGTTGTATGGCAACGCTTATGCGTAGGGTGATTATTATTATACTGTTATTCGTAAAAAACTTAAATAATAAAAGTACGATAAACATAATTACTAGTAACAAATGTAGTCCAGATCGCTGTCAATGGGAAGCGTTCCCAAATTGTTGTCCGCATTTCCCGGTTTTAGGTATGGCAACGCGAATCCGTTGCCCTAACTGTGGGCCAGCCCTTTGGTCAACCGCCTTGAAAGGTCTCGATAAAGTTGATAAACCTAACGTCCCCATGGCTCCAAAGTCTCAACCCCGAAAGCCACAAATATGTATCCATCACCGATGGAAACATATTTGTGGCTTTTCATGGTTTCTAAAGTGTAACTTTGATATAAGTCCGCTTTATCACAATTTCTAATACATATAAAATGATTCACTGAGTTAAGTAAATATTTTGTCAGACTCATGTTATTGCGTAGGTAATTGATAATGGGTTGTTTTTTGTCTTTTTGTAATGACTATCTGAAACGGTAATTTTTATATGCGGAGGTTTTCTTTAGCCATACTTTTTTTTAAATAGATAGATAACTCTTTATTTATTTATTTGAGCACAAAACAGATTGCAATTATTAAACAATAACAATGTAATGTATGTGGTCAGATTATAATCCATACTATGTGCTAATTAGAAAAACGACAACATGGATATTATAAAGCAAGTTATTCGTAGTTCTTTTTACAAATACAAATATCAAAAGTGAGCGAACAAGCGACAATAAATATTATTAATGGTTACTTGTGTGAGAGAAGTGTTTAGGTTTTAGTGTTAAACTTAATTTGACTATAATTAAAAATAAATATAAATGCGACACATTCCAATCAATGAATTGAAATAAGAAGTATTATTGCGAGACATTTGAATGGAAACGACTGCTGGTTTTCTACTTCGATAATTGGTATTAATATTGAGTAAAAACATTAAATAGAAAATACGTCCATGTAAAATGTTGTGAAGAGAGACAAGGTACGTAATGCTTCTACGGTTTTCTAGCGATGACAGAAAGTTAATGTTTAAGACAATCATGATACAAATATTAAAATAAAATATTATTGTACAAATATTAAAATTATTCACACAATTAGAATTAAAATAGTTGCAGGTTTGTGTGTAAATGTATTTTTAATTTAATTGCATTAGATCAATTTTTGGTAAATTAGAATTTGTCAATCTACGTTTTTTTTTTTGTTTCACGCACACTCATGCATTTTGCATTTCTTTGCATGAAAAAAGAAATTGCTACTCAGCTTTTTCTTTAGGACTGTTTCTACAGCTTTAGTTATTTTTCTGAAAATGAGCCTGTGGACTAGTATCTGGCTAAATAATAAAATAAATATTGATTAATTGCTATACAAATGTTACGTCTGTTCTCCGACTCAACGCCGATAAACCAAAAATAAAACGTAACTAAGAAACCTGAGTGGCTAGGTCTTATTACTGTTAGTTTATGAATGCTATAACTATAAAACGATACTTTTCAAAAGATTAGTTTAGTATGGAATCAAGAAATTTTACCTACCGACCGACTTTTACTACAAGATCCGAAGGTGCAAAGAGAAAAAAATGTTAGAGTATATGAAATAAATCTTAGATGTTTATATCCAATAATAAGAAACAGTTAACCTATATTTTATAGCAGTTATAAATGAAGAAAGAGGTTAATTATTATTTATAAAATATACATATAAATAAATAAAAAATATTTAAGAAATTACGAGCGATAAGTCAGCCTATTGTTCAATGATAGGTACCTGTATTTTGAGAAAAAATTCGACGCGTTCCATACCGTTTCTTTAAGATCAATCACGATAAATCAAAAACTAATAAAAAAAAGTTTAAGCACTCTTTGATAGCCAAAACAGTAACTTACCTTCCAAAATAAAGCTTACGGGGAGGATCTTTTGTTTATATGGAAGTGTACATACGTATATACAATTTAACAGTTTATTAAATGTTTTCGTTTGAAAGCGTATGATACCTAGTACCCGAGTATCTATTAGTTTTAAAAGGGCAAGCAATGAATAATTGTCACATCCTTACTTTAAATAACTTGCTTAAAATAGTAAAATCAAAATGAGAACAGGTATGTTAGTACGTACGTACGAGATGAGACCAAAACGCCAGGCCAGATAAAGAGTCTCGCCTAAAGGCATGCCTTGTGATTCAGTAATTGAACAATATATTACTTGGTGACTGATAAAGGTGTTCATTAGTTAATGCTGGGCGTTCTCTTATCACGTATAAATACCTGACTGGCATTATAAAAGGGCAAAGCCCTTGGCCCATTAACAGTACCTAATAGTCGCATTCCAAACGTTGTATGTTATTCTTAATTTACCTATGATACAAATAATAGCTTTCTGATGGCTTGAATTGCATGCTGATAATTATAAAACTACTGATAAAAATATTTTATCAGTACGTTTATTCACCTTTTGCGGCATGGTAGATAAACTTATTTATGAGGGTTAGGCGGATTAATAACAATATCAACCCATAAATATCCCAGTGTTGGACTCAGGCTTGCCTAAATTTAGGGGATCTGACGGTGTAACCGCCACGCGTCTCCAAAACAGAGTGGCGGGTTTCACATATCGATTATCTTGATGTGCAAGTTTCATCACGATATTACGATGGGGTAATATCATTGTACGCAGGCAAATCCATATATAATTCTAGTATTTAATTAACTTTTAACTACAAGAATTGTATATAAACTTAAAATAGGGATACAAATAAAACCATGCACTAGGCTTTTCCGGACAACTTCGCTCGAACAACTTTTGATATGTATCAGGCAGGAATAGTTGTCCGTTACTGGGTAGAAAGGTGTCATATAACATATCAACACAGAAACAAAGACACGAAGAGGGAAAAACAAGTAAACAAATACATATGTATACACATAGACATCCAACCTAATACCTAATGCTATTATACCCAAGTGTTCATAGATACAGCGCTTTAATTATGCTAGACAAACCCTATAATTCGGCAAAAGTAGGTGTAATTATATATAAGTTATACGTAGTTTCACCACATATCCCTCGCTTTCCTCATCCAGCCCTTGCCAGATTCCTTACTTTAAATTTAGTCATTTTAAAACTTTTACTAATTATTGAATGTCGTGTGAGACTCGTAAGGTTCATAACAACAGTAGTGATGTAACGGATATTTACTTTAAATCAAAAATTAATTTTATAAAATAGATTCGTTTAGCCCATAAAGATACTCGACATAGACTAACGGAAAGACAGACTTTTTATTCACTTCTGAGATATTTAAATGCAATAGGTAACTGCTTATTGCATTTAAGCAGACTCATTGCTTTCTTTTTCTATCTGTAGTTAAAAAATAATTTCACTGAAGACCTTATTTTTAAGCCGAGTTCAAAACAAAGAAGGTTCTCAATTCGTTTATATGTTGTTTTTTTTTGTATATTCGTTTCTCGATTTCTCCGTCAATTCTAAACCAATTTACAAATGTTTTCTCTCCTCATAAGTCTATACTCCCGAGGCAGTGTCATGGTCACCAACGCTGGACCTGGTAAATGGATTTCAGGGAAAATGAGAGAAGCCATTACTTATTAAAGAACGCCGTGCGTGCCAAATTCTTGGAAAAAAATCTTGTATACGCGTGTAGATATTTCATTTTCTACAGGCGCTTAATTTTTTAGTATGCATGTAATGCGATTTCTTTGTCTATTGTGGACCAATTTTCATTTTTTTTTATTCGTAAGAGTATACACCCGAGGTGTTCGCATGATTACCAAGTCAGAATCTGATGAGTGGATCGCAGGGACATCGAGATTAACCCTTGTTGACGAGCGTCAACATCGAAGAGTGAGATAGTAACCTTGTATACGCCTACTAAACGCCTGTAGAAAGAATGTGGTTAAATATTTATTATTTGCTTTTTAGTTTGAAGTCGGTTTTGTTTTTGTTAAAAAATTACTATTTATTTTTTATCAGGGGAAATCTAATTCAGGAGCATCAGCTGCGTGAAGGGGATAAATCGCAGCCGGTGTGTGGGATTCGCCTCGTCGGGGTGGCACTAACATAATCGTAGGGATGCTATTCCCACGCCAAGGTTTAGGATACCAACTAAAACCTCTCGCCAATCCTCGAACGTCCCTTGTCCGGGCTGTGGGCTCGCTTGCACATTCACCTCCAGCCTGGAGAGATCATGGCCAGCCCTTTTAGGCTACAGCATTTATTAGCTGGAGAGCTGGGTGTTTCTGCGCGGATCGGTACACGTCCCTCTTCTCCGGTCTTTGTGTAAGGGAGATCTGGTTTCCCGCCGATCGCTCGCGTGGCTATAACTTACGGCAGCTGGAAATCATCGTCAACGACCCTCCGTCGCCGCCGCCGTCTTTAGCAAGAAGGGTGGTCTGCTCCCTATCTCGCTCTGCCGCCTCCTTCGCCGACATTACAATGTCGCATAAGAAGACAACTGCGTCCCACGCGTCGGCGCCCTTGACCATGGCTTTCACCACGACCGGGAGGGACACCTTCACACTGATGGCCACAACAACATCACGGAACTACTCGTCCCAAGCTGGACACACTTGGAGGGTGTGTAGCACTGTGGCTTCATCGCCGTCAACGCAGTGGTAGAACGCAGTGGTACTCACATCCTATTTGACACTGATACCTCCCGAAGCGCAGGTCGGCCAACACTGACCTCCTTATCCTTTCGCCACGCATACAAGGATGCCTGAATCCTCCAGGTAACAGTGAAGATACTGAGCGGTGTTAACCTGTTAAACCTTAATTTTAACCCTATTATTGTATTTAAATTTATGTAAAAGAAAAGGTGTATGTGTGCAGTTCAGACGAAGTAGATATGAATCAAAGTGTGACAAGGGGTGGGAAGGATTCTAAATTTCGTGACGTCACATTTCATCCCTATTAATATTATAAATGCGAAAGTAACTCTGTCTGTCTGTCCGTCAGTCCGTCTGTCCGTCTGTCTGTCTGCCTGTCTGTCTGTTCCATTTTCACGGAAAAACTACTGGACCGATTTGGCTGAAATTCAGTATATATGTAATTTTAATACCGAGGGTGGACCAGGAATACTTTTTCTCCCGGATAATGGGATAGATTTATGTAAAGATTATCCCTAAAAGTAGGACTGATTTTTTTGTGATTTTCCATTTTTGTGATTTTGGTCATCTTTGTCCTTTTTGTCATTTTGGTCATCTTTGTCATTTTCGTCCTTTTTGTTCTTTTTGTCCTTTTTGTCATTATTGTAATTTTTGTTATTTATGTAGTTTTCATAGACGGGGGATAGATAAATAAAACTAAGAGGGTTAGAAATAGAGGATGAAAATTTGGATGAGACCAATCATTTCTCAAGTTTATAGATATAAAAATTTATCGTGTGTAAAAAATGCGATAGTAAATCGATAAGTCTTTCTGTTAAGCTTTCATGGAAAACTACTAGGGATACTAGATCGATCTTGCTAAAATTTTGTTTAAATATAATTTTAATACCGAAAATGGGCATAAATACTTTTCATGCCGGGAGATGGGATAGTTTGCGATATAAAATGAGATTAATGTTCCGATGCAAATAGCACTAACATAAAAAATTAGTACAATGTAACCTGTACTAGCGCCTGCTCTTTAAACAAGAAGCACGCATAGGAGGTTGACCCGCGGCTGCGCCGCGGGGTAAATTCTAGTATATTATATCGTTATAATATATTGAAGCTAAAACACAAACACGAAATTTGAAGTATTAACGAAAAACTTCAAAACATTTCCAACCCTATCTGTATAAGCATAGTGTTTAAATTATTAAATATAATGTATTCTATCTCATTCTCTCGCAGGCTTAGTCTAATAGATTTATGTGTTTATCTCTTTTTAGTATCGCTTTTTCGTTTCACGAGTTCCAAATCACAACAATTCCAAAAATCACTTCAAAAATCTGTTGGTGATCCTTAAATAAATAATACAAAAGTGAACGAAAAGTAAAGTTCCTTCTAAACCGACGATTTTATAGCAGTGTAATTCATTACAGAGTATGATGAGGAAAAATCGAAAATAGCTTGTCTGCAAAATGTCTGTATTATGCATAGATTTTATATTCAAGAATAAATTGACCCAAATGTGATAGGCTGTTAAATGAGTTATGGGTAAACTACATACGCAAAATGACCCACCAAAAAGCCAAAACTGATGCGAATTAATATTCTTCGTGCAAACCGATACTATTATACAATGAAAGTATAAATTATTATGGTATTCGTAAGTTTTTTCATAACATTGTTTTTGCCAAAAATTCTTTTACTTCGAGGAGGAGGAGGAGGAGGAGTGATAAATGAGATTTCCGTTAAGAATCTTGCCAGTCCTCCCATAGATCTGCGAAATATATGAAAGACATCGTGAATAATAGTTTCCACCAACTCAACGTATGGATTTGTGACCTCAGAGTCGTTAAATTTCTGTTTATCCACCAGGAGATTTTCAAGGTTATTGCCTCCTTTCATGAGACTGTTTACTCTATAATTGTCTTAAAGTAAATAAATAAAATAAAATAAACAACACTAACTGATGTTAAAAAAACTTTACAAATTTTCTTCCATATTTTTTACTGTTTCATAGGATTGTTAACATTGTTAAAAAGTATTCAAACTTTTGCCAGTCAATGTACAGTGATGGGTTTCGTAGAGATGATAAACATCAATTGCTTTTATCATTTAGCCAAGAATCCTAAATAAGTTTTTAAATTCTAATTAGTACCTTAAATTTTTCCAATGAAATTGTACAGCTCATAGCTTAAAATTAATAGGACAGAAACACTTTTAACAAAAGAAGATAATAATCCCAGCATCTTTATAGGTTGAAGTTACTAAATTAGATGATTATCTGGCTGTCCGCACATAATGATGGGTTTCTTAAAGGTGGCAAACGTACCTGTTTTCATTATTTGGCTACAGAACCATAAAAAGCGTTTAATCGAAATATTCCTGTCTCAGTACTCAACGAATACTATTCAAATTAATTTTCGTTCAAAGCATTTTCAAGTACATTAACCTCAATTGTTTTCAAAAATTTTTACAGTGGACAGTTTTCACGATTTTGGGGCTAATATCTCATCACCTATTGATTTCAATAAAAAAATATTAACAAAACTACGTTTTAATGGTTTCAAGCGCGGTAATTTATTTCATTTTTATTATTCCGACGTTTCGGTCCCTTTTCAGCAGATTTAATAATGATCCGTTTTTGCCATAATGATTACGGAATCCTAAGAACAACACAAAGTTACTTTGATAATTCAGCCCAAATTTTCATAGTTTTTTCTGATTCATACTTCGCGTAATAATAAACATTGCCTTTTAACACAATACACTCAGCCTTTTAGGCGCTATTCCTACTAGATATCTAGTTTTTATTAGTCATTATTCCATCTTAATGTTTTAATAGTTATAAAAAAATATGATATGACCATTGTTGCTTGTGCTTCATATACAAAATCAGGTGTCATTAATTTAAAAGTCGCGAACTCATCATTAAAAGCCAAATGAACCTGAGTCGGAACTAGGTGAGGCATCATTATTTTAATACTTTTGAAAGTGTATGCTCCGTATTGCATCGTTCATGTATATGACTTGTAACACCGCACTAATTTTCAAGCTTTTTAAGTTCAACATTATGACTCTTTATCAATATCATACGATATTACGTGAGAGCGTTTGGTAGTAATTTTTACGATAGGTAGTGAGTGATAAGTATCCATTAGTGAGATAAATTTTCTAGCTTTATATTACAATGTTTTTTATTTTACGTCTGACATGTAATGCTGGTCAACACAAGCTTTGGGTCTGGTTTACCGGTGTCCAATTTTGATTTATATAACATTATGATAAAATTTGCTTTAGAAATCGAAAACACCTGCTGCTACGACTATTAACCAAAAAGTTAAAAAAAAATTGTATTATTTATTTCTTACATAGCCTTGGAAGATAGTTGAACTTAATTGTTAAATCATTATATGACCTACTATACTGTAAAACGTTTAATGTATATAATTGAACCGAATTAAAACTTATTAGACCACGTCAGTCAAATAGTGAATATTTTTTTTATTACGTATTAAGTAGTAAAAGCTGAAATTGCAGGAGTAGATCTGTGGCTCCGTCCAGTCATATACCTAGTCATTAGAAGATTTTGCAATGTTATTTTATGTTACGGAATTCTGCATTGATAGCATTAGTAATTAGTAATAATTAGACACACAAAGAGCCTAAAAATTAATAACCTAGGCACAGAAAGGAAAAACAACACAAATGGCACTAGTTAAGATATATATATAGGTATAGACATAAGGCCCACACTGCACATGCACTTCATCACAACAACAGCATGTAACAGATACACTCTACATTAGTATAAGTTTAGTATTAAAAATAGAAAAAATAATACTATAAGTTATTCTTAAGGTACACTACAACATAATAATCACTATATTAATGTCGCACACAGTAAGAAAAATAAACAATAAGCGTGTATGAACTCTAAAAACTTTCATAGAAATTAAGTTGTAAAAAAGGGTACGGAACGCGAGTCCGTAGAGATGTTAAAAAAAATGTAATAATATAACTTATTAGTTTATATTATTACTGTATCATTTTACACAATTTAAGACCGATATAAATATTGTTACGAGTCGCGAAACTCTAATTAAAATGCTGGTAGAATTACTATAGAGTTTATTAGAACTATACAAACACGTATAACACAGGTACAAATATAACCGAACACAATAAGTCCAAACGTAATGTAGAAGGTCGTAACTCAATAAAACGCGCAAAGTCCGTCTTATTAGATTCTCGATTGTAGTACACACGTCTCGCTTCGCTCGTGTTTCTTGCTCGACTGACTCTTTCTCAATCGGGCTATTGCTATATACTGCACAAATGCAAATATGTCTGTCCGGCAAGCGTCGACGCAATTTCCTAGAAATCGTAATCCACACACCTGGCTAATTATGCCTGCAAATAAGTACAATAGGCTGTTCTCCACAATAACCAATAAATAAGTAAACAAAAGAAGACAATCATAAAAGAATTACAATTAGTTCAAATGCCGACAGATAACAAAATATGTTTTTATCGATATGCAGGTTGATTTTGTTTTTGTCGGAACTTAAGTTGTAACAATATATTAGACACGTTAAATTTAATTTCTAATAGAAAACGTCTAGTGTGCATGCATCTCTTGATGGGTTTAAATCTGGCTGGTTGGGCCTAATGACAATGTTTATGAGCTGAACGCTTAAACTACGTATACATTATTATATGTCTAGTTATTACAGTCGGACAAAAACTGTGTAAACTTGAATTGGCTCATTATTAAGAATGGCCTTTTCATGGCGGCATTCTTCATTTTAATGCGAGTATGACTTCATTAAAATACATTTTTAAAATTAAAGCAAAGTAGTATCTGAGAGAAATTCACAAAGTTATTGCAAATATATGAGAGTAATATTATATTGTTACGAGTTACGGGACTCGAATTAAAATGCCGTTGGAATTATTATAGAGTTTATTAGAACTATACAAACACGTATAACACAGGCAAATACAACCGAACACAACAAGTCCAAACGTAATGCAGAAGGACGTAATTCAATAAAACGCGCTAAGTCCGTCACTTATTAGAATCCCAATTGTAGTACACGCGTTTCGCTTCGCTCGTGGTTCTCGCTCGACTGCCACCCCGTCCATCAGGTCATCGGTTTATACTGCACAAATGCAATGTCCCCGTATCTAAGTCGGCTTAATCCGCCACACCTGGCTAATGACTCGGCCGCTGACTGCCATAAAAGAGTACAATAAAACAATGGGCTGTTTTCTAATCACAAATTTTATACACAAAGTAAACAAAGAAGACGATCGTAAAAGAGTTACAATTAGTTTAAATGCTGGCAGATAGTAAAATGTGTTTTGTTTCAGATGTGCAGGTGGATTTTGTTTTTGTCGAGACCTGAGTTGTAACAATATTTAGAGTTTTAAAATAGCAAATATCATCCATTATAATTATTCAAAGTAGGAACCAAAAGAAGTGTATAAAGTAAGTATCAAAACCGAAGAAAACTTATTAATTTAAATCTAACAGTTAAATAATTAATTAATCAGTGTATGCTTCTCAAATATTAAAAAAGAAATCTGTCAGTCGTAGGACAGTAAGTCAGAAGTGAAAACTTTGTATCTGAGCATGACGGTCACGCGAGTTTAGTGCTTTGCCCCGTATCAAAAGTACCCAACGCACCTAAAGAAGTTTTCACTTCAAAAACGTTGGAACATAAATTATTTTTTATTGGAAATATATTGGCTAGATGTAATACATTTTTATCTACGTTTCTTAAAAAAATCTGTTTTAATGTTTATATCAGTCCACACGAAATATACGTACCATAGAAGAAGCATTCTTTTTCCACGGTAGTACCTAAAGATATTAAATTATTTTTTCGTGTGATCGGCGCTGGCATATCAATTTATATTTAAAAGAGCCCATACCGCAAAGGACAAATTGCTTGGTATTTGGGTAATCGAATATCAAAAAGACATTTGACACCAATCGAATGTAAATACACATGTAGTCTGTGGTTGTAATCTCAAATAAAAAAATAAGCAAAACTAATACTTCGACATCATTGTCATCTTGGCGGAAAATATAGGCCAACGCTATTTATTAGCTCTTTAGCATATTGTGTGTGGAGCTTCATTTATTATTCCGTTGACATGTGATTTATCAGTAACATTGAGTTGTTAAATTAACATTACAAACGCGGCTGCAGTCACGGCCGTCGCCGCACGAAATGCGTCATTTGTTCCCACCGCGCATAATTAAGCGATATCAATGATTGTCAACTGATCATGAGGCAATAGATTTATGGAAATATAAATTGGCAGAACACTTTATCAACTGAAAATCAATATGTAATGAGCCTTCTATATTCTCGCGAAAACATGTCTCACCACATTGCGATAATATTGCAAAAACGCGAGAAAAGATCACAACAACTCGTTTTCCGCTATCCCATCCTAGAGGCAGACTACGAGACTTCCATAGGTGACGGTAACTTGGTTCTGACAGGTAGGCCGTCGGTTCGGTTCCTGAGACTATAACATTACGGCGTAGCGATGATACTGAAGTGGTTAGTTGATAGATCCGAGCATGCCATCGGGAGTTTAATACTATCCTATCCCGGGGAGAGGTGACCATGACGGATTACACCTCGATAAAAACAGGTGGGCCGAAACTTGAACAAAATTTCAAGTGACAAGTTGACATTGGCCAACTTAAGCAAAAAATAACTAGCATTAAAGCTAAATTTCGTGTCTTTGTTCCAATAAATGGATGGCAGCGTGAAACGGACCCCTTGTGGCTGTTTTACCGACGGCATAAATACACTTTTCTAAATAACATGGGAGACCATCTTATGCAAGGCATCTTAAATACGTTTTATGTAAAACGTATTTAGGCAGTTTAATATGATTAACTAAATTTTATTTAAAGGCGATCGTTATGCAAGCAGCCCTTAAACATCTAAGGGCTGTGTTGCACATCAGGCTCTCAACGACCACGCTCACGACCGCCATTTTTCCACTTGGTTGCGAGCATTACAATTACAAATACAAGTTGAACGGATTATGGAGCGTTGATGTAATTAACGACGAAATACACAAATGTCATTGGTTGTTTAATTGATTTTAAAATAGCGCCTTTGTCAACATCTCTACAGAGAGAATTAATGCTCTGTGGACAATGCCCACTTCGACACACCTCTTGACATGGATCGTTGTGAGCGAGCGCTTCATGATCGAGAATTATGACGTCATTAGTGACGTTTTCGCCACAATCACAACAACCGTGGCCGCTATATGGAACGGCTGAAGAACAATTTTGGGCGTTGTGAGCTACAAGTGGAAGGCGGTCATGGTAGAACACGTCTAATTTCGGCTTAATGTCAAATTTAAATATTATAAAGTACACTGTCACTGCCATCCAAGCTTCCACAGTAATAACTCGTTTATTCTATACAAGTAATGTCAAAATTCAACCTACGGTAAGGTAGGGGAGTGAATAGTAAGAAATCAGATACGGCCATAAATCGACTAGCCAAAGATTACACAGGCCAAACCTTTGTATAAGCAACTTTAGATATTGGGGTTATCGTTATATGTAAGGTAGCAGAAATACACAAGAAATTAAAATATTAATAACATTAATGTGGAAGAATTTAAAAAGAATAACTTTTTTTGTCAATTTTATTAATTGGTTTTATTTCAAAGTTAGAAATGGCACCCACCCACTTTACCCTACTTAAACCTAAAACAGGGTATAAGCACCATTGTTTTCTATGACGTCTAATAGTCGATTACGCATCGACCCGATTAGACGATTGCAGATGTCGGTTCCCCTCATGTAATTCCAAATTTCATTACAGTGCTGCTCTATTGCTTCCTTTGTCCTCTCGTTTATGTTATCCCACATTTAAACCATCAAACCCCATAAATTTTCTATTGGGTTGAGGTCTGGTGACCTACTCGGCTATGGAATCAGAGTAAAGATTCAAATTATTTCAAGTCATTACTGTTTTATCTAAAACATATCTAGTACAATGATAATAACAAAGTTTAAAATTGCGTAGTTCTCTGAGCCTAGTGACGCATTTTTATTAATGTTTAAAACGTCCTAAATGCAACACACATGATAAACCTTACTATTTTGAAGGTTTTAAAGGAATTATAAGCAAAGTGGGTCATAATTCAGTTGGTTCGATAGTACAGATACGGCATGTTTAGTATTTATAATATTATAGATTAAGCACAGTACCATTCTGGAAATATCCTATAATTCAAAATATTGGTAATATGAAATATTTTTTTTACCATTTGTCGAATATGGACGAAGGTGCGAAAGAATACTAGTCTATACTAATATTATAAATGCGAAAACTTGAATGGGTGTTTGATCTGAAATATACCAGAACTGCGGAACGAATCTGGATGAAATTTGGCTCAGAAATAGGTTATAGTCCGATTTAGCACATAGGCTACTTTTTATCGCGGAAAAATGGACGATGCCCATGGGATAACATTAACGCAAACGAAGCTGCGGACAAAAGCTAGTAACCAATAAACTAAATGAGCAATCACCCACAAAATTGACAATCGACTCGATAACCACCGCCCTGGTACATTTATTACGGAACGATGAGCTTACACACTACGTAATTTCATTGTGTTTTCTCTTATCAATAAACGAATAGCGGTAAATTAAATCATAACACACGTGCAAGATCGGAGCAGGAATACTAAATCCTGCGGCTGGGCTGGTAAAAGGCGACAAAATCACCCACAGCTAGATAATAAGGCATTTGCCCATCTGAATGGCTATCAACCTAGATCTATATACGATGTATGACGTGGTAACAACATTAAGTTGCGTTCCGGCATCAGTGGCCAGGTTCCAGTCTTCCGAGGACAGCAAAACATTTGTAACAGAAATCAGAAATCTTTTATTCATGGCAATATTATGCGTCAATTTCAATACTCGTAATATAATTATATTAAATTAGTGGTTTGTCCCTGGTGTCAAGCTCTGAGCAATAGCTTTATTTTCCTTACATAAACACTTAATTTGGTTTTTTACATGTAATAATAACAAAGAAACTAAGTCCGTATAGTGTAGACAAATACCCAGCAAAACAGAGATTGTAACAACCCCCCCTATAAAAATAAGCAAACAGAGATTAGCTGGTCTCTTTTAACCCCATATGGATCTAGAAAGACGTATATAAAAATATAAATATAAGAGCAAAGAGTATATGGATACTCTAAAATTTTTCCGCCCTTAGAATTATAATTATAAAGAAATCTATTATAGAATTTCTTTTTGGTTTGATTGGCTGTGATAATATGTCTAGTGATAGGTATCCTACGTTGTGTATATAAATATTGTAATAACTCAGTTCTATGGAAATTTGTCCAAACAAGGAAATCATTTAAAAGTTCAGAAGTTGAAATATCATACCCAGTATTAATGACGGATTGTGATTAAGTATTAGATTTACCAAACTACTTGCCTATTTTTAGTTACCTATAACGAAACTAAGGTGAACAGAATAGTCTGCTTCCGACTACCTTCCTATACCTATAAATATAATATATTATTAATAAGAATTTGATTGATTAGATTTTAATATTAGAATATTATGAGTATATAATATGTATGTAGAGATGCGTGTCTATGTATTGTGTAATAAATATATTACGTATAACTAAATATAATACAAGTGTAGTGTATGTAAAGTATATATGTATATATGTAGTTATGTAATATGCATGTATAATATGGTGAGCAATGTTATTTATGATATTAAGAAACGAAGTAAAAGTATGATTTATACAAATTTATATAGGTATTATATATATAAGGCGTTTGTGAGATTAGTGGTTATGAACTAAGAGTTTAGTGAGTATATAAATAGCGTAATGGAATATAAAATTATGGAGATTCGAAAGGATTTAATTAATGAAGATTTAATAAAAAGGTATAATAAACCCAAAATTCCTTCCACCCGGGTCAAGATGTGATCCCTCACAATCACTTTTTATTATACCTTCCGGATAAGAAAGGAACTAGTCGATGAACCAATCCCAAAAATATATCCTTTAAATATTATGTGAGTCATTTAGACCGATAATCCAGTTTGGTTAATGTGTGTGTGTAAGGCCAAAATTGGGTTTTGAGAGTGCCGAAGCAACTCACAAAAATACATAGCGTCCTTTCGGTACTTAGTATCGTAATACTGCCCCATGAGGCTATCTAGAATAAATAGGCTGTCTTTCTGTAAATAGAATTTAGATGCCGTGTAATTAGTAATATAGCACTCAGGTGGGAAGCACTTACTAGTCATGCATGTATTGATTTAAGATATAGGCCACGAAGACGAGCGTTTTACCAAACATTTCATATCAGCATTTAAATGACTAACAATAATTTATTGAAAGTGCCAATACGCAACTTTCAAAAATACATTGTGAACATGTCAGACGGTTCGAATATTACGAACGTGCACTGTGAGTTACTATGCCTAGGCCAACTATCTATTAAAGAATCATCGACTATAGTTAGACAAGTAAGCTGTATCAGCGCTCAAGCAGATACACCGCTGACGAAGACAAGTATTATATAATTTAGTTACAATATAAAATATTGGCTCATTCCCCAATATGAGGATAGGTAGGGTATAATATGATACCATTGGCATAACCTTACCTTTTAAGTGTTTTACCTTAGGGCAAATAACTATCAATTGAAACAGTCATTTGAATCAGAGTTAATCCCACCGATAATCAACACAGGAAGGCAGGCATTCAATGCCGAACTGAATTTAACAGTTCATTGGTGAGTCATTTTTACCTCAACACAGTCCAAGTCAAACTAGACCAGTCAACAAGAGTTGTTTACTTAAGCAGACAGGACAGTTAGAGCACTGACTCGAGGCACTTCCTGGTAACAAACCATTCCGCCGCATTTGTCTAATCGACGTTTGCGAACGACCTATGTGTAAAACACAAACTGTCGAATGAGAATGTCACGATAATAAATATCGTACCCAGGTAGGCAAGAATCATATACTATAGCTACGATGTACATACAATTCTCAAGAACTAATCGAGCTATCTGTCCATTTTACCAAGCACTGCATTTATAAGGTAGAAATGACTAAACGAGAACTTGTAAGTCAAAACTAGAATAAATATATATATGGCCCTTAACCCTGATTCAATTTAAACTGGCAACCAGACTTGCTATCTTACTCCAGCTCCACTTTTGTACAATTCTCAATTATTTATTTGTATCTTGAAAACATTAGCACGCATATCATCCTTCACGAAAACAAGTCAACAGACCTTGATAAAGGAATAAATTTCATTTAATAATGTACAGTACAATTAAGTACATAATTTATAATTGTAATTTATTCATTTATGTTATGTAGTACACATATGCATACATAATTTATAAAATGTTAGAATAAGTGTTATATATACACTACTATAATTTTTATGATATCAAATGATTTCGACAGGAAACAAAGACCAGTAACTCTGTATTTATCGTTTTATTAATGACGCCCCATAGACTTATTTAAAGTAAGAGAACCAATATTGTAAACATGGAGTTTGAATTCAACCTTAAAGATATAGTTCGGTCAAAGATGTTAGAAATACGTATATCAGATCATAGTGTTTTGAATAAATAGTCAACGTTATTTATAACATTACGATGTATGTACAACTGATCATATAATGAATTAGTAATAATTTTGAATAATATATTCATTCATATAGCTTAAACGTAGGATTGCTCAGCTTAAATAAATCATTATAGAATATATTTTAATACATCTAATAAAGAGATCCTCGACTATTTTGAATTAGTATAAAATTACGTACATTACTCCACCTGAAATTCAATTGAAAAATCCTGCTTATACATAACTCCGTAGATCCCAGACGAAGTCTATTCAACCACCTATATAAAAGCAAACAACTATTAGCAATATGACTAACATGCTAGTCCTCGTCATTAAACGGGGACTCTAGTACTCACGTAACCGCTACTATTATTTCAGAATTTTGATGACTGGAATGCGCCTAACTGGAACCACTTTTAACCTATCGATCTCCGCACAGATCGGACTAACAATACGGACTACTCATTTCTAAAACTTTGACGCCTATATAATTTTATTATAGAAAATGATTTATCACGAGATTATTAATTAATTTGTCGAATTGAATCAAAACTGCTACTAATCTAGTTAAGAATTAAATAATGAATTAAACGAACCCCAAAATCTTTAAATCACGTAATCATATGATTTTATGTGAAAGTTAAAATCAACCGACAAATGTAACGATGAAACTCTAACAATACATTACTACTGCTTTTGTTCTAGAACCCCGCTAGTATATTTTACCAATTAAAGACGTCTATTCCTTTTAATTCCGCCCCCTTTTTTGTCTACGCTTGAATTAGAAATTCAAAAATCAAACTAAAACTAACGGATATTAATTATTAACAGAATCTATCTTTAACTATTACTATTTAAATAATAAATAACAACACTACAACTTCGTTCGCGTAGCTCAACGGCGTACCCGGAGCTATATTTCGACCGCGTGATCCAATATTAAGAACCCGATGGATCTCAGGCTTGACAGCGAGGCTTCGACCTCTGAACGACGGACTACACAACTGTCAAATCTTCAAGTAAAACTCGCGAATTCACGCTTCGAAGGACTGTCTAGAATTCTTCACGAGAGTCCCTGTGTAAGTCTGTCTGAAAATCTGTCCGAGTTTCCCCAAAAGTCTGTGTAAAAGTCTATACAGGAACCTTCGTGAATTCTCGTTGAAAGTCCCCCAAAATAATTCGAATGATCTCCGAACGATCACGATTCGAATCCCGATTCTCTGATTCTCTGTTATTACCGATCTCTCCCCGATCTACTTCCCGATCTAATCCCGATTTTCCCGATCTAAACCGCGATTTACTCATAATCGATTAATAATCCCTTTTTCGACTGTGTCGCAGGCTTTTATTCTCAAAAATCCTGCCACCACCACTTCCAATAATGGGGTGTTCTTTCATTATTTGGACCGCCCCTTTCAGCGATCCTTGATTGTTTAAGCGTTATTTGTAAATTAGACCTATTTGTCCTTAGTTTAAGAGTGTTAGTTAATTAAATATGATTGAGAAATTATCGATCAATCGATCTATACTGCAAATGCAAATATGTGTCTTAACTGTGTTACTATAAGATTCAGATTAGCTAACACTCAATAATGATCAATTCCTTAGAACCAGTAGATTCCTATCGTCATTTCTTTATGCCCTGACTATCTTTTAAAGTATGTACAATTGTAAATTAAAGTTCAATAGAATCATACGCATTATTAGTTTTGGTTTTAAACTTTAATATTTCGTACTTGTTTTCTTTAAAGTACAAAAGTTTTTATTACATAAGTACATGTTTAATAAATTATAGTTCAAAATAAAATTCATAAGCATGGTGGATCCGTTACAAGATGAGTCGAAGCCAACCCGATTTGAAGTAATACATGAATGACCTGTTGTTATGACAACGTAGGTATTTGTTAATGAATTGAAAAAAACGCGATTGCAGCGCGATCTATTTTGCTAATCCGTCTATTCTAAATTTCAATCTTACCTTTTTATTCAGTCAACAAAAAGATTTGTTAAATTAAAAAGGTAAGTTGGTCTTCTTAAAAGATGTATGGGAAAAGATTTTTGCGATTTCTGACTCTTTTAGTACTTCAACTGGGGTTGGTCCCATAGATGTGTTTGATCAGTATCAGAAACAGGATCAATTAGCTTAAAAAAACGTATATGTAAAATGGCCATATTCTTGCTAACTATACTTTTTTTTTAAGTCTGTTAATAGAGATCAAAATTTCACGATAAATTATGGATAGTCTCCTAAGACCATTTTTATGTAGCTGCAATAGTTAAAGTACTTCCTCTTTCTTTCTGCCCCGCTAAAAGTTTCCACTCTGTATAACGTACAAATTCTGTTAAGTCAACTATAATTGAAAGATATACTCAATACGTATAAACATACCATTTACGCCGAACAGATTGTACAATTTATAGAAATCAAAAAATACTACCAATAAAATTATTCCCTTGCCCTTCTTTGTAAAAATTCTTTAAAATTTTCTTATTAAACATGAATTAATGAATCGGAAAACTCAAACTCTCTCTATAATGTTGGATGGATAAACTTTTACCTACTATCCAACAAAAACTTAAACTACGAACCGCTGTGAATAGATGATAAACTTCTTACTTATATTACTAGCTGTAGAGCTCAGAGCCTCTGAGCGCATTTATTTTTATATCTACATGGTGTCAAAAACGGAACTGTAAAGCTGAAAGTTATTTATATCTATTTTCAAATTTACAGAAAATTATTGTCTGCAGCCTTATCTAATGGTGGACTATAGCAAAATGCGTGGCCCGAAACCATTTGCCGATTTTATATATTTTTCTTTGATGTATCTTAAATTGTATACATCAATTTTCGTGGCGATTAGTTGAACGGTGGATATAGGAGTTAATAATTTGCCGCGTCATACTTAACATCCATTTGTATATAAGCACCTATAGATTCAAATTAGACAACCAAAAATTTCCTTTAAAGTTTAAGCATACTGCTATTTGAGCGAAGACAAAATAGAAATAGCGTACTCTTAAAGAAGGTCGTCATAAAACCGTATAAAATATTGTCAATCTAGTTCAAAATAAGAAGATACGCCGCCGTCTTTAAGAAAAGTTGTGCCCAAAGTGTAATAGAAAAGATAATGTTCAATGTACCATGCATACAAGTCTCGGGATTTTATACCAAAACGTGTTCTGTGCTGAAAATTTACGAGCAAAAAGCCGACGCAGGCTGTGGAATCAATGTTCCTCATATTCACAAACACCTACAAACCTATTTTTACTAACAAATTCGGTTATGTAAATGACGTAAACTTAGTTTCATTTTCTCAGATGAGAACTGAGAAATGAGATCGAGAAGTAGTACTTATTATATTACCCGGTCTCGCTAACCTACTTGGATAATTTTTCAAATAGCTAAAGTATATTGTACTTGAATTCTGATGATATCTAAGGTAAGGGTTTATCATAATTTCTCATTTCTTTTATACAAGTTAATAACATTTCAGACGAATTCATGAGGCACTGAATTAGAATTGATTAATATTAGCCTACAATCGAAATTGAATGCCTGGAATTCTTTAGCGTAAATATTCTTCATTATAGTTTTAGCCCGTATATTTACGTAGTATCAAACCAAATAAAAAATATTTAAAATATAAAATTGGAAGTTTAAATTGAGAAGTTCAGAAACATGTTGACGTCTATCAATGCCAAATGCGACGCTTTTCGTCATTAACGAATCTATTTCGATTTTATCGCTTTCACCCCGTCACATCCATGCGCGCGACTGATCACGTATCTTTTACCTGTCATGCTTGTACAAGTTAGTTAAATTTTGCTGGCACATACTAGTTCAAAAATATTCAAAACATGCCTTGTAAATTCTATCAAAACAATGTTGGGAGATTATGTACTGCCCTATCCTGGTAGTTTATTAACTAATTAAGGCTTATTTTAATGAGTTGGTTTCGAATCCTATGTATGTATAAGTTAGCATGTTAGTTATATTTTTTTTATCATTATCTCCTCCATCATATGTGAAGATAAAGGGTTTTCTTTTCGTTTATTTTTTAACTAACTTCAAAAAGGAGGAGGTTCTCAATTCGTCTGTTAGTTGTATTTTTTTTGTATGTTCGTACTCGATTTCCCCGTCAATTGTGAACCAATTTTCAAAATTGTTTTTTTAATCGAAATGTGTCCCGAATTGGTCCCATAGCCACCAAGTCAGGATCTGGTTAGTGGATTCCCGGGAAATCGAGACTAACCGTTACTTATTAAAGAACGCCGTGCCACTAAATTCTTGGAAAAAACTTGTGTACGCGTGTAGGTATTACATTTTCTACAGGCGCTTAATTTTTTGTTTGCATATATTTTTCCGTCTATTGTAGACCGATTTTCAACTTTTTTCTTTATTCGTAAGAGTATATACCCGAGGTGTTCCCATGATTACCAAGTCAGGATTTGATGACTAGATTGCAGGGAAATCGAGAACAACCCTTGTTAACGAGCGTCAACACCGAAGAGTGAGATATTATATATTGTAGATGCCTGCCAGTAGTACAATTTCTACAAGCACTTAATATATTATTTCTAAAGCTACTCAAGTGCTTGCGCAACTAAAAAGTAGTTATATTATTTTTTTTAACAAAAACAAAACCAACTTCAAACTAAAAAGCAAAAAGTAAATATTTAACCGGCTTCTTTGTACAACATCTTGAAGTCGGCGCGAAGTAAAACATAAAAATTACTATATTTTTCACAATTATAATTTTTTTATTTTACTTGGCACCGACTTCGGGATGTTGTACAAAGAACCCGGTTAAATATTTACTTTTTAGTTTTTAGTTAGAAATTGGTTTTGTTTTTGTTATAAATAAAATTCTCTATTCTATTACACAACTACGGGTAGCGGTCGGGATTTATTATCTCTTTTTTCAAAAATGCTTATATCTAATACATATTTTTTCTTATTCAAGGTTTTCTTACTATCTACATTTTTTAACTATTTGCTATATTTTCTTACTATTTAATAAATTTCTTACTATCTATTACATATCTTATTTACTTTCTTATGTTTACAGTTTGCTTATACTGCTATCCGTACTTACTTTGGCCCAGTGAGTGCAGTTATAGTTTTACTGGATGAATGTATCGCTGAAATGACCATGTGCTAGCGAGGAAGGAAACCCTCGTAAAGAAATCTGCAAATCGATACTGTATGTGAAATGTACCAACTCGCTTTGAACAAGCGTGTACCGTCCGTTGGCGTAAAATACATAAAATTAGGATAACAGAGTCAGCGGTTGAGATGTTTATCGTTTGGTAGTACTAAGCATATTGTTTGTAAAGAGTAAATTGATTCCCACTACATAATTATGTGACATAAATATCGCACGTAAGTAAATACATATGTAATGTATATAATTGTCTAAATTCCCCATAAAGTCCATCAAAACAGCCAGATAAAAGTAGACTAAAGCTTGTAACTCTGACTCTAACGTAGGTAGTGTTACTTGAATCGCTATACAATATTTAACTACAATGTGAGGCCATTTATTTGTGTGACATTTGTTTATATTACTCCGTCTAGACAAGTTTATGGTCTAAGAACACCTATTACGTGCCTTATTTTTCGCAATATCTATTTTTAAATAAAAGTAAATGGGAATCTAAGATTCGTTTCTTATGTTTAACGCTACATTTTATTTTCTAAAAATATCTCTAGTCCCGGAATTCCAACATAATAAGTTTTATCCTTGTGATACATACTAGTAGGAGAAGTCTCGGTCTACACATTTATTTACTCAAAAATTACTATTCTTTAATAACCTTTATATAATAGGTTGGGGAAAAAATCTTTTCGCATATAGTATGTATGAACTTCTAATAAGATCTCTTTGGCTATACCATTTGTATCTGGCTGGTTTTGGTATCATTAAAAGGTTTTAATTTTATAGAAGACAATTCCAAATTCAAATTAGGAAAATGTGTGATTTTCATTTGTTTTTATTATTATTAAAATGAGTGAATCTAATGAAGAAAATCGATACATTTTAAGATTTTACTACAAAAAAGGTAAAAATGCAACACAAGCCGCGAAAAAAATTTGTGATGTTTATGGACCTAATGCAGTATCTGTGACAGTAGCGCAAATTTGGTTTAAGCGTTTTCAATCCGGAAATTTTGATATCAAATATGCACGTCGCTCTGGTCGCCCTGTTACGGACAAAATTGATACCATTTTTGAAGAAGCTGATAACTGGTGGTGAAAAGTGGATCACGTACGACAAGAATGTGCGAAAAAGATCGTGGTCAAAGGCCGGTCAGGCTTCACAGACTGTGGCGAAACCCAGGTTAACTCGCAACAAGGTGATGCTGTGTGTATGGTGGGATTGGAAGAGCATTATTCATTATGAGCTGTTACCGCCAGGCAGGATCATCAATTCTGAACTGTACTGCGAACAACTGATGAGATTAAACCAAAAAGTTGAGAGAAAGCGGCCGGAATTAATCAACAGAAGGGATGTGGTTTTTCACCATGATAACGCTAGACCTCACACATTTTTAGCCACTCAGCAAAAATTACGAGAGTTTGGCTGGGAGGTGTTAATGCATCAGCCGTATAGTCCTGACCTTGCGCCTTCAGATTTTCACCTGTTTCGGTCTCTGCAGAATTCCTTAGGCAGTGTCAGGTTAACATCACGAGAGGACTGTCAAAACCACTTGTCGCAGTTTTTTGATCAGAAGCCCCAAAATTTTTATAGCAATGGGATCACGACCCTACCTATAAGATGGCAAAAAGTTATCCAACAAAATGGCACCTACATACTTTAGTCAAATGTAAATAAACTTTATAAAAAAACCTTTTGAATTTTTATATAAAATGCGAAGACACTTTATCCCCAACCTTATAGTATAAGTTAAAGTCGCTTTCCGCGTCTGTATGTCGGTCTGTGTATCCGCTTATTCCTCTTAAGCCACGCAGTGGATTTTTAAGCATGTTTGAAAAAAAATCACTAAAGATTTACATATGTATAAAAAACCTAATTAAGTTTTTAATATAAGTAAAATAGAGCTACTCCCTAGGGTTTTACCTACTGCATAGCCGCGAAGGGACCACTAGTACAAGTAGGTATACTTTATTATCATTTTCAGCCTCTGAAAAATGTGTCGCAAATTCTATTAAGATTCGTCCAACATTTCTATAAAAGGCAAGAAACATCTAATCTCATATTGTATCTATTATATATTTAATTGATGCTAAAATCTTTCAAAGAGATCACTGATTCAAAATTTAGTGGTTAAAACATAATCTAAAACTAAAGAAACAATCAAGTTAATTAAATTATAAATCTAAAATATATATACAGCTTATCATAAAAAAATATAATAATGTCAATTACAAACAATATATGAGTCCCAAATCGCCGTCAGTTGAGATCGTTCCCAAAACGCCGGCCGCATGGCATTATCTCACCATATGACAACGCTAATACGCTGCCGTAAATACAGGCCAGTCCTTTAGTCACGTAAGGCGTCTATTAAACGTATTGTTAGGTTTCGATAGAGTCGATGAGCTTCTGACCCCATGGCCCTAGAGTTTCGACACTGAAAGCCACAAATATGTATTCATTACTAATGGATGCATATTTGCGGCGTTTCAGGCCCACCTGACGTTCGGCTGCCGCGTCAGCTGCCATGGACGTGTCTGGAATATGGGAAACAGACAAAAAGTCGACGCACATGGCGTCTCCCTCACTAAGGGTCGAACCATCTACCGGGACACCAAAGATATCCCGTACGCTCTATAGCCATCGTCGCAGCACAGACCATTCGGCTCAAGAATGACCGGTACCCCGGCGGTGACAAGAGTACGGCGGATGATGTTATTTATAGCAACATAGCGCGGTATCCTTCTGGCTCTTTAATTTAATATATTGTTACGAGCTACAGGACTCGAATTAAAAATGCCGTTGGAACTACTATAGAATTTATTAGAACTGTACAAACACGTATAAAACAAATACAAATAAAACTGGATGCAACCAGTTCACACTGCACTCACTATTCAATACAATTCGAACGCACAAAGTCCGTCGTTTATATCGCTAATCGCGAGTACTAGAAAACGTCTTACTCGCTTCGTAGTCCTCGCTTAACTGCCCTCCCCTTTATTCGGGTCTCGTCTTATACTAACTACGCAGTACAAAGGAAAGAAAGGAAGTTTCTAAGAAATTTAATTTGCTCACCTGCAAACGTCCACAAAGTCGAATACAATAACAATAGGGATTATAGTTCGACGCTAATGATGGTTATAAAACAAGTAAAAAGACAATAGCATGTTTTTCTTAACTACAAATTCAAAAGACAAAGGATTCTCTAATCCGAGAAAGGACAATAAGCTGCGCTTATATAGGCTGTGCGGCTTATCTTTGACGGTATGTAACAATATAAATAACAATAATTAAATTACAGATAGAGACGAGAGGACCAAAAAATATTTTTATATTGTCTATTAAAAACACAATCATTTCCAATTCATCATTATAGAATAATTAATTAAATGGTTTTGCTATTCGCTATTTAATAGAGCTGGCCATGGAACTTACTTAAACTCTAACATTTTAGTTTAATTGAAAACTCTAAATTAATTAAGTAAAAACAAAAACAATATCTCTTCAGCGGTTAGCATTTGTAACCGTGGGCAAAGTAGTTTTTAATTTTAGTGCTAAATTTTAATACCATTTAAACACACAAAATATCTGTGCTGATTTAAAGGTAATAAAACAGCAAAGTAAACATCACTCGCCAAAACTCTAGACTTTTGATGATAATTAAGATAAATTTATCTTAGGAAGAAATCTGTTTATAAAACATAAAATCTCGGAGCTGGGGTACCTACTCCTAACTAGACATAAACAACACCAGGACAATGTGTATATACCCACTGCTGTAGTACTAAATAACACAACCGGTAAAATAACCGATATTTTGCTGAAGAATTTAAACGCTTACACACCAATTATTTTTAATATAGTGTGGGATCAGATAAAGAGACCATTCATAAATTACATTGCGAACATTTTATGGTGTTTTTCCCTCTTTTTCGTCCTTGTCACAGGTGGTTGGTGGGTACATTCATGAGTTATTTTTATGATACAGAAAAGTTTCTACACTTTTCTGTAACATCATCATAAAATATTATTATTTCAACTGTTTTTAAGGTTTCATAATCATGTTGGCAAAAACGAAATCTTTACGAAGTCTTCATATTCAGTCATTTTTCTTAGAAACTTCTAGGTCTATGTAGTTTTTACCGCTACAGAATTCAGAAAAAAGAAACAAAATTGTCGGTGGCCGCCATATATGTGGCGTTATTTTATTTTTCAATATAGAAGACGATGACTCTACCGACAAGAGTAAAACTCTTAAATGTTATGATTATGATGATGATAGATGTACAAAAAATATATAGGATGTCGTTATTCAGAATTTTAAAAATCATGACGATGCATGTTGTTTAATTACATTTTAGGGTTCCGTAGAAATTTGGTAAAAACAGAACCCTGAAATGCTCATAAATTTATAATTTTATCCGTGTAGGAACGGAGAAAGAATACAATTTCCTGCAGCCGGGTAGCCTGCGTCAGAGGTGACAAAACAACCTGCAGCCAGGTGGAAGCGTATTTACCCGTCTGGCTACCACCCCTGATCTAGAGTATGCATCCATAACAACCTTGTGTTGTGTTCCAGTATCCAAGTTTCTGTCTTCGTTTAGAGAGCGGCAGCACATTGGTAGCACCTTTGATGTTACAAATGTCTATAGGCGATGTTAACCGCATTCTATCAGGTGGGCCGTCTGCATGTCTACTGAACTCATGCCATAAAAATCATTCTTTATGATTTCACTACAACATTTTGTAGTGGTATTAAAGTATACTTACCGTCCTGTCAAATCCCATTCTATAACATAAAAAAACAGTAAGACAGGTGACATAACGATTGTATTGTTCCACTTTGTCCAAAATATTTACAAAACTTTAAAAACAATAAACATTATTTTCATATTGATATATAATTAGCATGGATTATCTTACTTTGTATCCTTACCTGTCTCACTTTTCTTTTTACGGACGAAAAAATAGCAGTGAATAATAATGGAAGAAGTTGAGAAGAAATCACATGAAAATAACGCAGGTTCAAGCTGCTCACCTAAAAATGTGAAATCCTGGATACATAAAAACCTTTTTTATTATGACATCTAAAAACTTCATAAATCTGGCCTCGTGTTTTCAGTGAATTTACATCCTTAATAGACCAGCCAGATTCCTTTACCCTACTAAAAAGTTCACTACGAAACTTAATGTAAGGCCATGTCCACATACGTTAAGATACGCGATCACGCAACGTAACTATGATTAGATTGGCCAAATGATACAGATATTCCACATATTTTCCCTAATATGTGAACTCCACGCAATATAATTACGTAAAAATCAAAACGATTTGAAAAAATCAATAGAACTAAATGCTAATAATAAATAGGTATAGGTATATGACACAACACTTCTGAGGTGTATAATCTATAGGGACGACATCTTGTTACACTACGATACGATCTAGCGCTGCATCTTTTGATAGCTTGGTTAGACGGCATTTAACGCTGCAGCAATTATTTAGCATTAGTCAGTGCACGGCACGCTCGCTCCACGCAGGCCAATTACATCAAGTTCGAACTTTTCTGTTTTGAATAGCTTATCTAGTAGGTAATACATATAACCCAGTGACCTATATCTACTATTTGTTATATTAAGAACAAAGTTAATTACTTCTTGATAATATCGCCAGGTATTCATTAAAGCACCCTGGTGTTCCTCCACCCGTTTAGTCATGATCATGAGACAATAGCTCACCTGAAGCCGTGAATCTGGCAGGTATGAGCCAGCCCGCATCTGTGTGCAGCATATGTCTGTGGGAGTATCGTCTCCCTCGGCTATAAAATGATTTCGTCCAAGTGAGAGACATGTCTCCTCGCCTTGATGCGGGTAACGGCTAATGATGTCCCTAAGAACCATCACAGCGGCCATATGTTTACGATGGCCGGAGATAATTAAACGCTATGTCTAGTGCTATATATGTTAGAAACAAGCCGAAGAAGTGTGTATAAGCAGACTCGCTAATCTAGCTGTTCCAAAATTTTCTTACACTCAAATTACGTCATAGTTTGATCTATGTGACATTTTCCGAATTTTTTAGTACATTGACAAATTGAATCTAATGAAGTATTTTTTGCCACGCTAGAGATCACTATCTATTTGTTTTAAGATGTCGTAATTCACTGGGCAATGTGTTATCGAACGAATATAATCTAATTGCCACAAAGTTGTGGTGAAGTTTGTGTCCCTGTTTTTCACCGGAATACCACAGTTATGACATAAGCTTTGCAATTTTTATTTCTGTCGTAAAGCTCTTTATTTTCGTAAACGTAAAAGACTCAAATCACAATGGATAAGTTGCATAATGTTGTTTAAGCGGAAATATACTAAAATGTTTCGACCCACAGAAAAAGAGGTGTTTCAGAAACCACATTATATCAGTTTGTATCTGGCTCATGTTCATAGTTCATGTAGTTAATTACTGCCAGTAATGAAGTTTAAAGCGTATTAAAAAAAGAAACATAATAAAAAAGCATTCGCAGCATACATTCTGGATTTGTTCCAGACTACTTGAAATTCTTTTAATACAGTGTAGATGCTAACATTAGAACGAATCACAAATTAAATAACCCTTGTTGGAAACATCCAATCATGGATTCTGTTTTTTAACTACTTTCTAGTTATTTTATGATTTTTTAGAAATTTCAATTTCATGGGTACAATTTAATGAGAGGTGTAATTAAGTATTTACATTGCATACGCTTGATTAAAAACAAAAGGTAACCTGCGTCCTTTTTAACCGCTTCCAAAAAAGGGCAGGTTTTCATTTCGTCTATATACTTTTTTTGTTGTATGTTCGTCACTCGATTTCTCCATCAATTGTGAACAGATTTTTAAACTTTTTTGTTTAATTGAAAGGATATACTTCCGAACCGGTCCTATTGGCAACATGTCAGGATCTGATGAGTGGATCCCAGGAACATCGACCGAAACCTTTAAAATTTTTTAATCAACTTCTTTGTTACACGATATCTCCGTCAATTGTGGAGCAATTTTCAAATTCTTTTCTTTATTCGTAAGTCTATACTCCCGAGGTGGTGCCATGAGCACTAAGTTAGGATCTGGTGAGTGGATTCTAGGGAAATTGAGAGTAACCCTTATTTTAAAGAACGCCGAGCGTCTACATTCTTAAAAAAAAAAGCTTATACAAGCGTGCCAGTATTACACTTTCTACAGGCGCTTAATTTTTTTTATAGACATGTTACGCGATTTCTCCATCAATTGTGGACCGATTTTCAAAATGTTTTTTTAACTCTCGAGATTGTCCCTTAAACACCAAGTTAGGATCTGATTTGTGGATCACAAAAGGGTTATTCTCGATTTTCCTGGGATCCAATCCACATATCAGATAATGACTTGGTGATCGTGGCACTACCTTGGGAGTACACACTTACGTGTAAAGAAAAAAATGAAAATTGATTTACAATTGACACAGATATCGTGTTACGAAGAAATTGGTTAGAAATTTCGCGAGTTTTTCTATTTCCTTGGAATCCACTCATCAGTTCCTGACATAGTGACAATGGACAAATTCGGGAGTATAACCTTTCGATTAAAATAATTTTTTTGAAAATCGATTCACAGTTGACGGAGAAATCGAGTAACGAACATAAAAAAACATACAGACGAATTGAGAACATTCTTCCTTTTTGATGGGTTAAAAAGCGAGAGCGAAAATCTAATATCGGCAGACAAACACACATATTGTATTATCCCTAAGCTAAACAAGTTACGCTTATGTTATTGGGCAATATAAAAGGAACTACTCGATCCCAGAGATCCGTAATGAATATCAGAAAGTACGTTTACAAAATTTACTGTACTAGGAATTTAATCCGGAGCCTCTACATTGAAGTGAGATAGGTTGACAAAGGCTTAGCCCGCTCAACTACCGAGACCGCCAAAATATTACAATAAATGAGTTGAACTAGAAATGCGATCACCACCATTTAATGGGCTATTATTCTACTCGGAGGGCGGCAGTACATTTTTGTATTATTTATGGCATCTTCCTTGCTCTCTAGTTTTAAGGTAACCTCTTATAGCAGAATCTAGAGCCTGATTAACATTTGCATTAGTTAAGTTAGTCCTTATCATCGTTTCGACAGATATTTTCCAGATAAGTAATAAGTTGTCGATTAAGTAGATGTATGTCCAACTGTAACAAAAACTTATTCGAAATTTACCTAACTAATGAAAATATAAACCAGGCTTAAAAGAGCTTGGAAGTTGTATAGTTAAATATTTATTATCGTCAAAAAAATCTACTAATATAAATATCAAAACAATGATAAAAAAAAAACATTTGGCGGAGAGAAAGTAAGTTAAATAAGTACCGAATTACTAAAAGATTGATAATCAATACTCATGTAACAAACTTCCTTAACCCAAAATTCTTCTGATGTAATTAATTTCTTGTATGTTTAAGGGTATTGGAAACTCATGTGAAGGGAAGCATATTTTAACTTTTCAATCCCGCACTAAAGCCCGTAATCGCCTACAAGTTGAACACTTGTCGAGATTATTCGTTGTAATCGAACGCCTAAGCTATATGGGACGTCGCGTATTACTCAGTGCGGGCATGAAAGAGGAATACTAGGAATGACATAAAGCACACAATGACGATAAAGCTCTTAAAGGCTATATGACTAAGATGGTGCCATAGTTCAGTCATTCTTTTCTAAATTCCTGAAATTTAAAAAGTAAGACTTAATATTAGTACCTATTTTAATTTTTGATTGATTTTAATTAAATTGATTTAATAACCTATTTAAATAAAAACAAAATCAGGAGAAGAGTGACCTATAGCATCATGTAAAAATTCATAATATTATCTATAATCTTAAATTCTTATTGTTAAGCAAAAGCTGTAATGTATTTCTACAGAAATATAAAAATGTCAATATCTAAAATCATCTTACGCTTTAATAAGTGTGCAAAGAACACAAGGAAAGTATTTTTATATAAGCACATACTCGTAATAGTTTCTATTTAATTTACTATAATTATTTTGTTAATGGAAAAGTTTTTTATTTATGTAATAACAGCCTATAAACGTCCCACTGCTGGACTCAAGCCTCCCACTATAGGAACGGACAGTACACCCGCCACGCTTGTTCAAGGCGGCTTGGTAGGTTTGACACATCAGTTATCTCGATGAGCAGGTTTCATCACGATGTTTTCTTTCACCTTTGTTAGCATGTGGTAATTGTAACAATATGCATATTAGGTCAGAAAACTGCCCAAGTATTGCATGCATATCAGCCAGGATTCGAACCCGCGCTCTTTGAGTTAAGGACGCGTGCGCTAGCCATTACACTACCATGACTTCTTTTTTGTCTATAGTATATTGAGCAAAATATATTATCCTTGTTTTGGGCTTCGCCGCAGTCGGCTTTTGATATGAGTAAGTATTAAGTAATTATGATATAAGGCCCATCTAGAAACAGCTACGCCACTAAGCTGAGAGCTCAGAAAACGACTCGTAATAATTAGTGGAAATACTAGTATTTGCCCGCACCTTGGTCCACATTGTAAAGTTATTTTCAGCAGGGTATTGCATTTTTAGAGTGTAAATACATGAATCTCGGAAATTTCCGTAAAACCTCGGGATAAGTAATGTTACTAAATCATACACTACAATTATTGTTATACTAAAGATTTTATCGATCAGTGAACATTTCGCATCGGAATAAAAAAGATACGACTTGGCCACTTTAAGCTTCTCCCAAGAAAAATCCCGTAGGATTCTCGGGAGATAAAGTACTGCAGAGTACTTAAGTCCGGGAATTTATTATCGATCAGCGGAAACCGCATTGAAATCGTCCAAGTAGTTTTTAAGTGAATCCGGAATAAACAGAAAAACACAAAAAATGTAAGAAACAAAAGACTACAATTTTACAATTTTATAGATAAATATTTTATGATCTTTGAAAGGCAAAAAGGGGATGGATCGTTTCATTTCATACATTGTTGGGTCTAGATTGTAAAAAGTAATTTTAAGATTTCTTTTTATTATTTTGATGTTTTTTTTTTTAATGTTGGGGGTTTACTTATTTTGAATGAATTAATCATGTGGCGTAAGTGATTTTATATTATTAATTGTTGAAATTCATTCACGTAAATCAATTATGGTTATCGCTAACCTATTTTATTTTTAAGATTTCTCGTCTTCCAGATAGAAGATTTAGGGCTGATATTTTATATTTTATAACAGAAAAATATAACGCATTTTAAGCCTTATCGCTACTCATTACATTTCTTTGGACCCGTAGTCCGCGACTCCTTTATCTAAAATGCATTATAGATGATCGACCATGACTCACACGACAACATGTCGGAATACGACTCGCAGCATCATCTCGCAAAACGCAAATACTTCTGCATGGTGTAGGGTATTTCGCCTTTCGATTTGACATTACTGCGACCACCCGTTTGATATTTGTGTATAAAGAGACCCCAAAACTATCTCCAATTAAATAAATAGCTATTTCACAATTTAAACGACAATAGAGGACCCCTCAATCATCATTTGCCCTAACTCACATGTATTTCAGTAGATATAATTACTGTCGTTTACCCTTACCTATTACTCGAACTTGAAATACACAAGAAATACACGTACGCATGGAAATTATTAAACTGGGATAGATCGTGAAATATGTGACCTCTCAAACTGTCTGCAAGACTGTATCGTACTCCCAGAGTATCTCTTATATTAGATTTTGTCTGTAACCCTTTTACTTGACATTATAGTGCCCGGCTTACCTTAATATTAGATATTTCTAGGTCACGATTACAAGAAAATTCGTAGAAACAATTTAGTATTAATATACATGTAGGTGAAAATTAAGTTTGCTAGTGACTAGATTTTGTTGTTTTTTTTTTTTTCACGGTCTTGGAATTGAAGTGTGCTCATCATACAAAGAATACTTTTTATCCCGAAAAATGGTTTACTTCATGGATGATGAGCAATCAAAATGCAACTAAAGTTGAACTACAAGTTTGTCATATTTTTCAAGAAAAATACAATATTGAATAAAATAATTCTAAGCTTTGTTTGTACAGTTAGACTTGGCTGTACTTGATTTCCGTTTGGTACGTGGTTTAATGGCATATTTTTTGTTGAATCTTAGGTTTTTTTAAATTACTTACTATAAACAGAATCAGAAAAATAAATTGACAGTCAATGTGGTCTAAAGGCCTAAGTTTGGTGCACCTAATTCATTAAATTACAGAGCCGTGGATTCGCTATCCGATAGAGTAGATGTTCTAAACTAACTTTCCGTCATTTACTCCCAGCCTGGGCTGCCTCGGATAGACCTCATAATTTCCATAATTAGATAGATAAGAATTTGTTACTCACCAAATAAACAATTACAAAACTGCACGATTACAATGTTGTCATGGTAAAAACAATAGGAGGCTTTATCGCTTAAACTTCTAATCTCTTCGAGGCAACCAAATAAAGAATATTTTAAAATAATCCAGCTATATAGATGGTGTAGAGTATTAGATAAGACATTAACTTGAATACACACACTTAAACTACTTTATAAAATATTGTGAGCGCGGGCGGGAGCGGGAATAAAAGAGAAGGAAAGGACTTACAGGATAGGTCGCCGCACCAGACACGCTACGAACGATGCGGGTTTCGCAGTGGCAGGCACTTCTTCTCGTGATCCTTCCTTTGCGTCTTACAGTTCCTTCGACTAGTGGACCAGCTGGATCCATAGATGATAAACTATAGCTGGAACGGTACAGCGTGCACCTCTCCAGCGTGCGGGTTGATATAAGCGGGTGTGAATAGCGGCACAACACACAAAACGCGGTGAGGTATGAGCGGAAGCAGCGATGCGTTCAGCGGTCGGACGTAGACTATGTATATATTCAATGTACTCTATGGACTATGTTACATAGTGACAGATGCGGCGAAAGAAAAAAGGAAACAAAGAGACGGTGACCAAATAGGTCGACGTTAACACATATGTATTACATACTTAGTTTGGTAATATACAATATGTGTGTGTGTCTTTATCTGTCAATTTATGTTATGATATCATTATTTAAAGGTTTATCATTCTCTAGAAGGAAATCATTATTTATACAGTTTCGTAGAGTGTAAATTTCAGAGATTTAGTATTTAACTTTTCAGATAGGGCCGTTACAAGATACACGATGGAAATTTGGTGCCTCGAGACCTCTGGAGAAAAACAACATCGCCATACATGTCACTCCACCAGATGGCGAAGAAGATGACGAGTTCGTACCGACGCCAATGCTGCGCGTACGTCGGAAAATGAGTACGCCATTGAGCGTGCTTCCTGGAGTCACCGATGGAACTGTGGGCTTATCTAGTAGTCAGTTATTATTATTTATTTTTTGCTTAAATCATCACACCAAACCTTTGCAAGAATTATCTATCTACACATATAATTATTTGACCTCACTGACTTACATATCAACGCACAACCAAAACTACTGGGTCTAGGACCATGAAATTTAAATACATGGTTCCTTCTATACTGTAAGTGCGCGCTTAGTAAGAAGATTTTGAAAATTCAACCCCTAGGGGGGTGAAAAGGGGGATAAAAGTTTATATGAAAATTCGTCGTTTTCGTAGTAAGTATCGCGAAGTTTTATATAACTGTTTCTGGCTAGAAATAAATGTACACAAAATCAGCGTTTTTGGAAATTCAGCTCCTAAGGGGTGACCAAGCGGATGAAAGTCTGTATAAAAATCCGTAATTTTTAAAATAAGAAGCATGAAATTTTATGCACCTGCTTCTGGTTAGAACTAAATGTACTTATATGTCGGCGTCTTTGGAAATTTATTCCCTAAACTAGTTAAAAGGTGTAGACAGTTTGCTCAAACTATGACTATTTTTAATCTACACGAGTGAAGCCGCGAGTAACAGCTACCTAATAAGTACAGAAATAAATATCAGACGAATCTGGAAAAATAAAACAATAATTAAGATTACAGTTTGACTTCGAACTTCGAGTCGAATCTGTATCCTGCTGAAATAAAACTTTTTTTCTGGCATATATCCTACATTCCGTCCCGTTATATAAAAGTATGTATGCAATTATGCAACCAATTTCAGTTTACCATTATTTTTCTTAATATTGACTCCAGGGTCGAACTACTTTTTTTTGCTAGGGGAAATCCGCTTGAGGACAAACCACCGCAAGCGAAGCGTGGTGGGGCGTGAGTGTGAGATTTGCTACGTCGTCGAGGTGGCACTAGCACCCCCGCGGAAGTACTATTGCCACCTGCGGTCGGGGATACCCACTAAAACCCCTGGTCGTTTCTCTATTCCTCCCCGGTCCGGGCCGTGACATCGCTGCGCACACACCCCCAGCCCGGTTGGATAATGGCCGGCTCCTTCATGGGCTGCCCTCCAATATTTTACAATCACAAAAAATTACATCAACTTCAATGACATGTCATTTCATAACTAAGTATTTATGTATATAGGAAGTCGCTTACATGGAGCGACATCATATTTTGATACACTATTTAAATGTTTTTGCAAGCACAATGCATAGGCAAATGCTTATAATAATTAGACAATAACCACAAAAACATTCATTTTGTCAGATTATTGTACTATTTTGACGAGTTTATTTACTGATACAATAATAATAATAGAGGGTAGCTTGTATCCATTACCCCACTACTGGACTCGTTCCAACATCGCTCGAATATAAAAGCTTGCGTATGGAACGTAGCCATCATGTTCACACGTAGTACTCTCTCACCCAATACCCGCCCCACCAACCAACTTATACCCATCAAGCTATTTGACCGAGTTATCCCTTGGGTTAATGAAGTCAAATATCTAGGTCTAACCCTTGATAGAGGCTTATTCTTCCACAAGAACACCAGAGCGGTCCGGAATAGAGCATACTCTATTCCTTGATAGGCAAGAAAAGTAAGATGAGCCTTATAAATAAGGTGACTCTATACAAAACTTGTATCCGCCCCGTCATGACCTATGCGAGTGTGGTCTTCGCCCACGCCAGCGATACCAACATCTAGAAAATGCAAAGAATCCAGGACCACTTTCTGCATACTGCAGTCGACGCCCCGCGTTACATGCGGCTCGCCAATCTGCATCACGACCTGGAGCTTCCCTCCATCAAAGACTACCTTATCTTCCTATCGCGCAGATTCTTTGACCGTGCTCCCCATCACCCGAACCCTCTGGTGACGGAAATGTTCAATTACAAACCCACCCCGAATGCTCCTACGAGAAAACGACGTCCTCGCAATGTACTTATTGAAGAGTCCGATAAAATCACCTGACTCTTCGCGATTATAAGCCCCCCGAGGCTCAGAACATCAGCCTGGCATAACAGACGCCGGAGAGCCCCCGGCTCAGATCCTCTCACACAAAGTTATGACCCACCAATCGCACCCACTCATTAAAGACACAAGTAGCCATACATGATTAGCTTAGGCGTGTTGCTGGAGAGTTTCCTGCGCCGCTTCTTCTCCTCCAGCTATAACACGTTGCGAAGCGGTAGTAAAGATAGACTAGGATCAGCTCCCCTGGCGGAGTCGATAACGAGTCCCCACTATAAAATCGTCAGCCTGTTGGCTTAGCTCGTTCAGCCTCTCACGGCTTAATCCTATAGAGTTAATCCCCCTACAGCGGTCGAGCCGAGGTCGAACCTCACAGGAGATGCCGCCTCGAGCGCGCTGCTTCCGGGCTAAACGCCTCCGCTCCCAAGTCCGGACGGGAAGTCCCCCAAGTCCGGTATCGCTGAAATAGTCATCTGAGGCTATTCAGCTGAATCCTGCTCAAAAAAAAAGAGGAAACGACATTCTCACGCCGACTTCGGTCGGGTGCAGAGTTTCACTTCGACTTTCGTCCAATGCACATATCGGAATAGCGCTCCAGAGTGGCTAATTATTCTGAGAGAAGTGAAACTTGATTAAATCGGTTATTATTTTAAAAAACCAACAGACATGTACATTCAAAATTAACTGTGTTCCTAACACTTTACAGGTGCGAGGTCCTCACCAACCCGTTCCCTTTCCACCTTAGACCGTACCAAGCGACGATTCAGTACAATGGTATCAAGTGCTGCAGCAGCCGCCGTATCCCGCCGCCTTTCTGCAACCATAGGGTGGTGTCTAACCCCTCCTACTCAAGTTAAACCTCAAATCGTGCGTCAAGGCAGGGCGCTTTGTTTGCAATATATTAAGACACAAATAAGAAGATCAACTATATGTTCTATGAAGGTAATTTATTTGCATTTTTAGGTTAGGCAAAAACTTTATATGCATATTATTTTTCATGACGTGTACGTAGAAAGTAATAACTCAATATAGTTATTTGTTTAATAATCAGCACCAGTATCGTTGAAGCCAAAGCGCATAAAATAAAATAAAATATACATTGTTTGTTCATAGGTGAACTGGCAAACACACCATTAGTTGATAAGTTGCTATCCTCGCCCATAGACATCTGCGACACTAAGGGAGCTGATACTTTGTCTGCCTCATTGATACTTTTAATACTTGTTTCTGTCCATTTAAAGAACCCCATATTGTAACGCTATTTAAAAGAATCCTATTAAAAGGTTACGACGATAAATTTATATTACAAATTTATGTTTATAAATTTATACATTTTAAATAAAATAAAGTAACTTAATAAAATATGTGTTTTATATTTATCAGCAAATAGTAATGAAACGTCTGCAACGAATGATAGAGACCGAATGCGGTGAAGAGGCTGTCAGTAATATAGACACAGGAGTGCTGGCGGCACTGAGGACTCTGTGCGCTGCGCTGGAGAGGAAGCGACCAGACGCCTTCAGGCATGTAGCACGACAAGCGACGAGGGCACCGACTACGATGCTCCGGTCAGACACAGCACTTGCTGAACTCGCCCTCGCACTGGCACGACGTATAACCAGAGAAAACATTACCTGGTCCAAGGTATTTTAACTCTCTTGTATCTTTAAGCTCTTTCACTTTTTCCCTGTCGTAGTAGTAGACACAGTATGTAAGTCTTTTTAATCTATAGGAACCCTACTATTCTGGCATACGTCATTTGTCACACCACAATTCTTCATGTGAGATTAAGATCCCTTAAGAGTGAAGCATCACATTTGTAACTCGATTGGTGTTGCTAATGTCCATACGCGATGATAACCGCTTTCCCCGCTTTCCACCAGGTGGGCCATCTACCTGTCTGCTCATCAACTCATGCAATAAAAAAATAAGATGTCACGTAATGTATCTATCTATTTTGGCCTACCTAAAGGTATGCTTAAATCCGTTTCGACTATATAAACATAACAGTGAATTTACTTATATATTTCTTCGTTCCCTCTTCACATATACGAATATATTGTTACTATAAAAAAACATCTTTGCCAAATATAAACAAACACGTTAACAGAATTCTGTACAGCCTATACAGGCCTACAACCGTAGTAAACCTACATAGGACATAAACCGATTCTATTGTCATGTTAAAATAAAAATAAAATAAATAAATAAAGACAAAAATAGACATGTTAAAAATCTATTAAAAAACGAAGTAGTATGTACTTTATGCAATCTTCAAAAGCATCCTACTGCAATGCAGACAGCATTGCAGCAAGATGCAGATAGAACTGTGGCCTTGATAAGATTCAAACAGTTATAATGGGCTTTTTATTTTCAACCACCGATGTTATTGCGATTACCCAGTAGTAATCACAGTCCAGCAGATAATTTATTTTCTTGTTACATACAGGTTTCTAATAATTTTAAATGATGTTACACCACTAGACTTTTAACCAATAAACTATAAATTATTATTTAAAACTTTTTAGACAACTAATTTTATTGGTTACTAGCTTCTGCCCGCGACTTCATCCGCGTGGAATAGTTTAAAAAAAGTAAGTTAAAAAAAACCAGCGATTTTGGAACATTCTTCATTGGTGCTCCGCTTCTATTGGTTTTAGCATGGTGATATATAACCTATAGCCTTCCTCGATAAATGGGCTATCTAACACTGAAAGAATTTTTCAAATCAGACGAGTAGTTTCTGAGATTAGCGCGTTCAAGCAAACAAACAAACTCTTCAGCTTTATACCTATATATTAGTATAAGATTTACAATTAAAATTTACATTCACATTAAACGTACAAACATTAAATTAAAATGTACAAACAATATATTCTACAGCTTAATACGGCAAATATAAGTTTCTTTTCAAATAAGCCATGGTAGCTTAGTGCTACGCACTCGCTTCCGAAACTCAAAAGACGTGTGTTCGAATACTGACTAGATAAACATGCACCTCTTATGACCGGTTTCTGAAGCACTTTTAACTGTAGTTTATCTGCTCGTTCGCGCTATCGGTTCAATAACTTATAAAATCGCGTTTTAGGCGTTTATCCATTCCATAACTTTTGTTTGGCGTTTTTGTTTGAAGAAAATCGAACGCTTCCATACGTATTCAAAAACTCAATGAGAGTTAACCCTAAGTTTGTCTATTACATAACTTTATGGACTCAATTGTTATTGAAATCGTAACTGGTAACCTCAGAAACCGGGCATTAGGCAGTTTTTCTAACCTGATTTGCATATTGTTACTATTACCACGTGCTAACGATGAAGGAAAAACATTGTGATGAAACCTGCACATAGAAACAACCGATTTGTCAAACCGCCAAGCTGCCTTGGACAAGCGTGGCGGGCATATTGTCTGTTCTCCTTTAAATTTGGAGGCCCGAGTACTTAAACAGAGTATCAAAATTTAATCAGTTTCCACATAATTTTTAGCTACGTTAAAATATAATGAATCGTTATTTATCGATATCGCGATATCTTCCGAAAAAGGTTACATTTTAATTATTCGTATTGTCATTACTAATTTCTCCTTTCGTGATGAGTCCTTCAGTTCCATAGTACAATCTTCTATATAGATAAATAAAATTGAAGTGTCTGTTTGTAATGTCAAAACAACAGCTTTTAACTTGCATATGAAAGTACTAACTTCTGCCCGCAACTACGTCCGCGTGGAATAGTAAAAAAAAAATAAGTTAGCGTGATGATACACACATCCAGCCTACAGCCTTCCTCAATAAATGGGCTATCTAACACTGAAAATGTTCAAATCAGACCAGTAGTTCCTGAGATTAGCGCGTTCAAGCAAGCAAGCAAACAAACAAACAAACTGTTCAGCTTTATATATTAGTATAAGATATACGGTAGTTTAGAGTCCCTTTCTACCCTACCGACGAAGTCGCGGGCACAGCTAGTATATATATATAAGATATTAAATAAAAGTCTATGAAAGTTTATATATATATATATATATATATATGTGTGTGTGTGTTTGTGTGTGTGTGTTCTATAAATGACACGTGTCTAGTTCGAAACTGCCAACAACGTAAGCCTTTCAATTAAGCTTGCTCTAGAATCTCTTGTGTCAAGTCGGGCACGGCTTTATCTGGCAAATCAGCTTGGAATGGCACTTCAAACTTAAGTAACTTTACGTCTTTAGACATATTCACCATAAAGTTTTCACTTACGGCGCCGTAATCAAAGATTAAAACCAAAACAAGAGCCTAGTAATCACGTACCATATTTACCGCGAGTACATATTACTCGACGTAAATATTGTACGTTATATTTATGTGTATATTTTTATGCAAAAATTGGTATTACTTCCTTGTACAGTACAAGCGTGTAATAATAATAGAAATGTATTAAATTAACCTTATCCATCCATATCCCTATTAATATTATAATTGCGAAAGTAACTCTGTCTATCCATCTGTCTGTCTGTCTTGTCTGTTCTGTTTTCACGGAAAAACTACTGGACCGATTTGGCTGTAACTCAGTATATATAATAGGTTGGGGAAAAAGTCTTTTCGCATATACTATGTATAAACTTGTAATAAGATCTCTTTGGCTATACCATTTGTATCTGGCTGATTTTGGTATCATTAAAAAGTTTGAATTTTAAAGAAGACAATTCCAAATTCAAATTAGGAAAATGTGTGATTTTCATTTGTTTTTCTTATTGTTAAAATGAGTGAATCTAATGTAGAAATTCGATACATTTTAAAATTTTACTACAAAAAAGGTAAAAAGAAATGCAACACAAGCCGCGAAAAAAATTGTGATGTTTATGGACCTAATGCAGTATCTGTGAGAATAGCGCAAATTTGGTTTAAGCGTTTTCAATCCGGAAATTTTGATATCAAAGATGCACGTCGCTCTGGTCGTCCTGTTACGGACAAAATTAATTCCATTTTTGAAAAAGTGGAGCAAGATCGGCATATTTGTAGTTACGATGTAGCTCGAGAACTGGAAATTGACCACAAAACGGTTTTGGTGCATTTGAAAAAAGCTGGGTACACAAAAAAGCTCGATATTTGGGTGCCTCATGAGCTCACTGAAAGAAACCTAATGAACCGTGTACTCATTTGTGATTCTTTATTACGACGTAACGAAACCGAACCATTTTTGAAGAATCTGATAACTGGTGATGAAAAGTGGATCACGTATGACAAGAACGTGCGAAAAAGATCGTGGTCAAAGGCTGGTCAGACTTCACAGACTGTGGCGAAACCCGTGTTAACTCGCAACAAGGTGATGCTGTGTTTATGGTGGGATTGGAAGGGCATTATTTATTATGAGCTGTTACCGCCAGGCAGGACCATCGATTCTGAACTATACTGCGAACAACTGATGAGATTAAAGCAAAAAGTTGAGAGAAAGCGGCCGGAATTAATCAACAGAAGAGGTGTGGTTTTTCACCATGATAACGCTAGACCTCACAAATCTTTAGCCACTCAACAAAAATTAGGGGAGTCTGGCTGGGAGGTGTTAATGCATCCGCCGTATAGTCCTGACTTTGCACCTTCAGATTTTCACCTGTTTCGGTCTCTGCAGAATTCCTTAGGCAGTGTCAGGTTAACATCACGAGAGGACTGTCAAAACCACTTGTAGCAGTTTTTTGATCAGAAGCTCCAAAATTTTTATAGCAATAGGATCACGTCCCTACCTACAAGACGGCAAAAAGTTATCAAACAAAATGGCACCTACATACTTTAGTCAAATAAGCTTTATAAAAAAACATTTTGAATTTTTATATAAAATGCGAAGAAACTTTTTTCCCAACCTAATATATTTTCGATGCCGAGAATGAACATAGAATACTTTTTATCCCGAAAAATGGGACAGTTTCTGGGATAAAAATATATTAGTCTCTCTGTTTGTTATGCTTTTACGGAAAAACTACTGGACTGATTTGGCTAAAAATTGGTATATATGTAATTTTAATACCGAGGGTGGTCAAGGGATACTTTTGATCCCGGATAATGGGATAGATTTATGTAAAGGTTATCCCAAAAAGTAAGACAAGTGTATTTGTCCAATTTATCCTTTTTGTCCAATTTACCATTTTTGTCCTTTTTGTCCGATTTCTCCTTTTTTCCGATTTGTTTGATTAGTCCTTTGTGTCTTTTTTGTCCGATTTGTGTTTTTGCCCGATTTTTCCATTTATCGGTTTTGTCCGATTTGTCCTTTTTATCCGATTTGTCCGATTTTTCCGATTTGTCCTTTTTGTACTTTTTGTCCGATTTATCCTTTTTGTCCGATTTCCCGATTTGTCATTTTAGTCCGATTTGTTATTTTTGTCCGATTTGTTCTTTTTGCCGATTTGTCCTTTTTGTCCAATTTATCCTTTTTGTGCGATTTATCCTTTTTGTCCGATTTGTCATTTTTGTACTTTTTGTCCGATTTGTCCGTTTAGGCCCCTTTGTCCTTTTTGTACTTTTTGTCCTATTTGTACTTTTTGTTATTTGTTTTGTTATTATTGTCACTTTTGTTATTTATGTAGTCTTCATAGACCGTTAAATAGATAAATAATACTAGAACGGTTTGAAATAGGGGATGGAAGTTTGGATGAGACTAATTATTTCTCAAGTTTATAGATATAAAAATATGTCGTCTATAAAAAGTTCGATAATAACTCGATATGACTTTATGTTAAGCTTTCATGGAAGAACTGCTAGGAGTACTGGACCGGTTTTGCTGTAATTTTGTTTAAATGTAGTTTTAATACCGAAAATAGACATAGATATTTTCTATACCGGGAGATGGGATAGTTGCGATATAAAATGAAATTAATTTTCCGGGTGCAAATAGCAGTAACATAAAAATTTTGTACAATGTAACCTGTATTAACGCCTGCTCTTTAAACAAGTAGCACGCACTAGAGGTGTACCCGCGGTGCAGCCACGGGTTAAACTCTAGTTAATACATAAATGTGAAAATTTTCATTAAATGTTTGTTTTTTTTCTTAACGCGCTTCAGAAGGAACCGATCAACCTTGGATCATATAAACCTTTATGCGATCAACATAACATTTGGTATTATTTAATAAACTTTTTATAACGGCGATAAACATACGATAATTTTAACCCAGGGAACGGCTTTCATGGGATACAGATTCTAAGTTAGCCATGCCGTGTGGAAAACACTAGTTTCTACATAAATGTGTGTTTGTCTCTGTGTATAAATGACTACTACATTAGTATTACTTAACACACCATCAGAAAGATTTCCTTCCTCAAAACCTCGGAAAAACAATTAAACACCGTCTTATACATGTTCGGTTAAAATAAGATTTTTAAGAACCTTAAACAAGCCTACAAATTTACTTTAACTCGATAAGAGTGAGACCATTATTGTTCTGGGCTTCAAGCTGACTCATAAATAATAGTACCTAATAGTACTAATATATAAAACTTTTTAAGGTTTTTATGATGTGGTTAAAAGACCTGTCTTAAATGGTGTAGCCAATACTTCACTTGATAAAACAACAATTGGTCTAGGTCTATGGCTATCGTTAAAAAATGGGCTTCCTGTGGGAACTCAAAAGACACATTTATCTAAGTTGTTGAAATTCTACAATCAGTTGTTGCCAAATACTTTGGAATCAGAAGTTAGATCGACACTCTGAAATTCGTATATAGGAAAATAATATTGACAAATCTATATTCATTAAAATTCCAAAAAATGCCCCAGCTTAACGAATATTAATTATTGAAACAAATTTAAGGCCTCAGACGAATAACAGTACTGACTGAGCAGCTTACAGCTTGTACAACAGACTGAACAAAAGCTTCACATGAAGTAGAGGATTGTTACAAACTTGTGTAGGATATTTTTTTTTTTTTTGTCAAATTGTGTCTAGATTATTAATAGAAAACATTTACCATATACTATCTAACTTTAGATGTGGGTTAAGTTGTCTAAGACGGTATAATAATCACTAAATAGTGTAATTCATTGTAAAAATCTTGTTTGTAATATACGAAAATGATCTTCTAAGGAAAAACAATGTATAATATACACGTTATTTTCGTCCCTGTGGGTAGTATTAACATGTCTACTGGCCTACTGGAAAGTACGAGTAAGTATTCCACTATTCCACCTATAACCGCATAGTCCAGTCTGTGGACATATAAAAGCCTTTGCCCTACAAAAGGAAGAGTAGAAACGATTTTCACAAATGTGGGTTAGGTATGGTCTTCGACCTACGTGACGATACACTGAGAATACCTGGTAGCGTAAGAATAATATATTCAAATATATTATATATTCTACTGTTTGACGTACAAACATACAGACATTAGCTTTTACACCATTACCAAGTTAATACATATAATGAACTGTCTTGCCTCTACTTTGCTGTATATTATAATTATAATATCCTCCGACACAAAATATGGCAGCCTAATAAAAATCCAAGATTTCGACCCTGGCAGGGCCGGCGCGAACCGCCGTCTAAAATTGAAGGTGCCAAAATTAGATATTTTTTAAATAACGTCTCAATAGTTTAATATGACGAAAGTGTCTATGAGAGTATAAAGAAGACCAAATTATTTTCATTTTTTGCATACATGTTTACTCTGTTAGGTAGAAAGTTACAAGTGACAGAAAAAATAATATTTACAAAAATCATCAATTGAATTCAAATTTTGATTAAAAATTGTATAACAATCATTTTTTAATCCCTTTTGATGGCCCAGGTAGGTTGATATTCTGTATACGTTTAGCGGCTGCGATACGGCTTTGTGCCCTTGTTCAGAAAAACACGCAACTAAATGTCATCATTAGCATCAACAAAGATGAAGCAGCAAGATCAGGAGAAATCGAAGACGCTGCAGCACACTTTCTAGTTTCTTTGTACGGAAGGGACATGGAAAAGAAATCCGATACCAATGATTCGCAAAATCATCAATAAAAAGTAAATTTAATCTTGCTTCGTTGCCACCGACGAAGGACGCTGCATGGTATCATGCGTTTCGGACATATCACCAAGTCCAAAAATGGTATGGAATTAGAAAAAACCCAGAAGAATGGGGCTGGAGATATGACACTAATGGGCTCACCCCAATTACAACAACAGAGAATGCAGCACCCCAGACGCTTTTAAATATAATTCTTTGCCATTGTAAAAAAGGATGCAGCAGAGCATATAGCTATAGAAAAGCTGGATTATAAAATAATATAATAAAGCATTTTGTGTGGATTCTGTAGTGTTCCGTCCTGCGAAAATGCGAGTTTCGAATAGATAACGAGAACAATTATGACGAAATTTCGTTCTTGGAAACCCATTTTTTTAGAAACAAAGACAATGAGCCACAAAATTCCAGCGGGAGTAATGAAGTAGTCAATATCAACCTACCTGGGCTATCAAAAAGTATTAAAAAAATATTTTTATACAATTTTTAATCAAAATTTGAATTCAATCAATGAATTTTGTAAATATTATTTTTCTGTCGCTTTGAACTTTTTACCGATAAGACTTACAGAGTAAATTCTTTATACTTCTCATTAACACTTTTGTAATACAGTGAACTGTTGAGACGTTATTTTAAAACTATCGAATTTTGGCAACTTTAATTCGATATGAATCTTGGATTTTTATTAGGCTGCCATACCTAAGCAACATAATATGTCAAAATCGTTTCTACTCCACCTTTTGTAGGGCAAAAGGTGTATTGACTGTATTATTATTATTATTATTATCTACCTATTGACTGTACTATTACTAATTCGATTATTTAATACCAAATTCTCGTAATACACTATGACGCGATCTGCTTCCTATTTCAAAACTGCATCCTATAGCGTGCTTCACTCTGAGAACTCGGGGCTCGGTCTACCTATTTTGTTCGTCTGAGTTTAATCCTTAAAAGTTCTTTCCCAAACACCACAGGTGTGCTATTTGATTCTGACTATATCAAACTAATTCTACAACTTTCAAAGAAGCTGGAAGTTATAAACTTTTTACATTACGAACAAAACACATTGTAACATGAGTATTCATTTTAACGTTCTTTTAACTTGTTCCTCTGTTACACAGTTGAATTATTCGTATTCAGATTGCGGCAGTATACTGCATCTGTGGGGCACTGGCTCGAGAAGCTGCGGAAGCAGCCGACGGCGAGCCAGCGCTGGAGTTAGTGGCGGCACCGGCCGCTGCTGTTGCTGATCTCTTACACGAGGAGCCTGGTTCATGGGTAGCCTCTCACGGAAGTTGGGTGAATAATTATTACCACTTTCATACAAAAATCGTCGAATAACCATCCGAGACGACAAAGGTATTGATCTAAGTATGAGACATAAGCTCCAATGACCGGTTCCTATATCTAGCCGCCCGGTCATTTGCCTTATTATCGGTTAAAATTTGTAATAAGCTCCATATAAGTAATGTCAAAATTCAACCTATGGTAAGGCAAGTGAATCAATAGTCCTAAGATATACATAGAAACCTGCCATTAAACAGTCAATTATCAATCAATCAATAACTCTTTATTGCACACCAATAAAAAAAGGACTTACAGACTAAAACTACTTATGTCTCATTATGCACAAAGGGCGGTCTTATCACTAAAAAGCGATCTCTTCCAGACAACCCCAGGAATTAAATGAGATTATAATGATGATGGTGGTATACATAATACATAGTACAATTTCTTAAATTCTAGTAATAACTATATAAATGCAGTATATACGGATGTTCTATATATTAAATAGATATATACTTAATATACATAGCATACAAATACATATCTACAAAAATATATAAATGTTTATAGATAAATATACATGTACATACATTTCAATATCATCATATTCTAAGAACAGGTAATATTTTCTGATCAGCGTTTTAAATATTGGTAGCAATTTTGCTTGTCTTATTTGGTTATTTCAATTATTTATCTTAAATGTTTCATTCAATATTTCTGAAATGTAATAATGACAAACATGGATGACAAATATGTTATAAAAATAAGCCTCACGGGCGTACCGATGGGTTCGTCTTTAAAGAAGCTGAACTTTTATAGCAGCTGTATTATGAACGCGTGGCGTAGGTAATCACGGCGTAAACTCGCATCGTGAGCCGAATTCTAAAACATTCTCTCTTTACAATAACGGATACCAGAGCCCTTATTTAATACTCTACTCAGCAAGGGAATGGAAAAATAGTGCTATGTTAGTAATTCTCACTGTTAGCCGATATTGGAAATAAAATACTATTTATTTCTTAAATAGATTTTGAGGACGACATAGTAAGCTTTGAAGGGTATACACAGAATTGTATAATATATTATTATTATATTATATTATAACGTACCTAACGTTGTGTAAAGAGAATCATTTGTATTTCCGCTGAAAAATAGAGAATTACATTTATACCTACATCTAAACCAGCTTTTACGGCTACGCACTCTACTGATATAGAAAGATATTTCCAACAGATTTTTCCTTTAGAAATAGATACTCGCCTGAAGACGACTGATTAGTCTCCAAAGACGGTCTTGCATTTAATCGATTTTATATTAGCAAATGTTAAAGTACCTAAATCTCAAGGCATCACGTAAAAACTCAACACATCTATAAAATGGTATAGTATGTCATTAAAGAATAGGGAGCTCTGGTTTCAACCAAACCTTTGTTTCAGAACGGGATCATAGAAAGATTACGAGCCAGCGAACGTGACCACAGATCTGAGAAGAATTTGAGAGTGATGGTGTCATTCTTCGTACTGGCTTGCCTGACGCTGCTCCTTCTTCGATGGGTGTTACATGCCCATCCTGCTTACAACGAGCTTTCAAATAGTTAATTGTTTTATATAAATATATTTAATTGTGTGCCTATCGCTTAGAAGAAACTGAATGTTTCAATAGATACCTACTGAACCAGAAAAATCTCCATTGCTGATTATTTAATTGATGTAAAATGTCCATTACATCACTCTTATTTTTCTGTTTTTGATAGTTTGATATAATAACAGATTAGAGAAATTGGTTTCAGTTTATTTAGGAGTTCAAAATAAATGAATTTCATATTATGTTTTAAGGGACCCGTAACCATTTTGTAAAAAATTGAACTATTGTCATTTTTCGCAAGAACAACTTCTAAGAAAGATGAAATTTGTGTCTACATGGGCTAAGAGCTATGTAGTGAAATCGCGAAAAAAAATTATTATATTAGGCGTGGTCGTCATATGTAACCAAGGTTCAAAACAATCAGTGTACATAGTTGTATGTAACGTCGGATAAATAATAGAAATGTTCAAATTCCTTGACGACTTCTTTCATAAATTCAATAGATAGCGAGATATTAACTCCCAACGGGGACGTCGTCATGCACTACAAAATGAAAAATATGTAAATAAAAATTTAGATGGTAGAACTTAAAATGATCATCCATTTGAACAAAATCCTTTGTTTTTGAGATATGAAGTATTTTCAATGTAATATTCTTTTTTATGGTTCCATAACCAAAACACAACCTGTTTATGATTACCTATATGGATCTATTCAATCCGAGTGGATTGATACTATTCTACTCGTTTATTTTTATAAAATCGCTAATCTCAGCTGTCGATTTCAGGTAAACGTTAGTAGAGGGCTTCTCACGAAGCAGGTCTCGCGATAAAAAAAGGAAACTAATTAGTACAGATCAGCCTAGCCAAGATTTGTAGTTTTTAACAAGTTTTTAATGTAAATGTTATATTTATACCTTGGTGTAGTATAACATGTCTAGAGAGAGCATTGCTAACAAACAACACCGCGAAAAACAGCATCGAAAACGCGAAGCGTTGTTATTCACTCTCCAAAAACTATCAATGTGTGCGTGTTTTGGGGATATCAGCTAAAAAATATTATCCTATTTTTTTATATTAAATATTGTTTAAGTAAGTGAAGAGTTTAAATGATCATTATGATTTAATCACTTTATGTGTTATAATTTTAATATTACTCAGAGGTTTTAAAGTTTTTTTTAATAATTTAAAGTATTACCAACAAAAGTTGTGTGTCTTGGAACAAGCCATAGAAAATAAACTACATGCACAAATGCGTTTTAGTTTATGTACTAGTCATTTTAATTTATATTAAAATGTCTGTACAGATTTTATTATTTATAAGTCAGTGTACCAATACTAATGTAATAATTCTAAAAAAACTATTCATAATGGAAAATATTTTTTTTTATTTACACAATAAGTTGACAAGGGTTATTAGACTAGTTATGCCCCAAAGATTATCCCAAGCTAAAAGTCAGTGAAATCAGTTGTAATAATGTACTTGGAGCTATTCGATGGGTTCATACTGGGTAGTGGGCGCACACGCAGTAGAAGTGAAACAATGTGTGACAAGGAGTGGGAGGGATTCTAAATGTCTTGATGTCACATTTCATATATTTAAGCTTTAAAACACGAAATTCGAAGTATTAACGCAAAACTTCAAATGGACGAAAGAAAGAAAAAGACTTTATTTGAAGAAAATGGCGACATAATTACATTTTTACATATTATTATTATTATACATAGCATATTTTCCAAAAAAAATCCAACTATCTGTATGAGCGTAGTGTTAAATTTTTTAAATATAATATATTCTATCTCATTCTCTCGCAGACTTAGTCCTATAGATTTACATATTTATCTCTTTTTGGTGTCGCTTTTTCGTTTCATCGAGTCACAACGATTCTAATGAATTTTCACTTCAAAAATCATAACAAAATCTTCCCAAATTTTGCTTATTGGAAACTAACTTTCATTTATCACCTGACAACATCAATCAATTCGATTTATCGAAATTAAATTTTATGTTTTCATAAAGAAAAAATGAGAACAGTGTTAAACTTACCGATGAAATTACATCTTATCTTTATCCTTTCCTTTTTTTAAATAGTTGCGACACATTTTAATAACGCAGGACGGCATATTAATTTTTTATGCGAGAGCTCTAACCAGTAAAGTAGTCGAAACGACTATAACATGCGTGGGGAGCAAGTGCACCAAATTTAGTTCACTTTTTTACGGCCGTTTTTGTGCAATTCATGCGTTATCTAGACGTTTATATGATATAAGCATTTATATTACTCTGTTTACTCATACTATTCAATGTCAATCTTTCTAACATGCTGTCGCATGACCGTCGTCCCGCCTGCTAAGCTTTACAGACTACTAGAATACCTGGGCTTCTTTCGTGAAACAGAGCATAGATACACTATAAGGCAAGAGTCTAATGCCACACCAGCGGCATCAACTTAGGCCGCGTAAGTGTACTCAGTCAACAATCCGCAACGTGACCATTCCAACCACTCGATCGTTCCATCATAGATCTACATAGGGGCAACAAAGGTATTCATTCCTTGGCAATTATTGGGGCTGTTTGTGCCCCACCTAATACGAAACGGTATATTAACGTTTGATCATAGAAAACTAGAGTAGTATTGCGTTGTATGTAGTTTTAATAATATTTACGTGTTGTATTAAATTATTTTAATTTAAAACATCTTTTATTTACAGGCTATAATGGCATGTAAAATACTAATTTCATTTCATATTACTAACCCCTGGGAGTGATAAGAGAGAATGAAAGTATATATTCAGTCTAACAATATTGTAAGGCAGTCAAGGCACAAAACTTAATTTGTGTGATTTTTTTTTTGCACACCTGTGTTGAAACTCCGATAAATTTTGATATTACTTCGCATGGCGATAGCTTATATCTTAAATAAGGATACAAGATAGTTTAACAACTATCTTGGGATAACTCTCAAGAAATGAAAGGTTTCAAACTAGTTTAGGTAAGATTTTGGGAACAGCCAGTACCTATGTAGTAGCCTTTTAGTCCCTATATTTTGGAGCGGTTTTTCTCTGATTGGTAGACCCTCCGTACCTACCAAGTCACCCTCAGTGTAGTTCTTCTATCAAAAGCACTCGCTTATTACCAGTGATCATAGATTTGCTTATGGCCGGTTTTATATCTTACTAGCGGTTCCGGCATGACGCTCTCCTGTCCTGAAAAAATAAAAATTTAGAACCCGATCCCAGCGCCACCTACCGGTTCCAATTGTGAGTCTAAACTATCCGAGGACCCACTCAAACACACAAAAAAACAACAAAATCGGTCCAGGAGATTAGAAGGATCCTAGAAGCCGATCCCAGCTCCACCTACCGGTTCCAATTACAAATCTAAACCATCCGGGACCCACTCAAACACACACAAAAAAAATATCAAAATCAGTAAAATTATTCTCAAGTTATCCGCGTATATTCATTTTTATTTATATATATTACGAGCTGTGCCCACGACTTCGTTCACGTGTAATTTTTTCGAGAAACCCTAAAACAAAGGAAAAAATGCAGCCTTACTCATAACATCAACTATCTGCTAGTGGAAGTCCCGTCAAAATCGGTCCAGCCGTTTCAGAGATTAGCCGGAACATCCAGACAGATAGTCAAACAGACAAAAATTCTAAAAATTGCATTTTAGGAATATGCTGGCCGGGATTATCCCCCCTGATTTTTTCACATTAAAAACAGACACTTCAATTTTATTTACTAGTATAGATGTAAAAATTCAAATTTGACTTTAGATATATGGAGCTTTTGTCAAACTTTAACCGAGAATAAGGAAAATGAACGATTTATAAGATACAGGAATCGGCCATTAAATTACACAGCATAAATTAGGGACCTAGGTGTGGTCCCTTGCACAAATGTCAATTATTACCATCCACTAAAAATCAGGTCCTACTTCAGTCTGAACGTAAATGTGGGTGGTGGTGGTGTGAGACTAATGTGAAGACAATTTAAATATTACAGCATGGTTCATGGCCGGTTCCTGTATCTTATCGTCTGTTCACTTACCTTACCGTAGACAATTTTCGGACAAAATCAGGTATTGCCTTAAACCTAGCTTCAGAGATTATCGTGCACTACAAATATTTCAGTCTGACTTATTTCACCAAAATTTGTTACATGTAAACATCCACAGAAATAAGCGCACTGTGGAATTCTGTAGTGCGCTTAATTCTATGGATTTGTATTGAATTGTAATTAGCTGCAGATTGCTACATGTGTGTGTTTATTTAGGTCTTATACTCTAAACTCGATGATAGACGTTAGAGCGATATGATCGCGATTTTAATGTTCGCATAGGCACTTATTCTGCTCGACATTAATACTACTATACGATAGCTGAGCAATAGAAAATAATATTCTTCCATGGTTAAGCTTTATAATTCATAATAATTATAACGCGTTGGTTGGGTATTGCTCTGCCCTCTGTAGTTGTCATACTATAAAGAAAATCATTCTATGAAGTATTTTTATTATTTATTTAGATTTATGGCTTGGCAGTTAGGCCTTTAAACCAGATCTTAGAATATAATATAGTTTCTACATTTTCTTAAGCCTATGTATAGCTCAGCTGAACTGTAGGTTATCAACTGAAGCCATTCAACGGAGTTCTTGTGACAACTCAAAAGGCCACATTTGACTATTCAGTTCACATTTCGCACAAAAACACATAATTACTACTCAAAAACTATAAATATCCTTCAACTATTGTTCATTTTAGAGTAATTTTACACATTATTAGAAAATAAAACTGCACAGCACAACATCTCCTTTCAATTCCCGCTAAAAACTCCCATCTATGAAGTTTGGTGCAGGGTCATAGATTAATAATGTATTCAACTGCCAATCAGGGCGTTCCACCAGTAGCTCACATCGTCCAAAATGCGCTTTAGCCGTTCCACAGGGCGACCACGGTCGTTCTGATCGTGGCGAAAACGTCACTAATGACGTCATCATTTTCGATCACACAACGCTCACAACGACCCACGTCAACGGGTGAGTCGAATAGCTGTTCCACTTGCGTTTACGATTGTAACGCCGGCAAGCAGGTGGAACGGGATAAATCGCCGTAGTGAACGTAGTCGTTTTGAGTCCCAGATGGAACGTAGCCTTTGTGCTACGTTCATGCTTTGTGCAGAATAGTGTATTATCTATTATTATCTATGGTGCAGACTATATCATTAATATTTTTCTAACCAATACTTTATTATTGGTACGTTTATTATAAAACAATAAATTGTCAAGTATCATTTAGTTTTAGAATATATATATATTTCCCGTATTAAATATTACGAATATTCTAACGTACAGTAATCATTTTAGTTTTTTGTTTTCTACCTTTAGAATTGGTTTTTATTTGCAATGGTCACACTGTTTAAAATATGTGTTTGAACAGATATAGAAAAATTCTACGATTTTAACGGAATTAGATCTTAAATGAAGGTTTAGCGAATCATGCAAATTGGAAAAGTTAGTAGATATTAGAAGTTTCTTATTTTTTTATTGCAGGATTTCAGTAGATAGGCAGACGGCTCACTTGATGGAAAGCGGTTACCATCGCCTATGGACACTTGCAACACCAAAGATGCTACAAATGCGCTGCTGCTCTCTTATGGGAGACTGGAACCTGGTCACTAATGCCAGAACACAACTCAAGGTTGCTATGGCGACATACTTTAGACCAAGGGTGGTAGCCATCCAGTGGGGCAAATGTCCTACCACCTGGCTTTAAATTAAACTTAAATTAAATACCTTATAAACCTTAACATAAAATTAACATGATTCTAGGATTACAAGTTATCCCACAACATTCTTCTTTGTGTAAGGTCACCAGTGGAGGCTGGGTGAAGACATCGGAGTACCGAGACAGGTGGTGTAGAGTAAGAGAGGCCTAAGTTCAGCAGTGAACAACGGTCGAATGACGACTCTCAGCGATTAATACTAGACTAGATCTATACGTCAATTACTCCAAGCAGCGGGTGGTCACCGAATGGCTTACTCGCCGTTGCGTTCGCGCGTACAACTGGACAGCTTATGAGCGAGGCGATCCGGTGCTGGTTAAATAACAGGTCGCTCCACTATCTATCTTAAATACGACAGTATGGTTGACACATGCCATAGAACTTTTCAGTACTCCCAATGGCCATAGTAGGTATTCTTAAAACGACATATAAAAAACAATATGTCACATGAAAGTTACTTAAACAAAGAGAAAAATATTGTGAATTTAATTATAATGTCACTTTAAACAACAAGAAGTGTGTAGTTATTTCTATATAATTAAAATTTGTATCTAATTGATAGGTCAAGTATAAGATACTGTTATAAGTTACGTTCTATGGGATGTGTGAGACATACCATCGTATTTGAGATAAACAGTAATGAGCTGCGGCCTTTAAATCTAAGCAGCAAGTAGGAAACTACGATGAATAATATAGCAGAATCCTCATTTTTAATTTTTATCTGGTCACACTAACTGAAAGACAAAGAAAGGAAACAATTTGAGTAGAGTAGGCATGCAAAGTCATATAGATATTCGTGGTTTTATTGTTGGAATTGTGAGATATTTGTGACCAAACTTACACCGGATAATCTCATTACATGTAAGTTAAATAATCTCTTATAGAAATTGATTAAATTGTAATCTAGCCTCTGAAACGTACGATCATTCTAAGAAACATCACTCTATGGAAACAGCAGATGGCGCTGTTAAATATAGAGAATTCAATATGAAGAAAAGAGAGAGGAAATTGTCAATGTCATTAAGAATCCCAATTTTTATGATTGAATAGACGTAGAATTTAGTTCATGTTGAAAAACATAGTAATTGTATTACAAAATAAATAATCATTTAACACTAAACTGTGCCCTTTTCATGTGAGTTTCAAATGAATACGATGTCGCCGTTTAGTGACGCATGACTGCTGCAGTTTCCTTCTAGTATTTACCCAAATTTACCGATTTCAGATGCTAATGGGAGTAACGATGATGTATTCTCGCAACAAATGAACATTGGAAATTTTTGGTGTATTAATCTAGTGATTCGATTGTATAAGGTATCATAGCCGCAATGATGAAAAGTACTCTGCCGAAAGACAAACCTGGCAAAATGAGGATCCGAGCTTTTCCTGTAAGTACTCTTCAGTGTGTTCAACTTAGTACCACATTAATTTAAGCCATTCAGTTCTTCATATTTTGACATATACTTACATAGTAAAAGATACTAAAATATGTACTAATACATGCATTATTGACTTAATGCATATAGATGAATGTTGATACTTCCTAACTTGCAACCCAAAAACAAAAGATGACCATTTTTCAAATAGCATATACACTATCAAATAATAGTATAAAAGTTAACTTGAAATCATCATTAATTTGATAGTGTTGTAGTACTGCCGGAACACAGCTCAATGTTGTATTCTGACATTAATGGCTGAATTTCAGTCTCCTCTTCAATGCCAGTAGTAAATTGGTAGCATCTTTGGTGTTGTAAATGTCCACAGATGATGTTTACAATTTGCCAACAGATGGGCCATCACTAGGTCTTCTGTATTTAATAAGAAATTCAAAAATTGAAACACATATGAACAATTTTTTAAATAAAAAAAATCTATATTATTACAATTGATAGGCTGATAAATAGATAACTGCTAACTATCTTTATCCAATACAAATAGAATTGTATCATAATATTATTATCTCAAAGCTTATAAGAGCTTACTACTACATGTATGATGATGCATGATGTAGCCTATGGGTTTAATGTGTTAAAATATTTGTGATGTGATATTGTTATTAACAGTTAATGATGTTAAGTATTGATAAATAATGTATGGCTATATACAATGTAGCTAGTCATTAACTGCATTATTTTTAATATTATAAATAAGATACATTTGGCCACAGTCACTAACACAAACATTATCCCAGATGGAGCAAAGACATAAGAAATATATAAATGAATTTGCTGATGATTGGGAATAACCTTAGAACAAACAAAATAAAATAAAATAAAAATATATTATCCTTTTTAGTGCTACTTGTAACTATAATAATACAGTAACTATTTATTTAAAAATGGAAGTAGATATAGGTTTTTTTTGTGTTCAGTATGTCATGAATATATTTATGACAAGAGTGAAAATCAACTGAAAGATAAACAACATTAATATTTTATATTACTTTTTATGTTTTGGATTAATAATTTTATGTCTCTATGATGTCTGTTTAATTATAAAAATAAGTAAATAGTCCAAGATGACTAGAAAATTTCAAGTGTGGAACTACTCAGAACCATATTACCAATTATATCCTGATTCTTGGGTAGGTGTCATTTTCATAATTTTAAATTATACCAGTTGATAAATAAAAAATATTTTATTATTAAACATACATGTTCTAAATCTACAACTACTTATGTCATATAGGCCAGGGACTTAGGTATATATATGGGTAAAGTTCTAAGAAGAAATTTTTAAAAATTACTTGTATTTGTTCCATTCCTTTTGATTGGGTTTTATTCAACTCATGATTTGAATACCTGTGATACAAAATAGTCATTATCTAACAGTTAACACTAGGTAATCTATTTTTATATCCTTAATGATTTGTTACAGATGACTATGGATGAGAAGTATGTGGAGAATATATGGAGCTTATTAAAGAATGCAATACAGGAAATACAAAAGAAAAACAACTCTGGCCTTTCTTTTGAAGAGCTCTACCGCAATGCCTACACCATGGTGTTACATAAACATGGTGAAAGACTTTATACTGGTCTAAAGGAAGTGGTCACTCAACATCTTGAAACTAAGGTATAATTATTTTCTGTAGATTTTTATTTTTCTTTTACTACTATCTAGCTATGTGTTGTCTAGTCACCTCTTAGAACAGTTGATTCCTTTAATGTATACCTGTTTTTTTATAATAAATCACCTTGGATTTTGTAAATAGAACATTAGAAACAAAGTTGTAGAACCAATTTATACAAGTTATTTGTAACTCCTGTTTAAACTGAAATTATGGGGTATAATTTTATTTCTTAAAATTTGTATAATTTGATTGACATTTTAATATTTTTGTAGGTCAGAGAAGATGTTCTGCATTCACTACACAATGGATTTCTGCAAACTCTAAATAATGCTTGGACTGACCATCAGACTAGCATGGTCATGATCCGTGACATTTTGATGTATATGGACAGAGTGTTTGTTCAACAGAATGAAGTTGATAATGTTTATAATCTGGGACTTATCATTTTCAGAGATCAGGTTTGTATTGCACCATTTATTTAAGTACAATTTTTGGCAAGTGTATAATAAATAAAATGAATCGACATAATATGGCATAATGCACTTATGTGAGTTAGGAGAACTAAACTTTTCAACACTGATGTGCATCATCATTAAATTTTAAATTTAATGATGCACATCACTGTGGAAACTAATAATAGTCATTAAAATGAATCTTGAGTATATGTTTCCATTCTTATTATTATGTGAAAAATGTATGTTGTTCCTGTATGCATGTTTTATTTTTGAAGTACTCATATTACACATCATGTATGGTTACTTAAGTCAAATTTTAACCAGTAGTAATGAATGATTAGTAAGATATAGGAATTATTTTATTAACCATTCATTTGCATTACTACTGTGCATTCAATCGTCAATTGGTTCCTGACACCTTCCACTTTGTATTTTCTAAATTACTCTACATTCCAGTAAAAACTTTATGATGGGCTTGCAAAATGTTTTATTTTATTTTTGTTTAGGTGGTTCGCTATGGATGCATTCGGGATCACTTACGGCAAACTCTACTGGAGCTGGTGGCGCGTGAAAGACGTGGCGAAGTGGTAGACAGACTCGCGATACGAAATGCATGTCAAATGTTAATGGTGCTCGGAATTAATTCTAGAGCTGTATATGAAGAAGACTTTGAAAAACCTTTCTTGCATCAATCTTCAGAATTTTATAGGGTATGTTTGGGACCATCCATAAATTATGCCACATGTTAAAGAGTGGGGGTGACGAAGTACTCTCCAGGGTCTTTTTCCTCTTTATCAGAATGAAGTGGTTGAAGCCTCGAGGTTTTACCTCTTTACCCTGGCTGCAACTTAGTGGGCAACTACCCTCCGGTAACTGGGTTTGAAGCTGCTGGAGCCTTCTCTGCATGGCGATGTCTTTGCAGCAGCTTATGTTGGCCAATCTGTACTGCCCAATAGCGTTGCGGGCTTTAGGTGGCTTCTGGTGGTCTGTCAGCGGCTTTGTAGGTTTCGCGACCTCACGTCATCGCCCTGGTTATGTGAGCGTATGAGATCACGAGGAGTCGGCAGCCAGGTGTGTTGATGGTCTGGTGGCTGTGTGTGTAGTAGGGCAATACCATGGAGTATACATGTACCCGCCATTATCGGCGCGGTCAAAAATTCACCGCGCCATCATCGCCACAACCTCCTCAACACTGGGTATGCCCACCGACGAAGTGTTACATTGGGCGTAAACGGATGGGAGGGATCCTAAATTTCGTGACGTCACATTTCAAAATCTAATACATTTAAGCTTTAAAACATGAAATTTGAACTATTAAGGAAAAACATCAAAATATTTCCAACTCTATCCATGTGCATAGTGCTTTAATTTAAAAAAAAAATAATTTAAATGGATATAAAACTAAATATGGAACTTCTGTTTAAATTTAATAATTTCTTGGTGTAAAATTGCAAAATATGTGCTGTAGGGAGTTTCACGAATGTGACCAGCTGTGATAAGGACTGGTCAAAAAAATCATGAAATTTGTGTGACGTAATTTATGTATGGCCCCTTTATAGATAAATATCTATAAAATTATAAAATTCTAAACATGCCGTCTCTGTACATTGAAGCTATTTAAAAAAAACCCACTGGAATAGACTACATAAACAATGGAGAACACTATACAATATTTTTTTAAATTCTTATCTGTTTGTTGGGTTATCTGTTTGTTCGGTATTCATGTAAAAACTACTCGGCCGATTACGATGCGGGTTTCGCTGATCGACAGCAAATTCTTAGAATTAAACTCTATGCTACATTTTATCCTGGGAATCCGCCGCAAATTTTTCTGGGAATGATTTCAATTGGTCAAGTTACCCAGGCCATTGGTATAAAGAAACTCTTTATCAACGTAATAAGGTTTTGTTCCGTGTACTAAGAGGTGGAGTCATGATTGTTAGGTTTCGTACACCTTTGACTATAATTGACATATGGATATGAGACATGATACAAAAGATTTTAAGATTATTTATGCATAAAAGATCAACAATTACCTAATGTGCTATTTGACTTCTTTTACTTGTACGACTCTCTCACAGAATATCGACGTAAAATGATTAGCCTTGAACTAATCTTGTTTGAACTGTTCGTGCGATGAGTGAGAGTTTCAACGGCTGACTTCCCCCTTCCCCTTCCTTTTATCCCCTCCCCGTAATCCGATTCTATATCCCGTCCCATCTATCCTATTCCTCCTCTCTGGTCTCTCTATTTCATTCCACTATCCCATCTTAAAGGCTGGCAACATGTTTGCTTCGCCTCTAGAATTGCAAATGCGATAGGCGACGGTTACCACTTTCCATTAGCTGCACCGTCTACCTGTTTACCAGCAGAAGTTGACGCACTCATTCAAAATCTATGAGGTATGTGACGTTTTGTAAGATAATAAAAAGTATATCGGTTGATTTGACACTCCGCTCCCCTATTGTGTATAGATGGAATCTCAAAAGTTCCTTGCGGAGAACAGTGCGGCGGTGTACATAAACCGCGTGGAGGCGCGCATCGTGGAGGAGGCAGAGCGCGCGCGGCACTACCTCGACGAGTCCACGGAGCCACGCGTCGTCGCCGTGCTCGAGCACGAGCTCATCGAGCGCCACATGAAGACCATCGTCGAGGTAAACGATCATTCTTATCTGATATACTAATACTAGCTGATGCTGCTGCTTATAAATGACAAACATGTTTTTGTGTCAATTTTGACGCTCCACTTGCTGCAGTCCCTGGAAATAATATTAGCACTAACATAACTTTTTGGTACATTGGTATTCCCTTACTCATTGCCATGACTATCTTCGCCAATCAAACAAACAAATAACAACACATCACTGTTGTTAATAATAATAGATATCAGTAGTGATATAAGCTAAACTCGGCCACACTTTGCTCTGGCATAATTTCTATTTATTATTAGGGAAGTCAATTAATTGACTATGCTATTTTTAAAATATGGAAGCTGATTTTTTATATGAAAGATTGACATATTATAACATATTTTGAAGGGTTTGATACCCTTTTAGATGAAAGGTAAACCAAAAAAGACACTTCAACAAAAGTTAACTCCATAAAGACCTGGTTCTTACCAACGGTCCATTTGCCTTACTATCGGTTAAAATTTGACATAAGCTCCATACAAATAATGTCAAAATGCAAGTGAATGAATAGAAAGATATAGGAAGTCTTTTTAATTCTGGCATGGCCCAATGCTGAATGGTCAACCACACTGAGTGATTTAATGTTTAAGATCTACTTGTATATTGTCTTTGATCCATTTCTTCTTGTGAATTGATTTACTTTTTAGATTTGACTTTAAATGTGACACATTATGTTTCAGATGGAGAACTCTGGCGTGGTGCACATGTTGCTGCACACGCGCACCAGCGAGCTGGCGTGCGTGTACAAGCTGCTGGGGCGCGTGGGCGAGGGGCTGCGCACAGTGGCCGACGCGGTGTCCGCGCACCTGCGCGAGCAGGGCCGCGCGCTCGTCACCGACACGCACCACAACACCAACGCGATCGCGTTCGTACAGGTACGCACGTGCATTCACAATGTAAATTAAAATGGAATAAGTTTTTTAACTTTCAAAAAATAACTATGTCGAATCGAATCGACCTTCTGTTAATTTGCAATGTATAATTTATTATAAAAGAAACCATTTTTTTTTTGGAAACAAATTTTGTAATTATTGTTTTAATTATGAATCTATATCTATAAGATTATGAAATTCTAAACATACAGTGTCTGTACATTGAAACTATTTAAAAAAAACAATTGGAATAGACTATATAAACGATGGAATGTATGATGCAATTTTTTTTAGATTTCTTGTTTGTTTGTTCAGGATTCATCTAAAAACTACTGGGCCGATTTCGATGTGGTTTTCGCTAATGGGCAGCAAATTCTTAGACTTAAAATCTGCGTTGCTTTTTATCCTGGGTATCCCGCGTGAAATTAATAATTTTTATGCATCCAAACAATTATAAACCCTGGAGCGGTTTATAATTGTTCGGATGCATAAAAATTAGCTTATTCCGACATAGTTTTCACTAAAACGATAGTTTACATTCTTTATAAAATATTGTGGTACTTCGTGTCCCGGGAATCCCGCGGGAATTAAGGTCAACCGTGAATGAAGTCGCGGGCATATCTGAGTTTAAAATGTGAGTTGTTGGACTTATCACGTTATTGAAGCAGAGGCAATATGCATTCACCACCACAACGTAACCACACCACATCAGTCCACTCATTCAGTTAGACGACACAGATTATAAATGCGAAAGTAACTGTCTGTCTGTCTGTTCCGTTTTCACGGAAAAACTGGACCGATTTGGCTGAAACTCAGTATATATATATATATATATATATATATATATATTTTTCGTTGCCGAGGATGAACATAGGATACTTTTTATCCTGAATAATGGGATGCATTTATGTAAGGGTTATCCTGGAAACAGGATAGGTTTTGTGATTTTGTCCATTTCGTCCACTTGGTCCACTGGGCCTACTGGACTTTGTTTGTTTGACTTTGTCATTTATGTAGTTTACAGATAGAGATGGGGGATGGTGTACTTTACGATATAAAATGAAGTGAATCTTCCAGGGGCAAATACATAAAATTTAATACAATGTAACCTGTACCGCCTACTCTTTAAACAAGAGATACCCACTAGAGGTTGACCCGCGGCCGGGCCGCGTAAACTCTAGTGTTACAATAAATTCTAATATTTTGGACATTTAAAAAAAGAACAGGTGTATAATAACATCTTGTCATCTAACATAAAACAGAAAATGCCAGGCGATAGAGCATTTGCCCATCTGGATGGCTACCGCCCCGGGTCTAGAACAAGCTGCCATAAAAACTTTACCGAGTTGTATCGGCATTAGTGGCTAGGTTCCAGACCCATCTATGGATCAGGCAGCACGTTTATTGTTGCAAATGTTCATAGGCGACGATAACCACTTTCCATCACAATTGCGCTGTCAGCCTGTCTGCTCTACTCCAACAATAAAAAAAAGAAATAACACAGAGGCCATTGATCGAAGTCGTTGGAAGGCCGGGGCACTGTACAGTGTGCATGGAATGAGTACTACGGAACTCCACATAAATCAACCTACCCATGAATGGATAAAACATAGTAATTGTTATCTTTTTGTTTTGTTTTTTCCAGAACCTCTTGGACTTGAAAGACAGATTTGACCATTTCCTGCAGAACTCGTTCAACAATGATAAAATTTTCAAACATATGATTGCATCAGACTTTGAATATTTCCTCAATTTAAATAATAAGTCACCAGAATTTTTGTCACTTTTCATCGACGGAAAACTGAAGAAAGGAGAAAAGGGTGTAAGTATAGCTTACTAGATTGTAGAGATTTAAACAAACTACATGAAATATTAGTGTATTATAATATTTGTAAATACATCTTTTAGAGAATTGCATGATATAGTAAATCTTTGTATGTATTTTACCACTGTATGTAAGTTATATGATATAGTATATTCCAATATTTTTAATTAACAGAAAGTGGAGTGAAATACATTTAATTGTGATGAAGGTTTATAAGTGACTTGTTTATTCTATGGCATATAATGTTAAAATAAACAATGCTTACAAACTAGGTACTGTGTTAAAAGGAATTATGTGTTTGTATCTATGTAAGTATAACTTGTTTATTATGTATCCACTCTCATGAAAATGAATGTTCTTATTTCAAAATGGAATCTTACAGCTTACTTATTGAAAGTCACGAGTCTACTACTACTTCCAAAACAATTCAGCTTCACTCAATCTCAGTTTATGTTATAGCTTATGGGCATTGTGATTAAAATTATAACATATTCTTTTTTGTCCCTACACATCTTATAATCTTGCCAAACTTTTTGTGAATATAAGATTTTACAAAGTTTATATCCACACTAGCGTTTTCCCCGCGGCTACGCCGCATGAAAAGCCCTAGCTAGTAGCTCTATGTTACTATGAAAATTTACCTAACTGATGGTGAAAATCGCTTAAAAATCACAGCTATATTATTTTATGCACATATGTTATCTGTCCATATTTAACTTTATTAACAATCAATAACGATATCACATCACAAATAACGCATTAAACTCATTGCTACATCTGTGTTAACAGTCAATAACTATAACATTATCCCAATTCCCAGATAAAAAAGTGGCTTAAGCTAAAACCCATGAACTAAACTGACATTTTTTATGTTTTAAAGAATGTTTAATAGCAGGCAAAGGAACTAAAATACCTATGGATGGTAAACTAAAAAAACCTATGAAATATGAATGATGTTTTCTAATAAGATTTTATTACTCTAATAACATATTTGGTTAAAGAAGGTTTTAAACCTAAAAAGATACTGTTTCTTGTTAAATTCACTACAATAACCAAAAACCATGTATATATATTATAGTCTACAAAACTGCCCAGCAAAACATAGAGGCGTATCGAAGCCAACCTGATTTGAAATAATACAATAAATGACATGTTGTTTATGACAACTTAGGTATTTGTTAGTGAATTGAAAAACGCGATTGCAGCGCCATCTATTTCGCTAATCCGTGTATTCTAAGGAGACTACTCATCTAACGCTATAAAATAGTCATAGGCTAAGTGTTAACTCGGGTTATAAGCCAGCACTATGTCGAGTTTTGTTCATATACATTTAGTAGTTTCCAAAAAAGATGCGATTGCAGCGCTATCTTTTTCTCTATTTTCGTCTATCGCACGGAAACGACGTCATTTATCGGGATAAAAAGTATCCTAAGCTACGCCCCGGAATATAAGCTAGCTCTATGTCGAGTTTCATTTCAATCTGTTCAGTAGTTTTTCACGTAATGCTCTAAGAGACGGACAGAATTCTAAAAATTGTATTTTTGGAATCTGCTCCTCCGAAATTGACCCCCTGATTTCTTTCACATTTTTAAACGCATTGTACAAACTCGAACCATTTACAGATTTATTATAGTATAGATAATTATATTCGGATTTAAATATTTTTTGATTAGTTTACTACGCATCACACATGCGGGTGTATATGCACACTGAATACAATATTTACTTGTAATCTTAAAGTATTTTGGAACTATGTTGTCAAGGCCCGATTTTTCATTCATCAGATAAGAGTTTATCAATTAATTTACAACCCGACTGAATACAACTGAAACATTTGCTCTATTATTATTATAACTATAATGTTTTATAATAAAACTAAGTTTTAACGGTTTTAAGCGCGGTAATTTATTTGATTTTTGTTATCCCGACGTTTCGGCCACTTTTCAGTGGCCGTGATCACGGAAGACAAAGATGTCAAGTGTCAACGAGTATTGTTCTTCTTCTTCTTCTTCTTCTGCGAGCGGGCGGTTTCCGCAACTTGACGACAAAGCGCCTATTTTGCGTGCGAGGGTGGATGAGGGTTTACTCCATCCAGCCCAGCTCCTCCAGGAAGTCCACCAGCTTCTTGACGTTGCTGAAGACCTCTCCGAGGCTACCTGGGGCGTCCAGATACTTCGCCCTGTATTGGGCCACCTCTCTGCATTCATGCAGGACGTGGGCGGCTGTTTCTTCTGCCTCCAGACATGCTCTGCAAAGGGGGCTGTCAGTGACACCTATATTGAAAAGATGTCTGTTAAAATTGCCATGTCCAGTGGCTGCACTAATAACTTGTCTCAACCGTGACCGACTGAGCTTTAGAATATTCCTGGAGAAGCGCAGGCTCACTCGAGGCATTGCCAGCTTGGCTCGCCTGCAATCCTCTAGGTTGTCCCAAAGTTGTTGATGTAGAGTCCTTAGATTATGTAATTTCTAAACCAACTGTGCGGCAAAGGCAGGAAAGGTTCCGGTCCAACTGGTTGGGTTTCGGAACCTCTCCTTGCCAGTTGATCTGCCGCATCATTTCCTCGGGCACCACTGTGTACCTTGATCCATTGAAGGGTCAAGCTATTGTTCTTACCTGTCACCTCATTTAGAGCCGAGTGGCATTCGTATGTTAAATTTGAATAAATAACCCTGCTACTAAGGGCTTGTAGTACCAATCTGCTATCAGAGAGTATCCTGATACTGTGATCATAGACATCTCTAGCTACGATTGCTTTAGCTGCAAGCAGGATTCCCATGCATTCTGCTTGATATACTTTATTAAACTTACCCAGGGGCTCCGATATGCTAATATTTAGGTCTTCCGAGAAGACTCCCGTGCCTGAGCCCGTGCTAGTCTTTGACCCATCAGTATAAAGGCTAAGCTCATGATGGGAAAGAAAACTATTGTTACCTTTCATGAGTTCAACCTTGTATTTTTTATCGAAAATGAAAGCTTTCTCTATTCTGTCACTGACCGCTTCCACCAAAGGTGAGTTGGACCAAGCTTCTGAGAGAATGCTGAAATGTCTTACCTTGTCAAACTTAAGAGTTTTTAGGTGTTTTAATCTTAGGGCCGCCATTGCTACCTCTTGTTGTACGAACAGGTGCAGTGGAGGGATGTTAAGAGCTATTTCTAAGGCCGCGGTGGGCGTTGTCCTCATGCATCCCGTCACAGCACAGCACGCTTGTCTTTGTAGTCTCTGAAGTTTAGCCGTGCAGGTCGTAAGCTTAGTCCTTGTCCACCAAACCACAGAGCCATATGTTAGCATGGGTCTAACCACAGCTGTATAAAGCCATAGAAAGAGTTTGGGATGAAGTCCCCAACGCTTACCGATCATCCTACGGCATTGCTATAAGGTTACACTAGAAGTGTTGACTTTGTTGTCAACGTGGCTGCTCCAGTTTAACTTGTTGTCCAGGGTTATCCCAAGATATTTAACCCCATTTGATAGTTGAAGTGTAGTTCCAAAGAGGGTCGGTAGTCTGTAATTACCTAATACTCTCTTGTTTGTAAAGAGAACAACCTGCGTTTTCTGTGGGTTGGCAGAGAGTTCATGCTCCCTACACCACTTCTCCACTACACGCAGGGATGCCTGTAGCCTATCACACACCATGCTGGCATTATTACCTACATTTAGTATAGTGATGTCATCAGCGTAGCCAACTGTGTAAAAGTGTTGACTGTTTAGTTTGGAAATGAGATCGTTCACAACCAAGTTCCATAGAAGTGGGGAAAGTACTCCTCCTTGAGGACAGCCTCGAACCACATGGGCGCCTTTCGTGTCTTCCCCTACCTTTATAAATCTGTTACTTAACATGTTGATTATCCAGTCGATAAGTAGGGTTTCCACTCCGTGTCTTCGGAGTGCTATATCGATGCTGGTGAAATTGGTTTTGTCAAAGGCCCCCTCTATGTCTATGAAGCAGCCCAGACAGACCAGCTTATTTTGGAGAGCAGACTCAACTTTGCCTACCACCTGATGAAGCGCAGACTCGGTAGATCTACCAGGGCAGTAAGCATGTTGGTGCTTGTGATAGGGTAGATTGCGTAACGCGTTGTCCCTAAGATGTCTGTCGCATAGTCTCTCTAAGGTTTTAAGGACAAACGACGACAGACTTATGGGTCTAAACGACTTCGGATTAGTGTAATCACTCTTACCTTGCTTGGGTATGAAGATAACCCTGACTTCACGCCAGGCAAGGGGAATGTATCTATGTGCCAAGCGTGCTTGAAAGATGCATGCTAGGATGGGAATCAATTTTTCCGCGCCCCATTGTAGTAGTGCCGGGAAAATGTTATCGTTTCTTGCTGACTTAAAAGGCTGGAAGCTGTCAACCGCCCATTTCACCTTGCTGAAGGTGACGATCTCACAGGCAGTTTGCCAGCAGTGTTCTGTAACTGAAGAGTCGATTTCCACACTTCTAGGAGTTTGTTCTATTTGACACCCCGGGAAGTGTGTTTGCAGTAGTACCGTATTCGATTCCCCCTGGCTCAGGGTCATTGTACCATCGTTCCTGCGTAGGTTGCCAACAGCACAAGGGCCCTGTTTGGCCAGTAACTTCCTAACACGGTTCGCTTGTGGTGTGGAGTTAATGCTTTCGCAAAATTTTCTCCATGAATTTGATTTCCAGTATCTGATACGTTTTTTATATAGAGACTTGGCTTCCTTATAGGTATCCCAATCTCTATCCGTACCTGTGTTCATTGCTTTGTTAAAGGCTCTTCTAACCTTTGCGCGCAGTTTTTCAAGTTCTTTGCCCCACCAGCCGTTATTGTCAGCCTTAGCACGAGGTACCTTTAGGGGACAGGCCTTGTGGTAGCAGTTTATTATGGTAGTGTTCAGAGTGTCTACCTGCTGTTCAATCAGTGCCGTACTTATAAGCCTAGCAGTTGATGATTGTTTGTTTAGTTCGTGCGCTATAAGTTGCTTATAGCGTGACCGGTCAGTTTTCTTAAGGCACCTCCTAGGTGGCTCCGAAGTGCTAGTTTGTTGTATGTCATAACGGATCCACCTATGATCGGAACACGATGCTTCTTCCGACACGTGCCACCCCGTTATCAGCTTCAGTGCCATAGGGGTCGCTAGCGTTAGGTCGATTATTGTACTGCATCGTCTTCCCACAAAAGTGGGCTCGCTGCCATTATTTACTATGTCTAAACTAGTAGTGAGTAGATATTCAACAAGATAGTTACCTCTGTTGTTGCTTGCTTCCATACCCCACAAAGGGTGGTGGGCATTGGAGTCTGTAGATATGATCAATTCCCATCCATTTTTCTCGCAGAATCTGATCAGTCTGTTAACTTCTGCAGGTGGTACCTCGTCTGCCTCATGCATATAGAATGATGCAATAACGAGGTTGAAGTTGTTAATACCTTGATTTGATTTAAGCCATATAGTACACAGGTCTCTGGAAAAGAATTCCATTAAAGGCTGTGCACTTATATTACCTTTGACATATATACAGGCTCTCGCCTCCCCAGAGTTATCAAGGAAAAGCTTACCGCCAATGTTGGAAAGTCCGCATACGTTGCCGCCCCTGATCCATGGCTCTTGGATCAGTGCGATGACCGGTGCTGTTGATGCAACCTCTAACCATCTGCGTAGTTGAGCCGTAGCGGTTATGCTGTGATGGAGGTTGCATTGCAGGATCTGGATGTTAGTGTAGGAAGGGGGATCCATTAGGGTCACCCTCCTCCTCCAGTGATAAACTGGAGAGGTCCAGGAGCACGTCGTCACTTGACGCTTCGACCGCTCGGCTGGACCCAGCCTGCGTTGTCTCCTTCTGCTCCAGAGGTGGAGTTACCTCAGACATAGGAGCATCCGCGGTAGCTCGCACCCCCGCAGTCTCGTCCAGGAGGTTCGCCGGGGTATCGACAAACCGTCCTTTGGGGCCCTGGAATTTCAGGTACACCGCACCCAGCCGATAGCTGAGGCGGCGCTTCCTGGCCAGGACCACAGGGACAAGATCCTTGGGGATGCTCACCACCACGAACGTCGCCCTAGTCTGAGGCAAGATAGCGTGCACACGCCACCTCTCCACTTGTGCCCAGGGATTTCCCCACTGCAGCATTGTGCCGATGAGCACCTTGTCGCCGTCGTGTTCGTGCGGCAAGAGTATACCGCAGCGTACCATCTTCGGGATGTGCTTTGCGTCGGTGACCACAAGTTTGCCTACCTCCGGTAGCTCCAGGGCCACGCAGGTCTCCTTCGTCCACTCAACAGCTGCCGCGTTATCGCAGGACAACCGGAGCGAACCATCGACATAGGTAGGCCTGCGCATAAACCTAGGGGCGTCCAAGGTCGGTGTCTGTGTTTTTGCCGACGCAATGATTTTTTCTATCAGGAGCTTCTCAATCTCCGCGGCAGATGCTTGGGAAATGAAGCCCGACGATGATGAAATAACCAGCTCCGCCTTGGGAACATCCATGGACGCTGCCTCCGCGTAGCTGGTAGGTTTAGGCACCTAGGCAGGGGAGAGCTTCGGCTTTTTGGACTCGCCTCTGGGAGAGACAGTCTCATCCAGCCTAGCCCTCTTAGAGTTGGGTTTCGCCTGCCTGGTGTCTTGCGTTTTAGGGCCAGGCCCGTTAGGGCCCTGCTCCTTGCTCGTTGGAGGCACCTTGGTTGGAGCCGGTGCCTCTGTCTGTTTGTCTGTCTGTATAGGAGGAGGAGGGGGGGGGGGGGGCAGTTTGGCGCTCTTGATTTCGGCGCGTTTCGCTTTCCTCTTTTCCTTTTTCTTAAGCATCCTCTTATGCTTACGGGTGAGCCGAGGGTCATCACATGCCGGGCCACTAGGCTGCTTGCCCGCCTTTACGGTAGGTTTCGCCGCTCCGTGTACTGGCGTGTTCGCCTGGCCCCATTTTAGCTCAAGGATGCTTGGGCCCGTCGTTGCGGAGCCTTTGGTTCCCTGAAGGGGTTCCAAAGGTCCCATTCGCGCCACCTCCTTTGAGGAAGTCGCAGCAGTAGTGGGGATGGCCGATGTATCGACTTTCCCCTTGTTTTTCCCCTCAGGTTTCCCTTTGGGTACGGGTTTATGAACCTCTTTTTTATCCATTGCTTGTTTATGTGATTCATCCTTGTGGCTTCCCACCTTCCACGGAGCCCGCAAATGGGAGTGCCCTTACGGTGCACTAGGATTACCACGCAGATATAGGTGCAGAGAGTTTATGGTTGGGCGCGACATCGGGAGCTCTTACTAGCGTGGCTGGGGAAGTCGGTTCGCAACTATCCAGTTTACCCACGCTAGCCTGGCCCCGTCAGCATGGTCACCACTATCCCATGCGGGGACCCCTCCACACCTCGCCACGTAGCTGTCAGAAGACAGACTACCAGGACCATTTCCCCCTGCTGGCTAGACAAGGGGCCGCCGTGTCGCTTGAAATCAGGACCATAGAGGGCGTATTACTTCTCGAAGGTAACTATCCCCGACCCGCGATCAGCTCAACCCTCCAGGACTCCTTCATCCCCGCCTACGACGCTCACCGCGGAGGCCAAAGCGCAGGTGGTCGTAAATAGTTCCCCAGTCCCGACCTACAAAAACTGGGAGAACCGCTGGCCACTATTGTGGCCGAGAAAAAGAGGACATGCGACTATTTAGTTTTTGTTACATCTGTTTCATAGGGAAACAGAACAAGAACAGGCAGCAACCACGAGAAGGAAACTAAATAGACTTGCCATAAGTTTCTTAGCGACCTGCGCTCCACTCATGGCCATCGGCCAAATTACTCCCTGGGACTTAGGAGTAAAATGAGCAAGAGACATTGTTCCACGTCTTACTAAGCGTGATATTGAACAATGTCTATTACCCGCCCAACGAATATTGTTAAAGTTTTATTTAGCGTACCGCCGCCAACTCGTTCATTTTTAATTATTTAGTTTTAATATCGTTTATGGTTATTATTATAATTCTGTGTGAACCGGCACACAAACCAACTTGACTGATAATTTCTTTTATTTTCCTTCCACCCATTTTAATATTGTTAAGAGCTACAGGACTCGAATTAAAAATGCCGTTTGAACTACTACTACTACTAGAATTTATTAGAACTGTACAAACACGTATAGAAACAAATACAAATAAAACTGGATACAACCAGTTCCAACCAATTCGACCGCGCAAAGTCCGTCGTTTATATCGCTAATCGATAGTACTAGAAAACGTCTTACTCGCTTCGTATCCGTAGCTTGACTGCCCGCCCCTCCCTTCGGGCATCGTCTTATACTAACTACACAGTACAAAGAAATTGGCCGCGCATACTGAGTTTCTAAGAAATATTAATTTGCACACCTGCGAACGTCCACAAAGTAGAAAACAATAACAATAGGGATTAGTTCGACGTTAATGATGGTTATAAAACAAGTAGAAAGACAACAGCATGTTTTTCTTAATTGCAAATTCAAAACACAAAGAATTCCCTAATCCGGGAGGACAATAAGCTGCGCTTACAATAAGCAGCTGTGCGGCTTATCTTTGACGGCATGTAACAATATTATATCAAATTATTAGAGCTAAGCATGTTTGCTGAAGAGTTTCTTGCGCCGCTTCTTCTCTTCAAGTCTTAACATGTTGCGAAGCGGTGGTAAATTAGATTAGGCTCCCATAGAGTAAATAATAACCATAAACAAAATTAAAACTAAAAAATTAAAATGAACAAGTTGGCGGTAGGCTAAATAAAACTTTAACAATACTCGCTGGCACTTGACATCTTTGTCCTCCGTGATCATGGCCACTGAAAAGTGGCCGAAACGTCGGAATAACGAAAATCAAATAAATTACCGCATTGAAAACCGTTAAAACGTAGTTTTATTATGTATACAAGTTGCGAAAACTTAAGAAAATATTATATAGTGTTTTATGTCGTATTTTATCTGTCTAATCATTTTATGTAGTGATTTAAAAATGGGCACTTAATAAATTGACGAAATACTACCGGCGTTTATAGATGAGCGAGCAGGAAATCGAAGCAGTTCTCGACAAGACGATGGTCCTGTTCCGGTTCCTGCAGGAGAAGGATGTATTTGAACGCTACTACAAACAGCACCTGGCCAAACGCCTCCTGCTCAACAAGTCCGTCTCGGATGACAGCGAGAAGAATATGATCTCCAAATTAAAGGTAACTGACATACAATAAACCATAATCTGTATCATAATATGGGGCTCTTCAAAAAGGATGTAAACAGATTCTTACTAGTCCCAACAAAGAATGCAACACAATTGTTCCCTTGCATAGTATTTTATGGGAAAGAATTTCGTGATATCCCGTTTTTATTGTAGATTTGTATAGTTTGAATAAATTTAAATGCGAAAGTAAAACTTCCGTGAGTCTGTTATGCATAGTTACTGAGAAATATTTTTTGAAAATTAACATGCTTTTCGGGATGAATAATTAAAAACATAAAAAAAATCATGAAGTCGAAACAGAAAATAACAGAAGGAAACCGTCGATAGCGCAAATTTTAGTGCAATTAGAAAAGGTCTTAAAACATACATCCATGAACTTGGTTTGAAGAAATTGGAAACTAGAGTTGAAGTAGCAGCTGAGGCGTACAGTTTTACACGACTAATAATTTTTCCCGATGTACCTGCGCAGTAGACCAATTTTAATAGCGCGCGACAGTGTACGAATCGTGTAAGCGAAATAGCTAAGAATGCATAGCAAACCCTGCCATTTCCGCTCGCGAATAAAGTTTAGTAATATATTTATTTGTTTACATTTCGGAAACTGGACTGCACTTTTCTGCGCAAACGAAAACTGCCGATCGGAATTATAAGTTGTGTAAGACTGTAATTGGGTTTGTGCCTTCCCCAGAGAGAAGGACTGTTGAAGGATGTGGAACCGCGAGACTTCCATTGCATAATTGGCGATGTCTCGCAAATCGAGAATCCTGTCAGTGAATAGCGTTGCACCCTCCACCCCCATCCCGTCCCTGCTTTTCTGCAAAATTCTTTACCCATTCTCACCGGATATTATTTTCGTAAGTTCATATACGAAAATCTTGCTTAAAGTCTTTTTTTTTATGTGGCTGGAAAACAAACTGACGGACGTTTAACCTCATTCCCAGTTTACATATAGTTTCAAAAAATATGTGTAAAGAATTTTGCAGAATTTTTTAAGACTTTAAGCAGGGTTTGCCTTTTACCTATTCCTTACTTTATAAAAATATATTGGCTGCTTGCAAGAACAATGAGTTATATGAGACTGCTATTCTATGTATAGGGGCTCTTAGGTTTTATAATACTACCACTATAGTAGAGGTAAATTGAGGAACACCAAATCTAAGTGTTAGAGATATCTGTCACAGACTTGGTGTTCCTCAGCTTAAACATAATATTCTTCGATTTTTACAACTTTTATACAAAGACTAGAGTCTGCCCCGCGGCTACGCCGCGGGTCAACCTCTAGTGTGTCCTTCTTGTTTAAAGACCAGGCGTTAATACAGGTTACATTGTACTAAATTTTTATGTTATTGCTATTTGCACCCGAAACATTAATTTTATTTTATATCGTAAACTATCCCATGTCCCGGTATGAAAGTATTTGTGTCCATTTTCGGTATTAAAACTACATTTAAACAAAATTACAGCAAAACCGATCCAGTATTCCTAGTAGTTTTCCATGAAAGCTTAAAAGAAAGACATATCGATTTACTATCGCATTTTTTATACATGGTAAATTTTTATATCTATATACTTGAGAAATGATTGGTTTCATCCAAACTCACCCTCTACATACACATAAATAACAAATTACAATAATGACAAAAAGGACAAAAATGAAAAAAAGGCAAAACGGACAAAAAGGACAAAGGGCAAAACGGACAAAAAGGACATAAAGAACAGAAAGGACAAACGGGACAAAAATTACGAAAATGACAAAAATGGTAAATCACAAAAAAATCTATCCTACTTTTTCGGATAACCTTTACATCCTATCCCAAAATCTATCTCATTATCCGGGATAAAAAGTATCCCTTGTCCACCCTCGGTATTAAAACTACATATATACCGAATTTCAGCCAAATCGGTCCAGTAGTTTTTCCGTGAAAACGGAACAGACAGATAGAGTTACTTTCGCATTTATAATATGAATAGGGATTTTAATGTACTTCGGACACTCCATATTAGATGTGTTCATAAAAATATGGATAGACAACAATCGCCAACAGTTTTACTGATTTTAATAAAAGAGTATTTTTTTTCAAAATTTATCACATAATTTGAAATGTCTCTTTGTTCTCGCAATAATCTCCTTGTATTTATATAACATGTATTATTGTTATACAAATAATAGTTATTATGAATAGAATTAATTATGTTGTAATATTAGGAAACATTATATACTACTTTTACAAAAATATATTTATTAATACATAATATTGTTTTCAGACTGAATGTGGTTGTCAGTTCACTTCGAAGCTGGAAGGAATGTTCAAAGACATGACTGTCTCTAACACCATCATGGACGAATTTAAGGAGCATGTATTATCGTCTGGGGTAAGTTTCTTTTAATTATAATATCGTTACATATAGCAGGGGTTCAATCAAATACAGATGGAAAGATTGCAAACTTTATTCACAGCACTTACAGCCAGAGACATAACAAGTATAATTTTTTTGCAATCAATCAATAACGAAACACATAATAAGATTCCAGTTACATTTTCACAGCATAATATTTCAATTACGATTGAGACTATACAAAACGAATCTTCAAATTATTATGTAAATAATGTTAGAATTTATTGTAACACATGTCCTCAGACGAAATAAAAGTATAGACGGAGCCTATGTGAACCAAATCATTAAAGGTGTTGAAGTAGTTTTTTAAAACTTGTATGTATAAACTTATATACACGTGGTTTGTGTCTGTATGGTTAATAGTAATATATCCACTGGCAACTATTCTACCTTTATCCATACTAATTCGATTCATCATCATCATCATTCGAGCTTTATATCCCGGTTGCGATGGGAGCGTTCACTCCGATGCCCAGAGTCCGCTTTCTTATTTTTTCTACTCTACTTCCCGCGGTCTTCAGCATCCCCCGTTTTGAGACCATTGGTACGCATGTCATCCTCCACAACGTCAAGTCAGCCTTTTTTGGGTCTTCCCTTTCAACCGGTACGTGGCGGAGGCGGCACGGCTAGACATTTGTTCTCCATATAATTCATTATTCATCAATCCATACCAATTCTATTATTACATACTATACTATTTCCATTTCTTTATTTTCTTGATGACAGCTCCTGTGGAAACTTGAACGAGCGTCTTTTTTACATTATGTATACATTATTTAATAAAAATATGACGCTTACGCACGTACAAGGTCATAGCAGAGTGGGAGAAACTGATAGGGATGGAGCTATCGATAAACGTAACACGATAACAGACCCGATATTTTTTTACAAAGTGTAAGAAACTTAACTATTGCCGGATAATTTTGTACAAATTTATTAACTAATATTACATTTTATTACAAGATGTAATTATATTATGTTGATTCTTTATTTATTTATTTTAATCAAAATCTGATGAATCTTCACTGTCACTCGATGAGCTCTCCCCAACATTTATTATAAGTTCCTGTACTTCTATATTATCGAATGCCACATGAATTTCCCAATCCGACGCTATAATGTTTTAGGTTCTTCACACATTTTTTTCCCAGTGTTCGGCGGTTACTTCCGCACATGCATTTTTTAATAAATCTAACATCTTGTTTGCCGTAAAGGGGGGATGGATATTGTTTCGAGCGGCGTGTCCTTTGATGTGTGATCATATTAGTTCTATAGCATTGTACTGGTAATGATACAGCGGAAGTCGAAGAACCCAATGTCCACATTTGGCAGCTATTTCGTCGGTAATATATCTTTTAGGGAGGCTTTTTTTCGATTTTAAAATATTCACTAATTGTACTTTTAATAAAGTATTATCCACATTTTCGCCATGACGTTTCGAGCCAGTCAATTATCTCTTGTTTTTTATTGGCCTGCGTCGGCATTTTATCAATTTGTCTGGAGTGATATGTAGCGTTGTCCATAATAATTATCGACGGTTCTTCCAGAGATTGCACCATTTCTTCAAACTATCCTTCGTAAATCTCCGCGTTCATTTCTTCGTGGTAGTCCACTGTTTTCTTGGATTTAAAGGCCAGTAAAGCATCTGACACGAATCCTTTCGTAGACCCTGCATGGCATATGATAAGGCGTTCACCTTTTCCCATTGGCACTGAACTAGTGGAAGCGGCGGTGTCGTCAGTCCAGTTCTTAGATACTGTGTGGTTTGCATTTAACCAAGTCTCGTCAGTGAAAATAACATTTGACCAATGTGATATCTTTTTGGCTTCGCTCAAAAAAGCGAGCCATAGCAACGGCGTGACGCTCCATCAATATTTTACGTTTGTCCAATTTTTATAATAAAATCCAATTTCTTTCAAAACCAAGCTTAATGACGATTTTTGGCCATGGAACAAACCACATTCACGTAAAGAAACAACAAATTTTGTAAGTGTTGGAATTTCTTTGCGCAAGTAATAGTCATATATATGACGGCGAATAGCGTTAGCGTCGAAGTTGTTAACCGATGTCACACGACGTGGTTGGCGTTTTTTCTTCGGCGTACGAAGCTTATTTTCCTGCATGCCGCTTGTACCGTAAGCTTTGATAGTAATTTTTGAAACAGTAGAAACCTACTGTTACTAGTAAACACTAATTCCTAATGCGGCCGCAACACGCTCTCGCACTTGCGACAGCGGTAATAGCGGGCCACCATTTTGATACTCTGCTTCAAAGTAATTACAAACCTTGATCACCAGTTCTCTCGCCTGCCTTTTCAGAACAAATCCTTTAGACATTTTGATATTTGACAGCTGGGCAGCAATCAACACGGAGGAACACAAATTAAACAATGTAACATATGGATAATGTGAAAAAACTCAGCGAACAGAAATGGAGTGACTATATAGCACGACCGTCTTGTTGCGAGTGACAGATTAAAACAAACACAAAATGGCGGTGGGCCATTGAGTGTTCCCAGCTTGAAAAAATATATCTGAATGTTTTTGTTGTATTTGTTCAAAACATAATAAATATATGCGATCGATGTGATTACTTATTTGGTCACAACACTACAACTATCAAATTAGAACTGTCATTGAAAAAGTAAAGAAATGGAAATAGTATAAGTTCTCGTAACGCACTGCGGCGCGATCAGCTTCCTTTAACCGGCACCACTCGGGCTCCGTGTATGTATTTTAATCTAATCACAGGACAATATTTGTATTGTGTTGTAGGCGAACCTGCACGGCGTGGACCTGTCGGTGCGCGTGCTGACGACGGGCTTCTGGCCCACGCAGAGTGCCACGCCCAAGTGCAACATACCGACGGCGCCCAGGACCGCCTTCGAGGTCTTCAGGAGGTACTTCATACCCTGTGTCCCAGACACCCTCTACTCATTCATCGATCCCAAGAACATAAAGTATTGGTTTAGGGCAATCATAGACAACCAGCTGTTATTCATTTAAATTTTATACCAAATAGCCTACTGTTTTACACTGGTCTGTAGTAACTTGTCAGTATTAAAGTAATGAATAGTCTCATAATTTTTTTTATATGATACACACACCATATATAATAATAAATCATTGCGATAAATAAAATATTTACAGGATATATATCACTATATATACATATTTTTTGAAGTAGGCAATAAAACAGGATGTTTTTTAAGAAACCAACAAAAAATTGAAATAATTCCTTTCTGATGCTATACATTATAATGTAATATATATAAAAGAATTATGTAGTGAGACCGGACCACGCTACGACTAAGGCAATTGATTATATTAAATTGTATTGCTGTGACTATGCTGTAGTATCAAACGGAAAAAATAGTTTTTTATTGTAAAGCTAGAAAATAATGCAAAATACACTACTTTATAATAGAATGTTGTATAAAAATTTCAAGTTGGTTCATTAAACACTTTTCAGTTTGCAACAGAAGTCGAATGTTTGTGTTTAAGAATGTATTGTTGTGTCAGCTTCTACCTGGCGAAGCACTCTGGCCGCCAGCTGTCGCTGCAGCCGCAGCTGGGCTCCGCGGACCTGCACGCGTCGTTCCGCGCGGTCGCCTCCCCGCCCCGCTCGCCGCCCCCCACTCCCGCCTCCGCGCCCGCCCCCGCCGCCGCTCCCGCGCCCTCTTCGGCCCCGCCGCGCCGCCACATCATCCAAGTGTCCACCTTCCAGATGTGCGTCCTGCTGCTCTTCAACAAGCGCGAGAGGCTCACGTACGAGGTAAGAATACATTCGCACTTTCAACAACAATATTTAGCTATTGAAGGATGAACCGGTTCAATAGCCTGCCTAAGGAAAACTGTGGATATTAATTTCCTGGATGTAGTGGACTGTGGATTGCTAGGATTTTGTGTTGATTTTTGGTTTTAATAAATTAAATACTGAGAAAATGAAAGGGCGTCCATTTATCGCGAAAACTACCAAAGAACAAAGAAAAACAAAACAGAAAACATTTTGTTCTACATTGAGTGTCGTTGTTGGAAACACTGCCTACGGGCAAGTATACGTACTTCAGGCTCGACGGTCTTCGCTTATGTATGGTTTAACATCAGCATTATGCTGACGCTGCAACTCACTTAACATAACCACACAATTATTATTATTATATTTAAAGTTTTAGCAGGTTCTAAATGGGGTATCCACCCAAAACATTTACGATTGCTTTATATATCTATAATTAGAAGCAGACTTGATTGTGGTTCATTTTTGTATGACAGCAGTGCGAAAAGCCATTTGTATAAATTGGATAAAGTGCAAAATCAAGCGATGAGAGTAATAAGTGGTTTTATAAGGACTACGCCCATTCATGTCATGGAGAGTGAATTGTGTCTTCAGCCGCTTTTTATTCGTAGGCGATATCTGGCTGCTAAATTTTGCCTTAGATCTAAATCAATTAAGAATAACAATACGTTACATGTAGTAGACGAATTAAATAGTTTATGTCGGAATGAGCTTTGGGTGAGAAAGAAGCTGCCACTATTGGTTGAAACTCATCAAACTTACAGTAATTATTCTGTAGATTGTCATACTAAACCGTTAATTTTTTCTCTTAATAATTGGATTATGAAATATGATATTTCTTTGAATATAAAGACTACAATTGATAAAGTGACATTTGCCAAAAGACATTTCAATGTTATCAAATTACACGATTTATGTTGTGAATATGTTAATTGGGTATACAATGCACATTATAAGATTTACACAGATGGATCAAAAGATGAGTCGGGCTGTGAATCTGCTTTTGTAGATCCACAGGCCAATGTATGTGCACGGTTTAAATTAAATGCACAGGTTTCAATATTACACTGAGAATTGATAGCGATATTCGAAGCTCTTATCATATACTGGTACTTTAGAATTCAGTAAAATTGTAATTTTATCTGATTCCAAAAGCGCCCTTATGCATTTGGCTCGGTTAACTTCGACTTTTCGAGGTCTCCCGATAGCCTACAATATCCTAAAATCCATCTGTGAACTTCATGCTGCAAATAAGGAAGTGGTCTTCCAGTGGATACCCTCCCACATAGGCGTCATGGGCAACGAGGAAGCCAACAAAGCAGCGAGGCAGGCCACGACTGACGGTATCTTGTATCACTGTTCTCCAACCCACACAGAAACATTGAGTGGTGTTAAAGTGCATATCAGAGAACAGTGGCAAGAATATTTTGATGAACGATCACTATCGAAGGGCATCTGGTACAAAACCATCCAATATCGACTCCCTCGATGCCCATAGTTCGTTTTATCATCTATAGAATTGGACAGGAAAACTATTGTAGCTCTACTAAGACTTCGCTCTCGGCACATTCCTTCAAACAAGTTCAAATATATGATGAAGGTTTCTAATTCACCAAATTGCGCTGAATGTCAAAAGATGGAAGATATTTATTACGTGTTGGCGGAGTGTGTCCGGGGCGAGGCGCTGCGGCGTCAGCTCCCGGTCGATTGTACTGTGGGTAACTGGAGCAGTATTCTGTCTTCTCCATTTTCTGGGGAGGCCAGAATGCTCGTTCAGTTATTATATCTGTGTACTTAGTTTAAGGAAGTAGAAATAATTGTAAGATTGGACGGGGTGACATTATCACAAAGTGCCAAAACCCCATTTATTTAATAAAGATTAAAAAATATTATGTGAGTTGCTAATAAAGTCGTAACATACGAATTCAACTACCACTAAATTGCATCGGCGTTTCAAGGGATCAGCATCCAACTACTGCTTCTGGAAAAATAAATCGCCATAACTTCAAGGTGTATTTCTTCAACTACTCCTAGCAACCACCACATCACCAACTGCTGATGGAAGTCTACGTACTGTACAGCATTGAGCGTACTTAAGGTGACACACGGGCGAATAAGACGTCGAGCCATAGTTACTCGTACGTCTAAATTCTATACAATTTTATTGGCAATTTTTTTCTTAATTACACACAAGTACAGTTTATTCACAGGTAAAATGTGTTGCACATGTGTCATAAATAATAATATGTATCGCAGGAGATCCTGAACGAGACCGATATCCCCGAGAAGGACTTGGTCCGCGCGCTGCAGTCGCTGGCGATGGGCAAGCCCACGCAGAGGGTGCTCATCAAGCAACCCAAGACCAAGGAGATCGAACCCTCTCACCATTTTTACGTGAACGACGCATTCACCTCCAAGTTGCATAGGTTCGTATTAGCCTTTTTTACAACCAATTACTTAGATAAGTTAGTTTATTTTTATAACGTTTTGCCCCTTTTCTATCGAAATTGAAGTGAACCCGTGTAATTTCGACTTTATGAAATACAAAATTCGTGAATAGGATTGGTATATATTGTAAACCAATCAAAGTAGAAATGCCAGTTGATGTGATAATAGGGTAGGGGACAGTCAAATAGGTTGAGATTCTTTTTTACATCTTATAAAACGCCTTGTTTATACAAGAGTAACAAGTTATAGCGTCATATCTTTAACGAGTCACGTAGCGTATTAGTTATTATACACATTTTAAAAGTATGTTAACAAGGTATTTTCACACCTGCTCTTTTATATATATGAATATGGTTTAAAATGAATAGTAGAATGTGCGACCTATCCAATTGATTGTAACATGTGTGATGTGGCCAATGTCAGAGTGAAGATCCAAACCGTGGCGGCCAAGGGCGAGTCGGAACCGGAGCGGCGCGAGACCCGCAACAAAGTGGACGAGGACCGCAAACACGAGATCGAGGCAGCCATCGTGCGCATCATGAAGGCCCGGAAGAAAATGGCGGTAAGGCGCTCACCACTCGATAAGCTGCTGTCGTTTTATTCCTGTTTCGGAGTTTTTGGCGGGAACTGAAAGGAGATGTTGTGCTGTGCAGTTTTATTTTCTAAAAATATGTAAAATTACTCTAAAATGAACAATAGTTGTAGGATATTGAAGTTTTTGGGTAGTGATTATGTGTTTTGTGAGAAATGTGAACTGTATTAGTCAAATGTGGCCTTTTGAATTATCACAAGAACTCCGTTGAATGGCACCAGCTGATAACCTACAGTTCAGCTGTGCTACACATAGGCTTAAGAAAACGAAGAAACTACATTGTAATCTAAGATCTGGCTTAAAGGCCTAGCTGCCAAGCCATAAACCTGAATAAAATAAAATATTCCTGGTGGCATCTTGGCACTGAGTTTGACAATCTTTGGTATCGAGTGCGACAGTCTTAAGACTGAGTGGAACATTGGGTACTGAGCGCCAGTCTTTAGCACTGAGTGCGATAGACCTGTAGTAAGTACTAAGTGCAAGTCTTTAACACTGAGTGTGACACTCCCAACAAACTAAAAAGTCAATGTTAGTACTAATATTAGATACAGACACGGACGCAAGTTCCTCCTTAAACTGTACAAAATTATTCTTGTTATTCATAAACGGCAATCATTCCATTCCAGTCAAAGCACTGAGACATTCTAGGGATGTTCAATAAAAAGTGATAATGAGTATGACGCAATTATTTTTTATTAAACGTTATCTTATTTTTCGATGTAGTCACCTTTCAGATTTATACGATTTGTATATCTTTTTTTAAAGCTAAAATTCCATTTTTTTTAAATCTTCTTGATCCCTTAAAAAATTGTGTACTGCGGGAACTACAGCGTCATCATCTTCAAATTTATGGACCCTGAGAAGTTCCTTTAAACTCGGAAATAGGTAGAAATCACTAGAAGCTAAGTCCAGTGAATATGGAGGATATTCCATCAATTCGAAGCCAGCTTCTTGAATGGCAATCATCGTAACTCTGGACTTGTGCGCGGGGGCGTTATCTTGGTGAAATAAAACAATTTTAGCGAGTTTGTCACGCCGTTGCTTGCGTATTTCCTCACGCAACTTTGTTATTTGTCCTGCATACAAACTCCCCGTAATAGTGACTCCATGATTAAGGTATTCTATCATTATTCATTACCACCCCTTGACTGTCCTAGAAAAAACAGCCCATGGTCTTACCGGCGAATGGAATCGCCCATAATTTCTTCAGAGTTGGAGATGACGGTCTCTTCCAAGTCATGGACTGTTTTTCGTTTCCGGCTCATAATGGTGAAGCTATGTTTCGTCCATAGTTATGAATCGAGCCAAAAATCGGTCAAGATCTTGTTGTAACAAACCCAAACAGCTTTGTGAAACTCTTAGTCTCGTTTGTTTCTGCACTTCAGAAAACTTTCTGGGCACTCAACGCGCTGACAATTTTTTCATACCCAAAAGGTTGTGTATAATATTATGGACACTTCCTATAGAAAACTTCATTTCTTCTACTATAAAACAAACAGTAACACGACAATCCGCCAAGACAATGTTTTCAACTTTTTTAATCATTTGTTCAGTCACTACCGATGTACGGCGTCCCGTGCGGGGGTCGTCGTTATAGACGTTCTTCCTCGCTGGAACTCAGCACACCAACGCGCAATCGTAGAATGTGGAGGATCATGAACCCCTAATGTTGCTCTCAAGTCTTGATTTACCAGCTCCGTAGTAAAAATTTTCAAGCAGAGATATTTTATTACCGCACGAACTTCAATTTTATCCATTTCTAAGAACACGTTTCGACACGACGCAAACAAATGACCTCTATTTTTATAAAACAAAATAGAATTGATTACTTTTTATTAGTATTGTATCTAATGTCTGAGCTATGTCTGCCAGTATTTATTATTTTTTCTTTCCAAGGAGAATGTATCGCATTATCACTATTTATTAAACATCCCTCGTACTTCCGCTTTTTATTGTTCTTCTTTTTGAATATTGCACCATACAATTTGTATAACTAACCAGTATGAAGTATTCATGAATATTTTTAATTTTAGAATAATCTTAAGTGAAATGAGGCAGTTCTTGTGGTAGTTTGATAAGACACATTTAACTAAATAGTTGAGTTATTTCACACAACACATATATCTCTTTGTTAAAAAGAAATAAAACTGCACAGGAAGACATTAAGGCAAAAACGCCTTGTGTAATTAGTGTGGAAAGATTAATTTCCAGACCATAGAAGATGAAAATTGGAACTTTTACATTTGAATGAACTAGTGTTTTCCCCGCGGCTGCGCCGCATGGAAAACGCTAGATAGTAGCTCTATGTTATTTACATTAAAAAATAACGGTTTTTTATATATATAAACATTCAATAAAAATTTATCACATCATATTTCTGATGGGATATTATTATTATTTTAGTACTCTACATAACTGGCCAGCAAAACATACAGATGAGTCGAAGCCAACCTGATTTGAAGTAATATAATAAATGGCACATTGTTTATGACTACTTAGGTATTTATTAGTGAATTGAAAAAACGCGATTGTAGCGCCATCTATATTGCTAATCCGACTATTCCAAGTAAATTACGTCTTTTATTGGGATAAAACCTATCGTGTTTATTTGTGTTATAAGCCAGCATATGATAAGTTTCAATCATATACATTTAATAGTTTCCAAAAAAGATACGATCGCAGCGCCATCTTTTTCGCTATTGCCGTCTATCCCACGGAAACGACGTCATTTATCGGTATAAAAAGTATCCTAAGTTACACCCCGTGATATAAGTTAGCTCCGTTTAGAATATCATTTATGTTCGGTAATTAATTTTTACGTGATGCTCTAACAGACAAACAAAAACTCTAAAAGTTGCATTTTCAGAATCTGCTGGACGGAATTAGCCCCCTTAATTTAATTAATTTTTTTCACATTTTTAAACTCATTGTACAAACTCGAATCATTTACAGTCTTCGATCAACAATAGTTGATTGTTGATCGAAGTTTACAGTTTTATTATAGTATAGATATTGGCCTGGGTCCTGGCTGAGTGTCGTTTGTTATGTTGTGTTGTGTTTATACTTGTGATTAACGGCTCAACAGATTTTAATAAATTTTTTAGAATATTCAAATACATATTAGTTTCGTGCGAAAGTAGCGTCAGGCACAGGGTATTGTTGAAATATGACATTGATGTGTGTATGGTATATTCTGGCAGCACACGCTGCTGGTGGCGGAGGTGACGGAGCAGCTGCGCGCCCGCTTCCTGCCCTCGCCGGTGGTGATCAAGAAGCGCATCGAGGGGCTCATTGAGCGCGAGTACTTGGCGCGCACGCCCGACGACCGCAAGGTCTACACCTACGTCGCATAGGTGCGTAACCTCCCCGCGGCCGCCCCCCGCCCCCTCGCAACCACTCGCCTCCTATCACCACTCGACCGGCTGCTCTCATTTCATTTTTGTGCCTATTCGAATGACGCCGTTTTGGTGCTGAATGCGACAGTCGCAATAAACTATATACTTATTTATCTATACTTACTTATTATTATAAATGCGAAAGTTTGGATGGATGTGTGTAGCTCAATCACACCATAACGGCTGAACGGATCTGGATAATTTTTTGTCACAGAGATAGATTATAGTCTCGAATAGCACATAGGCTACTTTTTACCCCTGAAAAATGTATAGTTCCCGTGGGAGACATTAACGCGAGTAAAGCCGCGGTCAAAAGCTAGTATCATGATATTTTACTCGCTTTTATTTAACTTAATGTACAATATACCTTTTCTCATCACGAAACAATTAATTACATCAATAATTCAAAAAAATATATAAATTCAATAAAAAATCACGGATCGCTTCAAACTTTTTGTTACTTTTGGCAGCCACATTTGCAATATTAGTTCCAGAGATGGACGAAAGCGGCCCTTCAAATTGGCACAAAAATATATTTGTCATTTATGAGCAGCATCCAGCCCAAAGGTAGTAATGGAGGTCAGTGGTCACAGTATAAAAAATGTCCCCCCTCCTCGCCTCACTCACAGTCAGATATAATAATAACAACAACGATATCTAACATGAAAACTCGTAACTGTAATTGGCTAAAATTGTTTGATGTTTAGTGTAACACCTGCAAAATCACTATGTATCAAATCTACATATGTGAACATAATTTATATTTAATGTTTATTATTTGAATTTGTTTAGTGAAATTATAAGTGAGTGTGGTGTCAACCCCATCATAGAGATACAATGTATCTGTGCATCTATGTGTTTGTTATATTACGATCAATTTTAAGCAGCTACACTATTTGAAAGCTTTTACCGCGACAGCAAATGGAAATCTCCCACAGATTAGGACATTGTATGTTATGAATATAGATTTAAGATATGATAATGTAAAATTTTGTAAATATTTGTGTTACTCATGCCTAGATGTTTGGTCGTATCTTAAATTTTCTTTGATGCAAACAATTAAACATTTAATTTTATACACTTCTGTTTTATTGTCATTTAGTATTCACCCCATTAACATTCCAGCTACCTAAAGTCAGGTTTTATTTTCAGGCTACTACAGACTCAAGATAAGTCCTTAAAAGGGATGCCAAGTTAGAAGTGATAGAAGTAATAAAAGTATTTAAATTATTCGAAATAAAAGTTATTAGTTATTATAAATAAGAATTTTATTTGAAGACGAAAATTAGAGTACAGTAAATTATAGCTTGAACTACAGTAAAATGACAATTGCTAGAGTTGTTGGATGGGAAGGGATAGAAAAAGGCTTTGGGGAGAGCAATATCAATATAAGGACCACTTGCGTACTCTTCGATATCTGATGTAGATAAATCGACAAAATTCACGTCAATGGTAATGACAGTAGAAAAATCTTCAACATCAAAACTTTTGTTTTGCGTTATTATTTCACATTCCGCCTGTAATATTTTGTTCCCGTTTTTATTTCCCAAATCTTCATAAGCAAACACTAAGGATACCGAAGTTGCGATATTATAGCAGTTTAATCTTGACGTTTTCGAGTCCATTTCTCCGGTAGCTTCAATAGTGTCGTCTATGTTTTTAATATGTACCCAGTCCTTATCTTCCACACCATATGGATTACCATATGCAGAAACGACGATTTTATCATTTAAACCCAAAACAGTTTTTATACTTTCATGAATATCTTTGCATACAGTTGTATAGTTTACATTACCGATCATCTTAGTATAAATATATCTGCATTTGGTTCTTTTATTAATACCAAATAATATAAAGTTATAAGTGCTATTGTTTAAAACGCATAAGCCATTTTTGTTACCGGGGCGGCGAAAATAAAAATCTCTGCTAACCTTGTAAAAATTATCTGTATGATTTGCTGCTTCATGGGATATAATAATGGGGCGCCCAATTATATAACCAGGGCTGCCACTAAATTCTAAAATATTCTCCTTCGAAATATTACCCAAAACAAAATCAATATTAATTTCTTGCGTGACATATGGAATAGCCATTGTTATGTTGTCCATATGCAACTTTATAATAACATTTGTAATTTTAAAATTGTTATAATAAAAGATTAAATCTATTTTTATGGCCACATTTGTGCATAAATTTTCCGTGCATATGGGCTCGTGCACACTTTTATTATATGTAGAGCAAAATTCATTTACACACACCATAATATTACAAGATGCGCAAATAAGTGTTGTACAATTCTGTAAGTAATTAAATAAGAAATGTTAAAAATCAATTTCATCAAAAAATTTTAGAAATTGTTCACAAAAGGGTTAATTTTATATGTGGAGAAAGGAGAAAGAACACAATTTCCTGCGGCCGCGAGGCCTGTCGTAAGAAGTGACAAAAAACAACCCTGGATGTCTGGATGGCTACCACCCCTGGTCTAGAATAAGTATGCCGCCATAACAGTCTTGAGTTGTGCTCTGGCATTAGTGGCCAGGTTCCAGTCTCTCTTTAGAGAGCAGCAGAGCATTCGTAGCACCTTTGGTGTTGCGAATCCATAGGCGATGATAACTGCTTTCCACCAGTGGGCCGTCTGCCTGTCTGCTGAACTCATGGAATAAAAATAAAAATAAATGTTTTATTACCATAGCTGTGCTGTTTACGTTTTCTATAGGTATAGGACTCACAACAATTCCCTCTTCAAAAATATTTAAAATATGGAACATCTCCAGATCATTTAACTTCACGTTGCAGATTGATGAAATTTTATTTAAAATTTTAACCGGTTGTCTATCAGTACAATAGTTATTAATCAATGATGTAGGTATATCTGTAAATAATAATTTGCAAAATTAATTCATTAATAATATAAATTATTCAATTCCCTGACAAACAGTTCTAATTATTAATAAAAAAAACGAACCTAAAAAATTAATAGATCCTTTATTCTGAATCCATATAAACTCATTTGTTTTGTTTATATTAAAATCATGATTTTCACGAGTAGAACTCGATATAAGATGTTCCCTCCACTTATAGAAATTTCGTAAGTTAGTCTGGAATAATATACTTAATTATTTAATTTCATAATGATAAAGTAAATTCAACTCGTGTTACGAAAAGAAAAACAACTGTATTTTTTACCTTTTCTTGTTTTACTATTCTCTTGTCAGGTAGGTTTGTTTTAGCAATACAAAGTAAACTATTTACAATATTGCTTTGTGGCAAAAAATAATTACAACTCTTGTTATGTTTATTGAAAATATCTTTGTTGTTGCTGGAACAACTGAATAATTTTTGTTCATGTTTGTTGCAGTCATAGTCACAGCAACAATTGATATCACAAATTTTATACTGAAATTTTAAGATACAAATGCATATAAAGAATGATTCACAGAAATCTATCATTGGACCAATCTTTTTGTATAGCAGTGAAGTGTAGCTAGCGCTTAAGAGACTCAAAAGGGAGGTGCTTGTCGTTTGAAATTAATATGCTATGGTGAACTTGTAGTCACGCGAAAGAACTAAGTCAGGAAGTCCCGAATCCGCAGCTACCTTCATTTCAATGACATAGTGGATAAACTGCAAGAGAGTTACGTATGCTAGAGCGACCACGTTTTACGGCAACTTGTAAATTATTAAGGAAACAAATGTCCGGCAGTGCCGCCTCCACCAGATCCCGTTAAGAGTGGTAGGCACAAGAAAAGCTGGCTTGACATTCTGAGTATTAATAGTGTGGGTCTCACAATAATAAATGCCGAAAACAGTGAAGTGGAGAAGAAAGAATGATAAATTTATAGATGTTTGATACACGAATTTTGGATACCGGGGTGGAGAGGGGAGGGGGAGACATACTTACGCCTTTTTTACCAGGGGAAATCGGATTGAGGACTAAGCCGCGACAAGGGCAGAACCTTGGGGGAATAATTCGCGACCTGTGCGTGGGATTCGCCAGGTCGGGGGTGGCACTAGCAAGCCCGGTCAGAACTGGTGCCATGCTATTGCCACTCCCCAGTTAGGGATACCCACTAAAACCCCTGGGTGTTCCGTCTTTCGCCTTATGCCCGGGCTACGGGTATATGACCTAGCCTCTCCGCAGCTCTGGCAGGCGTGGGCCTCACGAGGCCTCTTCCACGGCCGGGGGACTACTTTTATTCCCGAGATGCCGATCTTCATGCTCTCTAGGCGTGGGGCTGTCTGTAACTCGGCCCACGGGAAGAGAGGTGAGCGCGCGCGGAACACGCCGCGCCCCCATCTCTACGGCATGTGCAGGTGAATGAGAACCTCTATACCCCAAGAGGCCCCACCCACTTCGCCCTCTCACTACTTAAAATTCGTGTATCTGATATCTAAGTAGTAGCCGCAATAATAGACAGCCATGTTCCAGGCTCTAAGTGGAAGATCTAATCACAACCGAAATTTGTAAGTAGAATGATGAGGACGTAACACTGCGGAAAATGATCTAAAGCATTACCATGTACATTTTCTATAAAACATAACATAAACACACAGAGAGTGGCAGACAATAAGAACAACGCCTTGTGTGATGAGAGACCTATAAAACGCGATCATGAAGTTATATATATATATATACATAATGAAATAACTTATATACAATAACAACTAGCAAAATAATGTACTTACGAGAAAATTGCAATTGCAGTCTTTGTTAAAAGTTGTTTTTGGAATATTTGCTTTTGAACTTTGGTTATTAAGATGGAACAATGTGACTTCAGTTATGTTATCAATGTCAGTACTTGTTAAAATTATAGCAGTTACAGAAGTGAATTCTATCATAGATGAGTTCTCATCATAAAAATCATAAAAACTGCTTGGATTGTCTGTTGTTTTTGGTTCAATGGATACATTTGCGATGTCTAAGTCATTAACTGGATTAACTGCATTATTCCATATAAAATGACTAGGTGTTATATTATAATATAATTCATGGGATTTTAAATTACTTATGTTTTTAATTATACCGCTTAATTGTACTTTTTGCCTAGTTTTTCTGAGATCAGTTTGTTTACGACCTATCTGCATCTTTTCTTGAATAAAATCCATGACACAAAATTGTATGAATATCGACAAAAGAGTGAACACAAAATATGTTAATATTCTCATAATCACTTATATTCCAATCCAAATTGGCTAAATCTTCTCACTATAATATCCAGAACTAGTTTAATACTGCCATTTGACTGTGTCCTTAATTTAAATCTGAAAATGAATTACCTACTATTTACAAATAGTTAGTGAAAGTGAACATGTAAAACTTTATTTCTTTCTTCTTTAGTCTTGGCAATCAACCAATCGTGGAATTTTGTATATTATATTTACTTACTATAATGGGGATAAATATAAATTATAATTATGTAAATTTTTTTACACCAACAAATTGGATTGTATAACAGTAGTAATGTCAGAGGATTATATAAATTAAGCTAAATTGACAAATTATATCATTAAATTTAGTATAGATGCATTCTTGATAAAAAGAATGACTAGGATGTGAATACAATGAATGGGGAACTGATATAGAATATTGATAATGCAATATATTTATATTGCATTATCAATATTCTATATCAGGTTAATATTACAAGGGAAACCAGAAAAGCTCTCATATAATCATAATTACCTATCAGTTCTTAAATCAATAATATCACTATGAAGTAGCTGATGAGAACCTCCAATAAAATATTGCTTAACTTTATCAATCAATGTAGTTGGTGCAGGTAACCAACAAGGCACTTGGATAAAGTGGCAACCAGGCACAATTGGAACATTACAACAGCCATATCCTATTATCCATGATCGTCCAAGGGAGTCCAAGCAACTTACTTGGAGCACTATTTTAGGCCAACCTTAAAAACATATTTTGAAAATCAGATCTTAAGAAATATACAAAGATAGAAAGAAAAATATACAAAGATTACAAATATACAATATTCTTGTTACCTTGAATTCCTTTTGCTACAAAGTGAATATCCAAAGGATGGCTCCAAATAACTATTTGGCTATGTTCAGGCTTCCCCGAAAGAGTCTGCCCCTCTGGAAACCCTGATATTACTGTCCAGTTTGATCCTGCAATAAAAAAGAAATTTTCAAAAACAGCATACTCCGCAAGTTATTTCAATAACATTGAACTTACCGGCTTGAAACGAATAACGACAAAATAATGACGAATTTTCAGAAAAATGTGATGAACTTTGCAGTTGACCTAATATGTGCAATTCTGCCATCGAATAAATAAACTTTTATTTCTTTTGGCGGAAATCATAATTAAATTAAATTAAAATTACTATTTATACTATCCGCCTGAGTTTAGTATGAGAAAGGTGTTCTTTTTTCTTAGATGAACCTGAATCAAATTATTATTGTGTTGAGTGTTGACTGTTATTGACAAAACTGTAACCATGGCAACAACAAGTAGTAATATTACTAGGGCGCGTTCCTCCCAGCGCGTGGGTGAACACCACCCAGGGGAGTGAAGTGGTGCCTCTGCCTATGGTCATTTAAATATCCAATAGAAACCTAACCGTATTCCAAGCGAACGTTAACCACGCCCCAGATGCCCAGGACTTGTGCCTGTAAGCACTGGCGGAGTGGCAAGTCGTCCTGGCGCAATAAGCGAGCCTAATTACATACCCCCTCAGGCAACAACCCTGTTGTCTGAGGGGGTATGTAATTAGGCTCGCTTATCGGGCGATCTCGATGATATGGTGGCTGTGGTCGCTAGTGCTGGCTCTGGCACACCGCTCACCGGTATCGAAAGAGGACGGGGCTACGCAGTGACAGGTTGTAGAAAAAACGTCATCATTGGCGTGTACTTTTTCACGCAACCGTCCGCTGGCGGAGTTCGAGCTCAACCTGGACTTTGTCAGGGCCGCCGGGGGCAGACAGTCACCGAAGACAATTATCTTCTTTATCGTTTTTAATGCCAAGCACCATTCCTGGAGTAACGTAGTTACCGACGCTATGGGACAGGCCGTTGAAGTGTGGGTCCTTCAAACTGGCCTGTCAATCTTGAACCAGGGATCGGTCCAGACCTGCTTACGTGCGCGGGGTGGATCGATTATCGACCTGTCATTCGTCTTCCATGTGGCCGTCCGCAGGTTGTTGGGATGGAGGGAGCTGAAGAAGGTGGCGACTCTGTCTGATCATCTCTATATCAGATTTAAGCTTTCCCCTCGCCCAGCGTGAACCCTGTTCAAGGCCATTCCCGGCTCCCACGCTGGGCCCTCACACGGCTCAATGCGGATCAAACCGACGAAAGGGCAATTATCGAGTGCTGGGCCTAGCCAGCCAATTCCGGAAATCTGGAGACACAGGCGGCGCACTTGCGCAAATCCTTGACAAGGGCATGCAAAGCTGCGATGCCTCGATCTCGTCGATCCCCGCCGCGCAAGACGATCCACTGGTGGACCGACGAGATTGGTGGACTACGAGAGGCAGCCCGCAGAATGCACCATTCGCTCAAGCGCTTTAGGAGGCGACGTCCTCCAGACTATGTTGACGAAAATAGATTTCTGGAAGAGCTTAGAGAGGCCAGGAAGGCCCTTTCGATCGCAATCTTGCAGGCTTGCATATCAGCCGTTACGTAATAGCTCGAACCGGAGGTTCTCCGGTCCGTAATCAACGGACTTTTTCCGGACCCGGGAGTTTTTACTCACCCCGACACGAGTCTATCAATCCCTGTTAGAGTATGCTACCTATATATATTAACTTTTTGATAAACACGCTCTGCTACCATGTAGGTGCTGAATGCGCCTACTAATCATAGATTACAACCATATAAGAAAATAAAATATAATTTTGTGGTAAAAATTATATTGACATGGTAAAGGCAAAAATATGATTGTAATCTATGATTAGTAGTCGCATTCAGCACCTACAGGTTATGGTCCTATAATTCATAGTGAATAACTATTGTGTGGAAAATAGATAGAGCTGGAGATAGTGGGAGCGGAGGCCCCAATATCGAGAAGAAGTCTCTATCGGACACGGGTCTAAATATGCAAATAGAAAGACTGGAAGGTAATAGTAACTATAGTACCTGGAGATTTTTAATGGATCTTTATCTTATCCGTGATGATCTGTTTGAGTATACACAAACAACTCCCAACTCAACTGATCTAGCAGGCATTAAACGAGACCAGAAGTCTATAGCAAAAATATGTCTAATGATTAAACCTCATTGCTTAGTGCACGTTAGACAATGTAAGACTGCTAAGGAAGCTTGAGAAGCTTTAAGAACTGCTTTCGAAGATGGAGGTCTAAATAATCGACGCAGGCTATTATCAAAGCTAGTTAGTCTAAAACTGGAACAATTTACATCAATACGAAATTATGTTCCAACGGTCATGATGGTAGCACAACAGCTGAGAGATATCGGGAAGAGATTGATGATGAACTCTCGCCGTGCTTATGCTGCAGGGACTGACGGACAAATTTCAACCGATGCGTCTTGCAATAGAAAAGTCTAATACGCAATTAACAACAGATATCATCAAAACAAAGTTACTACAGATGGAAGGTCTACATACTGCTAGTATAAGTAACAATGCTGCACTTTTAACTGACAACAACCATCATTTACATCAACACCCAAGTTCAAGCAAGAGGAAACAAAAGAAAATTAAATGTATCACATGTGGCGGTCCGCATAAAGCCAGATTTTGTCCAAATAAGAATCAGAAAAAGGAAGCTACAATGGCACTCGCCTTAGCTACTACTGGAAAACCTGACGAATGGATTCTAGATTCCGGAGCGTCTTTCCACATGACCAACAATAAAGATTGTTTGAAGGAATATAAGGTGTTTGATAGGAAAGTCGTGATAGGTTGTGCGAATGGAGGTAAGTTATATGGTGTTGGATCGGGACATGTAGTAATTGATGATTTGAAGTGTGAAAGATGTTGTGTATGTTCCAGGGTTATAAACGAATTTGTTGAGTGTGAGTATGATTGTAAAAAGAGGTTTTACAGTTTTATTTCATGAGAGAGGTTGTGAGATGTAGAAGAATGATAAATGTCAGATGAAAGATGAATCTGATGTTACCGCATACAAAAGTGTACAGGAGAATGGAGTTTATAAATTCAAATTCTGTTCACAGAACCATGCAGCCGTGACTATCTGTAACAACATGAAGTTATGGCATAGACATATGGGACACCTGAATGTACGTAATTTAAATCTTTTGTGTAATGGAATGGTCAAGGGGGTAAGTATTCCACATGCTACTAATAATCTGGAATGCGTAGCGTGTCTTAAGGGAAAACAAACTAAGCACCATTTAAACGGACTGCAGTAACTAGAGCAACTGAAGTACTTGGCTTTGTTCATTCTGACATTTGTGGGCCTATGAATAATTCAGTAAGTGGTCACAAATATTTTCTTACATTTATAGATGACTTCACACGCAAGACATTTGTTTATTTTTTAAAACAAAACTTTGAAGTATTTAAAAAGTTTAAAGAGTTCAAGTCGCTAGCACAGACGCAGACTGCAAAGAAACTTAAAATATTACGGTCGGACAATGGCAGAGTTTGTTAACCGACAAATGGACTTGTTCTTAAATGAACATGGTATATGTCACCAATTATCCGTGGAGTATACACCTGAGCAGAATGGAGTAGCAGAACGCGCGAACCGAACAATAGTCGAAAAAGCTAGGAGCATGCTATAAGAGTCAGGGCTAGACAAGAGTCTATGGGCAGAAGCTGTTAACACTGCCGTTTTTCTGAAGAATGGATGTCCTACTATCGCAGTGAAGAAGAGAACGCCAGACGAGGCGTGGACTGGACGGAAACCATATCTTAGCATGTTCAGGGTATTTGGTTGGAAGGCATTTATGCATATACCTGATGCAAAACGCAAAAAGTGGGATCTAAAAAGTATGAAATTAATCTTTGTTGGATACTGTACCGATACCAAAATATATCGACTGTTTAATCCATTATCACAATGTATACACAAGACTAGAGATGTGGTATTCTTTGAGAACCAAAAATACCAAAATACAGAACTCGGAGATGTTTCAGTAGAGCCTGTTGTTATTTCCTTGAGGGATGATACTGTTGAAAATGAACATGGAGTAGACCAAATGCAGGATATGCATTTCGACGCTAACCAGTTTCCTGATAATCAATCAAATAGTGAAATACAGGGAAGTACTCCAGATATTGCAGATCTTGAAGCTGAAGAGTGGTTTACTTCTGATGAATCGGAGGATATCAACGAAGATGTTGAATTATTAAACCAGAGACGTTATTCTCTGAGAAATCGGAAAAGTAAAGAGTTTCCTGACTTCGTAACTTACACGACTAAAGGAGAAAGTGAAGAACCACTAAGCATCAAAGAAGCCTTTTCTAGACCTGACAAAGAGTTGTGGAAAACTGCGATTGAGGAGGAGTTAGAAGTTCTCAAGAATAATCAGACTTGGAAGTTGGTGAAACGACCAAAGTCGTGCAACGTCGTTGATTCTAAATGGATATTTCAAATCAAAGAAGAGGCGGGGGGAAGTAAGAGATATAAAGTCCGACTTGTGGCTCTTGGATTTAGACAGAGAAAAGGTATTGACTATCTTGAGACATTCTCGCCCGTAGTAAGACATATTTCGTTGCGTACACTATTCGCATTAACAGTCAAGCTTAACTTGACTGTGGACCAGATGGATGTCAAGACAGCTTGCTTTTCTTAACGGATCTTTAGAAGAAACTGTGTATATGAGACAGCCAGAAGGTATTGAAGCTCAAGATGGCTATGTGTGTCTTTTGCAAAAGTCTTTGTATGGACTTAAGTAATCTCCAAGAGCTTGGTATAAACGTTTACACACAGAGCTAGTGAAACTTGGTTTCAAGAGATCGGAGAATGATCCATGTGTATATACAGCACGGAATAATAATAACATTATTATTATTGCAGTGCACGTAGATGACATATTCATTTTCTGGAATAATAAAGAAGATTAAGAGAGATCTTGCGGCAAAATTTGAAATGAAGGATCTCGGAAGAGCGAAGTTGATGCTTGGCATAAGGATACAGTAATCCAAGTATGGCATTCAAATTGATCAGGAGGGTTACATTGAAAAAATCCTAAGAAAATTAAATATGGAGGATTGTAAGCCCGTGGCCACACCAACAGCTCAAGGTCAGGCATTGGAGAAACTATCTGATAGTCATCAACCTGATCCCAAAATACCTTATCAGGCTTTGATAGGATCTCTGCTTTATCTAGCAGTATGTACTAGACCGGATATTGCACATACTGTAAATAGACTAAGCCAATTTAATAGCTGTTACAATATTAATCATTCGATGGCAACAAAAAGAGTCTTGCGCTACTTGAAAGGGATTAAATATATTTCCCTTAATTATTTCAAAGGAAATTATAAAGTAGAAGGCTATGCCGATGCAGATCATGCCGGAGACTGGGATCGTAAGTCGAACAGTGGCTCAATATTCCTATCTTAAGGAGTAGCTATTTGCTGGGAGAGCCGAAAGCAGCGGACAATTGCCTTGTCAACAGCAGAAGCCGAGTATGTGGCAATTTCTGAAGCTGTAAAGGAAGCTGTGTTTCTTCGGAGATTTATTACAGAAATATCTGATGAAAACACAAAACCCATGCTACTTTATACAGATAGCCAGTCGGCAATGGCTATGGCTAAGAACCCTGTACACCATATATGGGCAACAACCGGCCCGCGAGATATTTTGAAATATTACATTAGGTAATACTCACGGGAGCGACAGTGTGGCGGCAAACATCAAATCCTTTGATGTTTGCCGCCTCACTCTTTGATAATCGCCGCCACTCGGCTTGCTCGATCAAATTCTTTGAGGTTTACCGCCTCACGGGCGACACATCAAAAGATTTATTGCTTTTCAATTATTCTAAACTAGTTTATTTCAGATTATTCCTTCATTTTGCCTATATAAGCGGGTGGATGGCCCGAACGTTAGTTCAGTTCTATTTGAGCTACCGAGGTGATAACTTGGACAAGCGATATCCTAGCGAACTGCTCGAGCCGTCAACTTGCTTTGTGACTCTGTGTGCATCTTGAGTGGTTACTAACTATAGTTTGTTATTAAGTTTATTGAGCGAAAAGTAAACGAAAATGATGTCTGGGGGAAAGAAACGAAAAGTAGATACAGAGGGTCGCCAGTTTCAAGGAAAATGGACTGAAGAATTCTTTTTTATCTTGCACAATGGTAAGCCTATTTGTTTGCTGTGTAATGAATCCATTTCAGTAATGAAAGAATTCAATATAAAGAGGTATTACTCAACTAAGCATGCTACGCTGCACTCATTGAGAACGGACAAAATCCAGAAGCTCACCGCAAATTTGGAAAAACAGCAACAGATGTTTCATAAACAAAAAACACAACTTGATAATGTTGTGAAAGCTAGTTTTATAGTTAGCTCAAAATTGGCAAAGGCAATAAAACCATTTGCCGAAGGAGAATTTATCAAGGAGAGTATGTTAGAAGTTTGTGTCCTGAAAAGAAAAATGAATTTGAAACTAAGATTCATCCACGTTCCATCTGAAACTCACAACAACAATGTTCACGACCGCGATTTTTCCCGTTCCATCTGCTTGCCGGCGTTACAATCGTAAACCCAAGTGGAACGATTATTCGACCCACCTCTTGACATGGGTCGTTGTGAGCGTTGTGTGATCGAAAATAATGACGTCATTAGTGACGTTTTCGCCACGACCACAACGACCTTAGTCGCCTTGTGGAACGACTAACGGAGCATTTTGGGCGTTGTGAGCTAGTGCTTGAACGCGCTGTATGATTTGGTATAATAATACTGGCAGGATGTGTTTATTTTTTCAAAATCAGACGATTCGATTCTTCACAAGAGTAATTGATTTTTCAAAAATCTAACGATACGTCTTTAGTATTAGTCGAAATCGGCATCGAGACTCCTTTGAGTGCTTTTCGCTATTTAGCATAGTTTGGGATTTGGCCCTGAAGGCCCACTTAAATTAAAACCCAATTAAATTGCGAGATTTAAGTAATAAATAGTGTATTTGGAATTTTCATAATAAAGAAGCCCATTCACTACCTTGCAGCGCAGTCCTGCAGTACGCAGAGCTTGCAGGACTCAAAAGGTATTCTGTTCGGTGTCGTTAGAAGTAATCCAGGCTGCAACAAAATTCACAGTCCTGCATTACGCGGAGGAATGCTGGGCAGACTGCAATGCAGGTTAGTGTAGTTTGTGAATAGGCCCCTTTTGTTCATTAAAAATATCTTTTATAGTACCTTTTTGACATTTTGACACATCTTTAACATTTCAATTGTCATCTTAGTCCACAGAATACATATAAATTAAACGCTTGGTGTCCACAAATAAAAAATGTTCGCAATGTGTTTTATTTATAGTTCGTTTTAGATTGAAGGAATATTATCTAAGAATTGTATTTAATATTAAAGAAGCAGTGTATGTACATAAATTAAACATAATATTTTTTTAGTAGTGTTGCCAATTTTTTAAATGCTCTGAATGTTCCAATTTTCGTTAGTTCTATCACCCAGACGGAATTACTATATAATTTGACTTGTACATAAATAAAAGATAATAATAGCAGCCCATAAATCTCCCACTGCTGGGCTCGGGCCTCCCACTATAGGGGAACGGACAGTATACCCGCCACGCTCGTCCAAGGCGGCTTGGCAGGTTTGCCACATCGTTTATCTCGATGGGCAGGTTGCATCACGATGTTTTCCTTCACCGTTATTAGCACGTGGTAATTGTAATAATATGCACATTAGGTCAGAAAACTGCTTAAGTGGTGCCTTCGTTCCGGCCAGGATGGAACCCGCGCACTTTGAGTTTGGGACGCGTGCACTAGCCATTACGCTACCACGACTTTGCGACATAAAACTGAATAAATAAGGGAAACATTTTATAAATAGTTATTAAAACTGTATAAACAAATAAGTAAAAATGATGTCTTTTATTAATTATGACACGGAAAAAACGCACAAACTTATAAATATGATATTAGAATCAAACACTACCCGAGAAAGCTATTTGTAAATTGTATTATGCATATTGGGATGTTCACAAAATAGAACCATACCTTTTTGACGTGGTAGAGCTATGTTGAAATTATTATCTTAATTACAGCTCTTGGAGCCGCCTCGATCGGTGTAATACTACGCTCTCACAGTGTGTCAGCGTGAAACGGTTAGCCTTGAGCTAATCGTGTTTCGTACGATGAGTGAGAGTTTCGATGGCCCACTTCGCCTGAATCTATCCTCGTCTTCTCTATTCCATTCGCCCATACCATCCCCTCTATCTCATTCCTCCTGTTTGGTCCCTCTATACTATCCTCTTTAACCCCCACGTCTATCCCATTTTACCTATTCCATCCCTTCTATTCAATTCTAAAGGCTGGTGACACGTTACCCAGTATTGTAAACGCCTATTGGTGACAGTGACCACTCTCCATTAGGTAGGCCGTATGCGTGTTTTCCATCTTCTCAATAAAAAAAAACTTCATTATACACCACATATTAATAACATTTTATAAATTTAGTTTAAAAAATCAGAGAACATTCATCATCAGATAGTTGATCTTGTTACGTATATGTATTTATTTTGACATTGATGAGTTACGAGTAATTTCGAAAGTTGAACAAGTAAATTCGTCGACTTTGGCAAACTCTCAAGCTCTAAAAGTACAAGTAACCGAGCTAATAAATCAATTTTGTTGAAGACACACACACACACACATACATATACAATATATATATATATATATATATATATATGTATATATACAGATACATATATAATGATATCGGGGCTGCATGATTTAATTTATTAAAATGTATTTATCGTTTGGCATCGGGAAACACTAAAAAAAATAGAGTCAACAGCAGCGAGCTTGCTTGACTGCGTGTCACGTTTATTCTTTGGCGTTAAAATCTATCGCGTTATTATTTATTTGCAAAGATACGATAGACTGCTGGTGTACGTTATAAGTGTGGTTCGTGGAAATTATTATTAAAGTGGTGAAGTACCTATTAATTGCGTCTTAAAATATTTTTAGAGGGACAATAATTTCTTCTATTAAATACCTACTGTGCGACCGTGAAGGTTGAGAATGTTACGTCATTTTGCTTTTGGTGTGTGATTTAAACACAATTATATATCCTCTGTAGTGAGGAGTGTTTTAAACATAAATAGTGTTAAGTTTTGTGATCGACATATGCCAGTGTTTATGGCCTGTAGTGTACAAACGCAAATACACCGGCTGCGACAAGATGCCGCCATGTTATTTAAGTTTTGCTGTCAACCACTGATCGCTGTTAGCCCTGTTCCTAATAAAGGATACGCCTTTCAACGGAAAATATTGTAAGTTGAATAAGTTTTATCGTAGTTGACATAGGTACCTTCTTGTTTCTTTTAATTATTTCCAAACCAAAACAATTGTCATAAAAATTATATTGTTTACTGTACGTATTGACTGTCAAGTCAAAGTAATGACGTCATTTTGTTTTAGTAATTGAATTGATATCCACTTCAAAAGAAAATACTATTATCAACAGCTTTTAGGCACTCATCAGTATTTTATTTATTGGATAAACCAAAAAAAATTATGCTATGTCTTTCACACTCAAGGATTTCTTTATATCTTTGATCACATTATTTGCTAGGTTATTTTTTACTTGAAAAGATCACTTTGAACTTGTCTAATGATTGTTGGGGCATAGGAACCCTTTAGTAACTACTGTTCCACTGTAATTCTTAATAGATTTTTATATAAAAATTCTACATCTGTTTATTTGTGGTTGTAAAACTTGTAAAGTACTTGAGGATTAACTTGAATTTTTTTCATAATGTTATATTAAAAACAGTGTTTATAATACTCATCATTTATTATAAACCAATCTGAACTTTTTTAATATTGGTTAAAATGGTTATTTTTTATAACCACCCAAAATTCATTTTATATCTCAAATAATAAATAAATGCACTTTATTACTATACAGCACCCACATTCTGCATATTTTAATTCCCCTTATAATATCACACTAAGTCACAGAAAAGCATAGCTGGGCTTAGCTAGTCTATACCAATATATTTAGATGTATATTATACATCTGTAGGTTTTGTCTATATATTTTTTTTTTGTCAAATTATGTGATATTAATTTTATGACTCACTGATCTAAATTCTACCATTTTTTATTTTGTCTGTCTATATGTATATCTATCTTTACTATTGGCTGGTTCCTATATCTTACTATTCATTTGCTTGCCTTACCATTGATTGAAATTTGAAATTACTTGTATAAAGCTTATGTCAAATTTTAACTGATAGCAAGGTAAATGAATGTTTGGTAACAGGTCATGTATAAAGGCTTGAAACCAGATATTCACAGTTACATACACATTGCAAATGTTCAAGACAATTTCAGAGGAAGTCGCAGGTGGTCTCTAGTTTAAATATATAATTTCTTATTATTTTCTCATTACAGATTCTAAAGCAGTGTATTATCATAAAAATGAATAATTTTCAAACCAAAGCCTTATGCAAATCATAGACATTTGTCTGACAAGGTAGTTCAAAAAGGCATAATTGTTTCACTAAACAATTGTGTATTCTTATTGCCTGAAGCAGGCAAACTAGCAGATGGCCCATCTGATTGAAAGTGGTTATCATCACTTATAGAAATTAGCAACACCATGTGTTTCCAACAAATTTCTAACCTCTAAGATTTTATAAAGCCCTTCTTATTCAACTACAAACACTGTACTGCATCAAAAACAATTAATACTCCTTAAGTTTTTTTTTTCAATTTCAAAGTACCTTAACCATTTTAGCAATAAGTGAATCCTTATAAAATCATCATTTCGCCTATATGTCTATGTCTATATGTATGTCATTCTTCTCAAAAATTTGTGGATTTATATACTTACAATTTCTCCAAAACAGCTACTCAACCCACAACTTATTTTTAATACATATTCCTATCCCACCCAAATGTAATTCCCTACTCATCCCAAAGCAAAACCAATGGCAATTAAGTATGCATAGCATAAAAATGATACTGAAACTCGTATAAAATTATTTTATAAATTTAATTAACTCTGTTAATTGTCTACTGATAAACTTGAATTGAGTCTCGCTTCTTAACTCTACTATTTGTGGTAATGATGATTCAAATTTAATAATGGATGAAAGTAAAGTAGACAACAATTATGATACTGCTTAGATAACAACACTTTTTGGCGATTCATTCTGTTTTTTATTGTTCCCATATAATTGAAACTGGCTTTGTTGCATTGTTTACATGATATTCCTAAAGGGTATGGATAGCATTTTATTAGTTTACCATTAATCTCCAAAGAAAGTATATCTGGTACTGTACATGACGTGCAGTCATAAAGTAATTCCAAAATGTTGGTATATAAAGGTTATCAATTTTGCAAGAAAAAAAGATGGCAGTTTATAACAAACCAAATGAAAGTAATTATAATATATTACAGAGTGTGACAGATGCTATTAAGAGCTTAACCAAATGACGATGACCAGATATTCAGTGAATATGTTAGCTCTGTATTTAAGACCTTCAACAGAACAGGCAATAAAAAACTTCTTTGAATAATACAAAGAGCTATTGTTGATATCCAAGGTGAGAAGGAGGCTACAGCCCCACATGGAAGTTCAGCACAGTCAAATTTTTCCAATTTACGTTCCGGTGTCTACTTGTTCTCAAAATGACATAGTCATTAGTGTCGAAACTACTGAGCTTATTTATGATGTTCAAAGTGCTAACCTTTTCTTCTTCTCTTCTTCTGCGAGCGGGCGGTTTCCGCAACTTGATGACAAAGCGCCTATTTTGCGTGCGAGGGTGGATGAGGGTTTACTCCATCCAGCCCAGCTCCTCCAGGAAGTCCACCAGCTTCTTGATGTTGCTAAGGACCTCTCGGAGGCTACCTGGGGCGTCCAGATACTTCGCCCTGTATTGGGCTACCTCCCTGCATTCAAGCAGGACATGGGCGGCTGTTTCTTCTGCCTCCAGGCATGCTCTGTACAGGGGGCTGTCAGTGCCACCTATATTGAAAAGATGTCTGTTAAAATTGCCATGTCCAGTGGCTGCACTAATAACTTGTCTCAGCCGGGACCGACTGAGCTTTAGAATATTCCTGGAGAAATGCAGGCTCACTCGAGGCATTGCCAGCTTGGCTTGTCTGCAATCCTCTAGGTTGTCCCAAAGTTGTTGATGTAATGCTGTTGTCCTTTGATTTATGTAATTTCTAAACCAACTGTGCGGCAAAGGCAGGAAATGTTCCAACTGGTTGGGTTTCGGAACCTTTCCTTGCCAGTTGATCTGCCGCATCATTTCCTCATTTCCTCGGGCACCACTGTGTCCCTTGATCCATTGAAGGGTCAAGCTATTGTTCTTACCTGCCACCTCATTTAGAGCCAAGTGGCATTCATGAATTATTCGTGCTAACCTTTTAATTTCAGTACTTTGTAGTTTAACAATATTTTTAAGTTGGTGCTATTTGCCTTCAGAAGATTTTTACTTCATTTTATATTGCAAACTGTCCTATCTCCTGGGATGAAAAGTATCTATGTCCATTTTTGGTATTCAGAAGATGGATCGAGTTACTATCACATTTTTTTATAGATTATGAATTTTTATATCTATAAACTTGAGAAATGATTGGCCTTCCATACAAACTTTTATCCCCTATTTCAACTCATTCTAGTTTTATTTATATATTAGCTTCTGCTTGCAACTATGTCCGTGTGGAATAGTTTATAAAAAAGTATGTTAAAAAATACCCCCCATTTTGAAACATTCTTCATTGGTGCTCCGCTACTATTGATCTTAAAGTGATGATATATAGCCTATAGCCGTCCTCGGTAAATGGGCTATCTAACACTGAAAGAATTTTTCAAGTCTGACCAGTAGTTCCTGAGATTAGTATGTTCAAGCAAACAAACAAACAAACTCTTCAGCTTTACATATTAGTATAAGATATCCCCGTCTATCTCTCTGTAAATTGCATAAACAACCAAACTACAAAAACTACCACAACTACCAAAACAACCATAACTATAATACCAAAATAAAGACAGGATGTGAGATTGAGTTTATAAAGTAGGCTAATTGACTAAATTAATTAAATTATATTATTAGAATATACATATAGTGTAAAAAAAAAATCTGTAAAAGTAATATGCTGTATAAAATTTATGAAAGTATAATGATTAATTAACCTATGACATAATTATTAATTGTAATTATGTAGCTAACAAATGTTATTTGTACGCTCTCATTGGGCCAACTATTGCTTCTTCATTCTATTAATACCACCTTTATGTCAACAGTTTAACAATAAAGTATTCTATTCTAAACCAAAACAACCAAAACTACCGAAACCCCCAAAACAAAATGGGGAAAATGGCAAACCACAAATAAAAAACCTATCATATTTTCTGGGACAACCTTTACATAAATCTATCTCAAAATCTATCCTATAATCCAGGATGAAAGTATCCCTTCTCCACTCTCAGTATAAAATTTGCAAACATACCAAATTTCAGCCAAATTGGTCCATTAGTTTTTCCATAAAAGCATAACAAAGACTAATATATTTTTATCCCAGAAACTATCCCATTTTTCGGGATAAAAGGTATCCTATGTTCATCCCCAGCATCGATAATATGTATATACTGAGTTTCAGCCAAATCAGTCCAGTAGTTTTTCCATGAAAATGTAACAGACAGACAGAGCTACTTTCGTATTTATAATATTAATAGGGATTGGATTGTTATTTTAGGATTGTTTCCATAAATAAGGAAAAGTGGGTGACAAAATTGATTTATTAATTATTTTTCTAATTACATTAAATTAATAGGGCGGAGTTCATTTTAACATATAAATTTATCTAACTACTAAGAGCATTTAATTTGATTGAATTTATAATTCCAAGTATTTTAACTTTTGTAAGGGTTTTCAAAGAAAAGTTATCTTGAACATGTCTGTGATATTCAAAATATGTATGCTGTCCTATGGTCACACTATTTACCCTGAAACTTCTAAGAATGCTTTATTGATTTCATCTGGATTACAGGAGGTGAATCTCTTTCTTGGAGTGATTTTATAACATTACATTTTGTATTCTTCCAGATTGTTTAGAATTATGTACATTTTTGTTATTATGCTGTATAAAGTGAGATTTCTTTTCATTTAAAAGAGCTATAGATGATAAATTCTTTATTTCCAAGTAAATTTGTTCATGGGATTGTATTTATTGTCCTATGAAACCGTCTGTAGCTTCATCTCTTAGTTTAAACATTAAATTGATATTGTCACTAATCCAGGGTGCTGGCAGTGTTTTAAATGTTTTAGTTTTTAGTGGTGCATGCATATCAAACAGCCGTTGGATTTTTTAATTAAAAACATTTACCACACCACTGACATGTCCCTCTTTGAAAAATTCATTCCAAGTATCTGTTCTAGATCATTTACGAAAAATATTCTGAATTATCTTATTAATCAACTGATATGTAACCAATGTTTGTAGCTTATCTTTTTTAATGATTGTGTTACAAATAACAAAAGCATAATGACTTAGTTCACTAATATGCTCTACTTCAACTTATTGCGAGGCTATATCTGTACATATGACTTTAATAAGCGAAAAACTTTGACCTGAATAATATGGAATCCTCTATCTGTTTTCAATTTAAATGATTAAGAAATTCTTTATGTTTCTTTGAATTACAAGTATTTTCATCTAATTCATTAACATTGAAGATTATTATGTTATTATTAGGAGATAGAGCAACCGCATTCTCTCCCTAATTCCATTAAGGAATATGTCAACAGCCAGTTCCTATATCGCACCAACCATACATTTGCCTTACTATAATAATAATAATAAGAGCAAGGAGCTGCACGGGCAGGTTTTACCAGGCATTATATAGGCCCGACATAGACTTGCTGGCGTCGGTGAAGTGCCTATGTTTCGGTGACCTCTTTGGGGAAACCGAAGGGCTACTGTGCAATTATGGATGAGGTTATCAAGACAAACAACTACAGGAAGTACACCCTGAAGGATGGCACCCGCGATGTATGCCGGGCGTGTCACCACCCAGGCGAATCCATCAGGCATGTTACTTCCTGTTGTTCTCGTCTTGCTAACTCCAAGTACTTGCACAGGCACAACTTAGCCAGAATCATCCACCAGCAACTTGCTCTTTGATACGGTCTGATAGCGACTGAGATACCTTATTATAAATATATCCTAGAGCCAGTTCTCGAAAATGGTCATAGCACGCTCTACTAGGATCGATTTATTATCACAGAGGACTATTGTTGCCAATAAGCCCGACATTATGATAATAGATCGATCTGCGAGACATACGATGCTTGTTGATATAAGTATTCCACATGACTGTAATCTCGTAAAAGCTGAAACTGACAAAGTAACGAAATACCTTGACCTCGCGCACGAGATTATTGACATGCGGCATATGGAGTTAACGATCATTGTACCGATAGTGGTGTCTGTTAACGGTCTAATAGCGAAGAGCCTCGACCTACAGAGGCTCTCGCTCGGTAAATGGGTGAAGGGCCATGAATGGTGCTCAGAAGAACCGCCTTCTGTATCTACAGAAGGCGGTTCTTCTGAGCACGGCACATATTGTGAGGAAGTTCCTGTCTCTGGAGCCCTAACCACTGCTAGCCTGGACCCTAGGTCCCGCTGCCGATAGACATCATCTTTTTATATTTTTTTAATATGTATCTCTTTTTATATATATATATATATGTGTGTGTCTGTGTGTGTGTGTGTGTGTGTGTCAAAAAAACATAAAAAAGAAGAAATAAATATATATGTGAAATAATAATGTTATGAGTTGCAGGACCCAAATTAAAATGCCGTTAGATTTACTATAGAATTTATTAGAACTATACAAACATGTATGACACAGGTACAAATAGAACTGAACACAACCAGTACAAACGTAATGCATGATTCAATAACACGCGCAAAGTCCGTCACTATATAGATTATCGAATGTACACACGTCTTGCCACACTTGCAGTTATCGCTTGACTGACGATCTCTCTATTCGCACATTGCTTTATCCAGCACGATGCAATATGTCTACCTGGCAAGCGTCGACGCAATTTCCCAGAAATCGTAATTCGCACACATGCGTAATTATGCCTGCGAACGGCCATAGACGAGTACAATAGGCTGCTCTCCACAACAACCAATAAATAAATAAACAAAAGAAGATAGTCATAAAACAGTTTCAATGTTATGAGCTCAAACGCTGGCAGGTAATAAAGTGTATGTTTTGTGGTAGGCAGGTGTGCATCCACTTTTGTCGGCGTGTAACAATAATAAAGCCTTTATTGTTGAATAAAATTTACAATTACATTTTAATATTTTAATAAATAAGGGACCCAATTTTCCGACAACCTTTTATTCTTCAACTTGTTCTCTGACATCTCCTCCTCTAAAGATTTCCATTTAGATCTATCTCTTGCTATCCTCATCCAAACAGCTCATGCTCTTTGCTTAAGATGATCTTGCCACCTTGTGATTTGTCTACCTCTGCTTTTTTATATTATCTTGGATACCATTCTGTAATTGCTCTTGTCCATTAACTATTTTGTCTTTGATCATGTCCTGATCAACGCCATTTTAGTTGTTTTATAATTGTTTCCACATCTTTGAATTTGATTATTTGTTTTTTAATGTGCAGTTTTACTCCAACTATCAGTTTAACCCCCAATACACTTCTTTCCATACTATTTTGACATACCTTTATTTTATTTAGCTGTCTTTTTTTTTGCTTGATTGCCCAAGACTGACAAGCATATGTTTAGCAGGGTAGTATACAAGTATTGTAGATTTTATTATTTTAATGTTTATGTTTCATTTCCACATCTTGGTTCTTCATCATTTCACTGAGAGACCAATATCTCTTCCAAGTGTTATTAGTTCTTCATCCAACTCTTTGTTTGTACTGTCTGAATTTGATATTAAATGGCCCAAATAAATATATTCATCCACATATTCTACAAGTGCTCCATTTACTTTTATGGGGTGATTTATTGAGTTTGTAAAGAGTTTTGTCTTGCTGGTGTTTATCACAAGACCAACCTTGACACTTTCTAAGGCTAGTTCTTGCAACATTTTTTGTAAGGTTAGTGGGTTTCCTCGGAAAATGTCATCTGCAAACCTTAGGTGACTTAAGTTAAATCCGTTTACGTATATTCCTCATATTGCCCATGATAGTTTAGAGAACACCATTTCTAAAACTGCTGAGAAAAGTTTCGGAGATATCGGATCTCCTTGTCGTACGCCCTTTTGTATTGGAAATTCTGCACCTTTTTGTTTGTTTTTAACTTCAGCTTTGCAGTCTGTATATCTTTTGTAGAATTCTAATAATTTTCTTGTTAACACCTTGTGCACAAAGAGCACTCCATATAGCAAAACCAATGTATAAGTCTTGCTGTACTTATTATATTTTTGCAAAACCTATTTAACTACATAAATATGGTCAATTGTTGAAAAGTTACTTCTGAACCCAGCTTGTTCTTTTGGTTGGCATTCATCTAAAGTAGTAGCGTAGCAATTCTGTCTAGTATTACTTTTGAAAAAACTTTGTAGATATTAGACAAAGACTTGTGGGCCTGTAGTTACCTAGTTCTGCTTTATCACCTTTTTATGTATTAGTATTATTGTAGTCTTTAGGTCTTTAGGTAGGCTTCTTCAATTATTATTTCATTGAAAATCTTTGTTAGGGTTGGTGCTAAGACATTTATACCCATTTTCTATACTTCATTTGATATGTTATCAGGTCCTGGAGACTTTTCATCTTTTTGTGATTTTATTGCCCTTTCAACTTCTGATAATAGGTTGGAGGGATTCTTAATTGATGTACTTACTGTCAGGCGGGCTTGATTTTTGTTTGATTGATATAGATTTTGATAGTATAATTGTCTTTGGTTATTTTTATTATTTCACTTCTTTTTGTTGGCTCATCCCATCTTTCCTGTTAAGTTTTGGCATCCATACTTTCTTTTGATCTAGTTCTTTAAATGCCTTCCTAACCCTACCTGTCTTGTCTATATACTCATTATTGTTTTATCTCCTCTTGATTTTTTTGTCTGAAAATATTTGGCATAAACTGCACATAAATAATGTCAAAATTCAACAGATGGTGAGGAAAGTTAGTGAATAGTAAGATATAGAAAACAGCTATAAATTAAGCCATGGTGGTCTGTATGCGGTTTCTATCAAAATGGTTTTAGCATTCAAATTTAGAGACATCCAGAGCTGTTCCATATCTCTGTTGTTGTAAAGATTGTGGCCGAGGCACTTGCCTAAGTTTATAGCCTGGAACATTTGGTGCTGGACCTTATTCACCGGGTCATAGCCATAGTAGTATCTATAGCCTCAGTATCTATGAAAATATTAACAATTTTGGCATTTTGAGATCAGCTCAGATAAATCAATAAATGCAAAGTGATAATAAATAAGTGCAATATGTGTAATTTTGTTCACATTCAATATATGCCACAACACAGTGATAAGGATAGATCCGTCTGAAACTCCGTTTATATTGCTTTTAGTGGATTGATTTCAGGCTTGAAAACGTGTGTAAAATTTCCTGACTTCCAACTTTTTCATTTTATATAAGATATATTTTGTTATATTGATTATATGATGTCCCTTCTGTGGTCTCCAATAGTTAGTGTACAAGGTAAGTGGACTCCAAAAATACTGTTTTTCAAAGGCCCATTCTTCGATTATGTGCTGGGTATAAGTAGTGTATATATATATATATATATATATTAAATTACCGCAAATTAAAAGACTGTCGCTGGTGGTATCATTAAACTATGTTATAAATATTTTAATTGTATTTTTCGGTGTCTCATTGAACTTTACAACGTTAGGTTGTCTAATAGTTTGAATCAGCCTTCTTGTCCAAAAATATCGGTACACGAACAACGTCAAATACATGAGTTCATTCAAGTCATCATTATTATGTTAACAGCCACCTTGGCAAAGGTAGCTAAGCAGCCAAAGTATCCAAAACTATGGTACACTAGAAAAATGAACTCTATTCTAAATGTGATTAGAGTCAAATCGAGATGATTTCATACTAAATCAAAGCTCAAATAGTTTTTTTACTGTTATAAAAAACTTTTTCATTTTTATAACGTAACTACTATTTGCCCTCGACTTCATTCACATTAGTTAGATACCAAAAATTAAAGTTATTTTACCAATATTTAAAATTTAATGGATTTTTAATATGACAATACATGAATCTTGGATATATCCATAAAACTCCGACATTAGTAATGTTACTAAAGAATTATTCAACTACAGATATCTCACTAAGGATTTCTAATTAACACAGACTGTGTCTTGTGATTTGCGAACATTGCGTCAAAGTTGATCTAGTGGTTTGGAAGTGGAAGGAAATCCCGGGAAATTTCAACAGTCCCAATATAGTCATGTATAAAAAATGTCATGAAGTATCAAACTATCTTGTAATAAGAGTAACACGGCCAGTTTTCATGCTATTTTTAGGCGTATAATTGCCAAGAAAATTTCGGAACTTTCCGGCACTAAAGTAATGGAGTAAAAAAAGAAAAAGCTGATTTTTAAACACCCTAAAAACTTTAAGCCGTTTCCGGAAAAATTACATTAGAATTCCCATGATATGAGCTTTTTCAGCAATTAAGTCAAAAATGTCTGTAGAATAGTGAAAACCTTACAGAAATTAACATAAATTAAAGAAAAAAAAAAACATAAATTGTTTCATATTCTCGATCAATAAAACAATTTGAAACCAATTGGTTTTTTTTAAATAGCTTCAATGTACAGACAAGATTATTTACAATATTAATTAAATTTTAATATTTCATTTGAAGTAATACACAAATGTCTTTCTATGTATATATGTAAGTTTGTGGAAATATCTACTAAATAGTTTCAATACACAAGAAATTTAAAATTCGAGATTTAATTTATTTTATCACAAATGAATAATTGATGTTTCTTGGGTATCATTTTAACGTTAGCAAAAAAAAACCGAGCTGCCTAGGATATAATATACCCCAGTAATTGAAAAAAAGCTTAAGCTACCGTTCTGGTGAAATCGTATCGGAGTCAGCCAATTTTTATGCATTTTAACCACTCCAGGTAAATTTTCCGCGGGATTCCCGGGAGATAAAGTACCGAAGCATTCGGAAATTGAAATTCAAAAGTTTTTATTCAACATAAGTTCCACTGAAGAACACTTTTTGAAGGTCACACATATATGCAAAAATTTAATTTTACTTCTTATTCTATGTACACCGCTTCGCAACGTGTTATTGCTGTTAAGCAGAAGAAGCGGAAAGAAATTCCCCAGCAACACGTCTAGCTAAAAATTGTTTTTCTTTATATTTCTTATTCTATATATCTCAAATTCTTTTTTTATAAGTTTTATACGGTATGTTACACAATTGTTTTAGTATCAATTGAAACTAAATCAACTATTTGTTTGCATGGATGAAAAATTAACTTACGGTCTTATTCATAGAAAGTAAGTTTGAACGCTTCTTTATGGTTGTTAAAGAAGCGTTCAAACTTACTCTAGCTCTCTATGAATAAGACCGTTAGTATTTAGTAAAAACGAAAACTCAAAGATGCATACAGTGTCATCAAGTATTCAATAATGTAAACAAAAGTACGAAAAACCTGAATAAATTAAGAGAACTGAAATATCTGATTAGGAACAGAAACTTGAGACCATTTATAAAATTTGTAGGTTAATAATAATATATCTTCAGTTAACTGGTTTCGTCTAATATCCACCTAAAATAATATTATAGTTAGCTACTGTGGCCAAATGCCTCTTGGTTATAAAGTTAAATGAACGCCATCAATGAGTCGCTACATTAGTGTATATATGTCACCGTTAAATTGTACACGCCGTTAGATTATAATCTATCTTGCGAGATTGTAAACTATCGGAATATTGTGACCCGTAACAAACTGCTTACAATTAAACGCATTATTTTTCGATAGATTATAATCTATCGACGTGAATCTGTGTCCATATAGTTAGTAATAAAAACAGGCGGAGGTATCAGTCAAAAAAACGAAAGATACGATCTCTGCTCTTATGGGTTAGTTGTTTTAACAACGTTTGTAAGTACTCCATAAATGATGTTTGATTGGAAAAAACTAGTGTTTCCTTCCAATCCCAATGCGTACCCTAGCTCGCACCTAATAAATATTATTATGCTCACATTATCCTCCTCATCAATCACACTGCTGTGATTAGGAGATTTTTAAACTTTTAACTCAAACACCTTTTCAGCATTGATTTCGTTAATTTCAGATTTGAAAAGAAAGGTGCTTTTTTTTCAATGCAAATTTAGCAATAAGTAATTCAATTTGAAATACATGATTCGACTTCAATAACAAGGAGCTTCTCAATTTGTCTGTTTTTTTAAAGTGAAACTTCTTTAGAATCTTTGTGATTTGAAACTCGATGGAAAAAGCAAAACTAAAAAGAGAGAAACATATAAATCTATAACACTAAGACCTGCGAGAGAATGAGATAGAATACATTATATTTAATAATTTAAACACTGCTCATACAGATAGGGTTGGAAATGTTTTGAAGTTTTTGGTTAATACTTCAAATTTCTTGTTTTAAAGCTTAAATATATTATAATGATATAATATATGAAATGTGACGTCACGAAATTTAGAATCTCTCCCACCCCTCGTCACACTTTGTTTGACTTCTAGTGCGTGTGAACCGCACGCACACACACAATTTTTTTGTATGTTCGTTACACGATTACTCCGTCAATTGTGAATCGATTTTCCATATTTTTCTTTTAATCGAAACGATATCCTCCCGAATTGGTCCTATGGTCACCATGTCAGGATCTGATGAGTAGATCCCAGTAAAATCGAGAGAAACCGTCGAAAATTGTTATCAGACTTCTTTGTTACACGATTTATGCGTCTATTGTGGACCAATTTTCATTTTTGTTAAGTATTCATAAGAGTATACACTCTCAAGTTGGTCCCATGATTACCAAGTCAGGATCTGATGAGTGGATCGTCGCAGGGAAATCGAGAACAACCCTTGTTGAAGCGCGTCCACACCGAAGTGCGAGATAGTAACCTTGTATATACGTCTAGGGTTGCCAACCATACTTTATAATAACGTATCCTACTTTATTATTGGATAACATACTTTAAAATTTTTGCATATAAATAAATGATGTGATTATATTCTATTTCCAATATTTGCTTTGATGCGTAAAATGAAATACTTATATGGATAATTACTGAACTATTATCGATCCAGCTTTCACTGAAAGAGTTTATTCAGTAAAGAATTTAAATGGCGAGAAGAAAGGAACAGGATATCTATAAATTTAATAAAAAAATGAATTGTTTGTTTATTTAAATTTTAATTGGGAATGTAAAGATAGCTTCCAAAAATTGAAGGATAATGAAAAGTTGTTAGTGTGTGCTAGAAGCACACAAAAATAGTGTCTCCAAGAGAAGAATATATAAAATTTTGAAAAATACTTTTTTTTCTTCCGAATACTTTATTTTTTCCCTACTTAAAAAATGTAATACGTTATTTTTCTCAAAAATAGTTAGCAACCCTATTTACGTCCGTTATTTCTATTCAAGTGTTTGTTTATGTAACTAAAAAGTAATAAATATTTTTTTTAACACAAACAAAACCGACTTCAAACTAAGAGGCAAAATATAATTTTTTACCTTATATTTATATTTAAAGGTTTTCGCCAATATTTTGTTTCCGGGAGACAAAAAACTTGGTCCCTACTAAAGTATTAAAGGTCTCTAAATAATATGCTCTAATTGAGTTGCTAACATAAGTTTAAAGTGCTCTATGACGTGAATTACTAAAGTGAGTTACTACTTTTTTGCAGTTAAAATTTGGACTTCAGTTTTGGACTTGGCATAGCCACGGAGCATCATAATCAGGCGCTTCCTGGCGCCATTCGAATCAATGAACCCTTTATGCCAGTTTTGGCCAACGAAAATGCAAGGTATTTTAACTAATTTATTTAGTACATATTCTAATTTAGTATCACTCGTAAGATGACTTTGATATAATATTGTATAAATTATAACTCTTAGCAAAGCAGTGTCTTTTTAGCAGATTAAAGAAACGGGTGTTATTGTTTTGAGTGTTACGGTTTAGAACCGGATTCTTTCAAAATAAAATATTAAAAATATTTTGTTAAATATTTTATTATTTTAAATTGCCCACCGTCATATTTTTTATTTTTCATCTCTATGAAAAGATAAAAATATGACGGTGAGCAAATTAAAATAATAATTTGTATCCCGGATCGTATAAGCGTGGATATGATGGCGACGTTGCGTCGGCAGCTACAGACTGTTTCCATGGCGACACAGGAGACTCGGCGTGCCTCCGACCTCCGCGGTGAGCGAGGGCGCGATCAATCCGAAACGGAGGAAACCTGCGCCCGTCGCCAGTCCGCCAACGCTGCTCGCGTTGCTGGCTCCGCAGTCAATGCGCACATTGCCCGCGCACTATGTACAATTAATTGTATACTTTGTTTTTTCTTACAAGTTCAATTTTTGGATAACATTTTAGTTAAATTTTGTTTTTAGTTTAGATGAATAATATAAAACATTTTCTATGGTAATATCCAACTTTAGATTCGGCTTAAGTTGTTTAAGACATTGAAACATCATTAAATAGTGTAATTCATTGCAAAAATCCTGTTTGTAATGTACGAAAATGATCTTCTCAGGAAAAACTATGTATACATACACATAATGCAGTATTCGCTATTAATTCCTAATTAAATTACGTACTTATTTAAAATATATTTTACTTCTTATGCCTTTTTTTTTGGAAGATGGAATAAAATTGCTAACTTCACTGGTGGCCGACGGATATTATATATATAGATATATAATATCCGTCGGCCACCAGTGAAGTTAGCAATTTTATAGGTTGGGGAAAAAGTTTCTTCGCATTTTACATAAAAATTCAAAAGGTTTTTTTATAAAGTTTATTTACATTTGACTAAAGTATGTAGGTGCCATTTTGTTGGATAACTTTTTGCCATCTTGTAGGTAGGGTCGTGATCCCAATGCTATTTTTGCTGAGTGGCTAAAGATGTGTGAGGTCTAGCGTTATCATGGTGAAAAACCACACCCCTTCTGTTGATTAATTCCGGCCGCTTTCTCTCAACTTTTTGCTTTAATCTCATCAGTTGTTCGCAGTACAGTTCAGAATCGATGATCCTGCCTGGCGGTAACAGCTCATAATGAATAATGCCCTTCCAATCCCACCATACACACAGCATCACCTTGTTGCGAGTTAACCCGGGTTTCGCCACAGTCTGTGAAGCCTGACCGGCCTTTGACCACGATCTTTTTCGCACGTTCTTGTCGTACGTGATCCACTTTTCATCACCAGTTATCGGCTTCTTCAAAAATGGTTCGTTTTCATTAGGCGTAATAAAGAATCACAAATGAGTACACGGTTCATTAGGTTTCTTTCAGTGAGTTCATGAGGCATGCAAATATCGAGCTTTTTTGTATACGCAGCTTTTTTCAAATGCGCCAAAACCGTTTTGTGGTCAATTCCTAGTTCTCCAGCTACATTGTAACTACTAATATGCCGATCTTGCTCCACTTTTTCAAAATTGGCATCAATTTTGTCCGTAACAGGGCGACCAGAGCGACGTGCATCTTTGATATCAAAATTTCCGGATTGAAAACGCTTAAACCAAATTTGCGCTACTCTCACAGATACTGCATTAGGTCCATAAACAACACAAATTTTTTCTCGGCTTGTATTGCATTTTTACCTTTTTTGAAATAAATTTTAAAATGTATTGATATTCTTCATTAGATTCACTCATTTTAATAATAAGAAAAACAAATGAAAATCACACATTTTCCTAATTTGAAGTTGGAATTGTCTTCTTTAAAATTAAAACTTTTTAATGATACCAAAACCAGCCAGATACAAATGGTATAAGCCAAAGAGATCTTATTACAAGTTCATACATACTATATGCGAAAAGACTTTTTCCCCAACCTATTATTATATATTGTTTTAGTGGTCTTAAAAATACGTAGAATGCATGTTTAATTTGGTGGAAACATACCAAAGATCTACCGTAGCCACAGAGGAATAACTTATGCTGGTTTTACACATATCCAGTTTCGTCGTTGTATACGTACTTTTAATGTTACTTATACCTATTAAGCCGAATAATTACTGAATATATATCGCAATAAAAATCAATACTATAATTATATTTGTATAATAGTGCGGAATAATAATTATGTCTGCACGGTCACTATTATGAACAGTTGCAACGTAACTTACACTTTACACAATGGACGTAAGCAATAACGCAACATGTATGTACTGGCGGCGCTTCGACGGGTTTTCCTGATCTTGGCATTGGTCTTGTTCGTAACAAAGTTGCTTAATATATTATTCAGCACAGCAACAGGAACATACATAATTTCCTTTACTTGATTCTAAATAAAAATATATACAATTTGAATGATTTAGTATTTGCTATTTATTTGATATTGTTACGAGCTACAGGACTCGTATTAAAAATGCCGTTGGAACTAATATAGAACTTATTAGAACTGTACAAACACGTATAAAACAAATACAAATAAAACTGGATGCAACCAGTTCACACTGCACGATTCGATGCAATTCGACACGCGTAAAGTCCGTCGTCTATATCGCTAATCGAGAGTACTACAAACGTCTTACTCGTCTCGTAGTCGTCGCTTGACTGCCCACCCCGCCATTCGGGCATTGTCTTATATCAACTACACAGTACAAAAAAAATTGGCCGCGCGCACTGAGTTTCCGAGAAATAGTAATTTGCACACCTGCGAACGGCTAACAAAGTCGAAAACAATAACAATAAGGATTAGTTCGACGCTAATGATGCTTATAAAACAAGTAGAAAAACAATAGCATGTTTTTCTTAATTAGAAATTCAAAAGACAAAAGAATTCCTAAATCCGGGAAGACAATAAACTGCGCTTACGACAGATAGCTGTGCGCTTATCTTTGACGGCATGTAGCAATATAATAATAAAAAATCAACGAACTTTTATTGTTTTTGCTATTTGACTGCAAAACCCTTTAGGGTTCTAAAATGTGTGAAATGGAAAATCTTATGTAAAAATTACTTGTTCAAACTTTCGTTGAATTTCTTTCCAGGTCTTGAATTTTTTTAGCATTTCCCACTACATAGGTCAAACATTGAAGGAACACGCACACTTTTATGAATTTAGGAGTATATAGTATTGATTTAAATAAAACGTCGTTAAAAATTTTCAAGACCTGTCTAATGATACCGTTATACGAGCTAAAATATTTTTTATTCCTGACTTGCATGTATGACAGCTACCCCTAATATTTTGTTTCTGTGACTATACAGTACAAGTAGTATAGTAAAAATAAATGTCTTATGTACGATCGAACCAATTGAATCATGACCCACCATAAGGTCATTTTCCTACAGTTGTGAAATACAATTAGGTTGAAATTCGCCTGAACATACATTTCCTTGTAACGAACTTGTTATCATTTTATTAGACGTTGACAGTTCTGATTACATTGTATTAAACAGATCGGAGAGACTCGACTATACTCGTGTGTGACATTTGACAAATGCTATTACTATCTCTGTCATTAAGTATATCGGATTAAGGGCCGGTTCCTATATGTTACCGACCGTTTATTTGCCTTACTAACGGTTAAAATTTGACGTAATCTGTATACAAGTAATGTCAAAATTCAACCTACGGTAAGGCAGGGGAGTGAATAGTAAGATATCGGAACCGGCCATAAATCGACTAGCCAAAGGTGACACAGACCAAACCTTTGTATAAGCAACCTTTGATATTAGGGTTATCGTTATATGTTAGGTAGCCGAAATACACAAGAAAATAAAACTTTAACTACATTAATGTGGAAGAATTTAAAAATAATAACTTTTTTTGTTAATTTTATTAATTGGTTTTATTTCAAAGTTAGAAATAGCACCCACTTTACCCTACTTAAACCTAAATCCGGGTATAGGCACCATTGTTTTCAATGACGTCTAATAGTCGATTACGCATCGACCCGATTAGACGATTGCAGATATCGGTTCCCCTCGTGTAATTCCAAATTACATTACAGTGCGGCTCAATTGCTTCCTTTGTCCTCTCGTTTCTGTTATCCCACATTTGAACCATCAATCCCCATAAATTTTCTATTGGGTTGAGGTCTGGTGGCCTAGACGGCCATGGAATGAGAGTAATTTCATCTTCATGCTGGGTAAACCAATTCGAGACGATTCTGGCGGTATGTACTCGACAATTGTTGTGAACGTAGGAGAATACAGGGACTTCTTCAAGTGGGTACACTATTCGCACTGTCGGTAACATTGATTCTTCCAACAAATCGATATACTTTAATGCGTTTTGACGAGGAGAAATTTGGACAAGTTCACCTGTACCTCCGGTACCCATCCAGGCCCACATGTTAGCTGAAATCCGACCAGATAATTGATTAGGCACTACGTGATCCTCTGTGTATCGCGTACTGTTATAACGCCACAAAGTTAAGCGACCATGATGAGAAGATCTAAATGATTTTTCATCTGAAAATATGGTATTAGTCCAAAGTCTAAATAATTACGTGTAAACGTTAATCTTGAAGTTTTTTGTGCATTTAAGTGTACTTTCTTAGCATAATGTCGGTAATGCAGTCCAATACAGTGTAAATGATTTCTTATAGTTTGTAAACAAACGTCGTAACGTGCCGCGAAATATTGGGTATGAGAAAAAGGATGTTCATTATAATGGTGTTGCATATCTGTGCTTTGTTGGTTTGTTATTCGACGAACGCCATAATTATGTTTTCATCTATCTACAAGAATACCCTCTTCAGCGTGCCGTCTGATCCATGTTCTCACTGTATTCCGACTTACATTTAACACTCGTGATATTTCTCGAATGCCTTCCTCACTGAGCACTACAATCCGAGCTCTTTGTTCTGCTTGACTAGCCATTATACAATTTAAATAAGTATTTAATTCTTAATATTTTTTTCGTACTGACTTTTTCTGACTTTTTTCTGACTTTACTTGACTTCTGATATACTTTCACAATCACATTTTATTTTTAAAATTATAATACTTTTTCTATAATGAAAAGAGTTAGAATTATAAGACAGATTTTATTTCGAGATTCAAATTATTTCAAATCTTTACTGTTTTATCTAAAACATGTCTAGTACAGTGATAACAAAATTTAAAATTGCGTAGTTCTCTGAGCCTAGTGTCACATTTTTTATTAATGTTTAAAACGTCGTAAGTGCAACACTTTATCGTTATTATAGTATCGTGTAGTACCTTACTATTTTGACGGTTTTAAAGGAATTATTAGCAAAGTTGGTTATAATTCAGTTGGTTCGATTGTACCGATTGATAAGGCATTTTCTTTTAAAATTTCATCCAAATAGATTTATTAATCTGATTTTTTTAACAAAAACAAAACCGACTGTTTAAGACATAACAATCTCTTTTGTGTATATATATTTATTAGTCTGTGGTTACCATTACAGAACGTTACGTACGTCTACAATAAATTCCATTATTTTACTAATTACAAGTTTCATTTCCATTACATTAATTGTGTGCAACACAAATTGGTGCCGAAGCCGTTCAATTATATATATTTTCATCCCACTGCAAATTATTTCGTGTAAATTTTTAATTCACATATAAAAATGTCCGCCGTGACACAATGACAATGCAATTTAACATTTAAAAATTTTTGTTTGCGGAGTGACGTTTACAGTGCAAAACAAATAATTTCAAAGTATATTTTTTATTATTATATTTTAAAAGATAATTACAGCTAATATTTTACATATATACATATAATTACAAAGTGTAATTCTGTTTCTACTTCTACTATACATACAGTAGATATCTCAGATTCTGAGCGTAGTACGTCGTCTATATCGCTAATCGAGAGTACTACAAATGTCTTACTCGTTACGTAGTTGTCGCTTGACTGCCCACCCCTCCATTCGGGCATTGTCTTATAGTACAAAAAATTGGCCGCGCGCACTGAGTTTCCGAGAAATAGTAATTTGCACACCTGCGAACGGCAAACAAAGTCGAAAACAATAACAGTGAGGATTAGTTCGACGCTAATGATGGTCATAAAACAAGTAGAAAAACAATAACACGTTTTTCTTAATTACAATTCAAAACACAAAAGAATTCCTAAATCCGGGAAGACAATAAACTGCGTTTACGACAGGCAGCTGTGCGTTTATCTTTGACGGCATCTAACATTATTTATAAAATGTTTTAAGTTCAGATCACATTCATTCAATACAAATTGTTTTATATCGTTTCTTTCATTCCTCTTCTTGGGCCGCAGCTTGTCTTATTGTACAAGACAAACAGTCAAGTATTGATACACCTCAGAGAGTTATCTGTTTAACAAATCATTTGCAAAAACCCGTGCACAATGTAGAATTTTATCAACATAAATTTATGTCGATTTTTGTTTATATTTTAGTTTTCAAAGATAAAATATACATGGAGCAACTACTGCTATACAATTTATACTGTGACATTTCCGTATATACTATATGGGATGTACATTTACCTATATAAAGATTGAATATGTATTCATAGATACATTTTATTTAGGTTTGTTATTTTTCAAGTCAACCGTGACTACGCCCAATTGTATTATTTTTTCAGAAATGTAAATAGTTATGCAATTTATAGATTATTTATAATATTAATAAATTAGTTTTTAAGTTTCATGTTATAAAATTATTTACATTTTAGCTTTGTCATTAATTTTCGCAGATTTTCTATTGGATGTTATTTACATATTCATTTAGTGCAGTTTTTACAATTATCCGATTGATTTCAAACAATTATCGTATTGTTTTCAAGTAAGATATAGTAAATAGTTTACAAATAACTATATATTAATAATTTGACGTTTCAAATACTGAAATCTTACTATCTATATTACATCTGTAATTACAAATATTTGAATTTAATTATTATTAAATTAATTTAACATACTGTAAACCTAACAAAGCGCCATCTTCCTTACATTTTACAGCTTTCACAAATTAATAGTTACCTTCATGGAATAATTGATTATTTGTATTTACCTTATTTATTGTACTTGACACGGACTTCTAGATGTTGTAGAAAGAAGTCGGTTAAATATTTATTTTTTTGTTTTTAGTTGCGCAAATACTAGCTTTAGAAATATTATATTAAGCACCTGTAGAAATTGAACAACTGACACGCGTATAAAAATTTGCCATCTCACTCTTCGGTGTATATGCTTTTCAACAAGGTTTGCTCTCGATTTCCTTGCGATTCACAAATCAGATTCTGACTTGATGACTATGGGATCATCTCGGGAGTTAAAAGAAACAATTTGCAAATCGGTCCACAATTGACGTAGAAATCGCGTAACACGCCTACAAAAAAATTAAGCGCCTATAGAAAGTGTAATACTGGCACGCGTATAACAGCTTATTTGGAAAAATGTAGGCTCTCGGCGTTTTTTAATAAGGGTTAGTCTCGATTTCTCTGGGACCCATTCATTAGATCCTGACTTGCTGCCATGGAACCGCCTCGGGAGTATACATACTTAAGAATAAAATAAAAAAATCAAAATTATGGAGAAATCGCGTAACGTGCATATAAAAAATTAAGCGCCAGTAGAAAATGTATGTAGCTACAAGGATTTTTCAAGAATTTAGGCGCACGGCGTTCTTTAATAAGGGTTATGCTCGAGACCCATGGGATCCGATCCTCTCATCAGATCCTGACTTGGTGCCAATGGGAGCACTTCGGGAGTATACACTTACGAGTAAAGGAAACAATTTGAAAATTGGTTTACAATTGACGAAGATATCGTGTTACGAAGAAGTTGGCTAACAATTTTCGTGAGTTTCTCTAATTCCTTGGAATTCACTCATCAGTTCCGGACATGGTGACGATGAGACCAATTCAGGAGTATAACTTTCCAATTCCGGTTAAAAGAAAAATTATGAAAATCGGTCCACAATTGACGGAGAAATCCAGTAACGAACATACAGACGTATTGAGAACCTCCTCCTTTTTGACGTCGGTTAAAAACAAATAATTTTCACAATGATAAGTATAATTAGGTAGACGAATGGATATGATACAAGGATTCCATTTTTTCCAAAATGACCATAGAGTCTTGAAAACAGACACAAAATTATAATATGATAAAATTGAGGTCCTTTTACATTGTCCAACATAACTTCTTTTTAACGTGCTCTTTGTAAATTTTTTAGGTTATCAGGAAGACGAAAAATGAGCTTCTTAAAAGAGAAAAGCAGTGATAGAATGGCTATGTTATGCTTTGAAGATTTTGTTAGTTGCAATATTGGTGCTAGTTACATTTACTGAAAATTTTTAGTATATTTAGTCTTCATGGCTACCTTCTGGGCGCCCTAAAAGGTAAATCTGGAAGTGCTGAAGCTGGTAGTCAATGGACTAGCAAATAATGACAATTGAGGAGATTAAGATGTATAGAGATCTACTTTGGAGTAGCATGATGGAGTAACAATAATTATCTTATTCATTATATAGACATACTGTAGTAGTGTGTATAATTATAGTAAAATTGAAGTAACTGTTAAGCAGATGATATGATTTAGAGGTTATATACATGGTACACATAGTGGCGTTTTCATTTAACTTTTCTGTCACGAATACAGTGACAAAATAATACTTAAATTAGCAACAAACAAAATGACCTTGACCCCAGAGCATAGGCCTAACCTGCCCCAAAAGCGTACAGTTGAAAGTTGGCGGTCGATATAAGAAGAATCGAGTTCGCGCAGGCGCCGGTATTACCGCCCGCCTAATCGATCTGCCCGCCCACGTGACGCAACGCATTTGCGGGGATTCTTTGCGGAGAAATCGCTCTTTATTTTATATTTGCCACCAGTTTCAAATTATTATGAAAATTTAAAATTATCTCCAACATTTTAATTGCATTTCGTATGTTATCAGTTGTGTCAGAATGTACTATATTCTCTACATTTACTTATTTTACGTTAACTTCATAATGATCACAGTATAATAATGGGATTTTTCGGTTTATATAATATTAGCATTATTTCTGGAAATAATAAAGATACCATCAGCCTATAATCATCAAGTGTGGGGCTCGAGCGTCTCTGCGGTTTTTGTACCATATAGTAGAAAATAATAAGTGCCATATTGTTTTACTTTCTTTATATCCAATCATCATCAATAAATATACTTTAATTGTATATATTATATACAACAGGATAAAATGTATACTATGACTATAAGATAAAGAGAAAACTAGCTCTACCAAAAATTTAATTTACAAACAGTACAAATATATTCAATAGGGTGCAGTCTCTTACTGTGATACAAAAATTCTAGAAAAAATTATAAACGTATTGATAGTGTACAGATAAAGGACAGTTGTGCTGATATTAGAAAGATCAGCCAAATTGAATGAATTTGATTGAAACACACAGAACTGAAAAAACACATCATTCAATGAATGACATTGAATGACTCAAGTTTATGTTTTTTGTAGATCACTGGTCGATTTCTCCAAATTGAAAGACGGGAATGAACCGTCTAATATAAAATATACTTTAGGATTCATGATAATACAATAAAGTAGACACCGTACAGATAAGTACTAGATTTTTACTTAACGATTAGTAAAAATAAAATTAGTGGCTATATAATTAAATTTTTAGCGAATGCAAAATTTTATTCAGAAAAAGGTATTTCGGAAATTACCATTGAAATATTATCTCGAAAAAAGAAAACAAATTAGTAGACCTTCAAAATACTTTAAATAAAAATTTGTTCGGTTTAAACAATATAGGTATTGTTCAATTCAAACATAATCGAGTAGTGTTCCATTCCCATATAACGATACTAGGGGATATTTTTCACCTCTACGGACTGTTTTGTTGTGCTGGAACTAAAAATTATTTACCCAATTTATTTGTTAATTTTTAAAAAATAACCAAGGCCTACGATTTATCAATTACTAATATTATGGATGAAAGATTTGTATTTTTATACAAAAAAATTCACGGATAAACTCAAAAACTACTGGACCGATTTCAAAAATTCTTTCACGATTCGAATGCTACATTATACCTGATTATTAATATAATATACTAAAACTTTAATAATGTAAACCATCAATCTAAACAGAATACTTGGCGTTGAAATCGGGTTCTACGATTTTGATGAAATTTTATGTGTGTTCGAGTGGGTCCTGGAGTAGTTTAGATTCACAATTAGACTCAGTAGGTTGCGCTGGAATCAGGTTCTAGATTTTTTTTTCAGGCCAGGATAACGTCTGTGACAAAACCGCAAGTCCGTTATAAATGTTTAATTGTTTTAATATTCTTAAAAATGGTACATTATGTAGGTATTAGTTTTTATAAAAGTTAAGTAAAATTCCCCGAGTTCGTAGTAAAAAGTGTTAATTAATATAAATAATGTAATCGTTTTTTTTAAATGTAGATAGAATAATGTCAGTGCTAAATGCATTTTGCTGTCTTAATTAATGATATTTGATCGAGTTGTTCACGACAGGAGAAACTCCACGCGGTCCCCAACCAATATATTACGCCATTTATATTCTCATTAGTTGTTTCATTTGGTCAAATTACTTGCATTCCCCCGAGGTGGCACCTCATCATTTCTTGTAAACATGATATTAGCTTAGTTTCATTTAAACTTAGTGGAGTGTTAAATCATTCGATCAAATAGCGAGAAGTTATTTGTTTGTAATATAACTTTTATATAGTAATTAAACAGATTTCTTTTACCTTTTGCGTTATACAGAAAAAACAAGTTTAGGGAGTTTTCATAAAGGTTAGAAATTTTATTGAAAATGTTTTACACATTTCCTAAAAATTAATCTAAATCCAAAATTTATTTTTAGAAAAAATGTAACCGACTCGTTAAATCAATTTAATAACAGTTAACTAAAAAGCAAATATGTGAAAACTAAAAAATTGCAGTCGAATTCACTAGCCACCTTAAACCGCTCTCAGGAAAATTCCCGCGGGATGTTTAGGATATAAAGTACGCAGATTTTAATTCTGACAATTTGCTATGGATCAGCGAAAACCTCATCGAAATCGGGTCATTAGCTTTTACATGAAAGCCGAACAAAAATATAAAAATTTAGAAAAATTGTTTTGTTTTCTTTATTACTTATGAATATAGTTATTAATTAATAGTAATTTATAAGTCGGTTCAAATATTTTTTTAGATAGCTTCAATGTGGAATGAAAATGTTCGCCAGTTTTCAAATTGATTCATTTAACGGAGCACATGCTACCTTTTCAAACTAAGTCTCAAAACAGACGGTTTCACAGAAAATTGTGTTTAACCATTTGACAATAAAGTTTAAAATTACTTAGATCAAAGTTGTTTGATTTTCTATCTTGTCTAAGAAGATTGTTTAGACATGTAAAACCTATTTATTAATTTTAATATTTATGTTAAGTGTAGCTGTAAATACAGTGGTGGTCATATAATTAAAAAGGCTGATTTAAAGTGAAGATTTTTTTTCCAAACTAAGATGCAAAGCTAATTGCATGCAATTTTTTTTATTTCTCTCGATATCGTAAAACTTTTCCATAATAGCGCTGTATTTATTGATACAGATATTCAATGATTTGATTAACTAAAAATAAATAGGCAAACTTTTTACACTACTTCTACACATAGTATTCCTATTTACTGGCTGGTCACGTAATTAAGAACGCTAAATAGTTTATACCTTTATTCAAATTTAAATAGAGAACACTTAGTCGATTTGTTACTGTTTGTATAATTTTGGCGCCATTTAGTGCTGTAAAAGATTAAAAGTGATTGCTTCTTATGAAAAAACAATTGTAAAAAATAAAAGTTATAATAAAAGAAGTAATAATAAAACTTCGCCGGAAGAATTGGTCTTATAAAAAGATAGCCGACCATCTGCAATGTTCAAAAACAATGGTTTTCCACGCTGTAAAGCATTTTGCTACGTATCAAACTACTTCGAATGTTCCACGTGTACCTAAACAGAGAAAAACAACTCCTCGAGATGACCGAAATATCATTCGTATGGCAAAACAAAATCCTTTTAAAGGGTCCAATGAGCTGAGAAAAGAATATTTTGGTGAAAACAACCCTTCAGCAATCTCAGCATGCACTATTCGAAGACGTTTGGCAGAAGAAAAATTGCACGGTAGGATAGCAAGAAAGGTACCCATGTTGAAACTTTGCCACAGGCAAGCCCGGCTTGCATTTGCGAGAAAGTATGAAAACTGGACTGTGCGACAGTGGAAAAATGTACATTTTTCTGACGAGACGAAAATAAACAGAGTATGTTCTGATGGAAAACCATATGTACGACGTCCCCCGAATACAGCATTCGACCCTAAGTAAACGAAAGTTACATTAAAGCACGGTGGTGGAAATGTGAAAATTTGGGGGTGCTCTTCTGGACATGTCCAACACCATGGTGTTGGACCTGTAAAGTTGATAGAAGGTAACATGGATCAGTTCCAATACAAAAATATACTGGAAGAAACAATGTTACCTTATGCTGAAGACGTTCTACCGGTTATTTGGACATTCCAGCATGACAATGATCCCAAGCACACACTGCACGCACCGTAAAGGAATTTCTTACAGCGCAATCAGTTTTTGTCTTAAACTGGCCAGCTAACAGCCCAGATCTAAACCCAATAGAGAATCTGTGGTTCGAAGTAAAGAAAAAGGTTTCAAATACACAGTGTGGGAATTTAAGAGAGATGTACGACGTTTTTTTAGAAGAATAGAACTCTATTTCTTTTGCGAAATGTCAAAAATTAATAGATTCAATGCCTCCCCGGTGTAAAGCAGTAATTAAAAGCCGTGGATATGCTATTAACTATTAATTTTAATTAAAAATGTATTAAATTGCTTTTTAAATTTCTCGCGCTACATATTATTGTGATTTTTTAAATGTGAGTGTCATACATATACCACAACTGTATGTAAGGTAGTTATATCGTCTTTGTTTCTTATAGTTAATTGCAGCTTCTGTCATTGTCAACATTGCAATTTTTTTTCACGTTTCTATATTTTATAAACGTAACATTTTTTTTAATGTTGGCAGTATTGTTTCTTGTACTCGCGCAAGCATAAGTTGACTTTAAAGTGTCGAACATTTTCTTTCCGCGACACGGCATGATTGATAGATTTATATCGTGCCATAGGTATATTCTGAGATCATTTTAAAATAAATCTGTTATCGATTGAATAACCCCGTATGAAGAATTTTTGAATGATGTCGAGCCATCTTGAATAATGTCTCGGTTTTTCGCAGTAGAAAAATAGGCCAAGTGCGTAGTAATCCACTGGCAATGAGGGATTCCATAAAGGTTAACAACGTCCACTGTTTTCGTCATTTGACTACGGAACTATTAAAACATTCGAAAATGTATATCAATTTTCATTGAAAACATTTTGAATCTCTACCACATTGATTTTCTTTTTTGAATTTTCCACCTCTAATAGAAATAAATATATGCAGCCATACATATAATTGATTGTTAATTTTTTTTCAATTTATAGTCGTATTCATAGTTTTTCAATTCATAGAGGATCTTTAGTTGATCTTGAAAAGTCATAACGTTGTTCATTAATGACTTTTTTATTTTAGTCAATAGGTGGCGGGATATACGGGATATTGAGCAGACTATGAATGTACATAAGTGATAAATTGACCAAACGATTTTTCTAGATTTTTTGTGTTTTTGTTCGGGATTCACGTAAAAGTAACTAATGGCCCGATTTTGATGCGGTTTTCGCTGATTCATAGTAAATTGTTAGACTTAAAATCTGCGTACTTTTTTTTTTTAAATCTTTATTTATTTATTAATGAGGGTTTTTTCAAAAAGAAAATGTCCCCCCCGTTATTGCTCACAAAAATATATAAAAGGAACATTAATAATTAATTTGTACCACTTAAATTTAAACAAATAATTTTAAACAGCATTCTGGCTTCATCGGATAGCGGTGAGGCCAGAATACTTTTAAAGAAGCCTAGATTAAAAGTTCTAGCGCCAAATTTGTCACGTCTCTGAGGCTCGACGCGCCCACATTCAACCAGAAATATCTCGAGCAACCCGCGGAATCAACTTCCAAAATCGTTTAAACTACGTCGGAAGTAGTTTTTAAGTTTTGAGATATGGAGAATTTTAAATTTTTCAGTAGCCAAATGACACAACGTTTGTCACCTCTTCAGAACAATTCATAGTTCTTGCTCCGACACGCACTTGCTCAGTGTTACGAACTCTTTCGTGATTTTATTTTTAATTTGTTTATTAGATCCCAGAGACTGACTGTTTTTGTTTACTTGGATTTGTAAAGTTACGAGAAAATATATCAATTCACCATCGTTGTCCAGCGCATTATTTATTATTCCTTCTAAAATTTCTACTTACCGTTCCTAACATCCAGTTTTATTTATGGTTCCAAATGTCTATAATATAATTTATTCGTTGGACATGTATGATGCAATCCACGATAAATATTACTTCATGTTATAATTTATAGTGTATTATTGTTACAGATTACTTAAGTTTAAATTAATAGCAAAATAATATTAAGTAATAACATTAAATAAAATCATCAACAAATTTATTTTAAAAAGTAGTCTAGGGACGAATATTTTAAGGTCGAATTAAACCTAGTTATTTGTCATATAAATAACGGGTGATTGTGGAATATATTTATTAATCACTGGACAATTCAGCCTTTGACGGAGTTTAATATTTCATTTAAATATCAGTAGTTAAAGATTATTGGATTTCATTACATTATAAAATAATTATAAGGCATTTTTGAAAATCGTGAAATAACGTACATTGGTTGGCTAATTGAAACTAATTAATTTTAGTGTACAATTTTTATTTTTTCAAGTTAGTTTACGTCTGATATTAAGACTATGTGAAAAATTATTATTTATGACTTGAAAATTAATCCTGTTCACAATTCTATACAAGATAGCGGTATATTCCAAATAAGAGTTTTATTTAGGAATCAGTGGTTTTTAATATTATGATATTAATACGAGACTAGAATAGAATAGAAAACACTTTATTGTTCACCACAAACACATAAAATAAACAATTTACAGTAATCACATTAAGCAGTAAAAGTAGGAGCAATGGGCGGCCTTATCGCTTTAGAGCGATCTCTTCCAGACAACCCGGGCTACGGATTTTATGAATAGGAGATTCGCAAGTGTATGACGTTATTACTAGTGACATGTATGGAGGCAAAATCAATTTATGTCAATTGCGAATCGACTAAATCCTTATGTATATTCAATATTGCTAAACTTGCTATTTGTTACAACATATTAAGGTATATTTGGAAATTCCATATATGTTGCACCCACAATGATATTCATTAAAATACTCTGAAACAGTAATTCTGAGACTCATGTGAGTCACTTCAGTCGGTCAATGTCAGTATGATCTGAGTTGTGGAAAATCGTGTTGTGAACTTCTTTTAAATGGTTTTAGTGTTTGCTCCAGTGACATGTAATTAGATTATTAAAGTGTTATACTTGTTTAAGTATACACAGAGATATCTAATAGTTAACAAAGATATCAGAGAAGCGGAATAAGAATGAAGTGCGCGCTGCGACTCGCGGCCGGTGCGGCGGCGGCCATGTGCCACGTCATTGCCGTGACCCACTGACACAGATTCGCGGGGCCGCCTGCACCGATATCTGCACGCGTCGCGCTCTTCCTCTGTTGCCCCTTAACTCTTTTACCAATTTTTCATATTGTTATGTTTATAACTTTTGTTTATTGATGAAAAAAATATATCAAAGTTAATTAGATCGCAGTCTATAACAAATGTCTATAAAATCGTAATTTAATTTGTGTATATTAAGTAAGTTGCGTATTTTTGTTGATCTAATCATGGTTTTTTAAATCAGCCCAATTCATAATTGTAAAAATAACATTTGTACGATATAGAGAAAATTTAACTATTAAATTAATTGTACAATGACACTAGCCTTGTTATCTAAATTCTACACTTGACACGAATACTTACTGTTCCATTTCACATTGATACTGGGAGTTCGTGCGTCATAATTATAAGCTGTTTGAACACCCTTTCTTATATGTTGATAAATTATCATTACTGTGCAAAAAGTAGGTTTTAATTACAGTAAGATTTTCTTATATAAGTGATATATGTAAATATTTTAATCTTAATTATTAATGCAATATTAATTTGTTTGGCATTAAGTTTTATGTACACTACTAATCAACCTTTTTGTTTATAATTTTTTCCTTAACTCTAAAGAAATATTTATTTGATTAAAAATCCACTTTAAAGTCCTTAATATATTACCAAAGTAATATGTATTTTACCCACTTGTAACTATATTTTCAATTATATAAATTCATATGATGAAGAGTCCTCAGACTTTATTGTTTAACAGTTAATGAAGAGGTTGTATGGGTGAGACAAGTGCGATAATTTCAAACTTTTATTAAATTGTATTTATGGTTAGATATTTGAGTCATATAGACATTCGATGGTTTCCGTACAAATTTTGTAATTAATTGTATCATTTCGTTGTTTTGTAATAATGTCCTACCTGAATGTCTCTTAGTGTGTAGGTATAGCCAATGAAATAGCAAACATATTTTTTACTCTTCGTTTTATTCGTGTACGGTCGGTTACGCTCGGAAATTTATTTTATCAAAGTCGTCTCGGTGAGCGAGATCGCAGGAGTGCTTGTTAATTTGAGTCTGGCCTGAGTGTGAATGTGCCGGCAATACTGTACAGGCTTTTTGCACCTAGTCGCAGCCACAGCCGTCGCCGCCGCCACCACCAACACCACCGCCGCCGTCGTCGTCACCGTCTCTGTCGCCGTTGTGCGTCGTGCCGCGGCGCGCTGCCCGTCATGTTGATAATTTGTGAAGCGTTGAACGACAAGGATATGTGTATATCTATGTCTCGTCTTTCAGTTGACTTTCATCGTCGTTTTGTAGTGAACGTTTCGCTCGGATATTGATAGGAAACTGCATTATCACTACGTAATAAAGTTATTACATTTTTTATTAGGAGACTTTAACATTTTGTGAGCCATAGGAAGAAGTGTTTTAGTGGACAGTTTTAAAATTTGTTAACTTGTGTGTGATTTGCCCAAAATCTTTATACAAAAAAATATTGTAGCGTTGTTCGTGGCGCAATGCAGTGTATGTTTGGAAGTGGATACGGACCATTTTATTTGGAATTGATAGAGGGACACACAGGTGTCGTACAAAGTGGTGGTGATTGCCGTCGCACGCTGTAGCCATGCTGCCCATGGTGCAAACAGAACCTGTGCTGTTTAACGGCGGGGTTCACTCTATCAACGAGGCCGCTACTCCGTCCGCGGCTCTGGCACCTTCGCTCACGCCGGACTCTGATATCGACGAACTAGTAGATATTTTCTTCGAGGTCGATGCCGCTGTCACTAGTTATTGCAGGTGATTTAGTTGTAAATTTATGTAACATTATTATAATGTAAAGCTAGCTTTGTAGAGAATAGATTGTCTTAAAAATTATATAAAAATGTTATATAATTTTATAACACAAAAAGCAGTTACGTGAATTTAATATTCTAAGAATGTCCGTTTTTAAACTTTGAAGATATAACGTAGGTACTAACTAAGGGTATAAACACTGACTGCATCACAGAGAATTAATGACAATCGATATTGACACCTGTTGCAATTTTAGGTAAACAGTATTGTTTTCATATTGTTCATTGGTTTATTCTTGTGCAAATTTTGTAAGCATTACTTAATTTCCTCAAATCTTAATATATAAGATTATCTTAAGGTTACTTAAGTGAGTAGTTATTGTACAACTCGTCCTTAATTTAACAACGTATAAATACTATACTTATTATTTATTTAACCTAAATTTTTATATCGTAATGACAATTATTTTACTTTGTTCAATGGTAAAAACGGAACCCTTGTAATTTTGCGATCTTTCCTCTCATCTGATAGTATAATACCCATACAGACAGATTGTATTAAGTATAGTCTTTTCGAGATTATTGGAGATCTCCTCTATATGCCTGTATACAACGGTGTAGTGTAATTGTGAAAAAATAAAAGCTAAGACTAGACTTGCAAAATCAGTAGACATACGCGTGTGGGGATCGTCAGTTTTAATGTCATGATGATTTAACTGAGTTTCCATAGTTGGTAAGATAGGAGTTTCTACAGAAGTGTTGCTACGCCTTTAACTTTTGAACTATAAGGTGGAAATGTCTGAAAAATTCAAGGTAGTAAAACATAATAAACACTTTCAATGAAAATTACTTTAAACAAGATCCGCTGCGTAGTTTTTGAGACATCAGGTATTTTCGAATATTTTTTTTGTAGGGTTCCGTCGCCGTGTACCAAAAACAAAACAATTGATATCTATCATGTACACGGATACGCACTTGGACAATTTTGTCACCATCTCTATCCATCTCCGTTTGTTATTTTTGTCTTACTAATAAAAATTAAACCTAATTTCTATCAATAGTGAAAAACCTGGCAAGTATATGTCGTATCACGCATAAACAACTAATAATTTTGTTTCAGACCTGACGTTAGTGATGTTAAAGCCGTGTAATTTTCAATGCGCATAGTTGTTAGACTATGTGCATTGAAATTTTTTTCATCTCTGTTGCATGTATGGCGGCCACCAGGGACGGACATAATCGTATTAGGGATCTGTTTTTGCCAAAATCGCTATGGGACCCGAAAGATCGGATGTATATTCACTACGCTTTATTCCTAAACCTGTTATATTGAGAACCACAGACGCGCGGCTTGGCAAACAAGAGTCCTAAAATTACATTAGTGTATCCTGTACGAAGAAATGTCAGTCCAAGATAAGATACTATTAAGTTGCAAGCAATATAAAAATTATTTACTCTAAAGCCGTACTTACAGTCAATTTATGGACAATTAAGTTCATTTATACTTAGCGAAATTCAATTTCTTATTTTGTTTCATTACTTGAGTTCTTAATGCGCAACAGTTAGGAGAAAGATGAAATTTACTACAGGCTTATTTCAGTCATTAAATAGGAAAATACTACCTTTTTGCTATAAGTACAGTCAGCGTCTTAGAAAGCGTCTTATAGAAAGGAGTGGCCAAGATGGTCAAATAGATAAGAACATCGAAAGTTTTCATTAATATCGATACAACCAAAGTCGTCTAAATAGTTCGAATCAGCCTCCTTGTCAAAAAATTTCGGTACACGAATAACGTCAAATACAGTTCATTCAAGTCATTATTATCATGTTAACAACCACCTCGGCAAAGGTAACTAAGCAGCCAAAGTATCCAGAAGTACGGTACACTCCAGAAAAATGAACTCTATTCTAAATGTGATTAGAGTCAAATCTAGATGATTTCATACTAAATCAAAATTGTATTTCGAATTATATATTTCAAATTGAACTACTTATTATTAGCGCAGTCTGCTAAATTTGCGTTGAATAAAAAGTACCTTTCTTTTCTAATCTGAAATTAACGAAATCAATGCTGAAGATGTTTGAGTTAAAGTTAAAAAAAACCTGATCACAGCAGTGTGATTGACGTGGAGGATGATGTGAGCATAATAATATTTATTACGTGCGAGCGAGGGTACGCACTGGGATCGGAAGGAAACTTGAGTTTTTTTGACTGATACCCACCTGTACCTGTGTTTTATTACTAACTCTATTGACACAGAACGATTTCACGTCGATAGATTATAATCTATTGAAAATTAATTTGTTAAATTGTAATCAGTTTGTTACGGTTTACAATATTTGGATAGTTTACAATCTTGCGAGATAGATCATAATCTAACGGCATATACAATTTAACGATGACATATATACACTAATGTAGCGACTCATTGATGGCGTTCATTTTAGCTTTATAACCAAGAGGCATTTGGCCACAGTAGCTAACTATAATATTATTTCAGGTGGATATTAGACGAAACCAGTTAAGTAAAAATATATTATTAACCTACAAATTTTATAAATGGTCTCAAGTTTCTGTTCCTAATCAGATATTTCAGTTCTTTTAATTTATTCAGGTTTTTCGTACTTTTGTTTACATTATTGAATACTTGATGATACTGAGTTGACTTGAGCATCTTTGAGTTTCGTTTTTACTAATTACTAACGGTCTTATTCATAGAGAGCTAGAGTAAGTTTGAACGCTTCTTTAACAACCATAAAGAAGCGTTCAAACTTACTTTAGCTCTCTATGAATAAGATCGTAAGTTAATTTTGCATCCATGCAATTCACTATCAAACGCATCATCATCATGGAAACGCGAAGGAAGTTTCGCGGGCCGACGATAGTCTATAATATTATAATTTTCGAAATATGCCGTGTCTCTATATTGAAGTTATTAAAAAACAATTAGAATAGATTACATAAACGATGGAGAACATTGATTTTTTTTATTTCTTGTTGGTCAGTCTGTAGGACAACCTTTTTATACGTTTATTTTTCTATACATTTTTACATATTATTGACATTGTCATTCTAATGTTAGCCGATCGAAATTATTTTCTGTATTTTATTGCAAAACCAGAAATTAAATAATTCGTCTTTAAACAAAGCCTATCTTCTTCATTGCACCAATCCGCCACATATTGGTGACCTTATCGATAATGGAGCACGAAAATAAAGGTAATTACACACCTCCCGATTTATGCCGAGTCGGAGTGCGACTACCACCTTTTTGGGCTGCGGAACCAGCGGTATGGTTTGCGCAAATAGAAGGCAGCTTTGCTCTTTCTGGTATTAAAGACGATAATACCAAATACTTTCACGTCACGGCGCAACTTGAACATCGTTTTGCTGCAGAAGTCAAAGACATTATAATTAACCCTCCACCGACTGGCAAATACGAGTTTTTGAAAACTGAACTCATCAAACGCCTTTCAGCTTCGCGAGAAAAAGAACTAACACAACTTCTCATGCATGAAGAACTTGGTGACAAAAGGCCTTCACAGTTTTTGAGACACTTACGCCATCTAGCGGGCAAGGATGTTTCGGATGATTTTATTCGAACCGTATGGACCAGCCGACTGCCGACCAGCTTGCAAGCAGTTATCGCATCGCAACCTCAGTCTACATTGGAAGCGCTCGCGGATCTCGCCGATAAAGTGCATGACTTAGTGCCGTTATCACCAGAAGTTGCATCAACTGACGCACCTAGATTATATTTCGACAAGCTTACTAGAGAAATAGCAGAGCTCAAACTAGAAGTTCAAGAACTCTCTAAGAGGAACACCAGGGATAGTCAACGCTCTCGTAGCCCAAGCAATCGTCACAGTAAAAATCGTACCAGGTCTCTCTCAAGTTACCGTAAGTTTCCCAATTGCTTTTATCACCATAGATACGGCGATAAAGCCAGGATATGTTTGGAACCTTGCGACTATCAGCAGGGAAACGAGAGGGGCGCTCATTGATGGCGACAAATGACTGCCCAAGTTCCTCAGGTCGCCTTTTTGTAACGGATCGTAAGTCAAAGACGCAGTTCCTGGTCGATACAGGTAGCGACCTCTGTGTCTTTCCACTTTCCGCTGCCAAACCCAGACGACCAAGAACGAGCTATAATCTTTTTGCTGCGAATGGAACACCTATTCATACATACGGCTTCGCTCAATTACAACTTGACTTAGGCCTCCGTCGCGCATTTTCATGGCGTTTTATCGTTGCGGACGTTAGTAAGGCAATAATTGGCGCCGACTTTCTTTCGCATTATGGCTTGATTGTCGACTGTCGGAACCGCCGCCTTATTGACAATATGACGACGCTCACATCCTCTGCATCTCCAGCTCCTACATCAGATTCAATTTCATCAGTTAAAACTGTCTTTGGCAAATCTGAGTATATTAACCTCCTTCGAGAATTTCCAGAGATAACTCGACCAGCGGGTACCGAACGGGTTATTAACCATAGCACAGTCCATTTCATCAGGACTACACCTGGACCACCTGTTCACTGCACGCCAAGACGACTATCGGCGGAAATGCTGAAGATTGCCAAACAGGAGTTTAGTGAGATGATCAAAAACGGAACTGCCAGGCCATCGGAGAGCCCGTGGTCGTCACCATTGCATCTCGCTCCTAAAAAGATCATGGTTGGCGTCCATGCGGAGACTATCGTATGTTGAACGCTCGCACAATACCCGACCGCTATCCGGTCAGGCATATTCAAGATTTTACGCATTGTATATCTGGTTGTACCATCTTTTCTAAAATTGATCTCGTTAAGGCATACAACCAGATTCCAGTAAACCCTGAAGATATTCCAAAACGGCGATTACCACACCTTTTGGGATGTATGAATTTCCGTATATGTCATTTGGCTTACGTAACGCAGGTCAGACATTTCAGAGATTTGTGGATGAAATGACCAGAGATTTCGATTTTTGCTACTGTTATCTTGATGATTTTTAATATTTTCACCAGATTCCACCACTCACTTTCAACATCTACGTGAAATTTTCGCTAGATTGCAAGAATATGGCATGGTCATTAACACTAGCAAATGCGTTTTTGGAGCCTCAGAAGTCACTTTTCTTGGCTGTAATGTTTCAGTAGCTGGCATCAAACCCACTGGCGAAAGCATCGAAGCCATTAAGAATTTTCCTCCTCCAAAGACTGTTAAGGAGTTGAGATGTTTCTTAGGAATGCTCAACTTTTATCGTCGGTTTCTCAAAGATGCCGCTAAATTACAAGCTCCACTTCACGATCTGCTTACCGGCTCTGTGAAAGGCTCACATCCCGTGACTTTGTCCGGAGAGACACTAGAGGCATTTGAAGCGTGCAAACAAAGCCTATGTAACGCAACACTTTTAGCACACCCGGATATCGACGCAAAACTAGCCTTAGTGACAGATGCATCGGACGTTGCCATCGGTGGCGTATTAGAGCAGCATCGTAATGGCGAAACGCAGCCATTAGCTTTCTTCAGTCGTAAGCTCAGCTTGACGCAGAAGAATTACTCACCTTACGATCGAGAACTGCTAGCCATTTATGAAGCCATTCGTCACTTTCGACATTTCGTCGAAGCTCGTCATTTCACTGTGTTTACTGATCATAAACCTCTCTGCTTTGCATTTCAATAACGCAAAGACAAATGCTCTCCACGCCAATTCCGACATCTGGATTTTATTTCGCAATTCACGATGGATATCCAGCATATATCGGGAAAAAACAATATCGTCGCTGATCTTCTCTCCAGGATCGAGGAGATAGCTCAGCCTGTCGGTCTTAACATCTTGGCGGAATCTCAGCAAACCGACACTGAGCTTCAGACAATTTTACAAGGCAATACAGCCCTAGATCTCGTCAAGGTTAATATACCAGGCACACGGACGGAGTTATACTGCGATCAGAAGATGCAGTCACCTCGCCCGTATGTTTCAGCTGATTTAAGGAGACAGTTTTTTAACAGCTTACATTCCCTCAGCCATCCAGGCGCTAACACCACCTTGAAATTAGTGGCACAGCGTTATGTTTGGCCAGGAATGAACAAAGACTGTCGTGAGTGGGCCAGAGCCTGTCAGTCATGTCAACGGACCAAAGTCTCAAGACACGTTTCACCACCGCTGGGCAATTTTAAACTACCTCGCGGAAGATTTCAGGTCGTTCATATTGACTTAATCGGGCCTTTGCCAATATCAGACGGTTTCCGCTACTGCCTCACCGCCGTCGATAGATTCACGCGCTGGCCTGAGGCAATAGCTTTACAAGATATTAGCGCCGAAACTGTAGCAAAAGCGTTCGTCACTCACTGGATCGCTCGTTATGGATGCCCACAGCAGATTGTGACGGATCGTGGTAAACAGTTCGAGTCTGCGCTTATGAAGCAGTTGTCAGAACTTGCAGGCTTTCAACGTTGCAGGACTACGGCATATCATCCAGCCAGTAATGGTTTAGTTGAAAGAATGCACCGCCAGTTAAAAACGGCAATTGTATGTCATGATAACCAAAGATGGACTGAGAGCTTACCACTCGTCTTATTGGGCATGAGGACGGCCTTCAAAGACGATATTCAAGCGTCACCTGCCGAACTTGTTTATGGCGAGACACTTCGCTTGCCTGGTGAGTTCCTACAACCAGACAACACTCTTCATTCCACCTTTGATGTGACTAATTTCACAGTGCGCCTGCGCGCCATTTTAAATAACATTCGTCCTACACCAACTTCAAGGCATTGTAACAGGAACATTTTCATCTTCAGAGACTTGCCTACTGCATCGCATGTCTACGTCAGAGATGACACTGTGCGCGGAGCTCTTCAGCCAGCCTATTCAGGTCCTTACAAAGTTCTAGATAGGACCGACAAGATTTACAAGCTGAATATGAAAGGTAAAGAGCAAACAGTGACTATAGAAAGGCTGAAGCCAGCTTATATGGTTGCTGACGGATACCGCACCTCTGACGTCACGCCGTCACAGCAAAAGGATGAACCTGGGACAAGAACGCGATCGGGAAGGAGAATTTTGTTCCCTAACTATTATCGCCCATCCTAGGATGGTCTCTGGGGGGGAGCCCTGTAGGACAACCTTTTTATACGTTTATTTTTCTATACATTTTTACATATTATTGACATTGTCATTCTAATGTTAGCCGATCGAAATTATTTTCTGTATTTTATTGCAAAACCAGAAATTAAATAATTCGTCTTTAAACAAAGCCTATCTTCTTCATTGCACCAATCCGCCGATTTGTCTGTTTGTTCGGGATTTACGTAAAAACTACTAGGCCGATTTCGATTAAATTCTCGCTGATCGAGAGAAAATTGTCGGACTTAAATTCTGTGCTACCTTTTATCCCGGAACCCCGCGGGAATTTTCCCGGGAACGGCTTAAAGAGGTCGGAATAAAAAAAGTTTTCTTATTTCGATGCGATATGTTTTTACTCATCGATAGGAAATTTCCTGAATTCATATCTGTGATACTTCTTATCCCGGGGATTCAGCGAATTTTCGCAGGAGCGAGTTAAAGTTGTTAGGACGCATAAAATTTAGCTTAGTCCTACACGATTTTCGACACGGTACATTATTTTTTTAAATACCGCAATACTTTGTGTCCTAATAATCCCACGTGAAGGTGTGCTTGCTTTTATTTTTTGTTTTGTTCTTTATTTTGTAATAAAACATGTAGATGCTATTTCAAATTTTTCAGACAAATTGAATATATAGCAAGAAGGCCAGGGTGTCGCAATAAGTATGGCAACTTCGTCACAGTTAAAATAAGTTTGGGAAGCCCTGTCCTAGGCATCTCGAATTTATTTTTGCCGAGTATAGATCATGACAATTCATATGCATATTTGACATTAAAATAATATCCGAGAAACATTAATTGGTGATAAAATAAGTTTTATCTCGAATTTTAAATTTCATGTGTATTGAAACTCTAGTAGATAATTCCACAAACTTACATATACATAGAAAAACATTTGTCTATTACGTCAAATGAAATATTTAAATTAATTTAATATGAAACAATTTGTTTTTTTTCCATTTATGTTAATTTCTATGAGGTTTTCACTATCCTACAGACATTTTTGACTTAAGTGCTGAAAAAGCTTATATTATTGGAATTCTAATGTATTTTTTCCGGATACGGCTTAAAGCTTTTATTAGGGTGTTTAAAAATTAGCTTTTTCTTTTTTTACTCCGTTTACTTAGTGCCGGAAAATTCCGAAATTTTCTTGGGAATTATACGCCTAGAAAATAGCATGAAAACTGGCCGTCTTATTTTGTCTCTTATTACAGCATAGTTTGGTACTTTATGACATTTTTCACACATGACTATATTGGGATTCTTGAAATTTCCTGGGATTTCCTTCCACTTCCAAACCACTAGATCAACTTTGACGCAATGTTCGCAAATCACAAGACACAGTCTGTGTTAATTAGAAATCCTTAGTGAGATATCTGTAGTTGAATAATTCTTTAGTAACATTACTAATGTCGGAGTTTTATGGATATATCCAAGATTCATGTATTGTCATATTAAAAATCCATTAAATTTTAAATATTGGTAAAATAACTTTAATTTTTGGTATCTAACTAATGTGAATGAAGTCGATGGCAAATAGTAGTTACGTTATAAAAATGAAAAAGTTTTTTATAACAGTAAAAAAATTATTTGAGCTTTGATTTAGTATGAAATCATCTCAATTTGACTCTAGATCTAGTCACATTTAGAATAGAGTTCATTTTTCTAGAGTGTACCATAGTTTTGAATACTTTGGCTGCTTAGTTAACTTTGCCGAGGTGGTTGTTAACATAATAATGATGACTTGAATGAACTCATTTATTTGACGTTGTTCGTGTACCGATATTTTTGGACAAGAAGACTGATTCGAACTATTAGACGACGTTGGTTGTATCGATATTAATGATCACTTTCGATGTTCTTATCTATTTGACCATCTTGGCCGCTCCTTTCTATAAGACGCTCACTGTACGTTAATCGTTTCTTCAACTGTTTGAGTGACATCTATTACGGAAATAAAGTTAAAGAAGGTCTTACTCTGTTTTGCGGGGTTTTAGCATTCTAAACTGCAGAAAGTGTGTTTTATTCCTAATTTGCACTGCATAATATATCTAAGGTCTCTTGTTAGGACTCACAAATTAATATAGTTTTAATGATACATGCACCAAAAATATATGTAATTCATGAATTTGAAAAGTCATTTATATGTCACATTATTTAATTTCTAAAATAACTTAGGTATCTGACTGAAGTCTGATTTGGTTATTATTTGTAAATTGACACAAATTCTAAGTGTAACGTAGTAATGACACCTGCGGAACGTACCGCGCGGAAAGTTCGGCTAAATACTCTGTCTTTCTTTGAGTTTGACACATCAGCGGAAGTCACGCCGTGTTCAGATTAGCGCCGATCCTTCAGTCGCCGAATTTTCCTAGTGGTACGTTCTGCAGGTGTGTCGTTACACTAATGTTTACGAAATTTATTTACTTGAGGGATATTTATATAGTGATTGACAGAGACATTGCTAGTTTAAAATTTTAACTACATAAATAGTATATTGTTCTACGCGACTACGAGTGCGTCGTTTTAGGTCCCAAGCGCAGCTGAGGGCCCACAACTCCACACGAGTTGCGAATCGCACTTTCTCTTAAGTGAAACATAGTGCTTTATATTACACCAACGAGGAAAATATTAAATAAAATACTATTAACTGTCACGGTTATTAAAACTTTATGTTATACCTACTTTTACCAGGGAGATTAATCTTGGATTGAAACAAATTCAGAAGAGACTAATAACTTGTCTTATACATTTCTTGTATATTTTATCTATAATATAAAAATGAATCGCAAAATGTGTTGGTAAGCGCATAACTTGAGAACGACTTTACCGATTTTGATGAAATTTGTTTTGTGTGTTTGAATGGGTTCCCGGATGGTTTAAATTCACAATTGGAACCGGTAGATGGCGCTCTGAGATCGGGTTCTAGAATCCTCCTAATCACGTGGACCGATTTTGGTGATTTTGTTTTTGTGTATTTGAGTGGGTTCCCGGATGGTTTAGATTAACAATTGGAACCGGCAGGTGGCGCTGAGATCGGGTTCTAGAATCCTCCTAATCACGTGGACCGACTTTGGTGATTTTGTTTTTGTGTGTTTGAGTGGGTCCTCGGATGGTATAGATTCACAATTGGAACCTGTAGGTGGCGCTGGGATCGGGTTCTAGGATCTTCCTAATCTCCTGGCCCGAGTTTGTTGATTTTTGTGTGTGTTTCCGTGAGTCCCCGGATGGTATAGATTCACAATTGGAACCTGTAGGTGGCACCAGAATCGGGTCCTAGATTTTAATTTTTTCAGGGCAGGACAACGTCTGCCGGGACCGCTAGCTAGCTACAAAGCATTACAGTAGAATATAAGAATAATTTTAAGAATAGTATTTATTTACAATAATTGAGTGTGCGAAATTATTCATAAAATTCATTTAATTTATTGACAAATAAATGTATTCCAATATTTGTCAATAAACAAATAAATATGATGAATATATTCAGTCGTATTATTTTATTTAACTTTATTTCAATATATGGTCGTATTGAAAACAGGAGCTATTGTTAATTTTTAAAATTTTGTCATAAAACAAAGTGTTTTAGGATTTCAGAAAATATGGCGGTACGAAGTTCGCCGGGTCAGCTAGTATTCCGATAAAAAGCAATTAGGTTGTAGTTTGGGCGAGGTTTTATATCAATCTATATTTAATATATATATATGTGTGTGTGTGTGTGTGTGTCTAAATGATTCCAGTCAGTACAATGACTTTAAAAATTAAAAAAAAAACCGGAGGGATACTTCGGACCAGGAAATTCCGAAAATACAATTTTTAGAATTTTTGTTTGTCCGTCCGTCTGTCTATCTGATAGGGCATCACGTGAAAACTACTGAACAGATTTAAATGAAACTCTACACAAAGCAAGCTCATATCCCGAGATGTAATTTAGGATACTTTTTATCCCGATAAATGACGTTGTTTCCGCGGGGTAGACGAATATATAGAAAAAGAAAGCGCTGCGATCGCATCCTTTTTGAAAAGTACTGAACGTATATGAACGAAACTCGACACAGAGATGGCTTATATCCGGAAGCAACACGTATGATACTTTTTATCCCAATAAACAATGTCGTTTTCCATAGATAGAATGGACAATGCAATCGCATTTTTTCAATTTACTAACAAATACCTACGTTGTCATAAACAACATGTTATTCGTTGTATTACTTCAGGTTAGCTTCGATTCATCTCTGTTGTGCTGGGCTGTTGTCTAGACTATATGGATTTAGTCTCTTCGTTATTATTATATGTAGAAAACCGAATTAAGTTATTGTGTAAATAAAATAAAGCTACTGCCCAGGGCTTGACACGCGGGCGCAGCCGCGGGGCCAACTAGTATTTATATAAAGCATAATATCCGTTGCCACAAATGATCTCTGAATTTTAGTTTTTGTGCTAACACAACAAAAATTATGAAGCATCCTGAGATTCTATTTTTTTTTATTGTGAAGCTGACAGACAGGCAGACGACCTACCTAATAGAAAGTGGTTACCGTCGCCTATAGATGTTTGCAACACCTAGGGCGAAACTAACACTTAGAATTTGATAGAGGAGAGGATGGGGTAGTAGGGACAGAACAAAGGGGAAGAGGTAAAGGGATCAGATAGAAGGAATGAGATAGAGAAGATAAAATAAGGGGTAGGGGGATGTAAGCCATAGGAACTCACTCATCGTACGAAATAGCTCAAGTCTAATCGTTTCATGCCGATATACTGTGAGAGCGTGGGGTCACACCGTTTGAGCGGACCCTAAGGGATGTAATTACATTCTCGTGGATTTCGATATCGTTAGTAGTTATATGAATAAGTTCTTACGAACGAAACGACAGGCACCGTTTACTCCAAAATCATTAATTTCCCTGGGTCGGTAAAACTTTACATCACTACTAGACGAGATTTTGAGTTGAAAATAGTAGAAACAAATATTCATTTATTTTGTTTGACTTATTAAATTCAGAAAGAAAAGACAATTCACTCGGGTTTCAACTTCTCCTTATTCTTTATTGAAAGGAAGAAAGAAAAATATTTATTGTCGAGAATGAATACACAAAATATTTAAAAAAAATATAGATGACATTCACGGCAATGAATTTAATTAATGTTCAGAGAATGCAAGTGGCTAGTACTTTTGACAGATTTGCGATAAAAACTGCCGTTTGGTATTAAAAGTAACAGATTTGTCTAAATAGGTATCTAGAATTCTTTATACTACTGAATTCTTCGACATAGGTACTCTCTTCCCAATTTTTGGACAAGTTTTAATGCTCTTTCCGGGCAGATGTAGTATGAAGTTACATTGTTGCCTTAAGATGGACTCAAAAAGTCTTGGATCTAAATCAAAATTTGAAAGCGGGTAGTATTTCAATTTTAAAGCTATACCACAGATATCGTCAGCCAATAGAAGTTTATATGTAGATATAAGTCTTGAAGAATACCGTCGACGAATTCACATAAACAATTAAACACAATTAAATAAATGTCTACAAAATTTTGAAATATAAACTAGTCGTTTTTTTATTATTAATAAATTGTTTCAGACTTTCTTTCACCCACTTGAATTAGATTAACTTGTGAAACTTTATCATTTTAATGTTTGATTTGGTATTTTGATGAGATTTCACTACCTATTGTTTTTTATATCTCAAATTTGTATTGATTTGTAACATCTTGATATTTATGTTCTTAATATATATAAATAGGTACCGTAATCACTTGAAATAACAAAACAACGTGTGACATGTAACACCGAGAATCAGAATGGTCGCAGGTCACAGAATGCTGATAAAATAAGTAGTATGGGCGGTAAATACTGATTCAGTCAACTCATGCGTAGTAATCAACATAATCCTGTTAAACATCTTGCTAATTTTTGGTTTATGAAAAAAAGAATATGTTAGATAGTTATCAGTACTCGATTTTTTTTATAAGATGGGGATATTGCGTGCTCACCCGAGGAAAACCAATCAGGTTGTGTGTTACTAGTCGGTAACTGTCGGATATACATTGAAAAAAACCCTGGCTCCAATCACCTTAGCTCGGTCGCTGCAAGTCGCGGGACACTAGCGGAGTTGACGGTGAGAACCTGGCAGCTTCAGTTTAAGATTTATGCTCTACTAGTTTATTACTGAACGGTACTCTTTTGACTATGGAACCCTAAAAAGCAATAAATCAAAAATACCCATTTCCTTTAAATTATTTTACGAATTTTGTTCAAATTAAATTTCTTTGAAATATTTCTTAATATCTTGATTTTTTCTGTATTTCTCATCACGTTATTCAAAAATTATAGGGGGTCTACCGTTTTACGACATCGAAAACGAAAATATGTCGTCATCTATTTTATTTATATAAAAATATCATCCAGGAACAACATTCTGAATTTAAAAATATCTGACTAACGAATAACGATACTCGCAAACGCAAAAAAATGGTCCCGTAGTTAATCGTGTGAAGGCCCCTATTTTTTCAGGTTGTCATTACATCATTTAGGTAGACCGTTACTTCTTGAAAAAATGACTGTGACATACATAGACAGACGGCTAAATAGACTACATAAGGGTTCTGTTTTTGCCAGTGGCTACAGTAATACTTAATAATTTTATGGAAACTCAAAACACACAACGGATGATCTCTTTATATTTTATAAGTTTTGAATTTCTTAGTTATTCATCTGGAAACAAATTATTTTCTAAAAATATTTCTCAGCTAATCATAGACAAGCGGAAGTTTTACTCTCGCGCCTGAATTTATTTAAATTATAGGAAATTGCGTTAAAAAAGGAATGTCACAAAATTCGGTCCCATAAATACTACGCTGACAACATGATAAAAAATATCATACATAAGCATGTGGAGATAGCTAGACAGATATGCAAAAATTATAAAAATGTTTTTGTACTATTTTTTTACGTTTCCGCAGCCATTATAGCCATTATCCGTGCAGGAACGGAGAAAGAATACAATTTCCTGCGGCCGGGCGGCCTGTCGTAAGAGGCGACTAAACAACCCACAGCCAGGTGGTAGGGTATTTGTTCGACTGGATGGCGACCACCCCTCGTCTAGAGTATGCTACCATAACAACCTTGTGTTGTGTTTCGGCATCAGTGACCAGGTTCCAGTCTCCTTTAAGAGAGCAGCAGCGCATTTGTAGCACCTTTGGTGTTGTAAATGTCCATAGCCGACGGTAACCACTTTCCATCAAGTGGGCCGTCTGCCTGTCGGCTGAACTACTGCAATAAAAAAAAAATTTTTTTTAGCAAAATTGGTACCCTTTCATCTTGTTCGTCTTTCAATCTATCCAAGGCTTGGAACCGGTTTAAAATCAATCGGTGTTAGACACCCATTTCCTTCCCACTGTAAACATTAAAAAGAATGTTATATAAACTTGCATTAACCAGTTTATTCCCTGAGAATTACATTCTCTATAAGACGACTGTTTCTAATATAAATATGTTTGTGTGCGACTTGAAACTTGCCCACATAGCTGCGCTTTGAAGGTTTGCGGCAAAAACCGTTCGAAACCGGTTGATTCAACAAAAGCTATTTAACGAACTTTTATTGCTAAAAACAGTTTTATTGAAGTTAAAGTTAGAATAAAACCTAAAAGAAAGGCTCTTATGTACTTGGCTGTAACAGACTTACCCTTAACTTATCTATCTGTCTTTGTAAGTCAGTCATTTTTCTCGAAAACTACCTACTGGGTCTATAAGGATAAAGTGTAGTAGGAATATGTAATACAATTATATGCCGCTGAGCGATGCTTTAATAAAACCGCAAGTCTAGATTTTTTCTACGGACTCTAGTTCCGTACCTTTTTTACATGAATTTAATTTAGAAAGATATTGATTTTTACACGCTTATTTTTAATATTTTGTTTGGTGTATGTGAAATTTTATTGGTTCTATGTTGTGATGAGGTGTACCTTAATTTACTTACAATATGTTATTATATCTTATTCTAATGTGGAGTGTTTCTGTTACAATGACGTGGTTTAGAGTGCTTGTACAGTGTGTCAAGATTGGGGGTAGCTGTCACACGTTGTCTCAGTACATAGTCAAATTACATCTTGAAATTTTCGATAGAAGAAAATTGATTGTTTATTTAAGTCAATACGTGGCGAGATAATAATGGCTTTAAAAAATCGTGTCCTCCCTTTAGAGGGGAGTCCATAGGTTAGAACCAGCAGTGGTTTGTTTAAGATCGTTTATAGTTTTCGATTAAATTATTTTTATGTGTAGCTAATTGATAAAAAAAAGTAGTCACCTCTACCAAATTCTTCACTGTGCGTGCCCCGATACGCACTTGGCCGAGGTTTTTTTTAATTGTCATTACTTTAACGCGAACGTAGATACAGGCAGTATCTTATAATCCAAAAATACTTAATTAGTCAGTATTATACCATAAATACACCATCTTTTTTTATTAACTTTCTTTTCGTATGACACCTAACTACTAAGGATTGCATAGGAACCTGTAACGGATAACCATCGCACAGAATATCGTATTGGTCCTGACGTCACTTATACACCGCGTTATCTTCTGGCGTCCAATGCCTGTGTTGCCATTCCTTGACCTTCATAGTTAGGCTTCGCTTGCCTTGTCTGGCCAATCATGACACCTGTTTGTTGTATCAGTTTTTATGGCGTAAGGAATCTTGGAAATAATGGATTCAATTATAGCATCACGTTACATAATATTCAAAGGCTGCATTATTTTATTATATTATGTATACTCATTCGCATATAAAACTGTTATGTATTGAAAGTTTTGTTTTCCGTAATCAATGTTTTCATAATTGTGTAACACTTTTGACTGACAGTGTAGTAAATTTTATGTTTGTTGTTAGGCTTTGTTTATTTTGCTTGTTTTTAAGAGTTCCATATTTTTATTTTGGCAAAAACGTAGCGCGTATGAAATTGTCATATTCGTCCGTCTGTCCGTCTGTCCGTCTGTCCGTCTATTTATTTATACAGTCACTCTTTTTACTAAAACTACTGTATTAGAGTCAATAGTTATATAAGAGTTGACTCTAATACTACTTTTTATGCAGTGAATCATGAAACAGAATTAAGGGTGGCATGACACCTTAATTCTGTTTCATGATTCACAGATTTCAAAAATGCAGTGTACGTGTAGAGAGTATCGTGAAAAAAAGTCTTTAATAATCATAATAATATTTGTTAGTTACTTTTGTATTTAAGTCAAATAGATGGTAAAATATTCGCTTCCACAGTCATAAAAAAATAGGAATTATGAAAAATATCAAGATGGAGCTTATGAAATACTTTTAACGAGAAGTGATTGCAACAGAATATTTCCGACAATATTTATTCTTTTGGGTTCTGTAGCTAAATGACACAAACAGTGAGTGATGGTCACCTCTACGGAATTCCGAATTGCGCGTGGACTAACACGCACTTCGCTAGCTTTTTATTTAAATATAAGTAAATAATTATAAAAGTACAGCTTTATATGCGACTTCGCTTGTGTAACATTCAGATTTGTACGCTGTAAAAATTCTTATCGGGAATAAAAATTTCAGGATTATCTTCTCTTCCTATAGGCCGTTAAGAAGAAACAAACAAACACCTAAACTCACTGTTGCATTTATATATTAGTATGAATACATGTACTTGAATTTGGACATAAACGTGACACTAATGAAGTCGGGTCTCCTTTTCTGGAAAAACAGACATTTTGCCAACTATACTTAACAATGTCCAGAGGACTACGAATACGCGTTTATTATAAAATTAGCTACGTATGTACTTTTAATAACAGGGATTAACATAATTATGATATGCTTATCCCAAAAACGTAATAGTTTCCGTGGGATACGGATGACGGATACAAAGTTGTCGTGAGAAAGTTAATGTAATATGTTTTTAACTAATTTTCAGTTATAATATGTGTTATCATAAAAGAAACCTATTCAAACAAACCTTGATACAAACAAAAACCTTAAGTACCGACTGAGCAAACCAAAAACCATGGTTACATATATTTTATAGTGCTGATTTTTGTACTAAAACGTTATTTTTTTAAAGTTTTGTTATTTAGCCACTAGGTATACTATCAGTGTCACGTGCCTTTAAATACAGTCGCGCTTCTTTGGGGCTACAGTAACGATAGATAATAACATCACATCTATCTAAAGCAAAAGAATACTTGCGATGAAACCGATAATTCCCGAAATTAGTACGTTCAAATTTTTACAAGCTTTTTAACATTTAGGCTAAATAGTTTGCATGTTTGAATGTAATAATTAGTATATTATTTGGTAAGATTCCTCAAGTGTTCTAGGTGGTTATTTCTCAATGCTTGAAAGGAATAGTATTCGAATAGTGCGTCCTATTAATCATTATGTACAGTACCGAGACATAATGCCAAAGCATTCACACAACTGGTTCACAAATTTAAAATTTCTCAGCGAGCTATGTTGGGTGTTTTTCTTATCAGTATAACAGGCAGGTCACGTCTGTCATAGGATGAAAGACTGGCTCTATCCCAATCCTGTCTGATCCTTCTATCCCAACCCATTTATCTTATCACTTCTATCCCGTCCCCTTAGTCCCTCCATCCTATCCCATACAAAAGGCTGGAAACGCGTTGGATTCGGCTGTGATGTTGCAAAGTGGCTACTTCCAGTTAGTCTATTGGCGACGGTGACTACTTTCCATTACCCGAGCTGTCTGCCTGCTTGCCAGCTTCGTAATAAATTTAGAAAAAAAAACGTCGTAATATCTCAAAAGTCGTATAAATGCGTAAATGCCATAATTGTTTGTAAATTTAAAACATTCTTGAGAGTGTTTTAAAAGGTAAATGTTATATCTGTTTGAAATATTTAGTATTCATATTTTCACATTTTTATGTTTTCCAATGAATATCGGCGTACCTATGTCTTATTTTGATTAAAAAAATGCAGTGGTTTTGAGCTCTTCTATTTGATAAGAGACCGGCGGTGTTCCGTAATAGCGGTTTAGAGGTGTAAAACGAGCTTGGTAAATTAAAAGTGGCGAGTATCCATATTGTTAGTTATTAATCGACTAAAGAACCCTCCGTATACGAATCCGACTCGTATACGGCCTCTTGTTTAGTAGCGTTTGGATGGAAATAGTTATAAAAGCATTTGTGATAAAAAAATTGCGTTTAAGCATGACAATGCGCTATAGCTCTCCGCCGGGATCGACTGGATGCGTAATATATTATCACACGATTCTTTCTATATCAATGGATTAAAATTAATAGTAAGGTCCGATTTTTTACTCACCACCAGATAGACTTTTTTTTATAAAACATGATTAATTTAAAATTAAATAAAATATGTGAATAAAACAAAGTTGAATAGTTTCACTTCTTGTTTATAATTTAGTCGATTAGTCTTTTATCTGATGATTGAAAAATCGGCCCTAAAAGTAGATGTAATTATTAAAATCTTCTTGTTTATCTATAATATTATAAAATTCTAAACATGCCACATGTACAACGAAGCTATTGAGAAAAAAAAACAACGAATCGACTATAAAACGATGGAGAATAGATACAATTTTTTTTAGATTACTTGTCTGTTTGTTCGGGATTTCGATGCGGTCTTCGCTGATAGACAGTGAATTTTTAGACTTAAAATTTATCCTAGGATTCCCGTTGGAATTTTTCTGGGAATGATTTAAAATGACCAGATTGAAAAAAAAAATGGAATTCCAATGCGATTTTTTCACCGATCGATAGCAAATTTTATGTAATAAAATGTGTGATACTTTTTATCCCGGACATCCCGCGAGAGCGAGCGGTTTGAAGTTTTTCGGGTGCATAGAAATTGGCTTTTTTCCGATTCAGTGTTCACTAAAACGATAGCGTACAAAAACATACTTTTTTAAATGCTTTGATACTGTGTGTCCCGGAAATCCCGCGGGTATTTCAAATCAAGCGTTTGCTTTTCATCTCGAATATGAGAAAATTAAATAAAAACTGATAAGTTAAACAAATAACTACTTCTCTAATAAAATCAGGCGTTAAATCCATATTTAAATTCGATGAACTCATTTAATACGTCACATATGAAACGTCAAGTAAATTTCTTTTTCTGTGGCATTCTACCAGACAGTATTTTTTTAAATTACAATTTATGCCGCGATTTAAGTGTCTGTAAAAAAAATTGGGACATAAATCGCATGTATGGTTCGCATAGTTTTTAAATTTTTTGACAGCAGGGAAAATCGTTTCCCAGAGACGAAAAGTACTGTTTTCATCCCTATGATCACGGTACTCCAAGCGCACTTTCAGCGTATGAGAAATGAAAAAACTATCGATTTCATCATTGTTCAGGAAAAACTCCGGGGCGTTTTCAAGTCAAAAATAGTGTTGCACTTAAGTCAGTTATTTTTAAATAATGGTCTAGAGCACTTATTTTTAGACGTAATTTTTTACCTCTTATTTGAAACCCACTCATTTGTATACACTTAAAAAGTTATAAATTATACTAAAGCTAATTTTCTGATAATAATAAAATATAGTTGCCGTTAATATTGTGTTGTTTTCAGACAATATATTTATTATGTACTTTTGAAAGTTGCTATATTTATGTTAGATAAGGGTAATAAAACTGTAAAAAAAATGCTGTAATTAAAGTTCAGATCTCATATAATTTTAATAATGTGCCATTTGGATTACTTAAATACATCAATCGTTTAAACATAACTTGCTTAAAAGTTATTTCAGCGTGCAAATAGTTATTTCGATGACGAATACTTATTGAGTAACGATTGAAAAAGCGAAACCTTCGGCAGCGGGGCGCTGACAGTAGAGTATACCAACTTTCACCTATTCGAATTTGCGGGTGTCAACTGTATTAAATTTTGTCTGTCTAGGGAAGGAGCGGAAAAGTAAAAGTATGTATGTTTAATTTGATCTCAGTGTAATATTGCGTAAGCATGTAACCAGTTGAACAGTGTAAAGAATGAAGAAAAAATTATCTTAGGTCTGCCGGCAGGTGAAGTCAACATGAATCATATAATGAAACATCCCAAATTTAGACAGGATGTAGGTACTAGGAATTAGATAGAGGCTTCAAACATTTCGAGAATTATTTATTATACTGTTTCTGGTCACGCTTGTGGCGCGTTGTTGTTATTCCGAACATTATTATTTCAAGGTTGCGCGGCCGTCGCAGTGAGCTTGCGTAGTGGGGCTCCTCGGCAGGCGTCGTTCAACTGGTGTATCTCTGTCCCTCTTTTGCGTTAAGGTTCAGCTTGCTTTGTACTTGGCATTTGATATGAACCGCGACATTGTGAACACCACTATTCTTTGATAGTCACACTATTATGATAGGAGACATCCTCACCTGGTTAAAGTAGTGATAAGCCGCTTGCCTACATGCGAAATAAAAATACCTATTTAAAAACCTGAATAAATACAATACGCTACCGACTCACTTGTACCAAACATGAGTCATACACTTGCACTATAATATGTAATTATAAGTGATTGGGGAATAGTTTCAATAGCAAAATAACACTTCCTTTGTTTTTATCTAAATCTGTGTTTAATAGATTTCGTGTAGATTTAAATTTTTTTGCACAATTTTATGAAATAGTAGTTTATTTTATAATATTTTAATCTGGTTTGTGATATCATCATTTGCGTTAAACAGTATCACTCATTAAATCATTTCCTTTTTATTGTCCCGGAGCCATCTTTTTATATAATTGAAATTTATTTTGTTTGCTACTTCTGTAGAGTTGAGTCCTGTGACCCCCAACTGGGAGACACATGGAGGGGGATGCAAAGCAAGATGAGCGTGACAGCGCCGGTTAAGAAGATAAAGAAAAAGTCAGACAATAAGCCGCAGTCACAAATGTACGTATAAAAAGCTTAGTGTGAAAACAAGCTTACGTTTACAGTACCTATCTGTTCTTACCAAATTGCACTTTTTGTGGGATTATTTAAATTTAGGCATATGGCTTTTATTTGTTATTTTCTATACTACGTTTATACATAATGTAATATTATATGCGGCAAGTGTGTGACAAAATATTTATAACAAATTGTGGGTCGGTGACTTTGTAAAATAAATTATTCGATGGTATTTTTAATCTGTTATTGTCTCATTATCGAACAACAAGTCTTGGCACATGATATAATTCAAAAGATAGGTTTGAAAACTTAATTTGAAGCAGTTTGTTTTGATATTTTTTACAGGCTTCGAATATTGGAACTACTCTAAACGTATGATAGAGTATAATAAAACAAAGTGTAATTATTGCTATCAGTGAGTTCACGCCATTGCGCTTTTACCCCATGTCTATCTACATTATGTCTACTTCCACATCAACAAGCAATAAACTCGCGAGGGAAGTGGGCAACGTACCAAATGTTCGAGTATGTTTAATATACTCGTGCTGTCCAGTGCCCATGGCAAGGCCATGTTCGCAAGGAAGCTAAACAGGCTAAAACTAAGATCACTAGCCAGCCCCACCATGAGCGACTACCTCCGCCTCTCATAATCAAAGACCTCTAGAGAGACGTGTTAGCCGCTCTTCCCTCTCACAATATCGAGCTGAAAGAAGCTTGAGACATCCAGCACGGGCTGTAAGGTCACGGTGCAGCCCTCGGACATACACCGCGCCTTAACCCGCAACTTACTTGCGCGCCTTAACCCACAACTTAGTTGACCGTAAAGTCAAGTATTACACCTACGCTCTCGAAGAAGAGAAGCGTTTCCGCGTTGTCATACGTGGCCCCTCTCAAGAGCTAGAATCCTCTTATATTTTATAGGTACCCTCGTGCTCAAAACCTCCCTGTGCATGAGGTTCACCGCATGCACAAGTGAAACAAAGATAGGACACCATACAATATGGAGATCGCCGTCCTTGTTCGCTCAGATGAAGGATAGGCAACCTTTAACACCAAGAGTGTTTGTACACTCTCTAGCCTTCGCTTTGAGCGCCCATACAATAACGAGACCTTGCGGCAATGCCACCGTTACCAGCTACACGGGCACTCGTCCAACCACTGCCATTCCCGCCCGAGATGCGTCAAGTGTCTCGGGGATCACGGGACCAGTCTCTGCGGACAATCCAGTACCGCAAATTACCGCGGATGCCCGGGCGCACCTAAATTCAAAAAGAACGCTTAGCGTTCTCCACCAGGCCCTAAGGCCGCCCCTAAAAAACCGTAATTCATGCCTGCTTCACTCCCAGCGTTCAACAACTGGAAGGGCTTCCCCTCTCTTCCTACCCAGACTGGGGCTCTGATGCCCCTCATCCAACCCCAACCCGTCATAATGCCACCCTCCACTGGTGCTCCCACTTCCATCTCGGAGGACCTAGCGTTAGCAACTCGCTTTGCTAAACCTGAGAGAGTCACGCAAGTTGGCGAGCGAAATCCACACCGCCAAGACATTGCGGGCTTAACTGCAGCTGGCCATGGATAAAGGCCATCTGCTGGAGATGCTGTACGGCCAGCCCTAATAACCGTCCCAATAGCTACCACAAGAAGGGAAAAACCCCGCTCACTGACTTTGGCTACATATAATGTCAACGGTCTGAAAGAACAACGCGACTTGATTCACGACTTCCTGGTCACCGATAATATAGACATTCTCTTAGTGCAAGAGACCTTCCTAAAGCCAAATACTAAAGAGCCTCGGATCGCTAATTACAATCTGATCAGGCACGATAGGTTAACTTCCCCCGGCGGAGGTACACTTATCTACTACAAACGGTCCTTGCACTATATCCCTATAGATACGCCCCCTCTAGAAGCACTAAAAGTGTCCGCCTGCAGACTATCGATGTCAGGCTATCAGCCCATCATCATATTCTCAGCTTACCTCTCTTGTCTGAAGGCCATATTAGAAGATGACCTAAACGACCTTTTCGGTTTGGGTCCTACGGTTATAATAGCCGAAGACTTAACTGCAAATATCCCAGTTGGAGTTGCCCTATAGAAAACGCCAAAGGAAGAGAGCTTCTCCGCTTCTCGGATAAACTCCTCTTTGGTATTCTATCCCCTTTGACCTCCACTAAAATCTCCGCTAGACCAGACCAACAGAACCCGAACGTTCTCGACCTAGCGCTATTAAAAGAAGTCTCTCTTCAATTTCGCTCGATCGAAACACGGCATGACATCGACTCAGACCATCTGCCGGTTGTCCTCCAGTTAAGCCCCCCAGCTGTTTCGACGCCACAGACGAAGCCCGTCATAGACTGGGCCAAAGTCCAGCACGTGCTCACATCGACAAGCTTCCCAGATTTGGACCGTATCCCAGGCCCGATTAACTTTGCCCAGGACACTGATATTGCCATCGAAGCCCTCACCAGTCACCTCCAGAGCGTGGTACATGAGTCCATTCGGCAGGCCCATCTCGAGGACCGCCGACTACCAGTCCCGGATGACGTAAGAGAGCTTATGAGGGAAAAGGGCAGCATTCAGGGCCCCTTAGGCAGCTTTCCCTCTGTCGAGAACAAGATCAACCTAAGGGCACTCCAACGCCAGGTCAGCCTTCGTGTCCAGGAGGTCAGGAATCACTTTTGGGACCGATTGCTGGAGGAGATCTCTCCAACTTACGAGGCTTACTGGCAGCTGGCGAAATCTCGCAGAGCAGAAACCCTCTCGAGCCTGCGCCCTCTCGAGAGGCCCGATAACACCAAAGCATTTGACGACGACGAAAATGCGGGATGTCTCGCCGAAAGTCTTGAGCTCCAATGCTCCCCCAATACAACAGATGTTGTCCCGTCTCACCTATCGGAGGTAGACGCCAAGATCGCACATCGGTCCTCTCTCCTCGCTGAAACCATACTCGAACTGGTCACGGTGGAAGTACAGGTTTTCATCAATGCCCTAAAGCCTCGCAAGGCCCCCGGTGCTGATGGAATTAGCCATAAGCTTTTGAAAATCCTCCCCGCCCAACTTATTTTAATTATGTTAATCATCTTCAATGCTGTCATAAATAATTGCCATTTTCCCTAACCTTGGAAAGAAGTGGAGGTTGTTGGTATCCGCAAGCCAGGCAAATCGGCCGCAAAGCCCTCTAATTCCCCAACAAGTGCTCCGCATCACGGAACACATCCTCTCCAACTTCAACGCGACTGTCATAGACCAAGGCCGACTGGCGTACTGTTCTTCGACGTCACCAAAGCCTTCGATTATACCAGCTCGGAGTGCCAGACCGGCTCGTACTCATTCTACGAGACTTCCTCAAAGACCTTATATTCAGATTCCGAGCGGAGGGCACTCGCTCCCGCACTCACACTATTTCAGCGGGAGTCTTCCAGGACTCCGCGCTCTCCCCACTACTCTTCTTGTTGTACACCAGCGACATTCCAAAGCACCCCAATGTTCAGCTAGCTCTTTATGCGGATGACACAGCTCTATTCACTAGCGACGTCAGCAGAAATAGACTCTGCAAACGGCTCAACACCGCCGTCAAAGAACTAACCAACTGGTTCTGTAGATGGCGGATTGAGCTGAATCCCGAGAAGAGTGCTGACATTATGTTCTCTCGTGCTACACTCTCACCCAATACCCGCCCCACTAACCGACTCGAATCCATCGAGCTATTTAACCGAGTTATTCCTTGGGTTGATGAGGTCAAATACGTAGGTGTAGGAATCCTAGACAGAGGATTGTACTTCCACAAGCACGTCAAAGCGGTCGGGAACAGAGCGCACTGGCTCCTAGGCCGTTTCTATCCCATGACATGCAAGAAGAGTAAGATAAGCCTTAGAAATAAGGTAATTCTCTATAAAACTTGCATCCGGCTCGTCGTGACGTACGCGCGTGTGGTCTTCGTCCATGCCGGCGATTCCAACATCTACAAATTTCAAAAAATCCAATACAGATTCATGCGCACTGCAGTCGACGCTCCACTCTATGTGCGGAACGTCGACCTGCGTCGCGAACTGGAGCTTCCCTCCATCACCCGAACCGTCTGGTGACGGAAACGGAAATTACAGACCCACACCGAGCGCTCGCTCCCAGGCGCAAACGCGTCCTCGCAATGTCCTCATTCACGAGTCAGACGAAACCACTCAACTTCTAGCAATAATAAATCCCCCGAGGCTCAGAACAGCAGCCTGGCAGGCGCAGACTGAACAGACGCCGGAGAGCCCCCGGCCCCGGGCCACCCACACAACGTTTAACCCATCAATCACACCCACTCATTACAGACACAAAGTAGCCACACAAGACTAGCTTAGGCGTGTTGCTGGAGAGTTTCTTCCGCCGCTTCATCTCTACCAGCTATAACACGTTGCAAAGTGGTAGTAAAGGTGAAACTTCAACGGACAAGTCGAAAAACGAATGGCAAGGGATAAGTGTGGAAAAACGAATCGCAACAAAATTTCAACTTTAAGTTTTACGGGCAGGTTTTCAAATTGGACAAGTACATTAACAATCATTTAAACATAATTTATTTTATCAAACAAAAAGCTGAATTCGATCCGGAACCAAATAACATCCATAGTCTCTACTGTAAAATTATGCCGCCTCTCACCACGCGATATACCTTCTACCCCCTCTACCCCGCTGCCGCGCCGCGGGTCAAACTCTAGTGTGTACCTCTTGTTTAAAGAGCAGCAGTTAATATAGGTTACCATACATTGCATTATATTCTTATGTTGGTGCTATTTCCCCTTTGAAGATTTACTTCATTTATATCGCAAACTATCTCATCTCCCGGGATGAAAAGTATCTATTTTCTTTTTCGGTATTCAGACAGACAGATCGAGTTACTATCGCATTTTTTACATTACGAATTTTTTATATCTATAAACTTTCGAAATGATTGGTCTCCCATACAAACTTTTATCCCCTATTTCAACCCGTTCTAGTTTTATTAATATATCTCCCGTCTTATCTCTCTGTAAACTACACAAACGACCAAAAGTACAAAAACTACCACAACTACAGAAACTACTAAAACTACCAAAACTACTAAAACTACCACAACTACCAAAACTACTGAAACTACCGAAATGACCAAAACTACCTAAACGACCAAAACGACCAAAATAAACAAAATGACGAAAATTCCAAACCACTAATAAAAAACCTATCTTATTTTCTGGGATAACCTTTATATAAATCTATCCCAAAATGTATCCTATAATCCGGGATGAAAAGTGTCCCTTGTCCACCCCTCGGTATAAAATTTACATATATACCGAATTTCAGCCAAATCGGTACATTAGTTTTTCCCTAAAAGCATAGCAAACACAGAGACAAATATATTTTTATCCCGGAAGCTATCCAATTTTTTGGGATAAAAAATATCCTATGTTCATTCTCGGCATTGAATATATATATATATATATATATATATATATATATATATATATATATATATATATATATATATATATATATATATATATATATATATATATATACTGAGTTTCAACCAAATCGGTCTAGTGGTTTTTCCGTGAAAACGGAACATACAGACGACAGACAGACAGAGTTACTTTCACATTTATAATATTAATAGAGATTATGCTCTATGATGTGCATTATCAGAAAAATATCTTAGTTTTAAATTAAGACTAATCTTGAAAACTAAACAACTGATATTTTTTTCGGAAGTGACATCTCTTATAACCTGCCTAGGTTATAAACTGTTCTTATTACTACTATGATATAATTGGGAATATAACTGTTTTGTCACTTTACTTCCTAATTTTCTTAGGATTCTGTAGCCATCTTTACGAAAACGGAAACCTTATGAAATTGTTATGTCCATCTGTTTTTATAGTCTTGTACTGTATTGTTACGAGCTACAGGACTCGAATTAAAAATGCCGTTGGAACTACTATACAATTTATTAGAACTGTACAAACACGTATAAAACAAATACAAATAAAACTGGATGCAACCAGTTCATACTGCACTATTCAATACAATTCGAACGCGCAAAGTCCGTCGTTTATATCGCTAATCGAGAGTACTAGAAAACGTCTTACTCGCTGCGTAGTCATCACTTGACTGCCACCCGCCCCTCCATTCGGGCATCGTCTTATACTAACTACACAGTACAAAGGAATTGGATGCGCACACTGAGTTTCTAAGAAATATTAATTTGCACACCTGCGAACGTCCACAAAGTCGAATACAATAACAATAGGGATTAGTTCGACGCTAATGACGGTTATAAAACAAGTAAAAAGACAATAGCATGTTTTTCTTAACTACAAATTCAAAAGACAAAAGAGTTCCTTAATCCGGGAGGACAATAAGCTGCGATTTCAATAGTCTCTGCGGCTTATCTTTGACGGCATGTAACACTATGTATCATTTTTCTCGAAAAACAGCCAACAGTTTTCCGAGAAAAATGATACCTACCCTACCTACCCCTTACAGTCAAATTTTATGCATATAGACCCAGGTCTATATGCATAAAATTTGACTGCAAGGGGTAGTCTGTATGGAGCTTAAAGTTATTTAGTATGTAGTAAAAGAGCGAAAAAAGTAAAGATTTGGGGTAGCCGCCATACATGTAACTAAAGGTTGAAATTTGTATTTCCAGGGTAATCATGCGGGGGTGGGTTGTCGTTAGTCAGATCTTGAAAAAAGAATAATGGATGCATACTATTTGCGTTGTAGCATGGTGCGGGTGACAGCTGCCGATTTTACATTATTAGTCAAGTGGCATTATGCAATTCCATTTTATCGAAAAAGATTCTGAACGGGAACAGAGTTACAGCAGACATGAAGATGCTGATCTGTTAACAGTTTAGGTAGTGTAAACGAATAAAATTTCTAAAATTATGTTATGTTGTTTCATTTAACTCTATACATGTGCGCAACAAAAATTTAATAATACGGATACTTCTTTTTCTATAAAAAAATATCGACTATCTGTCGTAGTAATGTATGTATGTATGTATCACTATGAACTATCACTCACTAAATAAGCCTGTGGCGTTCCGTTACACGAAGTTCATTTTCATTTTGTTATTTAGTTTACTTTTAGTTTACTTTTTGTTCCATAATTACAGATTCCGTATTTTACGATCCTGGTATTTGGTGAACTAAGATGTTAAGTCATAATTATAAATCACGATTGCTTCCAAAAGTGAAAAGGAAAGGTTAGCCTAATGTCACTCGCACCATGTTACAGTACAAATAGTATAATGACTTTTTTAATAAAGTCGTAGATAGCGAGATATTAGCTCTTTAAGTCGTTAAAAGTCGTTGTCGCTTTTACGGAACCTCTCTTTGTTCGTGGACTGCCGAGCACTTACCCAATTTATTTAGCATAACCTCTGGAGCAACAAGCAGCAAAGCAAGCGGGTCGCTGCCATTGGGCTTTGATATTCTGGGGGCTGGAAATACCAGCTCACACAACTTAATATTATATATATATATATATATATATATATATATATATATATATATATATATATATATATATATATATATATATATATATATATATATATATATATATATATATATATATATATATATATTGTTCAAAATAGCTCGTTTAATTATCACTGTTAATTATATATTTGCAAACTAAACAAAGGATTTATAATTTAAAATAAAACTCGTAACACAAAGCTGTGGCAGAACAAAATTCTATATTATATAACTGTCATGTAGGTAGGATGAAATATTTTAAAAATGTATGAGAATAAGTCGACTTTATGCGGATTTCAAAACGTCTAACGCCATCTAGTTACTTTTGAATGTAACTAATCAGTGATACGATCTCAAAATTATATATGATTGAACATATATATATATATATATATATATATTATTCGTGGAACATTCAGTCCAATACTGATTTTCATGTTCATAACTTTGTTCATGTTATATAAAATATAATGTATCGTTTTCTATATCGTTCATATAGTTAATCTCAGTTGTTTTTTTGATTATTTTCATGTCTAGACACGCCAATTTTACTATTTTATAGGTAAATTTTAAAGCGCTGTGCAGTGGCTCTTGTAAATTGAATCACTCTTTAGTAACATTACTTATCTCGGGTTTTTATGCTAATCTCCAGGATTCATGTATTTCCGGGTTGTTCCCAATTCAACCCACATAAAAAGTAAATTTAATTAGCATTTGTTTACCCGCGACTTCGCCTATGTTGAACAGGTAACAAAGATTACAGTACTTTGGCTAACATATAAAGTTTAAGGTTTCAGCAAAGTTATGGATTTTTAGTGCGAAAACACATGAATCCCGGAAATTGCTCTATAAACCCGAGATAAGTAATGTTACTAAAATTATACGCAGCTACAAGTGTTCTACTAAAAATTCTAATAAATATAGAAACTGTCGTAGAAAGCAAGTCCTAAAATAACGTGATTTCGAAGTTAGGAAATCCTGGGAAATATAAAAAGAGGATTTGGTATTAGTCAGATATGCAAAATGTTATGTAGTACCAATCTATTCCGTAATAAGAGTATCACGGCCAATTTTCAAGCTATTTTTAGCTGAGTGATCGATTTTCAGTAAAATATCCAGGTTTCGCAGCATATAATGTACTACAGCATTTAATAAAGAACGTAAACTGTCATTGGTAAAAACAGTATCAGAATTAGCCAATTTTTATGCACCCTACCACTTTAAACAACTCACAGGAAGATTCTCACCGGATTCCCGGCACATTAATTACCGAAGCATTTCAAAAAGAACGTAAATTATTATTTTAGTATCTATGAGATCCAAATTTGTATGCGCCCTAAGAAATTTAAATTACTTCCGGGAGAATTCCCGCGAGATTCCCGGGATAAAAAAGCACAGATTTTAATTCAGAAAACTTAGTAAAAACTAGTTTGAATTAGTTAATACGGCGGGTTTGGTAATGAAAATCAACGCTGTGCTGCAGGAAATTCCAGCACAACTTCATGCTGAGTTGCCGATCTTAGATGTTGGAAATGCGATAACATTTAAAAATACATTTTAGAAAACATAGAAATGTATGACTTACTATTTCCTTGTATTATTGTTTTCCTAACAAATAAATTGTTTCTTTCTTTTCTACTTCGATCTTTACTACCAGTCCAACGTGGATGTAGTTGAAGGCGAATACTAGTTTTATAATTATTATAGATACTAGACTGGTGTTTCTAGTTCTCTGGGTATTGGGGTGTGTGTCGGTGTGTTAACTTCTGATTAATTATTATGTTTAAAAGTTTTGTGATAATATACTACTTGGGAACACATTTATGTCTACGAGATTTGATATTATTACCAATATAACTTATGCATGTTAGGACTTTTATGTTCTTAAATAATAAAATAAAAACATTGCAAATTTCTAGGTGGACTAATCTTATGGTTCTCCATATTAAGACCAGAGGCTTAAAAATATTTCGTAATATACAAAACGGGTATCTTACTGGTGTTGTGCCGGTTCAGACGGGTGTGTAATTCCTCGAATTTCTTACTCGAATTTTCCTACTTATTATATCCGTGCAGGAACGGGGAAAGAATACTAATTCTTGCGGCCGGGCGGCATGTGTTAAGAGGCGACAATACAACCAATAGCCAGGTGGTAGAGGGTTTGCCTAACTGAATAGCCACTTTGCTTAATAGCTATGTCTACAGCATGCCGCCATAACAACCTTGAGTGGTGTTCCAGTATCAGAGGCCAGGTTCCAGTCCCCTATTTGGCCGGCAGCACGTTGGTAGCACATTTGGTTTTGTAAAAGACCATAGGCAACGATAATCACTTTCCAACAAATGTGCGGCAAGCCTAGTGCAAGCCTAGACAGGCTTGAAGCACATATGGTAGGTATTGCAGTAACAAGAAAAATATATCCAGTTCTTCTGGCAACATATACATTTTAGCGCCTGTTGTACGTGGTAAAGCCATGCTGGAATATCTTGATACTTACAGCCGGTTCGATCGATTTAATACCACGCTCTCATAGAATATTGGCGTGAAATTATTAGCCTTGAGCTAATCATGTTTGTTTCGTGCGATGAAGGAGAGTTCCGATGGCCTATTTCCCTTTCCCCTTATCAAATGTTCCCTATTCCATCCCCCATTCCAATCCCATATTCCATTCCCTCTATCCCATTCCTCCTGTTTGATCCCTTCATATCATCCCCCATCCCATCTTCTTTATCCCATTCTGAAGGCTGGCAACACGTTGGCTTTGCCACTTCGAAATAACAAAAAAAAACAGCAATGGTATTACATAATTACGTAGTAGGTATCTAGATACCTGTGTCTTACGTGTCACTGGTTGTGGATGTGCCGTGGTGGATATACATAAGTTGAAATACTGTACAATGTAATACCCGATAAATGGTAAACCATAATCTAAGTTTTATTGGTGCGGTAAGGATCAAATAAGATCGAGTGGTTTTAGTGTGATAAAAAAAAATCAAATAAAATAAAATATTAACTTTCTTTTCGTCTACTTTGAAAAAATGAAACAAAACTCGAATTACCAGATTCGATTTCCAGATTTATTGGAATTTAAATTATCATTTACTTTGTTTATAAATAGCTCTTGATCAATGCCGGGATTTTCTGTAATATTCTAAAACATTAAAAATTGTTTGCTTAGAAAATAAATACTCCAACTAAAATATTAACATGGATATTCTCGTGTTTAAAATCACAGCTACTCGAAATTTCAGACAAATTATTCTGCTTTCTTCCCTGTTTTTCGAAGTACCTACCTGCTAAATTAGGCTGAGGAACATTTCCATGTTTCTCTAATAAAAACCTATAGTAGGTATAGATGTATTTAAAAATCCTTTATAGATTTCATTATAACACACGATTATTATTATGTTATTTAGTTTACAGATTGTGTTTTACACTGACTACAGTCCACTAGCTCGGCTCGTCTGGGCCGTGACTGTGTTCTCATAGAAGGCTAGCATAGTAGACTAGTATCTCCTTTCACATAAGCCCTCGTAAATTGACATCGTATCTGCAAAGTCAGACGTAAATAACTATTTGCTATCAGTACCGGTTATATAGTATTATCGGTGCTCGGGGTGAGATTTCTACGGTGCTTTCTCGCTACTCTCCACTTCACATATGTCAAAACAATATATTAAAAAAAAGAAATAACAAGCAGCTAAAGCTTCTTGAGCTTTGCCTTTAACATGTCTTATACTCTTTGTTCTTCGTAGCATACTAAGGGGCGCTTCAGGCGTTCCATTAGGCGCCCTCTTGTATATGGCGACCTTGAGCGGTCGCATAACCGCGCCCCGCCCTAACGCTGCGTTCTTTCGTAAGCTTTCCTTCGTGCAATAATAAAATCATATGATGTTTTATAACTAGACTCCGTTAGTAACTTTATCCGCTTTATCTAAAAACGGAAATTTATAAATTGCACAAGTAATGATGAATTTAAATTTTCCAAAAAATACTTGTAAAAACGTAGATTATTGTCAGTTTGCTATATTTTGTCTTACTTACCATTAGTAGAAAATTGATATTACTTGTATGGAGTTTATCTCAAATTTATATTAGTAGTAACACGAATAAATAAGTCCCTATTAATATTATAAATGCGAAAGTAACCCTGTCTGTTCCGTTTTCACGGAAAAACTACCGGACCGATTTGTCTGAAACTACATGTGAAATATATATATATTTTTTTTTGATGCCGAGGATGAACATAGGACACTTTTTATCCCGAAAAATGCGATAGTTTCTGGAATAAAAATATATTTGTCATTGTGTTTTTGTTAGGCTTTTACGGTAAAACTATTTAACCGATTTGTCTGAAATTCGGTATACCTATACATGTATGTAATTTTAATACCGAAGGTGGACAAGGGATACTTTTCACCCCAGACGATGGGATAGATTTGTTTATTTATTTATGGAAAACTTACAGCTAAATACATTTAATTAGATAACTATAACTAACAAAAGAGAGCCAATGGACAGGTTTTCATGAATAAGCTATTGGTTAAAAGTAACATGCAAACCTAAAAAAGGCACCGAGATGCTTAGTCACAGTTGAAAAATTTTAGGGATAGACACCACTTGGCTCCTGAAATACTGATTGCAAATGGCTCGATGTCATCGTATTTACTTACATTATTTAAATAATTACTTGCTCGCACTAGAAAAGACTTTTGTCTGTGATTAGTAAAACTTAAAGGTACATTTATGGGTTGATTAAACGTATAGACTTCGCTGGAATATTTATGTAAAGATGAACCCAAAACGTGGGATAGGTTTTGGTCTTTTTGTGATTTGCCATTTTCATAATTTTTGTCACTTTGGACCATTTCGGTAGTTTGGACATATTGGTCATTTTGAAAATTTGGTTATTTTGGACATTTTGAACATTTGGTCATTTTGAACATTTTGAACATTTTAGTCATTTTGGTCATTTTAGTAATTTTTTTGTAATTTTTGTCATTTTGGTCATTATGTAGTTTACAGATAGATAGACGGAGATAGATAATTATAACTAAACGGGTTGAAATAGGGGATGAAAGTTTGTATGGGATACCAATCATTTCTCAAGTTTATAGATATAAAAAATCATCTATAAAAAAATGCGATAGTAACTCGATCTGTCTGTTATGCTTTCACGGAAAAACTACTAAGAGTACCGGATCGATTTTGCTGTAATTTTATTTAAATCTACTTTTAATACCGAAAATGGACATATATATTTTTCATCCCGGGAGGTGGGATAGTTTGCAATATAAAATGAAGTGAATCTTCCGGGGGCAAATACATAAAAATGTAATACAGTGTAACCTGTTTTAACGCCGCTCTTTAAACAAGAGGTACCGCATTAGAGTTCGAACTCTAGTACTAAGATATAGGAACATGTCTTACCTGGTCCGTCTGCCTATTTACTTGTGTTGGCGTTAAAATATGACTTCTAAAATAGTGTAAATGTAAATATTACTCTATTGTTATTAGTTTAAAATGCGCTGGAAAAGCGCGCGCCGCTTTAGGATAGGATATTAGGGATAAGGCGTATATCTATGCAGAAACGGAGAAAGAATAAAATTTCCTGCGGCTAGGCGGCCTGTCGTAAGAGGTGACAAAACAACCCACAGCTAGGTAGCAGGGTGTTTGTCCGTCTGGATGGCTACCACCCTTGGTCTAGACTGTAGAGTATGCTGCCATAACAACCTTGAGTTGTGTTACGGCATTAATGATCAGGTTCCAGTCTCCCTTCAGACAGCGGCAGCACATTGGTAGCACCTTTGGTGTTGCATATGTCCATAGGCGATGGTAACTTCTTACCATCAGGTGGGCCCGTCTGCCTGTCTACTGAACTCATGCCATAAAAAAATATCGACCAAGCACGTGCCAGTGAAAGGTTCTGTAAGTCTGACAAAAGTCCTTTGTTTTTGCTATTTGACTACAAAACCCTATTGCGTAATACAAGTTCCCTTAATTAAATGAAAATTTGCAAAATTCTATATTGTGCCTTTCTCGAATATGCAAGCCAAATTTGGAATCCCTCTTTTGAAATTAATTCTAATAGACTGGAACTTATTCAAAATAAATTCATGAGATACATCAATTTCAAGTTTAAAATACCACGTAGAAGTTATATTAAACGCTGTACCTCATTTATCTCCTGCTACTTAAAGTATGAAGAAATATTGCTGACATACGTTTCTTGGTAAAAATTGCTTAGTCTAAAATTGACTGTGCGGGTCTCATCAAGAAACTCCATTTGTATATTCCCCCCAGTCCTGTACGTCCTAGAAAGTTACTACATTCACCTTTAGCACGCACAGTTTCACGTCGCCATACATTCTTTATCAGAAACTGTTCTGATAAAGAATGTATGGCGACGTGAAACTGTGCGTGCTAAAGGTGAATGTAGTAACTTTCTAGGACGTACAGGACTGGGGGGAATATACAAATGGAGTTTCTTTGTCAAATTTGACACGCACAGTTTCACGTCGCCATACATTCTTTATCAGAAACTGTTCTGATAAAGAATGTATGGCGACGTGAAACTGTGCGTGTCAAATTGAATTCGTTGACTGCAACGAATTCAATAAATTAAGTAAGTTGGATCTTATAAAGTAAGTTGACTTATTTGCGGATAGTCTAGCATCGATAAATGCAAAATTAATCAAACTCTATACTGATAAGAATTAGTTTTTTGCTCAACAATTATAGATATTTTTAGTTTATAATTCTCCTTTTAACCTTATTTTGAACATTCGTTTCAATTTCTTTTTCTGCCATCTGTGGAGGCTTATCAATGGCTTCTCCTTGTTTATATATAATAGGTTGGGGAAAAGTCTTTTCGCATATAGTATGTATGAACTTGTAATAGATCTCTTTGGCTATACCATTTGTATCTGGCTGGTTTTGGTATCATTAAAAAGTTTTAATTTTAAAGAAGACAATTCCAAATTCAAATTAGGAAAATGTGCGATTTTCATTTGTTTTTCTTATTGTTAAAATGAGTGAATCTAATGAAGAAATTCGATACATTTTAAAATTTTACTACAAAAAAGGTAAAAACGCAACACAAGCCGCGAAAAAAAATTGTGATGTTTATAGACCTAATGCAGTATCTGTGAGAATAGCGCAAATTTGGTTTAAGCGTTTTCAATCCGGAAATTTTGATATCAAAGATGCACGTCGCTCTGGTCGCCCTGTTACGGACAAAATTGATGCCATTTTTTAAAAAGTGGAGCAAGATCGGCATATTAGTGGTTACGGTGTAGCTGGAGAACTGGGAATTGACCACAAAACAGCTCGATATTTGGGAGCCTCATGAGCTCACTGAAAAAAACCTAATGAACCGTGTACTCATTTGTGATTCTTTATTACGACGTAATGAAACTGAACCATTTTTGAAGAAGCTGATAACTGGTGATGAAAAGTGGATCACGTACGACAAGAACGTGCGAAAAAGATCGTGGTCAAAGGCCGGTCAGGCTTCACAGACTGTGGCGAAACCCGGGTTAACTCTCAACAAGGTGATGCTGTGTGTATGGTTCGATTGGAAGGGCATTATTCATTATGAGCTGTTACCGCCAGGCAGGACCATCGATTCTGAACTGTACTGCGAACAACTGATGAGATTAAAGCAAAAAGTTGAGAGAAAGCGGCCGGAATTAATCAACAGAAGTGGTGTCGTTTTTCGCCATGATAACGCTAGAACTCACACATCTTTAGCCACTCAGCAAAAATAACGAGAGTTTGGCTGGGAGGTGTTAATGCATCAGCCTTATAGTCCTGACCTTGCAACTTCAGGTTTTCACCTGTTTCGGTCTCTGCCGAATTCCTTAGGCAGTGTCAGGTTAACATCACGAAAGGACTGCCAAAACCACTTGTCGCAGTTTTTTGATCAGTAGCCCCAAAATTTTTATAGCAATGGGATCACGTCGCTACCTACAAGATGGCAAAAAGTTATCCAACAAAATGGCACCTACATACTTTAGTCAAATGTAAATAAACTTTATAAAAAAAACCTTTTGAATTTTTATATAAAATACGAAGAAACTTTTTCCCCAACCTAATATGTACCCTAGATTTTACCACTGCACCTGTTAGTGCACCAAATACAATAAAATAAAATAGTCCATAACACAAAAACTACTAATCAGATCTTGTTCAAAACGAATTATAAAGGTTAAAAGTAATATTCTATAATCTTTACAGTTACCACCAATGTTTATGTTTTTCTACCCTATAATTAAAAAGTTAAAGAGGGCGGGCACATTTTTTACGACTTTGGGTAGAAAATATTTCTCCCTTCCTTCACTATAAAATTATTAAGAAACATCTTTATGATTTTCAAGACCTGTCTAACGTGTTTTAATGTTATATAGCGAAATCTAAATAAAATAATATAATAATTCGCTTCTTGATATTATATTGACTTTCCTTTAGAAAAATTTCTTACAAGTGACATAAACAAAACAATAAAACGAAATTACATATAAATTTAAATTTTGAAAAATAACATGCATGCATTCTAAAAAGTTTCAATACATCTATATCTAACTTTTAGTTTTGTACCCACGTCACTACACAATTTTATAACGGCATACAGAATAACATTTGCCTATCAAACATTTAAATAGAACCATTAGTTTATTTGTTGAGAAAAATGGTCTATATTGGTAGTAGTTTATCCACACTTCCTCGACACCTGGATATCATACACTTTATGTGGCGCACGCTCTTATCCTATACTTAAGCAAGTTATGGAATGAACTCCCACGGTTTTCCTGGAGCGCGACAATATGGGTATCTTCAAAAAGGGCGTAAACAGATATTTGAAGTCTCAACGTGGTAGGCCAACGCAATTGGCTCTCTTGGTGTTGCAGATGTCCATGGGCGACGGTAACCACTTGCTATCAAGTGGACCCGTTTGCCAGTTTGCCTACAAGCAAACAAAAATACAGGAACAGATGGACAGACAAACATGGCGATTATAATTATAAGGATACCATTTTGCCAAGATAGCTACGCATTGACGGTGTAATAAATACATAATACACAGAGATACATACATGCTATACTTGACTTATCATCCAGTCTCCATGAATGTCACTACTGTTGTTGATGTGATATCCATATTATGTTCTTATAATAAAAACACGCACTTCTAATTATATTTTGAAAAAGTCTATCATTGAAGTAGTGAGTTTTATAATAATAATCGTGTGATTAATCAACTTGGAATGTTGTTTTATTTCTTGTATTAAGATTAAGTATTATAAACATGAACGTATTTACTACTTTGGAAGCTTGTATTTATCTCAGCATAATTCTTTTCTTAGTTATGTTATTAATATAAAGGATTGTTGATTTTCTGTTAGGACAACGGCCATTTTATTATTATAATATTTTTTAGTGATACATTTCTAATGATGGAACCCTTCCTAATAATAATTTTATCTAAAACTATTGACAACGACTATATTCACGTTGAAAGATTGGCATAGATGGCATTTTGACACTAAATAAACAACAACAAAAACGACCGAACTTTACAAAAAATACAAAAGATAAAAAAGTAACTAAAATAAATGTTTTCTATAGTAATTTAAAACTTATTTGTTGTTTTGTTTAATGTAACCGTGAAACTATTGTTTACAACGTATTATGAATTTTTAAACTTATTTAATCGCGGCAAAGTAAAATATGTATCACAAGTTCTGGCTGAGTCGAATGCATGCCTTGCTAACATTCCATCTGACTTAATTCTTTTAGGGACATACCTGTGTTGGTATGGAAGGGAGTCTGACTCCCTTCCATACCATGTAACCATGAGGTGTTACAATGGTGACACTTGGAGCATAACACTCAGCACATGTTACAAAGCTGACCTGCTTGGGCAGACCATCGCACGGGCACGGCGGGGAAGCACTTGTCGCTGTCAACTCTATTCAGCGCGATGGTTAACAGTGACGAGTTGTGGAGAACGGTCAAAACCTTCTGTGATGTCGTGTTGTCACAGACGGAGGCGGCGGAAAGGGCAAGGGAAGACGCAACTTCCTCAGTACCAGTACTGATCTGCCGTCGCAGATCAGGGCGTCGCAGGAAGGATTATCACCAACTCCTTCCGCCCTGACAACAGCTTTAGGCGGAGTGAAATAAGGAATCTGACCGCTGTAATAAAAGCCCTGAGATGGCGCTGTGATGTGTTCCTGTACGCGCGTTCAGTAAAGTACGCAGAGAGGGCGCAACATCCTCTCTGTAGAGAAGGGGCTCAGCGAGCCGATGCCATCAGGGTTATCGGAAATGTCTTCAGTTCCGAGACTCTGACATTACGGCGTTGCAATGGAACATCGGGGTGGTTTAATTGGTAGGTCCGAGCATGCCATCGGGAGTCCAACGTTACTCTGCGGCTAAATCTGTGTGGTAGGGTGTCCAAGACGAATTACACGTCGTTAAAAAACGGACGCCCACCATGCCGGTGGACTAACGACTTGCGTAAGGTGTCGGTTGAGTTTGTTGAGAAAAGCGGAGGACTAAAAATTGGGAAGTTTACATATATAAGCCGTGAACATCGATTAAGAAAAAAGTATTAGCATGGAAGGAGAATAATATCTTTTTTCATGGTAATGGTAAAAATAAATGTAACGATTTTTTTATTATCATTAAGTTCATATTTAATCAATAGCAAAAAAATATAATTTATGTCGTTTTGTCGACTTGAGAGGCAAGCGGATACGTTAATAGGTTTGATAATATCTGATCAAAATTACCAGGTATTTAATATTAAACATCATAAATAATTATTGTATTCAATCGATCTTATAGATCATACATACTATCTTTTCCAACTTAATTTTAGCAATTTATCACTTTGACTTATTGATATATTGGTAGCCAATATTTCAAAGGTTTTCATATCAGAATTTAGAACCAGAAGGTAAACAGGAAAACCGTATTATTCCAGATGCTTAATCGATAAGGGCATTTGGTGTATGTAATTCGACTATAACTCTCATGTAATTTTAGTGTCTGGAATTAAACTTGATTCATGTATAATGTAATATTTATATTTACAGAAACAAGTGTTACAACGAGAAAAGGAGGCGCGAACTCGAAAACGAGACCATAAATCAACTTGAAGAGCTCCTGGGAACCTGCCTCGCTGAGGTGAAACAGCCGGATAAAAACGGAATAGTCCGCGAAGCCACCCGTCAAATACAAGAGATCCTTAAGCGACGGCGTGAGTGCCCCGGCGATTGTCCCTTACGCACTCCCCAGTGTCTTTCCCCTGTGCAAGCTGGTGAAGTTAGTTCCACCCAGCCCCAGCAGCCCTGCACTGGATCGCATTATTCGGAGATCAGTACTCTTATTGAAGTAATTAATCATCTTCATTTCTTTATTTATTAAATAAATTGTTATCATTTTATTGTTTGCAGTTGATGTTATAATTATGTAAGTGCACGTATTATTCGAAAATTTTGTTTTATGTGTTAGTAAAGACATTCTTTTTCGTTAAAAAAAATTTTCTTTCAATTTTATCTTTTTAAATATAGAGCGATTAGTCTTTAAGAATTGTTGAGAATTTCGAAAGATTGCACATCTGTAAGAATTGTTTTTAATTTTCTTGACAGAAATAATGTTGTAGTCAACCATAAACGTAAATGTCACAAAAAATATTGAGAAGTTTTGTATTCGTCTATAATAAAGGGACTTATGCTAATAATTTTCATTATTACTTCATAATATTCAGTTAATGATAATTTAATACAGCATTTGTCGATCGTGTGAAGTGTAAAAGGTAGAGAACACCTTTGCAACTCATCGTGATAGGCTTCTTTCTATAAGTGGTGCGTGCATGGTGATATAACTATGTAATTTTAGTGATTAAATAATTTATTTTATTTTCAGGCACTCAAGCATTACACCAGTAATCTTGGATGGGTATTATTGGAAATAAATTCACAAGGTGAAGTTGAATGTATCACAGAAAATATTAAAGACCTTATCCTACAAGATAAAGCTGAGCTATACAAAAAGTCAGTATTTTCGTTCATCCATGTTAAGGATCATGCCAAACTGAGACCTCTATTGAGAAATATCCAGACTTTTAGCTGGGGTTCTGGAGAGATTGATAAATTTTACGCTATTCAGGTCCAACTCCTAATAAATAACTCAAATGGGACGGAAAGCGCTAGGTGAGTTTGCAGATGTATAACAAAATTATAAACATTTTTGTTTTATTATCTTTGGGTATAATAGTTTCCACACTATATTGAGAAAACATTGCCATTGGATTTTATACACGATTATCTGTTTAATCACTTTAATCTCGTAAACTTTACACCTATAGCCTGAAGGGACTATTCCATTTTTTTTCAGAATCACAATGTTATTAAAAACTGTATAAACGAAAATCGGTTGATTTCTAAAACAATGGAGCAGAAATAAATATGAATGGATGGATTGTTATATCGTCTTTAAAAAAAGTAAAATAACCTAAGTGCGTGTTATTCCACGCATAACGTAGGGTTTCGTAGTGTTTCCGTAATTAGACTATAGAACTCTATAGAAAGAATTTCATCAATAATAATCCATACATATATGTATAATTACTTGATCTCACTGACTGATTGACATATTAACGCACAGCCCCAACTACGGGGGCTAGGACTGTGAAAATCTGCACACGGGTTCTTTCTATACTGTAGGTCGTAGGTACTACAAATGATTTTGAAAATTCACCCCCTAAGGGGGGTGAAAAAGAAATGAAAGTTTCTATGAATATCCGTTATTTTAAAGTAATAAGAACGAAATTGTATGTACCTGTTTCTAGTTAGAAATAAATGTATACGTGTATCGGCGTTTTCAGAAATTCTACCTCTAAGGTGGTGAAAAGGGGGCTTTTACCTTTTTTTGGAATATTTGAATTACTTTAACTACTATTAATCTACGCGAGCGGAGCAGAGGGCAACAGCTGATATCTCATAAACTACTTGCTGATCTTGTTCAAACCAATTTTTGCTGAAAGTATTTTTATCACGCTTTGATTAGCTTGACTTGTATGTATTGTAACGGAATCTTTCAACGTCATTTTTACCCACGACAATAAAATAGACGACTCCTGTAGATCTCCCTCCCCCGCCTTCTAGATTTACCGGGAATTGCCTTCTATGGAAATATTTTGTTATCCAATTTTACATAGAACGACAATAAATATGGTCCTTCTTCATCGAAACTCGAGTCTCGGTATTATTATTTATTAGAAGATTACTTTTGATTTCGTTCTAAGACCAAAAAATAATAAAATGAGTTATAGTTTAGTTTTTTTTTTACTAAAGATTACGCTTTCATAACAGACCAAACTAAAAGGTAGAAAGTGTTTTTTTAAGTATAGGTGTTTTTTATATATAGATAATTTTATTGTATAAAAATGTGGGGTGCTTGATATCAAATGTTACAAATATTTAATCAATAGTTTAACATAAACAACTCGCCCTTTTTTACAATAAAGTTATCTAGGTATAATTATAATATATTTAAATTATACCTAGGTAAAATATATATTATATACATAAATTATAAACTAGTACAATGAAGAAATTTATAAATAATCTAATACAATGATAGAAAACTTACATATTTGTATTGTATTCTACCCATAGTCCCTCAAGACTATAAGTAGAATAGATATAATTATACCCATACTGAAAAATATTTTTTCTACCTGTTAGTTTGGATTGATAAGATAGTGTGAATTTTAGTTTTTTTTAAATATTCAGGCTTAAAATCTTGATATTTTTCACAATTTTCCACCCCATCACCACATAATTCAAAGTTAGAATAGTTTTGATTTTATTACTAGGACATACCCGCAACTTAGTCCACGCTTGACTTGAAATTCCCACGGGATTCCCGGGACACAAAGTACCGCAGCATTTCAAAATAATGTGAGCTATGGTTTTAGTGAAAACTGTTGGAATAAGCTAAACAACACAATACAAATTGCTACCGGAAATTTTTTCCACGAGATTCTTGGGTTATAAAATATCACACATTTTATTGTAAAAGTTGCTATCGGCGTCTATTTGACGGCCTCTGTGGTTGAGCGGGCTAAGCCTTTGCCGGCGTACCTCACTCCAACGCAGAGGCTCCGGGTTCGATTCCTGGTATAGTAAATTTCGGAAACGTATTTTCTCCGTTATTTACTATGGTCTGGGTGTCTGGGATCGGCCCCAGAGTGGTTGGTTTTATATTGCTTAATTTGGGGATATACAGTGTGTGGGTTTGTCTGCCGATTATTATTATTATCGATCAGTGAAAAAATCACACTGGAATTAGATTTTTTTTAATCTGGCCATTTTAAAATTCCTTGGAAAATTCCCGCGGGATTCCCAGGATAAAAAGTAGCACAGATTTAAGAATATGCTGTCGATCAGCAAAAGCCGCATAAATCGGTCCAATGGTTTTTACGTGAATTCCCAACAAACATACAAAAATATTATAAAGTTCTAAACATACCTTGTCTGTAAAATTAAGCTATTTAAAAACAACTGGAATACACTATATAAACGAAGGAGAACATGATACAATTTTTTTTAGGTTTCTTGTCTGTTTGTTTTGTATTGGGATTTTTGTATATCAATGAGCTTCTGTTGTTGATATGTTATCTCCTCAGTGTCGATAGGTAATAGTCTATTGATATCCTTAAAAATTTTGCAATGCAATTGTGCTAGTAGTTCGTGACAGTTGTACGATAAGAAGTCCATTACGTGTTAGTAATGTCTCTCTTGTCCTTTATATAATGTGAGATATTTGTTATACGGTGTTATATTTCCTTATAATATATCGAATACAAAATATTTAAATCAATTACATTTGTTATAAGTGTGAGTCGTATTTTGTGTAGGTTATGTTGTTTCCACGAGCACGAGCCGCATGTCATAACAAACTCGTTTCAAGGTCGTGCGTCCAACAAGCGAAAAGCGAATCGAGAACTTGGTATTCCATATTTAGGGCTCTTCGTGTATCACCTTATAAACGAACACGTATAGTATAAGTTCTTGAATTATATTTAATAAATGGATATTAGAGCATATAGTATATGATTGAGGCACTAGACTTCGCTTGTGGATTCGTTAATGTGTATTAAATTTGTAGTCGTACTATTATAAGTTCGCAATTATATTTTATTATATTCTGGTTTTCTAGTTTTTCCATTTATATATATTATATTGTAAATGCGGTCATTTACAATTCCCGAAAATGTTGGAAACTATAATTTTCTCGAGCTCTGAATGATCATTGCTTGATATACTCAGTCTTGCCATAAATATTGCAAAGAATTTTTTTTTGTGTTGCAAATAATTTTTATAAGTTTTACAGTGTGTTAGTTTAATACATAAATATAAAACAATTTAAAATATAAAAAGCTTATTCGAAGTGGTCTCCATTGGCTGCAATACAGTCCTTTAAACGTTGAGGCCAGTTATCAATAGAAGCACACACTCTTTTCATGGGAAAATTCTTCACTGCCAATCGTATGGATTGTTTTAGGGACTCCAAATTATCATGGCGTTTAGAGCAAGCCGTACTCTCTAAAACTCACCATAAATCATAATCCAGTGCATTAAGATCGGGACTAGACGACGCCGACGGCCAGTCCTCAACTCTGATGAAGTCCGAAATGTTCGTTTCCAACCAAGATTACGTGGACCGAGCTTTATGACCCGGCGCCGAGTCTTGCTGGAAGGACCATTCTTGGTTATTGAACATGGTGTTGTTAAGGGGCTTAACTACCTTCTCAAGAATGGTATCTTGATACACTTGTGTCGATGTTTTGATACCCTTTTCACAAAAATATGGCTCAGTCACTCCTTCATAGCTAACACCCCACCAAACCATCTCTGAAGACGGATAATGCCCACGTTGCACTCTGTCCACTAATTGAGAAGCTTCCTTTTAGAGCTTTGAGCATAAATACGGTCATTTTGTTTGTTAAAATGTTGCTCAATTGTAAAAAATTCTCATCCGTAAACAAAATTTTTCTGTGACCTCCCTTTGCCTACTGCTTCAGCAGTTGTTTCGATTTTACCACCCTATTCTTTTTTAAATTATGAGTTAAGAAATGACCAGTGCGTCTCTTATAGGCTGCAAGTCCTAAGTCATCTTTTATAATACGCGACATGGTTCTAGGTGATATCTTCATCTCCCGAGATAAATTCTTTTGCTTTCGGACAGGATTTCTTCGAATTTTTTCCCTTACTGCTTTGACCTGCTTTTTCGTACGAACACTACGTGGACGGCCAGATCCTTTTCTGTCACAAACAGAGGAGGTCTCATTGTACCTATTAATAGCCCGGTACACAAACATTTGACTAATACCAAGCGTATGGAGAGTTTTAAAAATTACATCTGGCTCCATACCTACTTTGTGTAATGCAATCACAGCGAATCCGGTTCTCTTTATCCATTTTAATATCGCAAAATGTTGAACAATGTATTGGCGCCAAAATGAGAAAACACAATGAATAATCATATAAAAATTACAGATTCCAAATTCAAATGTAATATTTTGTTTCTTTTTAATTGGAACAGTATTTATGGCCAGACTAAGTAGTTAGCACTTGACGGACGCATCAGCTTGCATGTTTATAATCACTAATACAGACTTAGGTACTTCGGAAGCCATGTAGCAGTTTTTCGCATAACTGTTAGTAAGTAATGCGGAATCGAACTTGATAGTGTTTTTCCGAAACTAAATAAACCATAAAAGATAAAAATCTTAGTGCGTGGAAAAAAATGGGTTAAAACTTAATAAAGAAATTGCTTTCATGAACAGTGATATTATACATTTAAAATCTTGTTATTAGGGCTCCGTCGGCATTTTGCGATGGTAACCGCTTTCCTTCATGTGCTTCGTCCGCCTGTCTGCTGAACTCATGCAATAAAAATAAATAAAAAATATTACTTAATTTAAAATTTACATGAACGTGTTTCTGTCTGTTTATAGATGTTTAGCAGGAAGCTTTATTCTATATCTATAGCTTGGTACACGATGCTGTAGTGATTCCGCCAAAGAAATGTATTTCCAACTCGTAACTTTTGATTAGGTAGTGGGGTGGTAAATTTTGAAAAAGGTAATCATTGTGGTAGAGCTTAAAAAACATTTTCAACTAATTTGGTTAGATTCAGATCAGTTAACTGGTTTTTATGATATGATATTTTCTATTAATTTATTTTTATTGGATTCTATATATAGCCTAATGAAACAAACAGTAAACGTTGGTCACCTATACGAAACCAATTATTGTGCTTGATCTGACCACGCATTTGTCGATGTTTCTCTCATTCAACTCTATTTCGCGTCAGCAAATTATAGAAACAACTTTTATATTTTGCTAACCTATTTTAAATGATATAAATATATTATTAAAGGAAACAAATGGTCTACAAGACCACGTGGTGGTACTGTGCAATGATTTGAGTAGCTTGATTCAGATACGTATAACTTCAGCAGCACCGCAGAGGCACTGTGTAGTTCATATAAAACACGTTGACTCTTAGGGCAAACGTGGAATGTATATACTAATTTCTTTAAAAAGGACTGTAACTGGAATAAAAGTATAATAAAACTACGTTTTTACGGTTTTAAGCGCGGTATTTAATTTGATTTTTGTTTTTTTCCCACGTTTCGTCCACTTTTAGATTAGATTAGGATAGGCTCTCATAGAGTAAATAATAACGAAAAACAAAAATTCAAATTAAATTATAAATATAAACAAATTGGCGGTTGTCTATATAAAAAAAATTGACATTTGACATCTTTGTCTTTTGTGATCTTACTGAAAAGTGACCGAAACGTCGGAATAAAAATCAAATAAAATACCACGCTTAAAACCGTTGGAAAGTAGTTTTATTACGTGTACTAGTGGTGAAAACTTGAGACAATATTATGGGATGTATGTCTGTAGTGACCCTTCAGTAAGATTGAGCGCTGATCTGCGTGAAAGCGGAGGACTGGGATATGTAACGCAAACATGGGGAGACTTTCGTCTAGCAATGGACTTAGATTGATGATGATGTTGATGTCGTTTCAGTTCCGTGGAGACTGTGATACACGCGGCGCCGGTGCGCGGCTCGTCCTCGGAGGTGGCCGGCTCCGTCATGTGCGTCATCCGGCGCTGCGAGGACGCGTCGGCCGCACTTCTCCCCGACGACGGCGGCCCGCCCGCTATCACCGCCAAACCATCTGATCACATTATCTTCAGATTAGACTCAAACTTTACTATATTGTGTATGTCATATATTTTTTTTAATCTATCTCCAATTCTTTACATTGTTCAAAATTAATGGGGCTTGCATAGGATATTATTTTTATTTCAATTTGCATATTACCAAATTGGAACTTACTGTGGAGTGCAGTAGGAAATCTCTGTGGTTAGGTTTAGGGTACACCTAAATTGAGTATGAACAGCTAATGTTTTATACAAATGCTGTGAGTAATTCCATAGATCACATAGATTATGCCTCATTGTTTAAAATCTACTTTACTATAAACTAAGCCCCTTTTGTTTGCCTCTATTTAAAATGTCATGGTTTCGTTAAAAATGCATACATTTTTAATTTTTCATTGTTTCAGCTTGTGATTTGAGTGGTGTGGAAAATTCTATAAACTCTCCCATATCTATTGTGGGTACTAGTTATTTGGAACTCGTTGAAAGTGCGGATCGTGCTCGTATAGTTGCACACTTTGAAGAGGCTTCGTGCTTTCCGGCCCCACCGGCTATCAGTGAGCCGTTCCGCCTGCGCTTCGCCGCGGACGGGCCGTGGTTCAGGGTTAGCGCCCGATCGCGCCTCTTCGCGGCTCAACCGACCTCCGGTGAGACCGACTTTATTATGTCAACCCATACCATACTCAGTGACGAGGAAATGGACCTACTCGACGCAGAAGTCACCCGACCACCTCTCGGAGGACCTGTCATGCCCTCGGTTGCAAACGGAGAATCGTCCGCTGGCGAATCCAGGTACCGCTCACCGGTGAGTCCCGGTGATGCCCAATTCTCAATGAATGATTTCGAGTTTTACCAGTGGCCCCCCTCAGATTTTTTGGGTGACATATCGAGGGATGAGAATAAAGAGCGAAAAGATAGCAGCTCTGTGGAGGGTCCATCGACACCGTTGACGCCGCGAGACCCCTCTTCGCCGGGTGAAGGTTCGGCGTCGAACCAAACGGTAGAGGAGCCGAACCGGTTGCGCACGTTGCTGAGCAAGAAACCTCTTTCTTCCTCTGATACCGTGACTAACACCAACAACCGGATTCTGAAGGATTTGTTGAAGCAAGAAGACGAGGAGGCGACGGGGAGCGAGATATCGGCGCCGCACACGCCTCACACGCCGCACACGCCGATGACGCCGCTGACGCCGAACGCGGCGCTGTCGCCGCTGCATACGTCGCAGACGCACGCGCGCCCGCCTCAGCATCAGCATCAGCAGCCGCATCCTCCGCACTCTCACACGTCGCATTCCGTTTCCGCGCCTCACTCACTTCAACAAGCGCATCATAATAATTCCGATGTCTTACTAAGGGTAACTTCAGAATACATTCTAATGTTTTTTGTTTGATAAACTTATTGAGTGAAGTTTTATTTGAATTTTTATTTCATTTTAATCTATTTTTCTTTTAAAGACATCCTTAAAATCATTCTAGATATTAAACGAGAAACCGGACGAAGATGCAGAAGATAATAGAAGGAATTCGACTGATGGAAATCGGGGTGGGTCCCAACCGTCCAGTGAATTACTCTCCCGCCTGCTGTCAAGCAGCAACGGGTCATCGGGTAACGGGCGCTCGCAGGACGCCACCGATAACTACCTCGAGCGGATTGGAGGAGTGAAACGCAAGTTTGAGGAGACTAAGGGCGTGCTTGGGAGCGGAAAACGGGCTACACCTGAAAACCAACAGGTAATACTCATCGCTTTTTGATGCAATGTACATAACTTAAATATTGTGTCATATCATTGTTAGTGTATGTAAGTTTGAGAAAGAAAAGAAGAGAAATTTAATAAATTAAACAAACAAAGTTATTCTTCTGTCTATTGTCCAAATGACCAGAAGAATCAATCCAGCTGTGGGGAAGGGCTAGTGACTCAAACCTTTGCAATATTTTGCAGAGATTTCAAAATATAATCATAAGGAACATAGTAAATGTCTATGGTGTTATTACAAATCATGAAATACATGATTACTGTGAAAGAGAAAATCCGAACTTACAAGTAGAATATACAAAAAGAGATTGACTAAACACCCAAATGAGTGTGGATCTTACATACCAGCTGTGAGACTCGGTAAAAAGGGTATGAAATCTTAAAACTTTACAACTGCTGATACCAGTTGACAACTTTATGAGAATATGTCTCGTTGACATTCTGTGTGCTCACCACTTTTGCTAATATATTTTGTAAAGGCTTATTGCGGATACAAGAGTACAAAAAAAATATTATGATCTGGTGTATTGCAAATGTTAATTGTAATAATTATGTATTGCTTTATGTTGGGGACAAAAAATTAATTTTAAAAAGTAATTCATCATAATCATAATATCATCAAACCCAATCACCGCTTCGAGTATTATTTCATTCAATCCATCTTTAGATTGAATGAAATAATTCATTCCAATTTCCTAATTCACAATATGAGTGTATAACACAGCAGGTGTCGTCGAGCGTAGCTCCTACAGCGTCGTCGGCTCCGTCGTCGATGGCGACGAGCCCCGCAACGAGCAGCAGCCCGGGCATGAGCCCCTTGTGCCAGAAGAACCAGATCTTGGTGTCCCTGCTGGCGCGGCAGCAAACTACGCCCACACTGCCGCTGCCAAGCGCCGGCATGCGCGCGTACGGGCCCGGCGCGCGCCCGCGGCTCCCGCACGCCCAGCCGCACCCCCACCAGCATCCGCACCAGCATCAGCCGCCGCAGCCGCATCCGCACCCACACTCGCACCAGCCGATGCCACAGCAGCGCCACCATCACTCCACACTCTCGAACATACTCACGGCCAACAACCAGTGAGTCATATTTTACATTTTTATTGCCAAAAGTTGGTAAATGGCCCACCTCATTGTAATTGGTCACCACTGCTTATGGACGTTTGCAACACCAGCCAACAGGTTGCCGGCCTCAAAGTATTTTTATAACATCCTTCTTGAAATTGTTGGCTAAGTGTAAGTACGCACGGCACGACGCTGGATGGAGTTGAGGGGGTCGGCCCAACTAGCAGGTTCCCCGGCCTATACACGTGAACCTGACTTCCTGTCTGATCTATTCAATATTTTTCTTCTTCTGGCTCGTAAAAATAGATTACCATAGTACTATTAGGGTTGGCGAATATCTGCTCAAGGGCATTGTCATAAGGCAATATGCCCAAAGGTCTGCAAGGGCTACTTACAGTGGCAACCAATAAATCAAGTTAGTTACTAATGTGACATTGATAATGTGCACTACAACCATTCTATTTATGCAACACAAGACACTGTTTAGCAGTTAACAACCTATTCATATTTTTTCAAATCAGGCATTAATCGACCCTATCTAGATGTGCAATATTTTCAAACCTTAAATTATAAAATTAAGAAAGGTAGCATAAAAGTTCTTTGAGACAGGTGATGGTAGTAATTTTTCATAAGGTCTACTTTCTCTCTGCAAACTATGTTTTAAAGGTAAAACATTGGCCCTAAAAGTATATTGCCAATTAAATGTTATAAAATTTTAAAAATATGGAATCTAATCTGAAAAGTATATAAAGGGATTATTTGTATCAGTTTGGGTAATTGGCATATTTTTCAATAGATTCTAAAATAGAATGTGGCTTTATGTATTACGTACCTTACTGTCATCTCATTGTAAAATTTTCATTAATGGTATTGAACCGTTAGAATTTAATATTATAATGCACTAGCCGTCCCCGCCCGCTTCGCTGGGCGAATTTTCGAAGGAAATAAATTAAATTTTATTCATCATTTTTTTTTGCTTTTTTTGTTAATTTTTTTTTTCTGAAATTTAAAATAGTTTTCAAAGAAGAGTCAAATTCACTTAAAATAAAATTTATTGAGATAATAAATTATTATTATTATTATTATAAAAATAAATGTTGATGAACAACAAAACAAAGAATAAATGGAGAAATGAGTATTAATCTTCCTCCATCTCACATTCGACGACTCGTCGCTCGTAAGTTGAGTTTGCCGGGACGTAAAACATACTCGTTAACATAACGAAGTTCAAACTAAAAACTCGAAATTCAAACGGCGAGTCATTTTGACCGACATCAAAGCTCCGACCATACTGGCAGACCACGCGAACCATCAGCACCTTCAGAAAGTAAAAAAAAATCATAAAATGTTTTAATGGAAATGGTTAAACGTATGACCACTGCGGACCAATACGGTGAGCAGAGAGTACGTTTAACCACAACCTTTTCGATAATCGACTCAAGCTCATGTTGATTATCGACAATCATTATAACATGATCCCCAGACCGATCACGGATACCAAATGGAAAATTGTCGGTAAAGAGTAATTCACGGTACCCGAAAAGCTCCTGAACGTACCCAGGGAATCTGAAAAAAAATCAATAATTTATAAAATAAACAAAAAAGATTTTAAATTCAATTAAAAATTATAAAAAAGACATACTCATAACGACGCCCTTGCCGGAAAAATGGTGGCCTTTGAAAATTCATGAAGTTGATGTTGATAGTAGCGTTGATGACAGATGAACGGTCTAAATGTTTATTTGCTTATTTTTTTTTAATAGAAAAAAACAATGAACCTAGTAACCATTCAATTTTTTGTTGTTGTTTATTTATTAACTTCATGTTTATCGTTGCAACGAACATTATAAACGTATAACTAAGTATTAGTAAACGTTATGTCTTCTATATCAACATGTCATGTACATATTCACTCTATCTCATCGAATTATGAAACGGATTACTTTGCCAGGCGAATGACATAGATTTATTTAACCTTTTTTTAATTATTAATATTCTTTGTTCTGAAACGGTTACTTCCGGATATTGTTGGGAAAAAAGTTGATGTAATTGTTGCCTATATGTGGTCATGTCGGTCTCTAATTTGGTTATGTGAAAATAAGTACGCATGATAAATGTATTCACATCTTTGCTCCATTTCATGCGTACTCGTGATTTCCCAGCCTTGGTGGTCCCGTGCAACATTCAAGACTGGTATGGGTGGATCTGGGTTAAAAGAGAGTGTTTGGGGTGACGATGGTACGGAAGGTGAAGATGATCTGGAGGGTGTGTACGATACAGTACTTGGGCTATATGGTTCTATTGGAGTATTTGTTCTGACTGTTAAACTACCACCATCGTCACGGATTTCGGCTGTAGCATCTTTGTCGGTGGGAGCCCGCCTGTTCAACTCCTCACCGCTGACAATTCGCATGCTGAGACACCCAGCGTCAGCTCCAGGTGTGTCCCGGCGATCGCCCCCGGGCAGCGGTCCTATACGTTTACGTTTAGATCGTAGCTCCATTTTTGATGGGTTTCCAGAGCCACGTTAGCCACGCCACTAATTTCTCATTCGTGTGTCCGCCTCCCACGTGATTAGGTTTTCAATCAGGACGTGTGGTTGTATTAGGGGGCTTATTATTATTATTATTATCAATATCATTATTATCTTCATTATTAATATCATCGTTGTCATTGATATTATTTTCTCTAATTTCTTCATTATTTATATCGTTGTCGTTGACAATATTTTCGTCAATTGCTTCATCGACAAATTATAATAATCAGGGACTCATTTATTATTATTCATCCAAATGACGGATACTTTTATAGAAGAAATAACAGGTATAAAAATAATTAAATAGATAACGATAGACACATTACGTAAATTTACATTTATCGATTCAGTTTTCGTGGTTATGTAGAAGAAATATATGGAATGAGTTCATATAATTATCTGTTTGCAGTTGAAAATGCTCTACTTCGTCATTGTTTAAGAATAAACAAAAATCAAGTAATGTCTAAGCAAAGTTCTACCGTCATTAAAATTATTTTTTTCTTCTCAATTTAATCGCATCCATTTTGAATTTATATAAAAAAAATTGATCATTAATATAGATTGTGACGATCTCAAAGGCTGCGGATTTTGTTTGTCACTGCCCAACTATCAATGATCAATTTCTATCCGACTCAAAATTTAGAATATTCTTCGATCAAATCACTTTCACGAACGAATTCGTAGTTGAAGAGTTACCAATTCTTGCAATCCATAAGATGATTATTGAAGATGAAGATGAAGATTAAATATTAAGTGTTGATATATTAATAAACTTTATTTTATAAATTAACTACCAAATTTAGAGTCTATAGAGCTTACAGTTTGGAAATAGAAATTTCACATTTTAACACCCACTACCGCAATCTTTTTCGGCGGTGGGCTGTTGTAAAATCCGCTCTTAAATCATTTCTGCATCACATATAGACGACTCTAGCTAAATTTGGAGTCTGTAGGAGCTACGGCTTAAAAAATAAAAATTTTCATTGTTAAACCACCCCAGCAACCCCCCTGTGGGGTGAGCTACCGTAAAATTCGTTCATAGACTATTTCTACATCTCTTACAGAAGATTCCTACCAAATTTAGAATTTATAGGAGCTATAGTTTAAAATCGGGAATTGTTCATTGTTAACGCCCCCGCAATCCCCTTTTGGGGATGAATTTCTTAAAATCCGTTTTTAGTTGACTTCTACACAACGAAAGTAATATTCCTACCAAGTTTCACATTTCTAAGTCCTATAGTTCCCGAGATTTCGTGATGAGTAACTATAGAAATTGGAATACTTCGATTATCATCGAAATTTTTAACGTTTTAGCAGACTTTTTTAAAATTTTCTTACATATAAACCTTCTCCTGACAATTCTGAAGACAACAAAAAAAAATTAACCCAATCGGTCCAGCCGTTCTCAAGTGGTACTCGATCATAGATACGGCATTTTATTTTTATCAAAAAATGAGAGTGGGTGTGCAGGGGTGCGTGGGAGTTGGTGGGTGGATGCGTGGAAGTTTGTAAGTAGATTCTTAGCTGAATGTAAAAGAACATAATCCGTTTAGTAAACTCCGTTGAAATCCATGAAAACAAAAGAATCAGGAGAAAACGCTTGTCTTTTGTTTTTATTAGCGGGATAAATGTTCATGAAAGATAAAACAGCAATAAAAAAAATGAAGGAACGTCAGAATTCGAAAAATAAATAGCCATAAACCATCTAGGAAAAATTTCCCATCGAATGGTGGTAGTTTCATGTCGATACGATCAGTGGTTTAGGCGTGATTGAGCCTCAAAGGAAGGCCATTTTCATTATATATATATAGATTACAGCTGTGCAAATAAAGGAGGTTGTTTTTGAATGATGACAAAATGTGTCTCATAATCAATTGATTTAACTGTCGAGTACTACTGACCACAGCCATCGGCGGCGGCCATGTGCCACCGCGCGAATAAAAGTGGAGGTGGTGCGTACACACTTGTGCGGCGAGTCCCAACAATGTATAAAAAAGTGAACTGCTTGTCGCTGGCTACCGGTGGCTGTGGTCGGTGGACCGTTTGCGCCCAGATTTATTGCTAAGTGTTGCGTTTGGTCCAGAAACAGATCTGGCAATGTGAACGGGTCTGGTGTTGGGTCAAATGTCGTCGTCGGCGGCGGGGCGGGGGGCGTCGCGATGGGCGCGGAGGGCGCTCCCGGCAGCCACTTGCAGATGATGCTGCAGGGCGCCGCACTGCAGGGGGCGCCACGCGCGTACCCGCCCCCGCCGCCGCCCTCACCTGCGCCTTCGCTGCACTACGCCAACACGGCGCCACACCCGGTCTACAACAGCCAACCACCGTAAGTAATCAATATCCATGAACAAAAATGAAAATTAAATAATTGCAATGAACAAGTTGGGGGTAGGCTAAATGATAACTTTAATATTACTCATTGACATTTGACATATTTGTCTTCTATGATCATGACTACTGAAAAGCGGCCGAAAGGTCGGAATAAAAATAAAAATTAAATAAAATGCTGCACTTAATTAAAATTGTTACAACATAGTTTTAATTATTAGTCGCGAATACTTAAGAAAATATTAATAAATAGAGTTTTTGAAGACAACTTGATGCCTGATAGGTTGTTATGCAGTTTTTTAAAAATATATTTAGTTAAAAGGGAATAATAATTGTAGTATATTTTTATTGTTGGTAGTTGTATTCATTGTATTTAACAAAGAATTGTGCATTGGTCTTGAAAATCTCAACTGTTCTTTGTGATATCTGTTTTTCCAGCGCTGCCACAAAACTCGTCTTGTTTGGTGTCATTGAAACATCTACAATTTGGCTTAGGCTATTGCATGAAGATTTTGATTTTGAGTTAAGTTTAGAATTAACTGGGAAGAAATCGCTCCCAACGATAAGACCGCCCATTGTACTTATCATTATGATTGTATGTATGAATTTATTTTGTAACATTGTCTGCAATAAAGTATATTCTATTCTAATACATTTTTAACATGCAGCTTCTTTACTTAAGGCTATTAGACGTTTATTCGAAATTAGTTTGTTCATCTAATCATTTAGCTTTGAATCAGTTTGTACGTGTTGTTTATTTCTTCATACTCAGAAGTGGAAACTCGCGCGCGCAAGCCAATAGTGGCGGCGACGGCGAGGTGCCCAGTGATCAGACCCTATCCGCCATTTTGGACGAGGTCATAGACAACATGCCGGACGCGGACAGGCCCGCACTCGACAACTTACGCCAGCGGCAGGTTACTATCTAATACCATTTTAAATTCATTTATTTATAAATTACTAGGGTTTTTAATTAGACTTCACTTGTTTTAGACCCCAGGACAACATCCTTTTCCCTTTCTCATTTCCAGTATTGTAGTCGTATTTATTTGTTTACTTATTTACTGGCCTTCAAATGTAGATCGAGTCCTTTTTAAATTAGGCGTAAAATAAACAAACATCCGAAATCAGTTTTATATTAACTTTTATATTGTGTGTAGTGTTTTTCATTGTTGATTTCTAATTTAATAAAATTAATGAATGAATGTCGTCTCAGAATTTGACGTATGTTATTAAGTTACAGGGAATGACGGAGAAAAGGGAAATGATAAACGCGATTCGAAAAAGTTTAATGCAGTATGAAAATGACGGCAAAAACCCGACGGTCACAAGTCCTGGCACTCCCCCAGTGTACTCGGTACAAAGCCCGGTAAGACATTCACTACTATCAATCGGTAATCAAGTAATGAAATTATCTTTGGATGAATGTCGAGTGTGTGAAGTAAACCTCCTTATTCATAATAGTTATACGAGGTTTATAGGTTCTTTAAACAAAAAGCAGTACACACTATCACATCACATTAATAAAATTATAAATATTGATTTTAAAGAAATTAACGAGCATTCTATAACTATTATGTATAAGGGGTAAAGCTTAAATGGAGCGTCACGTAATAATTTGAACACACATTATTTTATCCCAATTTTATATCCATTAATTGTACTAAGACTCATTACTCTCCTCGATCCCAAAGACTACGACGACGTGGTGTATCTCGGCATCACAAAATAAGCAATTGTTCAATCCGTTGTCAAACGTGTATTAAAAAAAACTCTGTTTTAATACAGAACAAGAATACTTAAAATATGAATCGGATTATTAAAAATCAACCCTTTTCCTTAGTTTTACTTTTGACATTACTTTATAGAAATTGATCCTTACAAGCTACACTATGGGTTGCTGTAATAATTAGGGATGGGCCGAATGTGATTTGAACCAAATACGAACTTCGGCCGAATATCCGGTTAAAACAAAAAATTCGGCTGAAATTTGGTTTAATTGCGCTGCGCTTTCTCGAGAGCGACACGTCACAACTTGTTGAATTGAAGCCGTGACTTGATAATGCCGAATCTTTCGCGTTTTTACACCATAAACTGCCTTTAGTAAATTTTAAGTACGAGTAGGTGGATAAAAGAATACATTTTTAGGCCTTTAAAAAAACAATGTTAGTAAAAAGTGATTTCAATCAAAATTAAAGTTGTAATTGCTGATGTCCCTTAGAATTGGTTTTTTTTTAAATTTTATTCAAGTTATGCATTAAAATTAAGCAGTTACACCACTTACTGATGTTTGTAAGAGGAATACTAAGTTTATTCCATTTTGTTTAATTTGATGTCTAATTAGGCAAAACTCTTCAATTAAGAAAAACTAATTTAATTTAATTTTTATGACATTGCAAGTTAAGGTTAGATGTTCCTAAGAAAAATAAATGACCATGAGTATATAAAGGCCTAATTTTCTTTACGGCTATGATAGATATGATTTCTACTAATTTCAGTCAAAATAGTACTTTAGTATTTTACTTTTTTCTTGCACTGAATGTCCGGCATTTAATCGCAATTTCCGTCGAATGCCGAAGTTCGGCTCAAGCTGCCGAAATTCGGTCAAACCGAATGTAAATCGAATTTCGGCCCATCCCTGGTAATAAATAATACATTGTGTTCTTCTTCAAAATCAATTTATTTGATTTCTGACTAATCTCCTTTGAGTATTTTTCGTAGTAAATGTCTTATACCACATTCAACTTAGTACGAGACAAAGTGTAAACAAAGAAAACAGTGTTTCTCATACTATATTTTTATTTATTATTTTATTATTTATGTTATATTTTCATTTATTCTATATATATCTTTATATACAAAAAAACAAATAACTAAAAACGTAACATAAGGAGAATCTTAACAAAAACAACAAAAGTGACAAGGGAATAACAAGAAATAAAGGAAACTGTCCTGGAAACCCTGGAAACACTGCTGACCAAAAGTAAAGACGGCGGATATAATCCAAGCGATGGCAAAACGACACGTTAAAATGTAAAATGTTCGCACTATCTATAATTCGGTAGTATAAAAAAAATGTGTCGAATTTGGAAATCAGATCTTTTTTAGGTTTTTAAGCATGCAAGTTTATAATTTACAATTTATATAAATGAAAAACATTTTTTTTTAAATAAATCGGCAGACAAACACATACATAGATAAAAATTATAAGAGATATTTATGGTGTTCTAATGCAATAGAATTAAATAAGAACGGCATAAATAGTATTAAATTGTTATTTAAGGCATTTATGTACCTTTACCTATTTACATTTGTATTCCATTCTTACTTTTATTATATTAATCATTTATAAACACAATTTAACTAAAATTTTATCCACAATTTAATCTAAAAAGAAAAAATAATGTATAGACAGCTGTATGTTACATTAATATCTGCAGTTTCAAACTACTCACGTTAAATTCCAGTGCATGTTAAGCTTAATTTGGTTACCTTTTATTACTAACTATTCAATTGATGTGCGACAGGTGTCGGTTTCGATGGGAGGAGCGCTGTACGGCGGCACGGGCAGCGGGAGCGCGGGCGCTAGTGGAGGCGGGGGCGGCGCGGGCGAGGCGCGTGCGCACGCGCTGGCGCTACAGCACCGCTCCCGCCTCCTGCTTCAGCAGCGCTCGCAGCAGATGCTTGTCTCGCCAGAGGTAAATATTCAATGTTAAAGTTCTACATAGCCCACTCGACTCATTGTTGTATAGTACGCATAACACAAGTGTAACTTGCATAGCTACGGAATGTACAATCATATAATGTAATCCCCTTTTTTTAGCCGACTTCCGAAAGGAGGAGATTCTCAATTCAAACATATTTATTTTGTATGTTACGCGATTGCTCCTTCAATTGTGGACCGATATTACATTTTTTTTTTATTCAAAAGAGCATACTCCTGAATACTCCTGGTGTTTCCATTATCACCAAGTCAAGATCTATTTCGTGGATCCCAGGGAAATCGAAAGCAACCATTATTGAAGACCGCCGCTTACACTCATCGAAAGGCATACTTGTATATACAGGCGCTTAATATATTATTTCTAAAGCTATTCAAGTATTTGTGCAACTAAATAGTACAACAAACTCGGTTTCAAACTAAAAAGCAAAATATGAATATTTTCTAAAACATCTTAAAATCAGTGCATCAGTCAAAACAAAAAAATACTACATTTTCTACTTGGTACCAACTTCAAGATGTAGAACATACTTATTTTTTGCTTTTCAGTTTGAAGTCTTGTTTTGTTGTTGTTAATATTTCCTTTATTGTTGTATTAATTGTAATAGAGAGGATTTAATATGGTTTTCGGTTACTGTAGGCGACTGAGCAGCCCCAACCAGACTTGGGTTCAACACTCAACGCACTAGTGTCGGGTACGGCCCCCAATGTGGCTCTCACCCGAGCCGACTACCATCACAATTTATATCCTAGTAAGTTATTATTCAATATATTGGTTGCACCTAAGTTAATTTATTTAATGATCGTTTATTTTTTAAATTGACATCAGGAATCAGGGATTCCCAAAGTGGTCAATATCGACCCCCTGGGGTTGAAATCGGTTTCCCAGGCGTCGACATAAACGAAAACTGATTTTGGGGGTTGACAAGGACTAAAAATCGACTCCTATTAATAAACACAAGTTCTTATTTGAAACATTCAAGATACTGTATAAGTTGTGTTACGTGTACAAATATGTGTTTTATTTAAAAAAATAATTACCTACTTAAGTATTTTTATGTAATTTGTATTAAATTAATAATTACTAGTGATCGCCCGTGGTCGAAATTCGACCATAACAATGTGTTGTCAAAGACTATACTTCTATAGTCACAGATTTCGCAAAGGGTACACTGTTAATTTGACTTGAACAATAAACTAAAGAGTATATATGTGTGTGTGTCAAATACATGGTAATGTGTGTAATGTTTTTCTTTATTAATTTAATGTATTTTTTATGCATAATAAAAAAAAAATAGCATTCGTCACTTCTTATCTATATAAACTATAAGTGTGCGAAATTTCATACTCCTCCGTCCGCGCAAGTTTCGTAAAAAGGAGTACAAAGTTTTTACTTTACGTATTAATATATAGATTAATTACACTTGATATTTACTGAATTTTATGTCTATTTATTTTGTTAAATTTTGATGAGACAATGAAGTCAAGTTTACTCACTTAACCAACCACAAAGATTTTTATAGTAATTTGGATATGGGAGTCTGAGGTATTAGTTCATTTTGGAAAAGGGGTCTCTTGCCCAATAGTTTGGGAATCCCCGATTTAGATCATTTTACGATTTTATTGTTCAAAGACTTGTCTGCTAGGTCAAATATCTTGACATTGAGAAGATATTCAAAGGACGATGCAATTGATATAGTGTCAAAAATTCGTATGATAAACCCACAATGTATTCTCGATATAGTCGCGCACCCTTAGCAAAGATTGAGTTAGCAGAAATGAATATTTAAAAGCTACTAAAAATTTTAAACATTCATTTCGCTAGTTTTCGCGTATTAATATTTATAGAGTGGCGTGATACAGGCACCACCCTATTGAAATTAACAGAATACCGAAACCAAGCAAACCGAGACTTTTGATGAGATAATGATAGTATTATAAGGGTGTTATAAAATTTCTTAGAGGCCAGCAACAACCCTTTGTGTTGCAAACGTTCATAGGCGAAAGCAACCACCCTCCATCAACGGGCTCATCTGCCTTTTTGCCTGCAACTGGCAATAAAGAGAATGATCAGGCGACGTATAAATAACAGATTTCGTTGGCATGTATTTTGAAATCACAGACAGATACTTCTTTTTTAGTGGTTTAGACAATATAACATTTTTAGTCAAAATTTGTAAGTAAAGTAAATGAGTGTGATTACAAATATAAGAGATCACAATCAAAGAATTAATGTTACTTTAATGTAACAGCCTTTATAAAAATATAATAGGGAAGCTCTCTACTTTCCATACAGTAGTTAATTATAACTTATTAAATTGTTATTTTTACATTTACAGACCAAATGGGGCCAAACTATGGTACAAAAATTACTACGTCTCAACAAAATCCAATGCTTATACGGCAACTTAATGTAAGTGTAAAATAATATTATGGAAATCCTTCATAGTAGGTACATATTATGTGCTATGAAGAATTTTCAACTTTGTGGCTGTTGGGTCATTTATATTAAAACTGTCAAATTAATTTGGGATTTTTATTTGTGCTTTCAATAAATATTAAAATAAAAGATTCGAATGACTTGTAATTGCCAAGATTATATTGTTTTAAGGAATTTTTTGAAAATGTTATAGGCTGCATAGTAGCAAAATAACCACAAATATTCTTCACGATTCACAATTCCACATTTCTTATCTTCAATAATATATTGTTTTCTATAATTTCAAATTGCCTAAAATATTTTCTCCAAATTCATCGTCATCAGCTCTGGGATTATTACCGAATAGGGTAAGAAGACGATATAGAGAATATACATAATATAGAAAACATATATTACTAGGGTCTACACCGCGGCTGCGCCGCGGGTCAACCTTTACTACCCATCTCTTGTGTAAAGAGCAGGCGGTACAGGTTACATTGTATTAAATTTTTATATATTTGCTCCTCCAGGAGCAAATATATAAAAATCAATAAAATGAAGTGAATCTTCCAAGATTCACTTCATTTTATATCGCAAACTATACCATCCCTCGTCTATCTGTAAACTACATAAATGACAAAACTTGACAAAATACGCAACATGGATAAAGTGGACCAAGTGGACCCCGATGGACCCCGAGTGGACCCCGAGTGGACCCCGAGTGAACGCGAGTGCACCCAGAGTGGACTCCGAGTGGACCCCTAGTGGACCCGGAGTGGAATATTAATTGACACCGAGTGGAGCCCTAGTGCACCCCGAGTGGACGCGAGTGGACCCCGAGTGGACCGAGTGGGTGAAATGGACAAAATCACAAAACCTATCCTAGTTTCCGGGATAACCTTTATATAAATCTATCCCGTTATCCGGGATGAAAAGTATCCTTTGGCCACCCTCGGTATTAAAATTACATATGTACCGAGTTCAGCTAAATCGGTCCAATAGTCTTTCCATAAAAGGATAACAAACAGAGAGACAAATATATTTTTATTCCGGAAACTATCCCATTTTTCGGGATAAAAAGTATCCTATGTTCATTCTCGGCATCGAAAATATATATATATATATATATATATATATATATATATATATATATATATATATATATATATATATAGTGAGTTTCAGCCAGATCGGTCCAGTAGTTTTCCGTGAAAATGGAACAGACAGACAGACAGAGTTACTTTCGCATTTATAATATTAATAGGGATAAGGACTTATTTCTATGGAGCAGCTAGTGAACTACAGTCGTTCTAGTAAAACAAGTTCAAATACCGAGTGACTGTCTTATACGATATAGAGATTTTGTAGATGCATACCTACCAAGAACTCAACTTATGGCCGGTCATTGGCCGTCTTATGTTAAGCTGGTATTGGACGGCTCATTTCTGTCTTTGAATTTAAGTGAATCAAACAGATAATCCACATAATCATAAATTTGAATAATTCAATGTCACTGAATCTCGTCTTGTCCTTTAAGTTCTGTGCCTTTCAACCAGTTAATCACTAATTGTTCATTTGTCTTACTACCGGTTAAGATATAAATATCTTTCTACCAAAGGTGATGTAAGCGAATGAATAGTAAGATGTCGGAACAAGTAATTAGAGCGAAATCAGCCTTGTCATTACTCAATAATTATGATCAAGGCATACAAAAGTGTGCAGGGTTGATGTGATTTTAATGTGAGCATGCGTACGGCAGGTGAGCGGCGTAGGCGGTGGCTACGGCGGCGGCGGCGTGGCGTTGCACACACCCATCTCGCCACAGCCTTACCACCGCATGCCTCGGCCACATTTAGGTAATTATTAATATTTACTTTAACCATCTTATTGTTTATTTATTGACAGTCCTAAATTGGAATTATTTTCGATTCTAAAATAATGTTAAAACATCAAAATAATCTTAATTTCTGTGGTTGTATCAGAAACTGAAACAACACTAAGATTTATTTCATTGCATTACATATTTAAGCCGTGGTGAATGGAGAGGGCTTTCCAATTATATTGAGAGTAATCGAGGTGGATGCCTTTTATTATAACCAAATGCTTAAAACATTTGAGTAGTGGGATTTTTTTATTACGGAATTGCTTTTACTTGATAATATACTAAATTTTCCTTTAGGGTAGACACATAGAACTTGCCGTTCTGGTTTTTATTTTTAAATTACATTGAAGCATGAATTTCCGAACATTCTTCCGCATGCTCCGTAGAGTATTAGAAATAGTGTCCTTATTCAAGGATTTACAATCCGGGACAAGCTACGATCAAATTACCTATAAAACTAATTGCATGACTTTGGCTTTCCTCTATTTTTCCAAATTGCAATCAGTAAACTAGAATAGGACAAGTAGATAGCTAGCTACTCTAATCCGACCGGTCGGAGATCATAAGGAGATCGCTCAGAAGTGTAAGTCGTACACAGAAGTGTGAGTCCGAACGAAGTATGTGATTCGTGTCTCTGTCGTCCGAATGTGGAAGGGAACGCGAGCACGCTAGGCGCGGGAGGCTCGACGGATTAGGTAGGTGCGGGGCGAGGCCGGGCCATGTGTATAACGCGGCGTGTGTGGCAGTGGGCGGCTACTTCGAGGAGGGCGCCGGCTCCGGCGCGGGCTACGGCGAGTACGCCCGCTGCACGCCGCTGGCGCCGCACGCCCACGCGCACGCGCACGCGCCTCACCCGCCGCATCCGCCGCACCCGCCGCACCCCCCGCATCCGCCTCAAGAACATCAGCTCTCATGTGAGTATATTGCACTCTTGTGCCTATGTACACGTTCTCCTAAGACGACGCGGAGAACTTGAGAGCGCACAGATCATATATTTTATGTATCTCCATATTGTTCGGCTTCCGGTTTTCGGTGATGGTTTAGTTTCCGAGACACGACTACAACTTCATTTTATCCAATTCGTCTCGCCAATACCGATGGAGGTAAGGAATATTGTAGGGTCTGCTAAGTACGTATTATATTGTAGTTAAGATACTTTATAGATTATAGTCTATATATATATATCTTTCTCTCGCTCTGCATGTCAAACCTTTGCATATGGAGCTTAATGATCTTCGCTTTTCCTTTATAAATTGTCTTCGGAGTCAGGTTCGGCACCATGACGTTTGGTTCACGCCAGCGCGAAATTACAGTACAGTAACAAATGCTGAATGTGTGCAATGAGCGTACCGCTGGGGGTTGGCAGGTGCGGGCAACGGCAGTAGTGCGGGCGCGGGTGGTGCCAGCGCGGCGGGAGGGACGGGGGGCGCGGGCGGTTCGTCCGAGTACGTGCGCAACGAGCTGCGCGCCGTGGTGGGCGCCCGCTCCGCGCGCCCCGACTTGCACACCCTGCAACCACCGGACATTGACCTCATCGGCATCGGGTTCGAGATGCCCACGCCCGGTTAGTCAACTAACTTCTATGTAATAGGGGAGCGGACAATCAAATCGACCAAGATACTTTTGATAAACTTTTACAGAACGTGGCTGCCTTATAGATTTTATACCAGTGTACCTACTTATGACGTTATAAGTATGTACAAGTAAAAGAAGTCAAATAAAGCATTAATTATTGTTTAAAAAATAATTAAAATTATTTTATCATGATATTTTATAACTTATAAGATTTTTTTTTAACGTCTTTTTTTATGTGTAAAAATATTAGAATTTATTGTATCATATTGTGTCCGCATCCCTATTGTATTATATTACTCATAATATGGTAAACTCTGTAATGATTTCGGTATCCCTGTTTGAACTAGACATCTTATAAGGGGCAAGTAGTATATGAATAGTTTTTTTACAAAATTAATTCACTGTGTCTACAGACGCATATTGATACCATACGTGTATGAAATTTTATAATTTAACAGCACTATGTTAATTCACCACAGATATATTATAACAGTTCAGTCTCATTCCTATAATCGGTTCGTCATTGTTACTGGCGAGCCAACCTAATCGAATGGCTTAAATGTCTAGTAGCCACGCCATAAACAAAAAAAAAATACATGCAATGAATCCATATGATCGAGCCAGGTTTTTGGTGGGAACTAAAAGGATGTACTGTGCAGTTTTATTTTCTGAAAATGTGTAAAATTATTCTAAAATGAATAATAGTTGGAGAAAATTGATAGTTTTTGAGTAGTAATTATGTGTTTTTGTGACAAAGTTTAACTGCATAGTCAAAATGTGGCTTTTCGAGTTGTTACAAGAACTCCGTTGACTGGCGTCAGTTCAAATTTGAAGATCTACAATTCAGCTCAGGCTATACAAAGACTTATGCCTGGTTCCTATATCTTACTCATTATTTATTTGCCTTACTATCGGTTAAAATTTGTCATAAGCTTTTTATAAGTAATGTCAAATTTTTATTGATGGTAAGGCAAGTGAATGAATAGTAAGATATAGGAACGGCCATTATACATCAGAGTTGGCTGCATGCACTAAAATTCCTATGCCTGCCATTGTGCCAATACAACTACTACTACGGTCGAGCAGTAACTTTGAAGTGGAAAGTAGGTGTGTATTGAGAGCGTTAAGTGGCGTCCGGCGCCGGGGTCTACTTCCCCACGGCCCCGGGCGGCGTCGAGGCGTGGGGTCCTCGAGGATGTCGATGTATAGGTGTGTGCGTGTGTATACGTAGGTGGCGGCGGTGTGGTGGGGGGCCGCGCGGCCTCGGCGCCGGCTAACTCGTGGGAGTCCCAACAGAGTACCTCGGTAAGCTTGGGCCGCGACAGCGAGTAAAATCATCTACCCACTTCACTATTTTATCGGTTTTCTCATTATTTTTTGTAGATCTATCTGCGATTATTGCGTACTCAGTCTATACTGCTGCGTGTGTTGTCGAAATATATGATTTTTATTCGTAGACGCTGATATTAAAGAAATGTACCAAAAATTGTTCGCGACTGTTTATTATAATCACAAAATAAGAAGCCCGATTTGACAGTTCTCATTGCAACGTATTTAGGGATTGTAACCAAATGCTTAACTAAGTTAACCGATCATCACGATCAATCTATTAAAAATTATACGCCTTTGTGACCGATTGATTTGTTTTAAGTTAATTACTTTTTATGTCACACAAATACCGATATGGAGCGCGAAAGTTTTGTCTCACAACGGGTGTTGCGTACCGCATGCATTTATCACGCATCACAATTAGTCTATTGTTTTTTTAATTATTTTATCCGTATAATATATATTTATTCAATCGTTTTTGTTTTCAATACATAGATGTAGTATTCTTTTAGTATAAATACATAAATACTAAGGTTTTGGAATAAATGCGTATTATAGTTTTTCCTGAATCGAATTGAGTTAATGAAATGTAACAACCTTTTGGTAGCAACACTAAAATTAAAAATAAGACTCCTTCCTGTTTTTGGGATTTCGCCATAAATTAATACGACATTACAGAATTAATAAAAATTTAGTGTTATTTCGTTATTTAGAGGAAAATAATAATTGAAATATGTTTTATAACATTATATAATGCACCAGTAAAAAAAATCTATATTATCAACGAAATAAATTAATTGTTTATTGGCTTGTTGATATTATTTAAAGTTACATTCTATTGACTTTTTTAAGTGTCAAATCGGGCTTCTTATTTTGTGATTATTATAGTTAAGTTGTTTTGGCATCATCGTGGCTTCGATATGAAGTCACTGTGAGGTCATCGAATATAATCTGGTGCATCCATATAATCTAACATCACCATATTCTACACTATGATTGGTACATTCTTGAATTCTTATCATAAGCTTTTGTGATGTGACTTCTTAATACCATTCCAGTTTGATTTAATAAGGTACATTATATTTTCTATAAAAGCTCAAAACTTGTTCCATATTGAGGCACAGGCTATGTAGGTATTTCATGATGATACAAAGCTTCTAGAAGTAATGGGAACAGTCCGCATGCACGATCTACGGTGTGGTGAAGGTTTTGTGACGTTGTAGAGGATACAACAGCGTTTATAATATTTTTGCAATAGTTAGTGGCTTATTGTTGGCTTATAAAATGTTGTGATAGACCCAATTATTTCGTTTAGTTTTGTAGATGTTTCTATTGAATAAAATTGCATGGTTCAGAATTTTCAATCTATTGATTTGATATATAATTCATACGAGAAGCGATCAAAATAATAATATTTAAGTATTGTTTGTTAATTCAAGTGTATGTCTATATGAAAAAAAAAAAAAAAATTTAGATTTGTAATTTACCTATTTATGGTTTTCACAAACTTTAAAACCGGTTTGATAAATTAATAAAGGTTGAAAATAAAAACTATATATAAGTATTACGACATAGTATCGTCGTGCTATGTAGCGACATGGTAAATAATACTAAGGAATTACAATCACCCCAGTTTTAAGACTGATTCAAGTTTAAATATTAATAAGACGTTGATTGCAAGTTTTAATTGATTTTTCTATAAAATTAAAAACGGAGTATTTTAAAGAGTTCCGTTTTTTATTAGACGATTATACGATTTATGGCCTGTTCCTATAAATCTTATTAACCGATCATTTGCCTTACCATCGGTTGAATTTTAACATTTTTTGTATGCAGCTTATGTCAAGTTTAAACGATAGTAAGGCAAGCGAACGGTCGGTAAGATATAGGAACGCGCCATGAATCAACCATTTGGGCTGTAAACTGTGCAACGGCGAAGACTGAAATGCCGAAGAGGTTTCGCTTGTTCTTAGCTTATTAGTTTAAATTCAAAAGTTAGTACCTATTGCAGAATGTTTCTTGTGTCCTAAAGATCAGTACAGACTTTATGCTCCATTATTTCAAGATTAAGATTTTATTTGAATATAATTGAAAATATATTTTCTGATTTTATTGATATAGTAAGTTTTCATTTATATAGGGTTGGAGAAAAAGTTTCTTCGCATTTTATATAAAAATTCAAAAGGTTTTTTTTTATAAAGTTTATTTATATTTGACTAAAGTATGTAGATGCCATTTTGTTGGATAACTTTTTGCCATCTTGTAGGTACGGACGTGATCCCATTGCTATAAAAATTTTGGTGCTTCTGATCAAAAAACTGCGGCAAGTGGTTTTGGCAGTCCTCTCGTGATATTAACCTGACACTACCTAAGGAATTCTGCAGAGACCGAAACAGGTGAAAATCTGAAGGTGCAAGGTCAGGACTATACGGCGGATGCATTAACACCTCCCAGCCAGACTCGTAATTTTTGCTGAGTGGCTAAATATGTGTGAGGTCTAGCGTTATCATGGTGAAAAACCACACCCCTTCTGTTGATTAATTCCGGCCGCTTTCTCTCAACTTTTTGCTTTAATCTCATCAGTTGTTCGCAGTACAGTTCAGAATCGATGGCCCTGCCTGGCGGTAACAGCTCATAATGAATAATGCCCTTCCAATCCCACCATACACACAGCATCACCTTGTTGCGAGTTAACCCGGGTTTCGCCACAGTCTGTGAAGCCTGACCGGCCTTTGACCACGATCTTTTTCGCACGTTCTTGTCGTACGTGATCCACTTTTCATCACCAGTTATCAGCTTCTTCAAAAATGGTTCGGTTTCATTACGTCGTAATAAAGAATCAAAAATGAGTACACGGTTCATTAGGTTTCTTTTAGTGAGCTCATGAGGCACCCAAATATCGAGCTTTTTTGTGTACCCAGCTTTTTTCAAATTCGCCAAAATCGTTTTGTGGTCAGTTCTCAGTTCTCCAGCTACATCGTAACTACTAATATGCCGATCTTGCTCCACTTTTTCAAAAATGGCATCAATTTTGTCCGTAACAGGGCGATCAGAACGACGTGCATCTTTGATATCAAAATTTCCGGATTGAAAACGCTTAAACCAAATTTGCACTACTCTCACAGATACTGCATTAGGTCCATAAACATTACAAATTTTTTTCGCGGCTTGTGTTGCATTTTTACCTTTTTGTAGTAAAATTTTAAAATGTATCGAATTTCTTCATTAGATTCACTCATTTTAACAATAAGAAAAACAAATGAAAATCACACATTTTCCTAATTTGAATTTGGAATTGTCTTTAAAATTAAAACTTTTTAATGATACCAAAACCAGCCAGATACAAATGGTATAGCCAAAGAGATCTTATTACAAGTTCATACATACTATATGCGAAAAGACTTTTTCCCCAACCTATTATAATAACATAATTTTAACTTGCAAGTATTACTAAGTAGTCATCTGAAGGCCATGTCTGCCAATTATTTTAATTATATTATGAGCATAATATGACGAAATATAATTAGTTTTTGACTAACATTCTTCACGATGTCCATGAAATTGTAGACTCAATCTCTGATAGGTTTAATTTGTACAAAAATCCTACCCAATATTGGGTCTGGTCTGGGCGTAACTACTGTCGTTCCCAAAGTTGCTCGTTGTGTACTAATAAAAACAAAATGTTTCGGAATACATAATTTGTGTATTTATTTTTCGAATTTAATAAAGCTGTTTAAATGCCAAGATGTCAGTACGCTAAGGAGTTTGACCAATAAAGACCAGTTCGAGTTTTCTTAATTATTGTGATGTCTACTTTGTATTAAAATTTGATCGTTCTTCGTGGAATTAAACATCTCTATATCTACATTATCCAGATAGTTAAAAAAACATGTTATACTCCACAAAGTAGCTATACGTCATTTAAAACTGGGTCCAAATGTCCAGCCATTTATTGCACCAATTCAATTGAATTGATCACAATAACATAGCGGCTTTACAAAGAAATGCCAATACCTCAAAAAATTGTATGTGAAGATTTCAACATATACATTGTACATGTTGATTGAAAAAAAAATGACCTAAAATAATAATTATGATATTTGCAGCGGTAACAGGTGGTTATTTGTAATGTGCAGAATACTACGGAGGCGGGATCGGCGGAGGGGGCGTCGGCGGCGGGGGGCGGTGATGAGACGGGCGCGGGGGGTGCGGGGGGCGAGGGCGCGGCGGCGGCGGCGGCGACGACTAGCGCCTCGCTGCTGCAGAAGCTGCTCTCGCAGTGAGCTGTGAGCGCCGGCCGGGGCTCGTCCACCGCCTGTTGCATTTATCCTTTGGCCGCCGCGACCCGCGTCGCGTCCTATGCCGCGCCTCTGCGGGTCTAATCTCACTCTGGCGCGAGTGATTCGTTATTTTACACATATTTATACATGTCTTATGCAGTCTAGTAGTTGCTAGTGGTATTTCAAGTTGTATAAATTGTTTCGTTGAGAATATGTTTTGTACTGAAATCTTCGAAAGATTCGTTTAGCGATTTATCTTCGGTTATTTGTAGCTATATAATATACCTATACTCTATTTTTAATAAGATACGATTCGATGCGAAATCCGTTAGGTAGCTTCCTGTGAGGAAATAAAATAGTTGTAACCGATGTCTAGTTGACTCGTACGCCTAGTATACACGATGTACAATAGAAATATACCGCGTGCAATATTGTATAGAAATTTAAAAGAACATATTTTGGCGTTGTGAACGTTATGTATTATATAGTATGCAAGTCAGATGTTACCTGTTATGACAAAGTAATTTGTATTATAGTATATGATGACGAGACATCGAGTGAAATGGTTTCTCTTATGGAGAATATTATTTTTATGTGTAAATAATATGTTGTTAAATTATAGCTATTTCTTTAGTGTACATACTTTGTTAAATAATTCATTGAATTTTATATTCGTAAAATTTTCTCTTTATTTTAAAATCCATTTAATTATATTGAATTAAATAATTATAAAGGTTATTTATATATTTTCCAATATTTTATTTACCTTTGATTTACTTTATTTTCCCGAATGCGAAGATGTGTGCCAACATTGAAGCCTTAGTTGTTTGTGGTGTCCTTTTTTCGGTTTTATTTGCTGTAATGCCTTTGTTAATGAACAAGGAACCTTTCAGATTAACAACACCTTCCTTACACAACGATTAATTATATTCATATAATTATAAGATATGATCTAGAATAAACTGTAATAAATATATAGAGTTGTTTATATGGAACGTGACAAGAACTCATGAATTGTCCAATTCTACTAAAATTATAGAACCCTGACAAGATTAAGCTTAAAAAATCCCTTTCTTCCTTTAACATCATATTATCTTTTATTTCAAATAATCATTGATTAAAAGCCGTGGCGTTAAGGAAGTACTGCTAGTCTGGGGATACTCCATATTTATTAATAACGGCGTTTTCTTCTTTTCCTCCATTGTTTTTTTACATGACATCAACAGATGTTTCTAATAGTGCAAACTCAACGTTTGTGATATATTTATGTCATTTTATATAAAGCCTTTTAAATCCAAACAGCATATTATAACTCTCCAGTTAAATGGAAACAGACTTATTATTTGTTTCTCGGCGCTTTCTTCGAACCCTAGACCTTCTTTCGGCCACATTATGAAAGAATAGCCGTTGTAACAGAACATACATTCTACAGTTCTTTTTATTGTTAATGCAAGGAACCATTTACTGTGTGTATGTAGGGTGGGATACTGAAAAATTTAAATTTGCTAATATCACCAATAAGAAACTTTGCGATGAACGTCTGAATTTCTAAACTACACGATTTAATGAAAGAAACAATACATTTTATCATCTTTCATTAGACTGAATAAAATCATTTCTCTTTTAAAATGAAATAAAATAAAATCGATATAAATTGTTCAAACGGTATCCAAGTCGCGGTACCTATTTGATATTTTGCTTACTAGGGTAGAGCAATGGCAGTCCCAGTACTTAATGAGTAAGTAGCCTTGATGGTTAGTTTCACTTTGTTCACTAGATGTCAATATTTTTATTGATTGATCATCATTTTACATTATTATTTACATCATTTCAGTGACGATACTTCATATGAATTGAAAATTATTCAACACCTAATTTTAGAACTGATTTGGTCTTTAAAATGTTTGAATAATAAAACGTGCGTTACAAGTTTCAATAATAATAAAATTTGTTTATTAATTTTGACCCGCAGGAGGGCTTTGTGGCAAAGCCTTAGGTGAGTAGCGACACCTCGTACTCGGCCAAGGCAAGGCTCCCCCCGCCTCCGTGCTTGCCTTCGCCAGCCGGCGCGGAGTGGAGATCGCTTGAGCGAAGACTCAAGCTCCAAAGGGGAAGTAGCTTTGGTGAACCTGCAGCCCGCCTGTCGACACCCCTTAGCCACTCATACCCATGTTGCCCCTCGCTAACCTTGTACGGCATTTTTAGGGGTCCATGCAGGGAATCGCGAGTCACCTCTGACCATTTTTCCATGTTTCCCGAACATTGCGATGGGCAGACGCCATAGTCCTCATAGCCCAGATCCCTAGTTCCGCTAGCAGTTCATCCCAATAGCCCGGTACCTTTTGTTCTCATTTTCTACAGTCATGTTCACGCCACATTTACATTAAATTTGTCAAGGGGCCTCTATGAGTTGGCTTTCCCACGCAAGCCCTCCGAAAGTCCGGGTCCTTTTTATGGCGTGGTTTTCAAGGACATATAAAAATAAAATTTGCTTCAAAGATATAACAAACTTAAAATTAACAAGAAAGGCGTACAATTGTTTTAATATTCACTAGCCCCAATATAATATAATATAATAGAAGAAAATCTTTCGGCGCCCTCTGGTCGGATCAACAGAATATTTAAGTTTTAGAGGCTTGCCGTGTTATGATTTACATTGAAGGATTGTCCTAGTATATTTCTTCATTGCTTCACTCAATTTGTGTCGGGTTTCTACATCTTACTATTTTTTTCTACGTTAACCACTGGTAGAAAATTGGCATCATAAGCAAATAAAATTATATATTGTAGGAAGATGTAGAAACTGGCCTATACAATGGCATTGTTTAGATCTCAGCTGATACAATGACGTTATATAACATTCAAAGTCTACTTTAAAATTTAGTTTAAGATTTGAAGGTGACTTATAAATTTACTGTTTTCATTTCATTCGCGACATGTTGCTCATTAAAAAGTTACAATTATTAAATAGAATTCGTAACAATCGAATAACATTAGGTCATAAGCGACGTAAACTCGCATAATACTATAACGCAAATGTGAATGACATCAATGTTTCAATGTCATCATTAGTAGTTATAGGTCCTAGAGATAGTCAACAAATAACTAGGCGTTCCACTTCGCCATTTCAGGCAGTAACTATGTACGAAAATGACTTGAAATGTCATTTGTAATCTATAATTTTCAAAGCAAAATGCTTTATGATATGATTACAGATTGACAGGGAAGTCGTCGCGTTTATTGTAATTTAACTTGTCATTATTACTGTTTGAAGTAGCATTTTATTTCGACATTAAAGTTTTAGGGTAGACACAATAAGGTAAAAACACCGGTAATTGATGAACTCAAACGTCAAATTGCCATCTACGGCTCAGTGTTATTGTAAAAAATAATTTGCAGTACTAACATACGTATGTGTTATTCTCTATATTAAACTTTTAGGGAAACGTTTATTGCCGATGTCTTTACCTCACAAGTGCACGATATTTAAAAATATGTAAAGTTAACGATGTTCTATGGTATATCTTGAGTGTGGTGTGTATTAATGTTTGACGAAACAGTTTGATATTCCATATTAGTATGTACTATGCTAATGATGAGAATATATCTGCTCTTTTTTGTCTTCGGGACCATAATAAAAGCCTGAACGCTGGTAAATTAATACAATAAATAGTTGGAAATTATATTCACATTTGCCTAGGATATTGGGAATTTATAATCTGGCAAGCGGTACATCTTGAATCAATAGATAACCAAATAATTATTAATTATGCAAACGGTTTATGAGTATCCTTGGCTGTAACTTAAAAGGTTTAATGTACTTAAAACATTTTAATGTCTTTATTCTTTTAATTATGAATTTATAATTTAATATCTTAGCGTGTTTAAATTTTAACGAAAGTTTTAATATTTGTAAAACACCAATCAAAAGATGTAGCATGTAATTACACAAACAAGTGAATTGTGATTGTTTCTTAAATAAATGTACGTACAAATATGTATAGAATATCCAGAAGTCCGATTAATTAAATTAGAAATGTACTTTCTAGAGAAATAAACTATTTTTATACCACATGAAGTAAATAGTTTGAAGATAAGGCCCTGGCCGTTTTTATTTGACTTTGGAGTAATTAATAATTAATCGTTTTATTTTATAACTATTAAGAAGAAAAGCTTTATCATGTGAAATAACAATTTGAATATTATTCGATTTACTCCATAGTTTTCTTTGATAAAATAGCAGTGGTAAATACAAACTAGTTGGTTGGATAAATTGGAATTTATAAGTACAAGTGATGGCCTTTGAGAAAACAAGCAAATATTCGTGCATAAGGTACGTTTAAATACATCATTAATATATAATATTACGAAATACAGAAATATTTATTGGACCGCTAGATAGGACAAGCATATGATGCCGTTACTCTCTCATAAATAATATGAATTAATGTACACAAAGAAATATTTTTCGCAGATTTATCATAATGAAATACATAGTTTATGTGAAAGAAATATTAACCATTCAAATTGGGACACGTCCATGATTAATTGGTTTTCTTTAAATGTAAATAACAAAATAGTATCATACTATAATATATAGGTGCCTGAACATATAAAAGATATTTTTCAATACCACCTTTTTCAAAAGATTAACAAATATTTTATCATAAAAATAGTCTAGTGTTTCGTAATAAAGTACTAAGTATTGATATAATAATTTTGCAATATAATGGCGTTAAGAGAATAAATCGATTTGAGACAGACAGCTATATAAGTGCGGTCGGTCATGAGGGTCTTTATGTAACTGTTGTTAACAATTATGATAAAGTACTGGATAAGTCCAAATTTCGACTATGAGATAGTCTGCGCCAAACTTTATGGACATTCTTATGCCGGATTTCCTCTTACTTTACTATTGGCAAAAAAAAATATTGCTTGCGTGATGTTTGTTAAATTTATACCAGTAGTAAGGCAAGTGAATGTATAATAAAATTTAAAAACACTCATTAGTATACGAGAGCTGGTTGCGCAATAGACGCTTTTTCGTACAAAATAAGTTATAGCACAACTAATCTGTGCAGGCTATAGAGTTTGGTGCAGACTTAAAATCTATTCTCATTATAACTCTTAAGATAATTAATAAGAATGATAAGACCGCACTCCATGAGTATCGCTCCGCTCTCCGAAAAGCCATTTTAACAATTAATATAATGGAATGCAGTGGCATTCGTAAATAGTCTTCCAACGTAAATAAAAATGACGTGACACATTAAAGTAATCAGGGTTATACGTAACTTGAGTGATTACCCACTGTTAACAACAATCTTGGAATAATTAACTATAAATGTAAGATTTCAATACGAACAGCTCTACCTCAATTCACTCAATTTAATAAACTTAGTTCTATGTGATAATATATTCGTGTGTTAACCACAATTATCATAAAGACATTTGACGCATTCACGTAACATTGTATACACAAAAGTAATATTTTTCTTTTTCTGGGTGGTTCATACAGTTTTTTTATTATGCTTCATTTAAGAGTGTCACCGTGAGCTCTCTACTACGTGACGCGCAACGTCGCGTGACATATCATATTAAAAATGCAGGCATTCGAGTTTGCGCGATTGACAATTATCAAACTCATGATTATATTCTTATTAGTGGATCAAGATCATATAAGTAGAATACAAGTTCGACAACCGCCCAGTGAAAAGTATAACTTTGTAAATTCTACTTTTGGAGGACATCATAAGTGCTTCTTCTCTTGCGTTTTGATATAGCACTCGAAGTAATAAATTGAAAAAAAAAAACGCACTCCGTTGGCTCAGCGATCCAAATTGAGTCTCGAAACGAGAACTCGCCATTTTTTCCTGTCCTGCTTGTATGGCTCCGAAACTCACAGGTTAGCCTCCAGTCTATTTCTCCAGGGATATTTTCAAAAAAATTAAGACTTAATTTTTAGCTAGTGTAATAGAAGTTTTGAATAATAAAATGTTCGTTGAGAATTGTGTGGTATTTTGCTATATCAAAAAGCAAGAGAAGAAAGATTTCTGATGCCCTCTGAAAATATTCGATTTAAAGGCTTTTTTCACAGCTACATTTTTCCTGGCAGTTTTTCATTCTTAGTGTAAAAAATATCAGTTTACTCACGGTGTATGGTGAATCAACAAAGTTTTCTGCGGACGGTACCTACGCATCAATTTAACATGGCCGATCGCACTTACTGCATTACTTATTATACAACGGTGATGAAATTTATTACCATTTTATATAAAAATGGATATGATTATCAATTTTGTAACTACTGTCTGTATAGTTAATGTCTTTCTTGAATGACGCTCTGTTCTGCGTTTTACTGTTTTTTTTCTTTATGTATTTTTGCGTTGTAATGCAAGAATCTTGGAAAGTTAATAAAGTCTTAACAGCAATTGTTACTTTTGAGTTTAAAATAAATTGAGCGTCTTCATCCTTTTATTTCTTGTGTATAGATGATACTCACAATAGAGTTTAGTTTAATATTCGTGTATGGTTTGTCGAGCTATCTACCTCGTTAAAGTAAATGGAAGGCTTTTCTTTGAAAAACGTTCGCAAAACGGTCAGATCGTAACCACAGTCAGCCTATGCGTATTGAAAGTCTTTATCCCTTAGTTAAATTTGTCGTGACTACCCCTAATCAATATTGTTTATGAATTATGTATACCATTGCGTAGCAGAATATAGAACACACCATTCTTCTTAATTTGATCCATATGGACTTAGTCGTTCTTAAGAAAAAGGCTGTGAAATACATAGACAGACGGGCACGACGATTTTTGTAAGAGTTCTGTTTTTGCCAAAAATTTGGCATAAGCAAAGTTTTAAGAATAAGTTCTATGCACTTATGGGCATTTTCTGACCGTGTTTGCATCGTGCTTGTTATCTTTTGGATCTAATTGTTTCCTAAAAGCGTTTTTCAGAGTAAATAAATTTATTTATTTAATCTTAATGTTTTTTTTATTACATTATTAAAAAATAAAGGCATGTTCGTGAATATGCAAAAAGTTTCACGCAAATTAATGAAATTGACATTAAACTTATTAACTAGTAGCGATCGTATAACGTAAGTGTACTTTAAGCCATCAACGAATAAAGTTTCCTAAAAATGGACAAATATTTTGTTAAATCAACATTCGCTCTTAATATAGGCATAATTATTATTATAATAATGAATACGCATATAAAATGCAGATAAATAAGAATTTAATTCATCCATAAAACAATAGCGTAGAGTGAATTAATTGTCTAGATGTATCGGATTTATACATCATTGCAAAAATAGATTATTTTTAACAAGAGTACAAGTGCAGTGCGCCACTATTACAAACCGCAAAAGTTAATTGACTGAATGCTAGTGTGTGCTGACATACCTATAAGAGTTTGATAAAAAATAATTTTAAAAGTATTTGATTTATGAATTGGTAACTACGATTATGATATGTATTATTATCTAAAGTATAATGTCATACATGGTAATGTGAGCATATTATAGATTTTTACATATATTATAATAAAGATTCTGATGAAATGGGTATATATTAAAATGTTGCATATAATTTGGAATTCTATATAAGAGATTTAAATAAGAATTTCTTCTTCAATGTAAGGTATTTTAGTTCATTGCCACAGATTATGTATCATAAATTAAATATTTGATTGATAGGGTCCAAAATTCCATCCAAACTTACAGAAAACGATACTATTGGACTGTAAAAATTATTGTGATAATGCCTATGCGTGTAATAGAAATATTTTTATAGCACCTCGAAAATGTTGTCTGTGGCAAAGAAACAAATTATAAAATTATTCACTTTGCTATTTAAGGCAACGGAGAAACACGGGTCTGTACGGGAATCTGTGTTTCGTGGGGAAAACATAATTAATTCAAATTGTTTTCAATTTATTTTAACAGCAAACGTTTTAATTAGATATCTTTAACTATTTTAAATGGGATTTTAAAAAATCCTCCAAGTAGAGGTTAAGATAATTTGTGATAGCATGTTTATTATAAGTGGATGACAGTCGCTAACACAACGGGGCACTCCCGTACGTCGATGATTTTATTTTTTGTGTAAAATCGTGTCCCTTGTCTTGGCCTGTCGTCTGTTATCGAGGGTATTTTTATATTGTGAATATTTATAGATTTAAACTTCTGTTATAGATTATACACATACACAAAACTATGTGAACTAATTATGTTTTCCTTGATGACGTGAAGTGATGTTAGATATTATTGGCCGATCGCATAAAATATACTTGAACACACTAATATGATACAAATACTTGGTAAATATTTTTTATCGGAAAATTTATAATTTATTTATAATTATAATTGTCAATAGAAAAAATATAATATATCGTCTCTTTCCTTTAATAATATGTTGTCTTGAAAATAGAAAGTTTAGAAGAGAGTTTTTTATCTTTCTTTTTTGAAATTTGAATTTGTACTGAAACGAATAACTTGGTATCTTTTAAAATACGTTGTAGATTGCTGGAAAAAGGTTATTTGTTTCCATACAATTATATTTGAAAGTTAAAAAAACTCTTCTAAAATTTCAGTTTTCAAAATAACACATTATTGGGGCAAAGAGGCGTAATATGCAATTGGATTTATAGCCCGTGCTAAATTTATTATTAATTGTTATAATACATTAACTGCTAAAGGCTGTGCTTTAACTGATTTTGTAAGACAAATCGTCCATTACACAGCCATCTCTATGCTTATTATCGTAGACAAGTATATTTTATACAATCGGCCGTTAAGTCTGTGTTATTTAGGCTGATGTGCATAGACATTTAACTAATGGTTATAATAAAATAACCACTAAAACTGTATGGTTAAACAGCGATTACTTTATTTTAACCGTCGGTTAAATGTCTATGCACAACCAGCCTTAGTTGTTCAGGTAGTTAAGGCCTTTTGTGTTGCTGTGCATTTCTACGCATTGTATGTATGTATGTTTATACACTGTAAATAGCTAAAATACATATATTTTTACGATTAGCATACACAACCAAAGTTGTTATGAAGTGATGGTTGAATAAATAATAAATTTAAATATAGGTCGTTATGTTTATTTTTAGAGAGATACAAATAGAACTGTACAGCTGTATAATGGAGACATCCAGTACATTGTCGAAGCCTTTAACACAACCGCCCTGATATTAGCAAAATCGAATTTATTATTTTTTGGGCATAAAAAAATAGAATACAGAAAAAGTTATATTGATCTAAATATCGAGTGAGCACATAATGTCATGGAGTACGATTGCGGCTTACGCTCCTTTTGTTCCTAGTAGCTTGTTCCGGGTCATTTATCATTTGATATTTGTCAATTAATAAAATCAACACGTCATGTACTAATATTTCCAAGTTACTTGAATTGTACGATTTATTCATTGAAATATCGAGCGTTATGAATACATAACCTTTAAGTTGTATTTTTTGTACATTTAGATTCGAAAATATATTAATATCTAAATAAACACGTGGTTTTATTTCGTCGTTATTAGTCTTATTCCCTTTTTAATTGTCATTGTTATTTTTACCTGTTTCAGCTTTGATAGCATGAATTTTCTGTAATATCGCATAACATAACAATGATGTTACGAATTCCATTGACAAAAATGGAAACCTCGTATGACGTCCGTTTGTTTTTGTATGTTAGTCCATTGCTCAGAAACTAAAGGACAGTTAACTTTGCGACTACTACCTCAATGTTAAGCGATGATACATTCTGTCAAAAAAATATCGTGAATTTGTTTATGGTTCCAAATTCAATTTTTTGTTTTTTTTTGTTATTGTTAGATTGGCACAACTGTTTTTTATTTTGGCGCGAAGTTTGATTTGCATTGGTCATTTAGATTATGGTTGGTGTGCATAGACATTTAACCCACGTTGAAAACATGATAATCGCTGTTTTGCCATATAGTTTTAGCGATTATTTTATTTTACACGTCGGTTAAATGTCTATGCACACCAGCCAGCCTAAATACAGTGACGTTTTTAGTTAGATCATATCTAGTGTGTATTGCGAATTTCATAATATTAAAAACATCGAACAAAAAGTTTGCCTTAAATTTTGCATCGCCAATGGAATTTCGTGTTAGGAGACACTGAAAATGTTACAGTAGGCTTACGGTGAATCGACTTTATCAAAAACACATGCTTATGAGTGGTACAAAGCTTTCAAAAGCAGTCGAGATGTGCTGGAAGATTTGCCTCGCCCTGGTAGGCAGGCCATCAGCGTTTTCAACTGAAGTTAACATCGTAAACGTGAAGGAAATAGTTACTGAAAATTGTCATTGAAGTTTGGCCGCTGAACTTTCTGCGTCCCACAAGTCGATCCCTATAATTTTAAATAATCACTTAAGGTATGAGACATGTTGCCGCTCAGCTAGTCCCAAAACACCTGAATTTTCTCCAAAAACTCAATTGCAATGGACTCGCTGAGGACATGCTAGAACGAGTCAATTCCGACCGAACATACATGAAACGCATTGTTACTGACGAGACATGGGTTTACGAGTTTAACATGCAAACTAGTCAACAAGCTTCGGAGTGGCGCCTTCCAACTGAACTGAAACCGAAAACACCACGCCAAAGTCGCTCAAAAGTCAAAGCCATGTTGACTGTTTTCTTTGACTATCGCGGTGTTGTGCACTCGGAATTCTTACTGGAAGGTCAAACGGTAAATAAAGTATATTATTTGAGCGTTATGCGGCGTTTAAGAGAGCAAATTCGACAAAAAAGGCCACATTTGTGGAAAGAAAATTCTTGGATTTTGTACCACGACAATGCGCCTTCGCACAAGGCCATCATTGTGAACGAATTTTTGACCAGAAACAACAAATACCACCTTATGCACTCAATATGGCACCAGCCGACTTCTTTCTTTTTCCTAAACTCAAATTACCACTTCGTGGCACCTGTTTTCATTCGGTTGAAGACATGAAGGAGAATTCGCGACGAGAACTAAACTCAATTCCCGAAAACGCGTTTAAAAAATGTTTTGATGATTGGATTATTCGTTTGCGTAAGTGTATCATTTCTGAAGAAGTATACTTTGAAAGTGATAAAATAATTTTAAATTAATAACTAACGTTATGTGTATTATTAATCTTTTCCCGGTACTTTTTTGACAGAGTAGTACAACTGAGAATATTGTTTTTTGACAAAAACAGAAGTATTTATATACACAATGTACTCTTTGAACAGAACCAACCTCAAACTAGGAAACAAAACATAATTTTCTGTAATAGCTTGAAGTCGGTGTATTTTGCATGATGTTGTTTTTGTTTTACTTGGCAGCGATTTCAAGATGTTGTAGAAAAATTTTTTTTTTGCTTTTTAGTCTGAAATCTGTTTTGTTTTAATAAATAAAAATATTTTCTACTTTTTAGTTGCTTTAGAAATAATATTTTAAGCGCCTGTAGAAATTGTAGCACTAGTACCCGTATACAAGTTTTGCCTTTCCAAGAGTGTAGGCGGTCACTGCAAGAGTTGCTCTCGATTTCCCTTTCCCACTCATTAGATCCTGACTTGGTGACAATGGGACCATCTCAGGAGTATAGATACTGTTTCGAATAAAGAAAAAAAAAATGAAATTCGGTCCACAATTGACAGAAACATTGAGTAACAAACCTAAAAAAAAAAAATCATACAGTCCAACAGAAAAAGTTATCTTTTTTAAAGTCAGTTAAAAATACACTCTTACCTAGAAGCTAAAACCGCCACAAGAAAGCTATGCACACGAGACTTATATACACTGGGATTGTATTTGTTGTAATAGACGCACTCTTTGGTTCCGGACATAATAATTACGCCACGGACAGTAGGTACCTACCTAAATCCGTGGCGAAACGGATTGACGGTTGTCATAGCAGGGGTAGGTTTTCCAGTTCCTGATCAGCTTCCTTGCGTAGCGGTCAATGCTTTGCTCACACTCTTTTCATACAATTTTCTGCGCTTTTTTACCGGAAAAACCGATAAATTGCTAGCTTGGTGTACAGGTGATAGTGTACTAGTGTTTGTTCGATCGGATTTCAGTGCGGAAAGCAGTTTTGGCCGGTGAGTCCCATTTTTCTTTCCTCTTGCTAGTGTCGTGCGCAAAATCGGTTGCGCGCGCTTTTGTAACGGTTTTTTTGTGTGTGTAGTGTTTTCGCGCGCCTTCTGGTCTCCTTTTGGGTAAGGGCCTCCAGTAATGGATGGCCCAGGCACCCCGAAGGCCCCCAGGGAGTCGAGTGTACCGCGTAAGCGGGATCATATAGGCTCCAATAATGGATGGGCCATGAAGGAGATTGGAGAGACACGCGAGAAGAAGTCCTCGTTGGTTCGTCGCAGCCGCAGCGCTGCGGAACCTCGTCTCGGGCGCCCGGGTCCAGCCGTTGTCACGGCCGCCTGCTTCGATAGGGGGTGCATTGGCGGTGGTCGACCTCACCGCCGCCGAGCCCCGTGTAAAGGAGAGCGCGACGATGGGGCCGCCTTCGGCTCCCGCTGCGCCTAGGGCCCCTGCCATGCTGCCGCGCGCAAGAGCGCGGCACACACGGCTGTAGATAGGGAAGTGGTGCTCGCGGCGAACTCAGCCGTTCTCATGGCCGTGAGCGCGGCGAACGCCATTGTAGAAAACGCCTACCGGGCGCAAACGCCACCTGCACGGTCCTCACCTGTGCAGGCCTTTGTAGACCACGTAGACATCGCGCCGTTAGGCAGTGTCCCAGACTCGCTGGAGTACGCGCTCGACGACGCGATTCGCGTTTTCTGCGGCCCGCACACCGAGGCGGCTGCATGTGCACCGACACCGCTTAGGTCGGTGTACACAGCGGCCGGCTTGGCGGCAGCGGGGGACGATGGCCTCACGACGGTGTCGGCTAGCGCGCGGGCTTCCCCCGTGCCCTCGACATCGGCTTGCGCACCGGCTTCACCCGTGCGCAGCGTGGGGGACGACCGCCCCGCGAAACCGGTTGCCGCGCGGGCTTCACCCGCGCCAACGACCGGGGTCGTTGTTAGGGATGGTGTTGTAGGTGCGGTAGCGGCGACCATTTCGTCTTCTTTCTCTACTGGGACCGTCGCCGCCACCGCTTCGTCTAGCCCTATTCCCGAGCCGAGGCTGCGATTCTGGGACCGCGGCGCCGACTCGGAAAGCACATCGGGTGCTTCCACGCCGGCGCGGGCGCGATCGCCGCTGCGTCGCGCGGGTGACGCGACGGCGAGCGTGCTCGCGGGTGCGGAGGCCTGCCTCCGCACCGAAGGGGAGGAAAAGGGCCGTAGGGCCAGAAGGGCCACGGTCACCAAACTGGCCGCGGCTAGCCAGTGCGCCGCGCTCATAGGGGACGTGCGTGTGCTCGGCCCTGGGGAGCTCCGCCTAGCGGCGAGCGCCCAGGTCGCCGACATCCTCCAGGTCGCCCAAACGTCGGGCAACCTGAAGGGCGCATACGTGCGCCGACTGAAGGAGGCTGCGACCCGGCTGTCTGACATAGTCGACACGCTGGTGACGCGGAATCCAGAGTCGGAAGCCTGGAGACTCGGCAACGAGAACTCCAGACTGCGCGCCGAGCTCGGCGCCTTGCGGGAGGAGAACCTCTCCTACCGCAAGGAGTTCGAGCAGATGCGGAAGGCCAAGAAGGCCCCCGCTGCGGATGCGGCCCCGGTTCCCGCTGTAACGGCGGAGCCGGGTCCCGTACCCGCCAAGCGGAAGGCCAAGGCCGCCGCGACGGAAAAAGTCCCGGCCCCGGAGCCGGTTCATATATCCGCCGCGGTCCAAAAAACGGTTCCGGCTACCGCCGTCGTGGCGGAGCCGGTTTCTACACCAACCGCTGCGCACACCGGTGTGGACTATGATATGCTCACGCATATCATCGCCCGCACCGTGGGCGCTATGTTGGACGCTCGGCTTGCCGGGATTGAGGAGCGGCTGCCGCCTGCGCCAATTCTTCGTCCGCCACTCGCGGCGGATAGGAAAAAGGCTGCGGAGGCACAACCGCTGCCTAAAACGGCGGGAGCTGCCGCCGCCGCGCACCGGGCCCCGGGGGAAGTGATTTCCCCGGTACCGATGGAGGTGGTGGTAGCCCCCGTCGTCGGGGTGGCGGACCCCCCACCGCCACCCCCTTGGGGGGCCAAGAAGAAGGTGAAGGGGGGGGGGTTGTGAAGCAGAGGGCGAAGAAGCTGCGCCGAGCCGCAGCTCTCGCCGCCGCCTCTGCTCCGGCGCCTAAGCCCGGGCCACCGGCCCCCAAGCCGGCCCCCAGGCTCAAGGCAAAGCCCGCGGCCGCAACACCGGCCGTCGCGACACCCGCCGTCACGGCACCTGCCGTCGCGGCACCTGCTGTTGCGCCACCATCGGCTGCGGTGGCCCCTGCCCCCGCCCCCGTTCCGGAGGGGGGGGGGGTCCACGGCAGGGGAGCGGGAGTGGAAACGCCCCGCCCCCCTCCCTCGGCCCAAGCACCGGCTCCACCACCGGGGCGGAAACCGGTGCGCAAGCCACGGGCTAAGAAGCCCGTGGTATTCCAGGAGCCGAGATCGGCAGCAATTATTACCAAATTGCTGCCGGAATCGGCCAAAAACGGTATTGGCCGTTATATATTATATTAATTATCGGGAGGGAATATTTACCGCAAATATTTATTACCGGGAGGTCTTCGCGAAGGCCGCCTCGGTGGTCAATATCACCGAATTAGGCCTCAGAGAGGGGCTGAAAGTGACGCGGACCGCCCGGGACGCTCGACTCCTGGACTTCCCCCCAGGACCCGAGAGCGCGACTAGGGTGAACCGCGTCGCCGAGGCCCTTCGAGGGGCGCTCCAAGGGATGGCCGAAGTCATCCGCCCCGTAAAGCGTGGGGAGCTTTACATCTCAGGGCTGGATGAGTCGGCCACAGTAGATGGGCTTCGCAGTGTCATCGCCAGCGTGGGCAACTGCCTGCGCGACGATGTTAAGACGAGGCACATCGGCATAGGACCTGGGGGGATGGGCGCATCATACGTGATGTGCCCCGTCTCTGCAGCCAAAGCCATCGCCGAGCGGGGCCACCTTCTGGTGGGCTTCACCTCGGCCAAGGTGGAGGCTCTGGAAGCCCGGCCCATACGTTGTTACCGCTGTTTCAACGTCGGCCACGGCACCCAGACTTGCCCGGACTCGTGCCCGGACTGGACCGGCTTGTGTCTCCGCTGCGGTAAGAGCGGGCACAAGCAGCCGGACTGCACAGCCCGCGACACCCACTGCGCCGTCTGCGCGGCGGGGGGCAAACGCGCTACCCACCCGACGTTGGCGAGGCACTGCCAGCCCCCATACGTCAAGGGTAAATTCGTCCACCCGAGGGCGAATAAACGACCGGCGAGTGAAAGGGGGGTACCTATGGACACCTAAATGCCCAGTACACCCCTACCACTCTTCCAAGCTAATGTTAACCACTCCCCCGACGCCCAGGACTTGTGCCTGCAGGCGATGGTGGAGTGGCAAGCAAACTTGGCCGTAATAAGCGAACCTTATTACGTACCCCCAGCCAGGAACTGGGTGGGGGATCTCGACGATGTGGTAGCCGTGGTCGCCAGAGCCGGATCTGGCACACCGCTCACCAGTCTCGAAAGAGGAAAGGGCTACGCGGTGGCGGAAAGCGGAGGTTACGTCATCATAGGCGTGTACCTCACGCGGAGCCGCCCCCTGGCGGAGTACGAGCTCGCCTTGGACTCCATTAGGGCAGCCGTCGGCAGACTAGCGCCTAAGACGATATTCGTCCTAGGCGACTTCAATGCCAAGCACCAATCCTGGGGGAACGCGATTACCGATGTTAGGGGACGGGCGGTTGAAGACTGGGCGCTTCAATCTAACCTGTACATCCTGAACCAGGGGTCGGTCCAGACCTGCGTACGTGCGCGGGGTGGATCGATCATCGACTTGTCATTCGCCACACATGCGGCCGCCCGCAGAGTGGTAGGATGGAGAGTGCTGGAGGAGGTGGAGACTCTGTCTGATCACTTGTACATCAGATTCGAGCTCTCCCCCTCGCCTAGCGCTAACCCTGTTCAGGGCCCCTCCCGGCTCCCGCACTGGGCTCTTACCAAGCTCGACGCGGAGCAGGCCGAGGAGAGGGCTATCATCGAATGCTGGACCTATCCAGCCGACCTGGGGAATCTGGAGGCGCAGGTTGAGCACATGCGCAAATCCCTCAAAAGGATTTGCGACGCTGCTATGCCTCGAGCCAAACGACCGCCGCCGCGTACATCGGTCCACTGGTTGACTGAGGAGCGGGCTGAACTGCGGAGGGCAGTCCGCAGAGTCAGCCACAGGCTCAAACGCAGCAGAGCGCGTCGTCCTCCAGACTATGTTGAGGAGAATGGACTCGTGGGGGAGTTCAGAGAGGCCTGAAAGGCCCTTTCGATTGCAATTCTGCGAGCGAAAGCCCGGGCTCGGGAGGAGCTCCTCGAGACACTAGACCGGGACTCTTGGGGGCGTCCGTACCGTGCGGCCCGCAACACGTTGCGGCCTTGCACCTCCACGGTTACAGAAACGCTCGAACCGGAGGTCCTCCGGTCGGTTATCGATGGGCTCTTCCCGGATCCAGGGATCTTCACTCCCCCCGATATGGGTCCAATCATTCCCGACACCTCGGAGGTGGAGCCTCACTCCATCACCGAGGAAGAGTTAGACGTCGCCCTGGACCGGCTCCGGGGCAGGAAGACAGCTCCGGGACCCGACGGGGTTCCGGGTCGGCTCCTCTTCCTGGCCGCTAAACACCTACGCGGCCAGCTGCGGGAACTGTTCGATGCCCATATTCGTGCAGGTCAGTTCCCGTCGCAATGGAAGGAGGGCCGATTATGCCTGATTCCCAAGGGAGGCCGTCCTCCCAACGATTCGTCCGCCTATAGGCCCATAGTGTTGCTTAACGAGGTCGCCAAGGTCTTCGAGAAGATCTTAGCGGAACGCCTCGTTAAGCATCTCGATACTGTGGAGCCGGGGCTAGCACAGACGCAGTTCGGGTTTCGGCGGAGGCGCTCCACGTTGGACGCCTTCGAGACATTGCGATCTGTAACGGACGACGCAGTCCAAGCAAAGGATACTGTCCTGGCGGTTTCGCTAGACATAGCGAACGCCTTTAACAGCCTCCCTCACAAGACGATCAGGGAGGGGCTTCGTGCACACGGAGTTCCCCCGTACCTCACGAGGCTGTTGGGCACGTACCTCCAGGACAGGTACATCCTTTGGGAGGGCGGCGAGTCCGAGAATCGCGCGATAGGTCGGCGACGCGTCGCGTGCGGCGTCCCACAGGGATCGGTCCTCGGGCCGGTTCTTTGGAACGTCGGTTATGAGTGGATCCTTCGGGTTCCGGTCCTGCCCGGAGTAGAGCTAATCTGCTTTGCGGATGACACCCTACTCACGGCACGCGTTGCGTCATTCGCGGAATCCGTGGACCTCACCAACGCCGGGTTGGCGATCGTGGTCCGAAGAATAGGTAGGCTGGGCTTGAAGGTCTCCCCCGCGAAAACGGAGGCCATCATGTTCCATAGTCGTAACCCCCCCGCGGACTTGTCCGTTACAGTCCAAGGGGTGGACATTCGTGTAGGCCCCCAGATGAAATATCTGGGGCTAATTCTCAATGGGAAATTTCTGTTTAAAGCGCACTTTGAGCAGCTAGTTCCCAAGCTCGTGAGGTCCGCAGGCGCCCTCTCTCGGCTTCTTCCCAATGAGGGGGACCGGGGGACGACGACTAGGAAACTCTACATGGGCATCCTTAGGAGTATGGCCCTGTACGGTGCACCCGTATGGTCCACTGCACTTCACCGCCACAATAGGACTTTGTTGTGCCGCGCACAACGGGTCCTGGCGGTGAGGCCATCCGAGAATACCGTACAGTGTCGTGGACGGCGTCGACACTCTTGGCAGGCGATCCGCCCTGGCCTCTCCAGGCGGACGTGATTGCCAAAGTTCGGCGCTCCCGACAGGATGCCCTCGCCCGTGGCCTGGTCTATGGCCAGGCCGAACTCCAGGTGATCAGGACGCGGGAAACCGCGGCCATGATCCAATCTTGGTCAGTAGAGTTGGAAAATCCCGTTGCTGGCATTGACACGGTGGAAGCGGTTCGACAGCAGCTGTTGCGATGGCTCTCGCGGAAACGCGGGACCCTGACCTTCAGAATGACACAGATACTTACCGGGCACGGTTGCTTCGATAAGTATCTGTGTCAGATTGCGGGTTGCTTGCCTTCACCCCAATGCCGCCAATGTGGCGCGCTGGACACGGCGTTACACACGCTAGTCGAGTGCGCAGCATGGGCACCTCAGAGGTTTGAACTCGAGACACTTGTAGGACCGATCGAATCGCTGGGCGATCTGGTGCAAGCCATGCTGCACAGCGACGATTGGTGGGTGGGTGCGGCCAATTTCTGCGAGACGGTAGTGTCTCATAAGGAGGCCGCGGAACGAGATAGGGAGAGAGATGGTAGTGCGCATGCGTCTCGCGGGCGCCGACGTCAGTCGGGAGCCCGGAGGTGCAGGTATGCGCATGACCTCCCTCCCTGAAATACCGCTGCAGGGGCCCTCTAGCATCTAGGGAGCAGAGGAGTCTTCACCCCTGTTGACGAAGTGAGTTTGCCTCTCCCGGGGCATTCTCAAGCACTTGTGCGCTAGGATCGGTGTGGGCGTAACTACATACTGTATCTCATGCCTTTCCTGCCATAAGCGCGGGGCACATGGGAGGAGGGTGGTTTTAGTGGGGTATTGATTAGTCGAGTCTCCACACAAGCCGGTTGATTATTGTTTGGATTGCCTCAGTGGAAAGCCTCCATGATCAACAACGGTCTTATCCCTAGCAAAGGACCCGGTATGTGCGAAATGCATTTCCCCCGCCTTAAAAAAAAAAGGGGGGTAGGTTTTCCCTGAGTAGTACCAAATGGTTTTTTTAAAAGAGTCATTAAAATTCTTCGAGGCTGGCAGCACGTTGATAGCAATTCAGAGGGCCTAAAGAGATTGTTTTCGCAGATTCATATGTTGAACATGACAAGTATCAACATAAAATAGAAGTTTATGCTATGTCTTACGACTATCAATATATCTAGACATGTGTCAATTTCACTAAGCGATTCGCCAAAGTCGACCGCTTTACGCCTTCTTGTGTTACAAATGTCCATAGGCGACGGTGACCACCATCCATGATGTAGATCGTCAGCCTGTTTCTTGTACCCCAGCAATACAAAAACTTATGATGTTATAAGTTTGTGCAAGTAAAAGGAATAAAATACGGCATTAATTTATTGTTTAAACTGCAATTAAAATTATTTTTTTATCCTGAAAACTAAGATGTTAATTTAACGCCTGTTGTTATATATGAAAATAGTGTTAAAATTTATTGTACAATGTGTCCGTATCCATATTATAACTATACGCACATAACCATAGAAAAATTGCCTAAACGGAGAAAAGTGGTGCATATTTCCCAGGCAGAATTTGTACCCAAGTCATTTTTCACTAAACTACCAAAACTTACATATGGCATAAATTGTGTATGAGAAATATACTACTACTGCTCAGAACGATCAATGTAATATTGTTTAATTGGTTTTTATGGTAGCTAATGCATGCTAATTTCTATTAACAGGTCTATAAGCGCGCTGGTGTTCCGCGTTGAGTGATGTTCTTTTGGTTCAGTTCATTTCACATTTGGTGTTCGTACAGGGACCAGTACATAAAAATGTCCTTCAACAGCTCAAAGCCACTTAGATACATTCGCAATTATGAGCAACAAATCGACAAAAAATAATGATGACATTAGATAAAGATGATAATGATTTGGTATTCTTTGTAGCAGTTATACTGCTAGCAGTGAGTTTATTAATCATCTGGTATTTTAACGTAGTGAGAAAAATGCACTGGTTTTCGAAGCTTTTTAGAAGGAATAATACGATTGTATTGGAAACAATACAGGTGAGTAATTCCTATATTACATTTATTATAATTAGTGTTTATTAGAAACTTATCTTCGATTATAATTAGGGGTTCCTTGCCTGCTTCCTTCCTTAGAAAATGTACCTCTTAATTTTTTTATATTTGTCTATTCATCCTCAGCTCATTGTATTTATAATATTGATTTTCATATAATTTAGTATCCTCATTGTCCTACCTATATATCAATATCGGTTGCGTTTGAAGGCCGAGGTCGGCTCATCATCATCTTAGCGTTAAATTCCGGTTGCGTTCGGAGCATCTGTAGGGGTGCCCGGGATCCGCCTGTACATTCTTTCGTTTCCTGAACTTTCGTACGGTCTTTGAAAACCTTTATTGTGAGATCATTTTACATACCTACCTATATCAGTTATCCCTTATGACGTCAAGCCAACATTTTTTGGCAGTAGTTACCCATTTTACCGGTATGCTTTATTAAAATTTATTGTCAAGGTATAAATATTAGATTATTATGTTACTTCTTATTGCAGAGTTATAAAACTTTATGTTTGCTTGCAAGTATATATACAGACAGTCTACTGATGGTAAGTGGTTACCGTTGCAACATTCAGGGAGCCAATGCGGTGCCTAACTTGTAGGTTGTAGAGTCACGTATTATAGGGTTTTAGGAAAACCGCAAAAGGAAGTTCATTCCACAGCTTCACGCCATATGTCTGCACAAATAAGGAATAAAGGAGCTGCGTCACGTGCAGTGGATTATTGTCAGGTGGCAAGGAAGTGTGGTTGAACCCCCAATCGCAACGGCTGGCAAGTGGTGCTTTGATAGTGTATTATCTATGGGTGCTTTGGTAAATTGGCAATGTACACGTACCTATGCGGGCACGTTTTACTAACGCCTCACAACCGTAATCGATAACGATACACGCAAGATTAAAAAGAATTGGTTTCTCCTAACCGATATAAAAAATCGCGATTTTATTGTACTCTCTAATAATGATATTTTGCCAAACCTTGCGGATTTTCGCGTGTGGCAGTTCAAAGAAACGTGACAGCTATCTATAATTTTATAATATTCTAAACATGCAGTGTCTGTACATTGAAGCTATCTAAAAAAAACCAATGGGATAGACTATATAAACGACGGAGAACACTATGCACGATCTTTTTTTTATGGTTTCATGTTTGTTTGTCGGTTTGTTTGTTTGTTTGGAATTCACGTAAAACTACTGGGCCGATTTCGATGCGGTATTCGTTGATCGAACGCAAATTCTTAGACTTAAAATCTTCGCAACTTTTTAGTCTGGCAATCTGGGATAAAGTGTTTTTATCACTTCACTTAGTTAATAAAATGTGTGATATTTTTTATCCCGAAATCCCCGGGAATTTTCCCAGGAGCGGTTTGCAGTTGTCCGAGTGCATAAAAATTTGCTTATTCCGACACAGTTTTCACTAAAACGATAACTGCGGTACTTTGTATCTCGGGAATCCGACGGGAATTGCAAATCAAGTGTGTTCGAAGTCGCGGGCATATCCTAGTTTATGTATGTAATCCCATCACGGTATGTTGTTGTAGACACTGTTACAAAACAGCTTCAAATCCTATTAGAAAAATTAAATAGGAATATATCGACTAAAACATTTACATATAAAAGAGTGAGTGTCTAGGATCCCTTACATTTTTAGTTTATCCGTTTAAAATTACGCTTCTAAAAATCAAATGGTGATTTCATGTTTAAAATGGAACACTGACCTCATAATCGACCTCGTATGTTAACAAAACGTAAACGTTAAATTAGATTCATTAACATTTGGAATTAAATTGCTCTAATTGAAACGTACCTAAGTGCGAAATTTTTAGTTTATTGTTTGTTATGTTTATTGTTACGTAGAAACTGGCTAGAGGTTTCTTACACAACAAAAAATGATAGGTATTTCTGACGGTAAATAGCTATCTTACTGAATCTGAAATCTAAATCTGTAAACTTAATGTAGCTACCTAATTTTATATATAGACATATTCTCGATATTTGGTCGAAAACAATTTAAAGTAAATTAAAAAAGATGCATAAGAATATTTTGAGTTGATTAGCGAAAATAGAAGAATTAAAAGTAAATGAGTGTCTGGTGCCATTTTTCACTGTACGAAAAATAAATTATCAAATTTATCATTGAAAAATAAAATTATAAGCTAATTAAAGACCATGTATGAAGTCGCTGCTAGAGGGAAGCGTGCCCAGAGATGGCTGGCTCCATAGCCACGCTGGATGGTTCGCTGTGCGAAGTATAAACTGTCGTGGGTGGCATCAAAGATTTTCCTATAAATTTCTTTGTTTCTTTGCGGATGGATCCCGCGGACCTAGTGTTTCAACTCCAAACGGCACAGATTGTATCCTCTTTCTTAGGATTTTATCATGTATAAATAGAAATATCCCTGCAGAAAGCTCAGTGTAGTAAGCAAAATATAGTAGATTCCTTCATTGATATCACTAGATATAACTATAATGTAATAGGTTGGGGAAAAAGTCTTTTCGCATATAGTATGTATGAACTTGTAATAAGATCTCTTTGGCTATTTGTATCTGGCTGGTTTTGGTATCATAAAAAAGTTTTAATTTTAAGGAAGACTATTCCAAATTCAAATTAGGAAAATGTGTGATTTTCATTTGTTTTTCTTGTTGTTAAAATGAGTGAATCTAATGAAGAAATTCGATACATTTTAAAATTTCACTACAAAAAAAAGGTAAAAAACAACACAAGCCGCGAAAAAAAATTGTGATGTTTATGGACCTAATGCATTATCTGTGAGAGTAGCGCAAATTTGGTTTAAGCGTTTTCAATCCGGAAATTTTTATATCAAAGATGCACGATACACGTCGCTCTGGTCGCCTTGTTACGGACAAAATTGATGCTATTTTTGAAAAAGTGGAGCAAGATCGGCATATTAGTAATTACGATGTAGCTGGAGAACTGGGAATTGACCACAAAACGGTTTTGGCGCATTTGAAAAAGCTGGGTACACAAAAAAACTCGATATTTGGGTGCCTCATGAGCTCACTGAAAGAAACCTAATGAACCGTGTACTCATTTGTGATTCTTTATTATGACGTAATGAAACCGAACATTTTTGAAGAAGCTGATAACTGGTGATGAAAAGTGGATCACGTACGACAAAAACGTGCGAAACAGATCGTGGTCAAAGGCCGGTCAGGCTTCACAGACTGTTTTTTTTTTTCAGGCGGGGGAAATGCATTTCGCACGTACCGGGTCCTTTTGCTAGGGATTAGACCGTTGTTGATCATGGAGGCTTTCCACTGAGGCAATCCAAACAATAATCAACCGGCTTGTGTGGAGACTCGAACCCATGGACGTTCATGGGCTAATACCCCACTAAAACCACCCTCCTCCCATGTGCCCCGCGCTTATGAGTAGGAAAGGCATGAGATACAGAAAGTAGTTACGCCCACACCGATCCTAGCGCACAAGTGCTTGAGAGTGCCCCGGGAGAGGCAAACTCACTTCTCAACAGGGGTGAAGACTCCTCTGCTCCCTAGATGCTAGAGGGCCCCTGCAGCGGTATTTCAGGGGCGGAGATTATGCCCATACCTGCGCCTCAAGGCTCCCGACTGACGTTGGCGCCCGCGAGTCGCATGCGCACTTCCATCTCTGTCCCTACCTCGTTCCGCGGCCTCCTTTTGAGACATTACAGTCTCGCAGAAATTGGCCGCGCCCACCCACCAATCGTCGCTGTGCAGCATGGCTTGCACCAGATCGCCCAGCGAATCGATCGGTCCTACTAGTGTCTCGAGTTCAAACCTCTGAGGTGCCCATGCTGCGCACTCGACTAGCGTGTGTACCGCCGTGTCCAGTGCGCCACACTGGCGGCATTGGGGTGAAGGTAAGCAGCCCGCAATCTGACACAGATACTTATCGAAGCAACCGTGCCCAGTAAGTATCTGTGTCATTCTGAAGGTCAGGGTTCCACGTTTCCGCGAGAGCCATCGCAACAGCTGTGGTCGAACCGCTTCCACGGTGTCAATGCCAGCAACAGGGTTTTCCAACTCTACCGACCAAGATTGGATCATGGCCGCGGTTTCCCGCGTCCTGATCACCTGAAGCTCGGCCTGGCCATAGACCAGGCCACGGGCGAGGGCATCCTGTCGGGAGCGGCGAACTTTGGCAATCACGTCCGCCTGGAGAGGCCAGAGCGGATCGCCCGCCAAGAGTGTCGACACCGTTCACGACATTGTACGGTATCCTCGGATGGTCCTCACCGCCAGGACCCGTTGTACGCGGCACAACAAAGTCCTATTGTGGTGGTGAAGTGCAGTGGACCATACGGGTGCACCGTACAGGGCCATACTCCTAAGGATGCCCATGTAGAGTTTCCTAGTCGTCGTCCCCGGTCCCCCCACGTTGGAAAGGAGCCGAGAGAGGGCGCCTGTGGACCTCACGAGCATGGGAACTAGCTGCTCAAAATGCGCTTTAAACAGCCATTTCCCATCGAGAATTAACCCCAGACATTTCATCTGGGGACCTACACGAATATCCACCCCTTGGACTGTAACGGTCAAGTCCATAGGGGGATTACGAAACCGCCTATGGAACATGATGGCCTCCGTTTTCGCGGGGGAGACCTTCAAGCCCAGCCTACCTATTCTTCGGACCACGATCGCCAAGCCGGCGTCGACGAGGTCCACGGATTCCGCGAATGACGCAGCGCGTGCCGTGAGTAGGGTGTCATCCGCAAAGCAGATTAGCCCTATCCCGGGCAGGACCGGAACCCGAAGGATCCAGTCATAACCGACGTTCCAAAGAACCGGCCCGAGGATCGATCCTTGTGGGACGCCGCACGCGACGCGTCACCGACCTATCGCGCGATTTTCGGAATCGCCGTCCTCCCAAAGGATGTACCTGTCCTGGAGGTACGCGCCCAACAGCCTCGTGAGGTACGGGGGAACTCCGTGTGCACGGCGTCTAAACAGACTGTGGCGAAACCCGGGTTAACTCGCAACAAGGTGATGCTGTGTGTATGGTGGGATTGGAAGGGCATTATTCATTATGAGCTGTTACCGCCAGGCAGGACCATCGATTCTGAACTGTACTGCGAACAACTGATGAGATTAAAGCAAAAAGTTGAGAGAAAACGGCCGGAATTAATCAACAGAAGGGGTGTGGTTTTTCACCATGATAACGCTAGACCTCACACATCTTTAGCCACTCAGCAAAAATTACGAAAGTTTGGCTGGGAGGTGTTAATGCATCCGCCGTATAGTCCTGACCTTGCACCTTCAGATTTTCTCTGCAGAATTCCTTAGGCAGTGTCAGGTTAACATCACGAGATGACTTCCAAAACCACTTGCCGCAGTTTTTTGATCAGAAGCCCCAAAATTTTTATAGCAATGGGATCACGTCCGTACCTACAAGATGGCAAAAAGTTATCCAACAAAATGGCACCTACATACTTTAGTGAAATGTAAATAAACTTTATAAAAAAACCTTTTGAATTTTTATATAAAATGCGAAGAAACTTTTTCCCTTACCTTATATAATGTATTTATGTACAAATCTAAACATAAATAGATACCTACTACATGGACATAATATTTAGATTGTGTTATAGGGTGTATTCTATTCTTTGGTTTTTTTGAATAGACTAATCTAAATCATAAGATTTTTTAAACTATTTTTTAATTAGTAGATAACATACTGTCGTACTCGCAAAGCTTAAAATATGGTACTATTAGTTTTACGCCCCGATGTTATGTGGTAACGTGATCAGAATTGAGCACGCTTACGTAGAATTAATTCGTGACTTCCAGATTTATGAATCCGGGGACATTGACTGCGGCAATTAAGAACTTGAGTAATTAATAGTAGATTGTTACACGACTACACGAAAGGTGAAAGTGACCTATTTAGACATGGGATAGTTTGGCGCACGAGCGTAGCGAGGGCGCTAATAATTCGAGTTTCTAAATAGGCCTTTCACCCGAGGTTAACACTGTGCTTTTCATTTGAAATATGAGGAAAGTAAATAAAAACTGATTAGTTAAACAAACAACTACTTTTCTAATGAAATTAGGCGTTAAATCCATATCTAAATCTGATGAACTCATTTAATGCGTCGCCTATGAAACGTCATGTAAATTTATTTTTCTGTTGGATTTTACCGGCCAGCATTTTTTTGTCACTGGTGATGGTAAATATTTAGCTCAAATCTATGTAAATTAAATAATAATTTAGTGAAAAGTAATTTACAAGTGTAAAATTAATGATTTTACAAAATTGTTGATAGTTTTATATTACAATTTATGTCGCGATTTAACAGTGGCTGTTAAAAAAGTTGGGACTTAAGTCGCATGTATTATCGTATGGTTCGCATAGTTTTTAAATTTTTTGACAGCAGGAAAAATCGTTTCCCAGGGACGAAAAGTACTGTTTTCATCCCTGTGATCAGGGAACTCCAAGCGTACTTTCAAAATATGAGAAATATAAAAGTCATTAAAGGGACATCGTATTGATTTTTCAAACACCTCACTAATGTTAATATTAGACGAATCAACCAATGGAACCCACGTGATTGAAAGGCAAAAATAGACAAGTTGACAAGTCCACTTAATTGAAACTAGACAAGTTTATTTTATAACTTGTGTTAGTTTATGAGAAGAAGTATTGAAATAAGGCTTTGTATTTTCTCTAAATGTAGATTCCAGAGGCCCCGGCAGACGTTGTCCTGCTTTGAAAAAGTAAAAATCTAGAACCCGATTGCAGTGCTAGTGCTACCGACCAGGTCCAATTGTGAATCTAAACCGTTCTCGAATCTACTTGAACACACACAAAAAAATCATCAAAATAGGTTCAACCGCTTAGGAGGAGTTCAGAAACGCCACCTACCGGATCCAATTGTGAATCTAAACCGTTCTAGAATCCACTTTAACACACACAAAAGATTTCATCAAAATCGATCTAGGGGTTTAAGACGAGTCCAGTGCCATACACACGATTAGAATAATTTTATGTACTTACATAAAAAGATTTTAAAAATTTGATACCGTGAACCTTTGCCTGCCATTGTGGTGAATTGTATTACTAATACTATTCTGTATTTAGATTGCAAATTCAAATATTACACAGTTATTTATTTAGGTCTATGGATTGGCAGCTAGGCCTTTAAGCCAGATATTAGATTATAATGTAGATTCTTCATTGTCTTAAGCCTATGTGTAGCACAGCTGAACTGTAGGTTATCAGCTGGTGCCATTCAACGGAGTTCTTGTGACAACTCAAAATACCACATTTGACTATACAGTTCACATTTCTCACAAAACACATAATTACTACTCAAAAACTATCAATATCCTACAACTATTGTTCATTTTAGGGTAATTTTACACATTTTTAGAAAATAAAACTGCATAGCACAACATCTCCTTTCAGTTCCCGCCAAAAACTCCAAATATTAGACAGTCGTCATGTACGCCTATAGATAAAATTTATATATAGGTACGTACGCGTGCTACGCTTTCTATTACTCGAAATTCAAATAGATTGAATTTTTGCATTATTTATTTTTGACTGTATTTTTTTTAATTGGAGTTCAACGGCGCCTCCTACTGCGTTCAATTGCGAATCTAAACCAACCGGACCCCACTCGAATACAAACAAAAAAATCATCAAGATCGGTCCAGATGCTTAGTTCAATTACAAAAAAATAAATTTAGTATTTTATGTAACTAGGAAATGCCCGCGACTTCGTCCACGCTTGCCTTGCAATTCCCGTGGGATTCCCGGAACACAAAATATCACAGGGTTTAAAAAAAGAATGTAAGTTATCCTTTTAGTGGAAACTGTCGGAATAAGCAAATTTTTATGAATCCGAACAACTTCTAACCGCTTCCAGGAAAATTTCCATGGGATTCCCGGGATAAAAAATATCCCGCAGTTTATTTAAAAAAAATTGCTACCGATCAGTCGGAATTCGATTTTTTTAAAATTGGGCCATTTCAAAATATCCCAGAAAAATTCCCGCAGGATTCCTAGGTTAATAAGTAGCGCAGTTTTTAAGTCTAAGAATTTGCTGGTGATCAGCGAAAACCGCATCGAAATCGGCCCAGTAGTTTTTACGTGAATCCCGAACAAAAAGACAAGAAATCTAAAAAAAATCGTCGTGTTCTCCATCGTTTATTCCAGTTATTTTTTTTTAAATAGCTTTAATGTACAGAGACAGCAAGTTTAGAATTTTATAATATAGAAGATTTAATAATTTTCTTTTACACCACATATATTATACCTTGTTTCATTGCAAAGCTAGAGAGAGCTGCAAGGATTACAATTTGTATAAAATATAATTATTGCGCTATTTAATAACTTTAAATAATTGTGAGTCGTGTTTATGATTTAATATTTATTAGCTACAGACAAATTTAAATTAACCTGTAAAATGGAAAATTGTCGCGCAGTTATTTAAACAACTATGAGTCCATTTAATCGTTCATGTGTTTCGTAATGCCATAGAAAAAGAATACTACGCTTCCATGATAATACTACAAATAATTCACAGACATCTACAGAATGTAATCTAAATTTTTAAATCTTCAGATATACCTAGATATATCTAGAGAGTAGAAAATATATACAAGCTACATAAATAAACATCGTCAAAAATTCAGCCCACTGTACAAATTATAATTTTTTTGCGACGTCTTATAAATTCCTTTACATTTCACTGGCGAAGAGAATGGGTGTTATATTATTATGTTTCTTACCTTCCCGCTATTCCACGATCCTTCGCTTTCGTAGCGGGGGGTGCGCGCCTGAAAGTCGGGAGCGTTAGGGATTTGTGTGCCCAACCTGGAGAATTGGATGGGATGATTGTAGGATGGCTGGTTGGCTGGCCCTAGTCCCGAGCCGCACGGCTTGACGTATACACGCATGTGTGTATTTTGTTATCCTGTTGCACGCTTAGAGACAAATTCTACGTAATATCTTTTAATTTCATTCTTGCGTGTGTTTTAAAGGATAAATGAAAATTAAATCCTTAACCTTTTATTTAAACATTTTTAAATCCAAATAATAGCTTTAATTGTTTAGATAAAATATTAAGCATAATTAAAGATAGTGCTAAATAATTCGTGAAGGACTTTTTTAAATTTTAATTGACCAAAAATGTAATGCTGTGTTGTAGGTAGTTTAATAGACCTTTGTTAGAAGAATGCCCTGGAATTGCCCGTGGTCCCGAGACCGGCAGCAACCACTTGCCATCAGTCCCCCTCTGCACTTATTGTTACAGGTTTGTTTTGTTACAATTTAATAAATTTGGTTTCAGTCAAATCCTATATATTTCAAAGAGATCTTTAGGAGAATTATGTTTAAGTATAAGTAAGGTAGACTAATTTTGCATAAATGGCTTTATTTGGACATGTATATGTTGATTTTGCGATAGGTTCCTTTTTCACGGCATTGGGAATAAACCTAATATTATTTCGGAGGACTTAATATCGATAAAGGAGGTGAAGATTTTTTACTTCTAAAAAGGGACACTTAAGCGATCGAACCCGCGCTTAAAGCTCTATGTATTAGGTATAATCTAAAAAATGTGTTAAATTATTATCAACAAGCTGGTGAATATAGACAATTATTATCTATATATACTTACCTAATTAAATTCTTCGCCAATGACTTTATAATAATCTTTAAAATCGATCTGTAAATAGTAATTGAATAAATAGAATGAAAATTTTAATGAAATATATAATTACGATTTGGTAACAAGTTAAATGTTTAATTGTAATTTTTTTTTGGACAATATTGTTTCGAAAATCGTACAAAACAGTCGTGGTGTGATAATGCTGGTAACCAGACATAATCCCAGATATATACTAATGGATTGAAAGTGTACTCTGCTCATTAATGTCATGTCCATAAAACAATGTGATATGATATGAATGCATCACTTAAGCTTACTCTATTTCATGCTGGATGTATTAAAGTCGTCGCAACATTAACAAAGTAGACAACAATAATTGAAATTATTGTGTTATCAATCGATACTATCGTTACATAAGGTTTAAATAGGTGCTTGTAATATAATATAAACATTTCAAATCTGGGTTCGGGTTTTTTAATTTGCAAGTGTATGAACGGTATTTCCGCCACACGTGTTTAAGGCGAACTGACGGGTTTCACACATCAGTTATTTCGGTGGTGATTGCCATTGCCATACTATATTTTATATTCCGTCAGAACGTGGTATTCATAATATGCACATTATGTCACAAATATTACTTAATGTAATCCGTGTATTCTTCTCAGCCAGGATTCAAACCTACGTCGTAGTCACTACGATTTTTTGTTAGGTGCCTACTTTCATTTAAGTATTTAGTTCTGAGTCCATGCGGAAATTCTCAAATGGTAAGCAATTACTGTCAGAATATTAAAATATATTTATTCTAATGACATTAATCAGACATCCAAAATAGCACAAATGTACCTGCTTTCCGGCATCTAATGAAATGTTTGGTATGAAATATAAGAGAGAGCTAAGTATTATATATTCGTAGTTGTTACCTATTTGTACAATAGAGAAATTGTTTTAATCAGTATATGAAGTTTGTTGGTAATAATCATATTATGGAAAGCATATCGTGTCTGTGGTGATCAGTATTTATATATTACTTTTGAGGACCCGGACAATCAGATCAGCTGCTCGCGCTGCTCGTCCATTCGTCCGGCTCAGTCGGTAGGTGCCTGTGCATGCCATTGGCCGCTCGCTCGCTCCTCATTACATAATAAATCTCTACGAACTCTATAAACATAGAGTTAAGAATTGTTAAAAAGTGATACAAAATAGACCGTGGCTGTTAACCATGTATCCCCATTTTTGTTTGTGAATAACGATGCCCTGGAATTGTCTTTGGGGATACGAACCTCCTGCACCAGCTTGCAGAGTGAGTGGACCTCTGCATCTAGCACTACAGGTACAATTATTATTCGTAACATAACATGTTTAAAGATGCAAATATTGTCATATTTTAGAAGTTATATTGTGATTGGTAATATTTGGTTTTCAGTTTAATTTTGTTTATATGTATTTTTCCTAATTAGATTTATAATTTTTGAATTTACATTTTGATTATATTTGAATTATGAGGTTATTTTCTCGAAATTGGTGGAAATTTAGAATTTCATTCCACGTTTTCGTTTTAAACCTTAATAATAAAATAGTTATACTACTTAGCTGTAGTTATGGATTTGTGAAAATATCTTCATGCAGTCATTGATTATATACGAATATAATTGATTAATGGCTAGCATCATAAGGGTCTAAATCTTGATGATGATTTATTTACGTATATGGTTCACCACACTTATTATATACATTAGGTTAGCAAGTAGTGGAGTTATCGGTAGGATGTTAATAAGTTCCGCCGGGTTCACAGCATTGTCACATGCGCATGTGTAAGTTGTTGGCTCTAGGTTCCCGAATACTTGCGCAAGCACACCGCCTACGGGTTTGCGGCCTAGAGCGGCAACTACGGTACCGGCCACCGGCGCCTCACCGAGCAAATATACCAAGTTCATTGTCACAAAACATTAAACTAAACCCACACAATTACTTAACAGCTTATAAGTTTAATCGAGTTAAAGGTAATATAATAATATATTAAGTTTTACGATCTCTGTGATCTAAGCTTTGGTGTTTAGCTCGTTGGAACATAGAGTAACTTTCATAAACGATCTTCCGTTATTTACTCTCATCTAGGTGTTTGCGACCAGCCACGTAGTTGTCCGTTGTATGTTTCCCACAGATAATCAATTTATGCACGACAGAAGCGTAACTTAGTTTAATACTATGCAATGTGTGTGCTTGTTTGATTCATTCTTCCAAGACAACTCGAAATTTATTGTGTTTGTTGGCGGAGTCGTTATAGTAGTCGCCTTATGTGAAATAAAAAAAAGGTTCTTAAGTTAGCTCGTGATATGTTTGGTACTATGTTCATAGCCAGCCAACCGTTATTCACTGTTGAACATAGGCCTCCCTATGTTTGTGCTACATTTCCGGGTCCTCTGCTTTCTCATCCAGGCCCTATCGGCGACCATACGCAGGTCGTCGATCCGCCGGTCAGAAGGTCGTCACACAACACGTTACTGAAACACGGTTTCTACTCTAGGATTTGCCTGCTCTATCGGCCACCGGTCTTATGACGCTATGGTCACGGTTGTTCAATTAGATGTATGTGTCTGCGTGTTTTATTTTCATCTGGGTGTTCTTTTTTGTCCATTATATGTATGTTTCAATATGCCTACAGCACGGGGGTATTATATTCCGGTGTAGATAGATTTTGCATATTTATGTAATAAAAAAGTTTTTCCTAGTGTGTATTGTAGTTCTAAAGGAACTTAATAAGACTATCAATATTTGAGCGATTAGTTAAAAACATGTTTTTTAAATAATGAAACATAAAAAAGAAAATATATTAAATAATTAGAAGATTTTCAGAGTTACATACATTACAAGGTATTACTTCGTAATTATCATTCCTAGTATGCTTCTTCCCTCTCTCTTTTTTTTCATCTTCTCGCAATTATTTGAAGTTAGCATAATATATCTTTCCTTCCATACTCCAAATTTTTCGTCTTCCACGATATAAACTAATATTATTTTTGACTGTTTCAATTCATTACTATTTCTACATGTACATCTTTATTTAAGTACCTAATTCAATCGTATTAGGTAAGTGAAACATAATAATTTATTTATAATGTACTTGCCCGTGTTAAACGTTACGCCTATATTGAGTTAATTAGAAGCATATGTGAATGCGTACTCGCTTCTCGGCGCACAATAAAGCCTTTCAATGTCGGTCCCTTTGGCGGTCTCTACCATGTCCAGATTATGTATTATCTATTCAATAAACAGTGCACATTAACTTACATTCCTTTATTATACGTTCTTGAGTGTAAAATTGCTTCATGAAGTTTAATGATGAAAACATTCTACTCGCGGAGCAAAGACAATAAATAGCTTCTGATTTGTTTGGTAATTATATCGACTTGTATAATGAAAACGGATTCACATTTACACTAATTCAGATTAGGTTATTCAGCCAAACATTAGAGGTTTTCTAGCCTTCATCATCATAACGATCCGGCTCGTTTCGCACATACCATAGTTTAAGGCGCCGTGGTCTACATTCGACCACGACCACACTGTTGCTTTGAATGATCGCGTAGGTACTTCATCCTTATCTATTTACAATATTATAAAATACTAAAAATGCCATGTCTCTACATTGAAGCTATTAAAAAAAGCAGCTGGAATAGACTACACTACACTAGCATTACATGAACGATGTAAAACCCGATACATTTTTTTTAGATTTTTGTTGTGTTGTATAAAAATTACCTTACCCTGACACAGTTTTCACCAAAACGAGAGCATACATTATTTTTTAAATGCTTCGATACTTTGTGCCCTGGGAATCCCACAGAAATTTGTCCGTGAGAGGTTTAAAGTGGTTTATATGCATAAAAATTAGCTGATTCCGATACGATGTTTGCCAGAACAATAGCTTAAGTTCTTTTAAATGACTGTGGGACATTACATCCCGGGAATCCCGGATTTGTTCCGATTTTTCCGGATTTTTGATCGATCACATGGCTAAAAATAGCGTGAAAATTGGCTGTGGTACTCTTTTTATTCGCATATCTGACTACTCCGGAACTTTTTATATTTCCTTGGATGTCCTAAATTCGAAACCACGTGAATTTAGGACTTGCTAGATGTGACAGTTTCTATATTTTTTAGTCATCTTTAGCATAACAATTGTAGTTATGTATGCCTTTAGTTACCTTATTTACCTTAAAACTCGCGATTACTTATCGCGAGATTTTATGGAAATACTAAAAAATCCGTCGCTCTGCTGAAATTACCCTTTGATTTAAATATTGGCAAAATAACTGTAATCTTTGTTACCTGCCAAACGTGGACGAAGTCACGGGCAAATCCTAGTGTAAAATATTACCCATAAACATCCCACCGTTCAACGTTGGGCTTCGGCCTCCCCATTTTATGGGTAATGGACAATACTCGCTATGCTTGTTCGAGGTATTTTGGTATATAATCATGATGTTTTACTTCACTTTCAGCAATATACACTTTAGATCAGAAAACTACCTAAGCAGTGCACGTAGTGCGCGCTCCCCGGCCAGGGTTTACACCCACACATTAAAATGTATAGAAACTTTGATACCTATTAATTTTTCTAAATTACCTACGGGATCATGCGACGCGACGACGCGCCGATTGCGTTGGTCGGTAAGACTTCAGACTTAATTCCAGGAATTCACTTATTTATCCATTGTACTTAGGTACTAAAATTACAATACAACAGAGTCTTAATAATTTATATTATCAATTTGTACGCATTTCACAGTGTAATAAATAAATCCATATTGATTAAAAGTGGACAGCATGTCAATATCGTGTCGGAGTCATACAGTATGGCACAGACGTGCCGCTGTAACGCGTAAAACATGCGTGATGATTTAAATTCTTGGTTACAACTCCGTCGTAAGCATTCCAAAACAGCGCCTGAGCTCAACTATGGGAACGAGATTACGGCTTACGGCTCGACATACCCATGGTCCACTGACAAAGCTCTTCGTCACCGTATTGTTCAGATTCATTTGGATCGGGACAAAATCGCTTTAGGCGTGGTGATCTCACACTTTGGAAAATTGAATTATTGTTAAGACGTGAACATGTATTTCGAAACATTTTTCATTTGTTGAATGATAGTTCACCCAGTCGTTTTATAGTATAATAAAAGCTTCTATTACATTTAAAATTTCACAAACAAGCGAAATAGATGATTAACTACAATTTTTATTTTGAACTGCTTCCAGTACAACGAAAAATACTGAAATTTACTTATTTGGATATCAATCGATAATTCATTAAAATCACATAGTTTGTAAATTATTATAGATCTAGATTGAAATCCAAGCGTACTGACACATGAGTGTTAAAATTATATTTTCGTAAATAGAAATACTATGTAGATGCTACTATAATATAGCTTAAGTTTAAAACAAATTTGAATAGATCGTGGCAGTCCACGAATTGAAAGGTTACCGGATCTGGATAAAATATATATTTTTTAAATATTTTTAAGCTTGATTTTTCTAATTTTTCCACTTCATAGTTCCAAATTTAGAGTGGAACATAACGTTTACGACTTTGGAAGCGTACATATCGCTACCTATTGACTTAAATAAAAAAAAACATGTCACGTCGTTATGATTTTTCAACATCTGGCTAATAATCCTGAAATGAATGTTTCAGCCTTTATTATGTGTACGGCGGCTATCCCTAATCTAGATTTCTTCATGACTTCACTACGGCATTGTGTAGCGACATAATACCTACTTATATAGTTCTACTTAGTTTCATCCATGTAGAAGATCCAGGAGTTTATGAGTAAAGTTACTGTGATATAAACAGACGGACTTTCAGATTTCATTAGGTTTTCCTTTTTAAAATCGCTACGAAATCCTAAAAACCTGTCACTTCAGAGGCTATAAATAAAAATGTATATTATTGACCACAGAAAAGACTGTTTCATTGCAATTTAGTTAAAGGTTATTTTGTTGGTTACAATCATGAACACGGGAATGATTTTTTTCTTATATAAATATCTAGTAGATAATGAAACATTGTAGAGTATTGCATACAATGGCATTCCCGTAAACAATGTAACGTTTATTATCCCTTGCCAGTTTATTGGCACTTATCTACGAAAAGGAACTGACCGGATATGTTGTTCCAATGAGAGCAACCGGGGTCCAGGTACCGAGTTAATGTTTCTAATGAACGAAACTGGAACGGCATCGGCCGAGGCTTGTTATTGATAATACACAATACATTACTTTCAATTGTGTAGTAAAGTTGTTAGGTGTACTAATTGGATGAAAATACATAAGTGTTACGAGTATAAGACACATGTTATAAAACTGGAAATTGTTTTTGTTTCCGAAGGCCTATTTCCATAATGGCTGTAACCTGATCTAATTGTAAGGTACACCAATTTGAATATGGTTTTCAGCAATGTGTTGAAATAATATTAGACTAATATGATATATTACGCTTATAATTTATACTATCTGTATCCCGCGGTTTTACCCGCGTGGTGATGGAAAATCGTTATATTTTTGATAATTCACACTATATCTTTTTAAATTATAGCCTATGTGTTATTCTGATGTGTAAGCTACATTATTGTAAAGTTTCATCAAAATCCTTTCGGTAACATTCAGTTTTTGCGCGAAAGAGAAACAAACATGTATGTTCGTTACTCTTTCACGAAAATTGCTTTCACGCGAAAGTTTACATCCATACATACATTCTTACAAACTTTCGCGTTTATAATATTAGTAGGATATTAATTCATAAATGCGTTAACTTCAGGAACTTTAATTTAATTTTTTTAGGTTTACAAATCCATGTCAAAATACTTTAATATTCACAGGCAAAGACACTAGTTATCAAATATAGCTTAATTTCTGTATCGGAATGCATCTACAGTATTCATTAGTTTTTACACGGAATATAGAACCGAATCACTTTGTTACTAACAACGGATATTGGATATAAAATCCTATGCAGACCAACACGAATTTGGAGGTCATTGCTTTTTAAATGCCGTGTTGTATTACTCGGATAAAATTTCATTACTGAAATTCAGTCGTGCAAAAACTGCGTACTTACAAAAAACTTCACGCTCGGTGAAGCAAGCTTGCCAGCTGCTGTGCGGCCGGCTCGTTCCGACAGGAAAAACCCAAAGCTTGCACAATGTAGGAAACACAATTAGTTTTGATATCACTTGTAAAATATAAGTAAGGAATTTTACCTTTTTGTTTTTTGCGAAGTGATTTGAACTTCATATTAATAGAAATGTCAATACAGGCCCAGTTTTTAACACTTCTATCGTTTTCTTTTAAGAGTCCAATATTTTGAATCCCAAACAACACAGCAAGAGTAGTTATTTAATTTTATATCCCATTACAATCACCTAAAAAAGAAGTACAGAAGCTACAGTCGTATTAAAAGGCAGCTTTCATGGTTTACGGCCATGGCCAAGTTTATGGGGGCCTGAGATAATTTTTATCAAGACTTCGATTTTCTCTTGATCAAAGGTAAAGTGTATAATTTCTATTGTTTTTTGCGTATAATGCCAATACCTGAATCTATTATTCTAATGAAAAGCTTTAAAATAATAAAAAAACGCAAAGATAAGTAAGTTTAATTCTACGATGCTAGTATTTATTATACCAAGTAAAATTTAAAGTAAAAATACTTTATATTATAGCTAAGCTTTATAAAAGTAACTAACTAGCCATAAATACTTCTCAATAAAAGTCATTTTAATCAACCCTTCCCCATGAATCAAATATATGAATGGAAACCATAAAATCAATTTTACTCCTTTATTAGGTGCAACAGTACACTGAAATAGCTGCGACCACCTGGTGCACTCTCGACTCCTGATTTCAAGTGCAGGGCACGTGATTTATGGGACTTTAAGCTCGACATACGACGGCCGCAAAATAACCCATGACTATTTTTTCAATAAACAAAGCGATTTGTTTTATTTATATTTCTACACCTCATTGGTATTGTTGTTTTAGTAAATTTTACTAACTATTTCTAGATGAAGATGTTCATTAAATGTCACTAGTACCGGCCCATTGTATTATGGATATTACGTACCTACGTATAGTTATTTATTTGGTTCTGTTAAGCTGTTGAAATATGAAACTGCACAGTTATCTATTAAGTTTGAAATAATTTTTAGGGTAAAATATGTTTTAAATAATAAAATGTGAAAAAACCATAGAAAGACGATCTGTCTGTACCGCATATAACAGATATTGAAGAGGTTTTCGAAATACGATTTTGTTGTTATTCTTGTATAGTATTTTCCTAGTCACTACACTACACAGGAAAATTTACAACATAGACAATATTCTACTTAAAAAATATTTAAGACATCTGTTTATTTGCTTTTGCAAAATTACCAAGTTCCTTCGGAATATATATACAAGGTATGTTATTAATATGACGTTGTAACATCCATATTGGAGTATATAAAATATGTTTATTCCAAAATGTTTGACGTTAATAGTTTCCAAATACGTAAGTAGTTAATTGATTTTGACTAAGTTATTCATAGACGAATGGGGGCCAATTATCCTGAACGGTGGCCTTATTCGATAGTTAAGTTACAGATGTGGATGTTTTTACCAACCGTGTGGGAGGTCTCGAGATGTAGACGTTAGCCATCTGTTTTATCAAAAAGGCTAAATAAAATTTCTAAATAAATAATAACAGCCCATAACATCCCACGGCTGGGCTTGGACCTCCCATTTTTATAGGAAAACGGGGTTAGGGTATAGTTTTATAATAAAGGCAGGAACCTGATTAGTCCACCGTTTTAGATACCTACCTATATGTCTCTTGCCTTCAACTTTTGCAATGGCCACAAGCCTCCATATTGTTTGGGTTCGGCTGTGTGCCAAAGTACTTTATAGTACACAACTATACAGAACAGATAAATAGAATATATAAATATATAGACTCAAGATAAATATACAAACAAATAGTGAAACATACATGTAGGTAATAGATATATTAGTTACAAAAAAGATCTCTGCCCCGTCCAGAGGCAGAGGATTGCAAATCAATAGAAAAACCTATACAGAACACTGATATGAACTTATATATACATATGTTTAATTAGCACAATCCATAATTTATTAGCTTACATGTTTCTTAACTTCGGCCAAAATAGACACCAATTCCACATGTTGCGTATCTGGAATTACATTTGGAACGGGCCACATGGAAAATGTAGCGTTTTCAAATCTTGTTTATAGTTTTTCTGTATCTCAATGTATGTAACTTATGTAACATGTTAACAGTTTTACAAATACTTTAAAATAAAATTGCTAAGTAAAATCCAGACTAAAGGTTGTGTAATATTGGCCGGATTATTTGTATGTTGTTCTTATTGTTACGAGTGCGGGACTCGAATTAAAATGCCGTTGGAATTACTATAGAATTAATTAGAACTATATACAGACGTATAACACAGGTACAAGTATAACTGGATACAACCAGTACAAACGTAATACACGATTCAATAACACGCGCAAAGTCCGTCACTATATAGCTTATCGAATGTACACACGGCTTGTCTCGCTGGTGACCATTGCTAGACTGCCGATCTCTCCATTGGGCATTGCTATATACTGCGCCGATACAATATTGCTGCCCGCCCACGTAGATCAAATTTCTTAGAAATCGTAATCTGCACACTTGCGTAATAATGCCTGCGAACGGCCATAAACGAGTACAATACACAATAGGCTGTTTTATGGCAGGCAGCTTTGCATCCACTTTTGTCGGCGTGTAACATTATTATCATGGAAGTAAAATACTGAGAATGATAATCGCTCAGTAAAGAACTTTCCATTATTCGTAATAGTTAAGCGAGGTTTATAGGCTCGTAAGGGTTTAAAAAAATGTTCAACGTCGCTTTCTGAATGCGTATGTGAATAACAATTTTTAACCTTTTTTTAATAAGCCTATAATCCTCATATAAGTATTGAGTTTTCTCTAATACTAAAGAGTGACCTAAGAAAGTATAAAGTACACTCAACAGCACAATTAACCGCCCGGCTAGTATTTTGAAGAATAAATGAAAATTAGGCTTTTTTTGTCATCGCATTGAATGTTATTAACGTTTAAAAAGGTAAATCTGTCATAAAAGTGCTAACAATTGGTTTGATTAAAGAATAAAGCAAGAAAATGCAAAATTGTAAATTTCTGGGAAAAAATGCGCTATAGTAAAATATTTAATATTTTACTAATTACTGATTTTAAAACTTTATTAATGGTGGTCATTTCCTCCCCTAACCCTTATGATGTCATAAAGATGTTTTGGAAACCTATCCATTATGTCTTTGATGTCAGATTGAGGAATGTTTTACTATTCCTCTTCACTCGGAGGTAGTGGTGAAACAAAGTTACGACTTTTAATTTACCTTGTAAGATTATTTCAACCCTACTCTATGAGTTTCACGTCAGAATTTTGAGCAAATTATGGAAATCGACGAATACCGACGGTATCTGGATTTAAGCGACATGTGGATTAGCATTATCATGGATCACGAAAAAAAATCACCAATAACTAACGTGAATAGCATGTAATGTGTTGCTAGAAGGTCTTACAGTTACTGCTGAGTGATAAGTTTCATTCTACCCACTAGAATTAATTCAGTACGGGTCTCGTAAGTTTTACCGCCCTGTAGCATTATCGAGCCCCTTTGAAAGCCTACTGTTGCAACATACTAAACTCAGTTAACCTTTTACTACGGCATCTGTATACATGATAATCTCCACCACGACCTCCCGAAGCAATTTTGGGTTGTGATCAATTCTAAAATACAAACAGACTGATACGCCATAAAATTCCTCTCTTCTATTCTTCTTCTAATGGTTTTAATATTGACATATTGTTCACCAAACAAGCAGTTATGACCCTCGGAACCTGTCAAAGAGTGATTTTTTAGAAATTTAAAACACTGTTTTTAGTTGTTTCCTTCAGAAGATCACCTTTTGAGCCCCTGTTACAGTCTTCTTATGTAGAAACCAGTCTCTTAGCGGTGCTAGATGGCATTCATGATCGTGATTCGTGGTAGCTCCGATTGAACGCTTGTTAAAACCAATAAAAGCAATAACCACATCTCTGGCTACTCCAGCTTCATCGATTGGCATTATATGACTTAATTGGTGTCATCAATACCTCTTGATAATGTTTAAATATAATAGTTTTGAAAGGAACGCCCAAAAACAATTTTAATGGTCACACAAAGGAACCTATAAAAATGTCAAATTACGTTAAATCAGCAAAAATTTAAAGTCAGATATGCTTTTAAAACAGAGTATAGATTGTTGATTTATTGTTAAAACACGCACTTAACCAATGGTAAGGAGTCCCGTACGTAAGATATCGATAGAAAAAAATATAGAACTTCAAAGGTGTGGGCAATTAATCGTGCCTGTAAGTGTAGTAGTAATAAATGCAAAAACTTATATGATAATCATTTTACGCAGCCAGCTACCAACGTGGCCTTTAGACATCAGTCACAGGCGTTTTATTAAAATTTCAAATCTTCATAAAATTTAATTTAGAGTAGGTTAGAAAAAAAATGTATAACGTGAAAAGGAACATTCGCTTACGTGACAAAATCACCATAAATTATTTAAAAAGCTACTTTCGCCCTTTGCAGGAGTGCTGATTTGTTTATTTTCTCAGCTTTCATTTTCAAAGCGTTGTAGCTTTATTGTGCTCTAATTTAGTTGCCTGCTCGTGTTAGCTTGTTTGTAGTTTAAAAAAAAGCAATGGTTCTTTATATACAATTTTTCAACTAAAATAGTGTGTGCACGCCTTGATCATTATTCGCCAATTGATAAATTGCAATTCCCATGAATGGACAATTGCATTATCGGTATATGGATGCTTTGGTGTTACAAGTCTATAGTAGAGACTTGCAACACAAATTTTTTGTAGAGACCTTGGAAATGGTTATAGGTAAATTTCTAAAAGATTTACAATATAGACAACTCGTGGTAGTTTCCTGGTTATGGCATTATCATTTTATTCCAATGTTCAAATACCGGTTGAGGATCATGTACTGTTTAGGCCGTTTTTTGACTTAACTTGCACTTTATTAGATATATTTATCATGTGCTAATTGATGAAGGAAAATACACATCGTCTATTGCCTTAAAAAAAATAAGGCCTAAGCCCAGCAGTGGGTGATTTTCCCTCTTTTTTATTACATACTATAATTATATAAATATTATAATACCCAGTTTATTTTCATAAACCAAACCCAGCAAGATAAAAACCCGACATGAACGAGACACAGATTAATATTTATATTAGCAGCTGAATGAATTGTATTCGTATTTATAACTATAATTTAAAATTCGACGCAATATCTAGACAATGCTATTAATTAATATGCACTTCTGGTTTTAGGATAATAGAATACATAATTAAATAATTCCAGTGAATTGTTAACCAAGTCTCATTCAGATATAATTAGCAAGATTGAAGTCGAAAGAATACCAAGGATATTATTAACATTAAAATAACATTTATGATTATTTTAAATTTATAACGTCTGTGATAAAAATATTTTTTTTAATAGAAACATTTTAAAATTATGCAGCTGAAATAAGAGGAATTTACTCGTATGTGTGTAATATAATATAAAGTTCGTCATTATTTTAGAGTTCTGTAGCCATTTGTGCAAAAACAAAACATCACAATCATTTATCTGAGAAACTAATAATAATAATAATCGGCAGACAAACACACGTATTGTATATCCCCAACTTAAGCAAGTTACGCTTGTGTTATGGGTAATATACAACGGACTATTCTGGAGCTGATCCCAGATACCTAGACCATAGTAAATAACAGAGAAAATTTATTTCCAAAATTTACTATACTAGGAATCGAACCCGGAGCCTCTGTGTCGCAATGAGGTAAGTCGGCAAAGGCTATCCCGCTCAACCACAGAGGCCGTCAATAAACTACGGATGAAATTTGACAGAAAAGTGTAATATGCGAAAAACCAAAAGTTAGGGGACATATAACGGAGGGACTAATATTGTTGTAGCGTGTGAGGAATATCATTAGGCAGGACTTTAATTCTATCTCCAATTTTTCCTTATTATTTCATCCCAAGGCATGAACAAATAATTTGTTTGAAGTTTGAATGCGTACTCAGGCACGACACAGTATTTATAAAATTTGGAATTAATTTTAGAATCGGTAATTTCTATCTAATATATTAATACAAAAAATATTCTTATTCATAGAGAAAAATTATATAAAATTAAATGTATTATTTTTTATACAAAAGTATAGAAAGTTACTATTTTGACGTCTTTTCAACGTGGTATATGTTTCGACTTAAAAATCAAAAGAATATCGTTCGTTTGAACACAAGGTTATGGAAAAAAATAGTTCTTAATTTTTTTGACACTGCTCCACAACTTTAGAAAAAATGAGTAGGATGTATAGGATGTTCTGAGAAAAAATGGTGATAGAATATTTTTTAAAACTCGATAATACCAATATTTTAGTTTTATTGTTTTTATCGGCTTTTCATTCAGGAATTACAACGAAAATATTTTTTTATGCTATACTTCTAAGTATTGGTGAAAAATTTGCCATATATTAATTTGTAACTTGCCAAAAAAAGGAAAAATAGGGTTTTTAAAAAACTCGAAAAATACTTAAGATGGCTGAAAATTTGGGTGAATTGGTAACAAAACGATCCCCATAGTAAAAACAAAAAACCCGCGGGGGCCGAAATTATTTTTTTACCAACTTCAAAAAGGAGGAGCTTCTCAATTTGTCTGTATGTTTGTTTTGTATGTTCGTTACTCGATTTCTCCGTCAATTGAGAACCGATTTTCAAACTTTTTGGTATGATCGAAAGGCTATACTCCCGAATTGGTCCCATTGTCATCATGTCAGGATCTGATGAGTGGATCCCAAGAAATCAGAGAAACTCATGAAAATTGTTAACCAACTTTTTCGTGACGCGATATCTCCATCAAATGTGAACCGATTTATATTTTTTTTCTTTACTAGTAAGTGTATACTCCCGAGGTAGTCCCATGATCACCGAGTCAGGATCTGATGAGTGGTTCGGATCCCAAGGAAATCGTGAATAACCCTTATTAAAAAACGCCGTACGCTTAAATTCTTGGAAAAAGCTTATATACGCGTGTAGGTAGTAAATTTTCTACAGGCGTTTAATTTTTTATATGCATGTTACGCGATTTCTCCGTCAATTCTGGATCGATTTTGATTTTTTTTCTTTATTCGTAAGTATGTATACTCCCGATGCGGTTCCATGGCCACCAAGTAAGGGCCTGATAAGTCGATCGCAGAGAAATCGAGAGTGACCCTTATTAAAAAACGCCGAGAGCCTACATTAAAAAAAAAGAGCTGGAATGCGCGTGCCAGTATTGCACTTTCTACAAGCGCTTAATTTTTTTTGTAGGCTTGTTAGGTATTTTTTTATAGGGATGTTATGCGATTTCTCCGTCAATTGTGGACTGATTTTCCAATTGTTTTCTCTAACTCTCGGGATGGTCCCATAGTCACCAAGTTAGGATCTGATTTGTGGATCGCAAAGAAATCGAGAGCAACCCTTGTTGAAGGGCATATACACCGAAGAGCGACATGGTATATGTGTATGCACGTGCCTGTTGCACAATTTCTACAGGTGCTTAATATATTATTAATAACTAAAAAGTAAAAATATTTTTTTTGTCAATAACAAAACCGACTTCACATTAAAAACTAAAATATAAATATTTAACCAACTTCTTTCTACAACATAAAAATGACTACATTTTGTAAAGTTGTTGTTGTTCTTTTATGTTTTACTTACTTCAAGATGTTCTAGAAAGAAGTAAGTTAATATTTATTTTTTGATTTTTAATGTGAAGTCGGTTTTGTTTTTGTTAAAAAAAAAAAAAAAATTATATTACGCTTATTAAACGTGGAACTTTGTATTACATACCTGTATTAAATTTATTTTATTTTTGTATTTTTGTATTATTAAAATGATATGATTTTTTTCTTATTTACCCTGAACTATTGCAATATAAACTATATAGTTAAAGCTAAAGTACATTATGTAGCAGATCACTGACAAACACTGTATTAAATTAATTACCTACGCCAGGACAAGTTTCTGATCTAATTATTAGGGTATAAGACTAATACTAATTTACTGTGTAGACACAGACACTCCTGTTACTGAAAGTTATCAACCAATCTTTAATACCACATAGAATTTTGCTATGGCTTGCATTATTTGTAAACAAAACATATCCTTTGGTAAAAGTTGAATATAGAAATATTTGATAACTAAAGCAAATGCCAGTCATAGTTGATGTCATATTGACATGGCGGGGTTATGGGGGCGGCGGTCCCTTCAACTAATTCCTTTCACTCTTCACGCGCTGACACATTGAGCAATTAACTTGTCACTGCACAGCATTACCGTAACTGGTTGTCAGTGGTGCTCTTAGTAGAGTGTACAAACATTTCATTAGCGGTCTCCCATGATTACACTTAAGACAAACTCTTATTATAACTTTTTACCACTCTCGTTATAACTACATGTTAGTTACCTATTCTTTGTAATTGGAAGTTTGATGTCGGTAAATCTTTATATATACAGTTAAACTTCCATATGTTTGTGTCCACAAAACTCAAGAACTTCTCTAGTAGTTAATATCAGACTGATTCGGCAAAGCGTGGCCGGGTGTAGCTAGTAGATATTTGGTATAAAATCATGGATGACGTAGCTCTTGGTGGTATTTGTGGGTTTAATCTGCAATTATTGTTTGAAGATTTTAAGTAAATTGTAATATAAAATTATGTTAACGACGGACTGACAGTATTTAAAATATATAGGATAATTATAGAGTATCTAGTCTTATAAATTATTATTACAATTAAATCTAGATTAAAAATAAAATAGAATAGATAACATTTTATTGCTCACTAAATATATAATTACAAAAAGACACGATTACACTATTTTCATGGTAAAAACAATAGGCGGCTTTATTGCTTAAAGCATTTTCTTCTAGGCTAACTAACTTAAGGAATAATTTAACCTAATCTGGCGATGTAGATGGTGCAGATTATTAGGTAGAACTTAAACAGACATACTTAAATTACTTTATAAATTAAATACATACAAACATATTTATAAGATATGTACATATATATATATATATATATATATATATATATATATATATATATATAAGAAAAAGGCGCGATTTTCAAATCAACCAATGACATATGTGTACTTCGTCGTTTATGGCATCATCGCTCCATAATCCGTTCCACTAGAGTTTATGATTGAAACGTCCGCAAGCAAGTGGAACGGGAAAAATCGCGGTTGTGAATATGTTCGTTGTGAGCCTCTTGTGGAATATAGCCATTGTGTGATTGACACTCTTTGAATTTGAATATCGAATTTATACCAAAAAAACGTTTTATACAATTATATGCACTTGTAAAAACTTTTTGATTTACCTTGGTATGTACATATGATACGTACAAAATTAAATAAATATAAAATAAAAAGACACTAACGATGATTTGTTGATCGGAGAAATCTTGTTTGCTTTAAATTTTCTTAATCTGATTAACGACTTTAAATTTGTTAATGATATAATGAATAATGCAATGCTATTGTATATCATTACCAAAGTTTTACCCGTGGCTTTGCTCGGTTATACCTACTTTGGATCCGTATTTCGAGGAAACTAGTTCGTTTTGCAAGATGACAAGTATCGAAAAATTAATCTCTGTTATGTACCAAAATTCTATGATATTGTTACGAGATACAGGACTCGAATTAAAAATGCCGTTGGAACTACTATAGAATGTATTAGAACTCTACAAAAACGTATAAAACAAATACAAATAAAACTGGATGCAACCAGTTCACACTGCACGATTCGATGCAATTGGATAAGCGTAAAGTCCGTCATCTATATTGCTAATCGAGAGTACTATAAACGGCTTACTCGTTTCGTAGTCGTCGCTTGACTGCCCGCCCCTCCATTCGGGCATCGTCTTATACTAACTACACAGTACAAAGAAATTGGCCGCGCACACTGAGTTTCTAAGTAATATTAATTTGCACCCTTGCGAACGGCTAACAAAGTCGAAACCAATAACAATAAGGATTAGTTCGACGCTAATGATGGTTATAAAACAAGTAGAAGAACAATAGCATGTTTTTCTTAATTGTAAATTCAAAACACAAAGAATTCCCTAATCCGGGAGGACAATAGGCTGCGCTTACAATAGGCAGCTGTGCGGCTTATCTTTGACGGCATGTAACAATATTCTTCAGTTTCATTCGTGTCAACTCAGTATTCGTATCTCGAGGAACCCAGCATATTTTCCACACATAAAACTATGCTATATTTATCATCGTTACTGAAAACTTATATATTATATCAAAATTCATTTAAAATGGTTTAATTGATATTCTATGAAAGCATAACAGATTTGCATAAAAATATTAGTTTACAAGTAATAATTCAGAAAATTAATACATTCCACCAAGAAAAATTATTTGCTTTCGGCACTGAAATAAAGTATCTAGAAACATCGTAGTATGTTGCGTATCTGCTTTTAACTTGTGCCTCAATTAGTTTTATGAGTTTCTCAAAAACGTAAATGCTCGCCTTAAAAGGATGGCGCCGTTAGAGATAATAACTTCACCAAATTGAATTAGATTCTTCTACCTTCCGTAGTCCGGCGTGGCTCTTGTGCGGTCGCCGGTCGTTGCTCATTTGTGGCCTCATTTATGATCTTTAGTTTAGATCTCATACTTGTAGTAAGTACCTATAAAGGAAATTTTCTTGTCTTCGATAGGTGCTAGATTTGAAGAGGAATAAATGGAAAATGATCCTGATCCAAATAATTTCATATACCCTTAGAACCTTGTATTCTGGAATAGACAGCATGTGGTGTAATTTTTTTATTTGTATCATCCCTCGAACCGCCTCTGAATATGTTATATTTATTTATTTTTATTTCAAACTGAGAAATTAAAATTCTTTTTACATCTGCCGAACACTCACCACCATTTTCTGACCAAGTATATTGTTAAGTACTGATAACAATACTGTATTAAACTTAGGCTTTCCACGTAATTCGTTCGCGTGAACTTTGAAACTAATATTGCGCAAACTACTCTTCTGGGGTTGAATATTGCTTATATTCACCCTTGTGATAGAATTCAAAATTATTGGTTTAGCTTCATTCGAGTAAAATTTGAATCTTTGCCTCGCAGAAATTACCATTTTCCGGGACGCTTATACTTTTACGCATTCGGGCAGAAGCAATATTTTTCTTTGATCACCCCAAAATTGAAAGTAGACTACTACTACTTTGTCTGTTTACTTAATGTATGTATATATTTATCAAATTTATTGTTAATCGATATAATTTGCCAAGGGCGTGAACAACAGACCAACACCCAAACAAATCCCATTCATACATTAGTATGAATTTTCTCACATCGTTAAATAAATACATACATTTGTATATGATGTTGCTGCAGAAGAGCATCGGTTACATATTCGAATGATAAATGTTAATTTTTCGAAACGATATTCATTGTTTGTCCTGAAAATGAGCACACAGTATGTGCCCGAGTCTGGCTTGCGGCTTTGTTTGTGCAGTGTCGAAACTCAACTCAAATTTGACGTCATTTGTTCTTGTGAAGTAAGTACATTATGATAATTTACGCAATGAGTGTACTGCAAAACGGATATCTACGTCGAAAAATTTTGGTTCTATAGAATTTTCTTAGATTCCTTCAAAAACGTTATTGTTTCTTTACAACCTTGGAAATTAAATTATAATTATAACATTAATTTAATAAAGCCCCCTTAATATGAAAATGGGATATTTTTATAGCATAAAACTAGCGGCCTCGCCAGACGTTGTCCTGCCCTGAAAAAATAAAAATCTAAAACCCGATTCTGTGCCACCTACCGGGTCTAATTGTGAATCTAAACCACCTCGAGATCCACTCAAACAGACATAAAATTTCATCAAAATCATAGAACCCGATTCCAGCACCAAGTATTTTGTTTCGATTGATGGATGGGTTACATTATTAACGTTTTAGTAGGGATCCCTAATTTTTATATAGCTTATATTAATCAGGGATGTAGTATGCAAATAGTAAAAGAATTTTTTAAATATGTCCAGTAGTTTTTGAGTTTATTCGTTACAAACATTACAATAATACAAATCTTTTCTCTTTGTAATATTAGTATAAATGAGATACTTTTCGTACGACACGGATCAGAAATGTAGGCAATTTCGATCTTTATTCTTCAAAAATTTAAGGTCAGCAAAACTTATTAGTTTGGACCAGAAATTGGATCATGTGAGAATCTAATAAATACCTATCTATCTATTTTAAAATCTCCAGGGTGTATGTTTTGTTACTTGATCATGTCACGTTGGTTTTAAATATTTAATTAAAAAAATGAAGTGAGATTAAACGCTGATTTAACCCGTATCCTCAAGATTTGATTCAATTGAAACCTCGTCGTGTTAACTATTTCTTAACGATGATAAATTGAGTTTTGATTGAAATAGTATTTTAATGGCGACATATTTATGAATGAATATTATATTTATGAGAAAACCAATTTAAACTGTCGACAGTTAAAATTGTTAAAGCTGTTAAATTTACACCTAAATAGACAGACTTTATTACATATACTAAATAGATAGATAGTTTAACCTTAAATTTAAAAGGTGTTTACTATTGTTACTTTACATTTAATTATTTGAGTAATGTATATTATTTGGAATTAGGAATACCTAATCCGAATAATAATTTACGTTCCTAAAACGGATGAATTAAATTGTAAGGTGTGTAAAATCAAATTAGTAATAAATGTTGAGTGTATATTTTACGACTTTATCAGAACATACTTCGTATCTTACCAACTAAAAACCACACGTTACTTGGCCCGTTACATTATGACGTCATAAGTTGCTTCATTTATACAAAACCAAGATGGCTGTTACATTATGTAATAAGAGAAAAAGTATTTCAGTTGATTTAATTTATTATTATTATTTAGAGAGTCAAAATTAACAGGAATATATTTTTCTTATTCATAATTCATTCACTTTAAACAAGTTATAACACTAAAGAAATATATTCAAACACATTTATTCAGTCAATTATTTTATTCCAAAAGTTGAATTAATTGTTTTATTATACGCATAGCTATTGCTTACAGCCGTAAAAGAATACGTTTACGTCTAATAAAAATAATAAGACTATGCTTAAGATACGCTTGAACAGTTAAAAGCGAGAATAAATTTCGAAATGTCCAAATGAAATGGATCCCGGTCCGACTTGCCGGTTCAATCGTTAGCTAATTTCCAGTTGATTGTACATACCATCTGAATTGGTACAGCATAACCGCAAGCCCCTATTGCCGCTGCGTGACAGATGATATTATTACATTAGAGACCCGTTGGCATTCCCCCACATCAAAGCGTGCGTGTAACGAAATATATATATTATGGCTGTGTTAAATCGCGAAGGGTGATGAATATGTTCTTAAGGAAAACCTGACCTAAATGCTTATTTAGGCTACTTAGATATGCACGTGTCTTGGTACAGAAAGATTGATTTAATTACTGTGATAATAGATAGTCCGGGGCAGAGTCGTAGGTCGGAGTTGGTCAAAAAATGCACTCGGGGATATACGGCCTGCGAGGTATTGTTTTTCTTGGTGCAAAATAAAATTAGGGATGCAATATTCAAATCTTGCTCTGAGAGTTTATAAGTGAGTTATAACATAGACTGATCTTCTTCAATATGTATAGTAGGCATCACTGTATCTAGGCATAGTCGAAAAAGAAGGTGATAGGAATCGAGCTATATGGGGCCTTCGTCACTGCTGTATTAACAACTAGAATTTGTTACGCGGTTTTGCTTGCATAAAATTTGGATCTATTACTAATAGGCACTATCCTCTTCTTAGGGATAAAAAGTATCTTATGTTCGTCCCCGTTATCGATAGTGTATATATAAAAATTGTCTTATGAATGGCTCAATTTGAAGATCGCCAAGAAGAAATAAATAAAGATATAAACCAACCATTTTTACGTTTGTAGATTAATATAAACTAGCTGTGCCTGCGACTTCATCCGCGTGGATTCTTTTTTCGCCGAACCCTAAAATGAACTAAAAAAGTAGCCTTATTACTTCTTATAAAGTCAGCTATCACCCAGTGAAAATCCCTTCAAAATCGGTCCAGCAGTTTCTGAGATTAGCTGGAACATCCAGACGGACAGACAAAAAATAAAAATAATGATTTTTTGATATAAGTGCCGTATATACTTTCATATGCATTTAGTAAAAAACTGTTATTTTGACATTATAAACAGACACTGCAATTTTATTTATCAGTATGTGTGTATTTATGTATGGATCAGGTAAAAATAGAGTAAGTGGGATGAGCGAGTGTCATTTTTAGAGTTATTTGCAAATCATCGTACACTTAAATAATATTTATTGAAGTTTTGCCTTTGTGGAGTCAGATTTGAAATAAGTAAACTCTATTTGTCATAAAGTTAACTTCCATTCTATAATATTCCGTTTTACCACAGCAGATGTTGCAAAGAAATTTTATACTGGCTTTTATATGTTCAGTGTCTATTTCAGTTTCAATCAAATTCACCAATAAATCAAAAAGGCTGTGTGTGCATAGGTAGCCTTTTTGATCTAGTTTTCAAGCAAGTTTGATGACCTAAGCGTAACGCGTTTGAGTTTGGCGCCCTCTTTATGTTTACTCCCAAAATGGACGCGACTATAGTATTGTTGGCTGTTATTTGGAAAAGATGATCTCACTCGTGTGCTGCACATAATCTTTTAAAGATTCACGACTGTACACATATACCTTACGGAAGGATTAATTTGAAGAGTGAGTTTTACATTTTTAAAATACTCCCCGTGTATTAGTCAGAAAAATCTTCGAATTCATATCCCGCGTACACTTTTGTATGATTCGGGATCATAGATAGATAGATAGATAGATAATACTTTATTATACACCAATACAAAATGAACTTAAAGACTAAAAATATATCTAGTTGTGTACAAATGGCGGTCTTATCGCTAAAAAGCGATCTCTTTCAGACAACCCTGGGAATGAATTGAGATGATAATGGCGATGGTGGTATACGTAACATATAGTACGAACTACTTACATTTTAATAATAAATAATATATATGTAAATATTTTATATATTACATAGATATATATACTTAATATACATACCATACAAATACATATCTACAGAATATATATTTTTTTATAAATGAATTTAAGTATCATGTCATCATACTTAAATCATATCATATCATCATATCATTAAATTCATTTATAAATATTTATATATTCTGTAATCATCATCATAATATAGGTACTAGTCATATTTTGAGAGAATAGCCTTTAAACCAGATTTCATTACGACCAGTACAGAGTCCAAATACAAAAGTATTTTCGAATACACGTAGCTATTCTCATATTATACCTATTTATAATTCTGTGCGAATAAAGTCGCAGGCTCGGCTGATCAAAAGCAAATTAAAATATTTAAACTTTCATATTGCTTAGGTACAACTTACACATCAATAATGGAAAGTAAAATGTACAAATATTGAAGTTATCAGGGTATTTACTGTCTCTGAATGCAGTGAACACTTATAATATTTTGTCTCCATTTTAAACAAATTATAGTTCATACTGCAAGTGTTTTTATTAAACGTACCTATTAGTAAACGTTGAAAATAATACCATAGTTAATAACATTGGAGATAGTATCTATTTTCCAATCGAGTAATATGAACTAGTAAAAATACGTACTTAATTATCGTCAGTATGCATTTTATCAATACAATATTTTTTAACTTTTTTCACTAATTAATGTGAATGTTTAATGCTTCGTATGCGATAATAATGTAGTTCAAAAGGGTATCATTATTTACATTATGGCACAAAATGCAGTTACGCCATCAAATGTTACATAAGGTTAGATTCACCTTTGCCGTGAGCCATTACTTTCGCCCCTAAAATGCAAGGGGGTTCTTCCCTCTACTAACCCCATAAAGAAGGGTGCGCTCGGTCATCACTATCACTCAAGCTAGGGCAACGAAATCAAATTAGTTTACAGTATTTTATAAAAGCAAACGTTAATCTCGTCACGCGAACATCGATTTTATCTTTTAACATAATTAACGTGGTCATATGAATAATTACTTTAAAAAGTTTATGGAAAAAGAAGCTAGCAGAGCGTGGTTTCGATCCACGGACCTCTGGGTTATGGGCCCAGCACGCTTCCACTGCGCCACTCTGCTGCGAACGTACGAATTGAAATTATGGTAAAGAATGAGCGCAGACGGAGCGAAGATTGTAGAGATCATTCTGATACTAAAAATTGAATTTTATTTTGTTCCAAATAGAGTTATAAATTGACCAGAATGAACATAATTGGTCTTCCACAAGGTATGCTTGCATTCGATAACCCCATAATATAAACGTAGAAGTTGTTACGCATGGCGTTATTTTTTCATACTATCTCTTTTAATTGAACTTAATTGAACATAGAAGGTCGTATTCTACGAAGCCATTATTTTATAGTTTTCTTATTAAGGAACAAACGTAAATCATAAAACAACCATTATCATAATTCCATCGATTAATTTTTCGCGCTGAGCTTAGCAATGATTATTTATTCAATATTATATTAAAAAAACAGTTATTTTAAAATCAATCAATCAATCAATCAGAAAATTTTCTATATGTTTGTACTGTGTACGGTTGATTGATTGAAAATGAAATTTAGTTTGGTCGTCACATTTTAGCATTCTTCCATTCTACTTCGAAACTTACGTAATCATCCAAACAATCACACAACATTCCGAGCGTAACGCTGGCGGCTTAAATGCCTCAAAGGGGTCCAGCGTAATTGGTACCTACTCGTAATTAATTAAAGTCATTGATAAGGTCAATGACTGAAAGATCTAGAGCAAACTTCTAACACTTCCAAAACTTATCTAGAAAATTATTTCGATGTCGATATTTGCTTTTAACAATTTATTTTTAAAATATTTACAAGATATTTTTGGCTTCAGTAAAACATTTTTTATTTTCAGGTCACTAATACCTAACAAATAATATACTTAACTAATAGGTGCAACACTCCGACCGTGACGTTTATGAGGTATGATTATTATGTTTATCGCAGTTTTAAGTTTTTATACCACTATTACAGACTTACTAACCTTGGCTAAAATGTCACTACCTAAACATCATGTATGCAGTGTTGACGTGAATCGTAATTTTACTAGGACTTTCAAACGCGCTGCTAATCGATTGGTATATGAATATTATGTTCACGAACTTGAAATTAATGTACATAGGTTAATACGTAGAAACACAGTGTTAATGCCGGCGACAATGCTGTCAGTGCCAACTGCCGGGTCGTGGTCACGCTATTCGATTGCGTGAGACAATTTTCTATAGCTTCTTATGCCTCGATATTTAACGGATGTCACGTACAAAAATCCTCGAGAAAGCGTAGCTCCTTTAAGCAGATGGCAGCCCCGGCGATTTATTGATTTGTGCCAATTATGCTTGAACCTTGCGTGGCAATGCTAATATTTTTATGAACGGGAAGTAACGCCTTTGTGAAATAAAGTTAGACGTTCATCACTTCCCGAAACCTTTTTTATGATAAAATATGAACACGTGTGCAGTTTTGATTACGAAAGTGCAGCTTATGTACATTAGCAGATAACTTCGAAAATGGGGCATTGACATAACCACGAAGATGTAAAAATTTCGTGCCTTATCAGTGCTCTATTACATAATTATTTGCTCTCTAAAGTTATGGCAAGAAAAATAATTTTCTTTTAAGATAATACAGCGATTTTGTATGTATGAGAGAAATAATATAATATCCAGCTTATATACTCCCGCCACATTTGTCTAAGGGCTAAGGCAGAGTGGTGAGTTTGATATCGACTAAAGATTCACACTTGGGTATACTCATGAGAAATTAAATGTAATGACAGTCAGCTTTTGTAATCTGTTGGTTTAAATTTACTGGAGCGAAGAGGATAAGTTCGATTATCGGCAGTGTTAACTCAGAAAACAAACGTGCAGTTATTTATTCTGATCTAGGATCGACTCTAGAATTGTCAATTATATCTATATTACAATACAAATAACCCAAGCGTGCCTAATTTGCTTGGTTTGTGAAAAAAATATAATATGTATATTTGTGTGCAGATTTATTTATTTGGGAACGCTCCCCACCGACAGCGATCTGGACTAATCTTTTACTTGTAAATATTATAATAAGAGTATTTAATTTCTAATTTTTTTATTTGTAAATACCTAAATTTAATTTAATTTAATAACATACATATTCATGAATATATTTTTATTTGTCACAATGAAATAATAATTTACGGTTGAATTTTTATGTTTAAAATGTAGAACACACTAAAGCTATTTTCTTCATTTCTTCGTAGCTGCTTACGCATTAGTTTGTCGTACCTTTCAACTAGAACGAGGTATTAATTAGTGACAAAACAATAGAACTTAACATCTGAGAAGTGCCGCATCAGGTGATTTATTGAAGCGGCTGACATGGTGCCCTTTGTCTTATTTTTGACCATCACAATCACGTTTCCATGATCAAAAGATCTGTGTATATCACTTATAAAAAGGAATATAGAGTATTCTATTGATTGTGATCGTATCTCCAAGTAAAAAGAGAATACTTGAACCGTCATTGTTCAAAGAAATTATAACTAATAATAATTCTTTGTTTATAGCTTTCCTTTGAAGTCCAAGCACTTGATACAATTAAGATAAAGTTTATCGTTTTGAGTGTGGACCATTATACGTACTAATATATATAAATATGGATTCAATAAGTTTTTTAAAATTCGAAACATAAATAGCCTAAATTGCACACAAACAGGTTTTTAAATTTTTATAATATCGCCAAGAATATATTAAACTAAATTTGCACATTTAAATACTAAAAATAAATTACATTACAAATAAATTAATATAAGCTATGTAACAAATCGATGTCAGAAGGACGCGTGCCTGGAAGATTGGCTGCATTGCCACGCTGTAACGGCAATGCTGATTCGCTGGGCGAGATACAACCCAGCCCTTGGGCACGGTTGGCATCAAAGAGTTTCTTGAAAATTTCTTTGAAGAAACGCTTTGCTGATTGTCTGGAAAATGTGTTTAGTCAAAGAGATAAAACCATAATATATTTCTGTCCAGGAAATAAAAACTTTATCCATACAGGAGTAAACTCTGAGCTTAAATTTTTAGTGTGGTTTTCCTATTGTAATAAAGGGGCCGATTTTTCATTCATCAGAGAGAAGTTATCAATCGAATAAATTATAACCTGATTAAATTCAAAAGTGAACTGTCAGTTTTAGTTGTCTCATATTGTGTTTTATTTATTCTATAGAATAACTTTTATCTGATGATTGAAAGATCGGCACTAGTCTATAATTATTTTTAAATATTACTAGCTGAACCGGCGAACTACGTACCGCCATATTTTCTGAATTCCTAAAAAACTTTGTTTCATGACACAAAAACAAAATCACCAAAATCGGTCCAGGTGATTAGGAGGATTCTAGAGCCCGATCTCAGCGCCACCTACCGGTTCTAATTGTGAATCTAAACAATCCGGGGACCCATTCAGACACACAAAACAAATATCATCAAAATCGGTAAAAGTCGTTCTCAAGTTATGCTCGTACATACATTTCTACGATTCATTTTTATATATAAGATTTTGTGAAAAATGGAACTTTACTAAAACAACATGTCCTTGTTCATTCGTCTGTTTACGTACTTACATAAACTACAGACATTTTTAATCGAAAATACTGGGTCTATCTATGAACGAAATATAGCAAGGAGGTGTAATCTATAATATGACGGTTCATCGATGATTTGGTGAAATTATTCCCTTGATAGTGCTAGCATTTTAACTTATGAATTACGTAGTGAAAACAAAAAAGAAGACGTTGGAGTTTAAAAATTTCTAAAAAAAATTGGTTAAGCATCCTCTTAGGTTTCGAAAAAAAATGACGTACTTTAGATTGAATGTTAGAGTTCCGATTCAACTAAACGGAAAGAATAAATCAAATACAAAAGGAATTCAAAAACATTGTATTCTTAAAGATAGAACAGGAAACTTGAATAAATATCCACCAATAACAATAACACCCCGAAAAAGCAACACTTGCTTTTTGTATCAAGTATTATTATATCTCTCTGCGCTTGTTAACAAAACAAAAATGGTTATTGAGTAAGGAATGAATTGGGAGAAGTATAATATCGATTTGTTTTTCTACTATTACCGGATTTCTATATCTTACATTCTTATTATATATTAATTTTCATTACTTCTAGTTAAAATTATAAGTAATGTCAATTTTCTACCAATAGTAACCGGCACACGACAGATATCGCCTTTGGAAAGAGTAAAAGAATGCAAGAGTTTAATTTGATACTTCATATTTAAAATAAGCTTAGTTTGGGTTTACAGTAACTGCCATTCATATAAAATTTATTTCAATTGGATTTTGTACGAATAAATATGGATAGTTATGTGCAAATTGAAGTACCTACTTCGCTCCACTATCTTGATGTTTACACCCGCTAGGTTGTTTATTGCACTATTGTGTTATTTACGCTCGATTTATAATTGGTTGTATAGCGACGTTTGTACAATATCAGCGGTGCTATATGTTATTGTGAGAAATCGTGTAACCAGCTGTTCAATGAAATTCGATTTGTGTAGTTAATGGAATGGGCGAGCATATAGATAGTTCTTTTGTCCCTTTTGTGTCAAACGATTGTAAGATTTTTTGTGGCATGTCCGTTGACTCTACCGGCGGCCGCGGCACGGGCGCTTGGGCCACTTAGGCCTTCTGCAACTTGGGCAGGTGCTCGGAGCCACGTGTTATACGCTTATGTTTTGATGCCTATTGGTATGCGCGTGTGATGATGAAACACGACAGATGTGATTTGTTAATATTGAGTATCATAATTTTTTAAATACATAAAATATTATAACGTTATAGTAGTGGCATTACTAACATTGAACATGATGTAGTATTTTCTTGTTCCAAGCATATACTTGTAAGAAAAATAAAACAAACCCCTGAAACCGTCAACCTCTATGGTGGTGGTAAGTGGTCTAACATAAGTTAATAAATTTCGTGCGAATATTTCACTATTTCCTCTGGTCTGGGCGTCTAGGATCGGCCCTAGAGTTGTCCAATATCTCTTGTCAGTGATTTATTTTACAGATTTAAATCTTATAAATATATAGATAATATTAGTATTTCAAAAATAATTTATCAATTATTGTAGAGGCCATTTATTTTCTTATTCATAATTGTTACAATAGTTATATAAGGATTATAGAATCGTTAAAAATAAAGTAAAATAAGTGTTATAAATTTAAAATCCGATTGATTCATTTTTTTCTTCTATTTTTAAGAAACCTATAAATATGTACAACTATTATGAATGAGGGGGTTAGTGTTTAATTTGCTATTCACGACTATGACAATGACCTCATGCTAATATGTAGTTAAATATGCATAACAGTATTCGGTAAGTTGTTTGCCTATGAGTAATAATACTGGATTGATTTTAAATAGTAGTGACGTATCATAACTGCTTGTGTTTAAAGCACTTGAACGCCTGTAGCCGGGTAGATAAGACAGAAAAGTGATTTATATGGAACCCCGATTCGGTTGCGACGAGTACCGGTCATGTGTGCTGCAAATGTGGCGCCAGTGGCGGCGGCTCCAGCGCCGGCGCAGAACCCCCTGACGTCACGCTTTATAATTAGCACCTCTCTTCATCACAAAGCGTATTTGTTTTACAAAGCAATACATAAAAACCAATACAATTTGTTTTTTCTGAAGACTTGAAAGTTTTTGAATTATATTCTGAACAGTTTTATGGCTTTGGTCATTGTGGTCAAAGGCCGGCCCATAGATATGCGTTCGGTTCGATTTCCGGCAAGAGAACTTTCGTACTTTAGCGAATATACGGACTTTTAGTTATTTTTGTCTGCGTATTTGAAATTGTCCTCTATGGTATATAAATGAGTGCTTATAATATTTTATGCTTTTATTTGCCGATACAAAAAAGAATACAATACAAGTTATTTGTACTTTTTTTAACAGTAGCGGATAGACAAATATACACCACGGTGGGTATATGCACTATATTATTGCTTCATAATTTTTTGTTACATTTTGTATTGAATTTCAATACATGTACGTACATGTATTGAAATTCAATCAAAGAAGGCATAGGTATTGAAATTAAATGCAGATAAAACGTGGCCATTAATTGTATTTGATTTTGTTTTTTAAGGAGGTCTAGTCGAGACTCTAGAGCCTATCAGTTTTATCGAGATTAATCTTAAATTCATAGAACTCACTCGTGACCAAAAGGCTGGCCTGTACTTGGGGCAACGTATCCAGTATGGGAATGCTGCCAGCGTTTTGGGCACGTTCCCAACCGACGGCGATTTGGGACCCATATCTATTTGTAATTATTTTTAAGAATTTGTATTTAATAAAATTAACTAAAAAGGAAGCCTAAAATATATTGTTTATAATAATGATTTTTAATTATTTATATTTTAATTATCTATACATATAATAAAACTGTAGAGCTCGAATTTCTGTACAATGAAAAAAATTGCTAAAAACCGAGTCAGGGGATGTAAGAAGTGAAATTTGGATTTTTTTCAAATTTTGTTTCTCTGTTTGTCTGTCTGTTTGTACAGGCTAATCTCCGATACGACTGGACCGATTTAAATGAAATTTTGTATGATGGTAGCTTATATCCCTGGTCAACATATAGGATACTTTGATCCCGAAAAATTAAAGAGTTCCCGTGGGATAGTTAAAAAACCGCACCACGCGGACGAAGTCGCGGGCATCAGCTAGTATATATATATATATATAATAATTATTTTGTGAGAATATCAGCTAAATAAGTATTCTTGACTTTTACTCTTTCAAAAATAGTAAATATATTTTTGATAGCCTCAATGCAATGTAGTCGAAAGGGATGTCGGTAAGATTTCCCAAGGCGCTTGATCCTCATGCAATTAAAACGAGAAAAGTTCAAATTGCAACAGGAAATGACAAATCTTAGTTGTTCAGATGAGATCTGATTTATTGCTGTCAGTTACAATTTGCTAACGAGCGTTAAACATGTCAGGGCTCAACACGATAAAGATCACGGCCTGCCATTACTATTATTGAATGTAAATTGCAGTTTGAAGCGACTGGGTTTGTTTAGGATTGCGAGACTAAATATACAAGCAACTAATTTACTCAAGCTTTGTCCCTTCTTGTACATAATTATATGGCAAAGGGGAAAGTTCTTCAACGGCTTGTTCTAGTGACTCGATATTTAAATTGTTACAAGTAAAACTCAGAAGATACAATGACTTTGCTACGTCCTTTATTCTCTTGTTGGTAATGAAATATTTTTTCTCTATATGAAAAATAGTTATTGTATGCCTTTACCCTACCGTATAGAATTTACAGGCTAGAAATGGTGTAAATACATTCCTCATTCTGTTTTTCCTTCTTCCTGAGTATGTGATAATTGTAGTAATACCATCGAGAGTAATACGCATAAATGCTCTTCGGCTAAGATTTGAACTTACGTCTTTGGAATGAGAGATGGTTGTCTTATCCATCAGGTCAGCTTATAGTTCCACGACCTTTATATGTGTGTCTACGTTTATTTTGAAAATATTATAGTTTTGTTTTTGATCTGAAATCAATCAATTTACTGATATCAGTTGCTTTGATGAAGCCTTAATTTATAAATTAGGATGACTGTTTTGTCATAGAGAAATAAGTTCTTTTAACTTAAGCACCACTTGTTACAATTAAACGAGCTTACATTTTTTGTCAAAATATTTTTTAGAGCCACATTCTATCCAAAACTATGAGGGTGACAACATAAAATTGTTATGTGGATAATTAATTAATATCATGATGGTGTTTTTGCAGAAAGATGCCGAGACGCAAGCGCATGCATTTCGCAGTAAGTCGTTCAAAAAACCCCGGCCTTGTCAGTGGTGCCATCAACCGGTTATCAACCAGGGATCTTGCTGCAGAGGTGATTTATCATCATTTTACTTAATTAGATCAACTTTTTGACAGTTTCAATAAACTACATTTTTCACAGTTTGTGACGGTATGATATATGTAACGCGATTGTCATTAAAAGAACAATAAAAATAAAATTAAATAATCTAAATGCATAAATAAATATAAAGTATATAATTATATTACAAATGTTATAATAACTTGATTGGTAAATAAATTAAGGTTCGCTCGATTGATCAATGGTTTCTATCCAGTAGAAACCATTCCAATTTCCAAAATAAAAATAATTTTGTGTTCATCCCTAATATTGAAATTAGATATATACATTTACAATGAGTCATTGCCAAGGTAATTAAAAAGGGACAAAGAAATAAGCAGACAGAGTCAATTTCTCATTCATATATTTTTGTAACAGTATGGATTTTTGACTTCTATAAGTACAACTAATGTGTGCTCTTAAAGCTGATGAGGTCATTTTTGTTTTTACGTTCAACATCTGCAAACTATAATTATTTGATTATAACATCAATTATCCATATGTTTAATAAATTATAAATACCGTTTTGTTTATATGTATTATGTTTTTAAAACTGATATAATTCCATGGGAGATGTAAGTACTGTAAATTAATGAACATATGTATGTATCTTTCGTAGTTTTGGAATATATACGTTTGTTTAATTTAATAACCATTCTGTTTGTTTCAGTGTGCAAATATGTCTGCCATACTACGTGCGAAAATAAGGTTTGTATATGTCTACATTATTAGAGTAACCAATTTTATAATAGGATTTTCTTAGTCTATCTACGGTTAATTATATAAAAACTTTATGAATAAAAGCACAGTTTGCTCTGGTTTGGTATTTGTTGTCGGATAACATTACTATACCTATGAAATGTTATTATGAAAGTGCATGGTTGATTTTAATTAAAATTAAGTGAATGGGATAATAACGACGCAACGGATAGACGAGAGAGCAATGAAAATGGGTTTTGGGTTGCCTGATCATTTCCTCACCTTCATAAGAAGACTTGAAATTGAATGAAGCATTACGCGTTTAAACTTTTTGTTTATGATTTCAAAATAAATGCCAAAATATAATTGGCACCTGATATTTTTATGATACCTAATGATATATTTTTTTATTGCATTTGTTCAGCAGACCTGATGGGAAGCGATTACCATCGTCTATGGACATTTGTAACTACCAGAGATACTACCAACTGCCCACTTGCCCACAACCACTGCCTGGCCGCAGGATATTGTATTCTTACTCCGTTCCAGCACGGAAGACTGTGAATGATCGTTTTTAGAATTTTTGTCCTATCTTGGTTTAAAAGTTTGTCTCGAATAGACTCCAAGATATTATTTTAAATTTGCGTGTATGTTTATTCTGATATTTTGCAAGGTTTAGAAGATAATACGCATTTATCACGAATAAATGTTGTCCTAGGCACATTATTAATTATATATGTAAAATAACAAGCTATTTAGTTACCTATTTATACTTGTAAATTGGATACATTGAAATGTTGTCGTTATAAAAATGAGGTAGCGTCCTCTATATAGTAAAGTCGGTAACTGTCAACACTTAATTGTGAAGTGGTGCGCGTACGCATGTGCGGAACGCCATTTATGGATTATCGCAAGGACGCCTAGATGGCGCTTGTCAGTCCAAAGTCAGAACTACGACTCCTTGACAATTTAATTATTATAGTCTATTTAAAATAGTATGGTATGGGAGAAATTGTGTCAATAGAGAAATACAAATCGTGATTCTAAGTATAATATTATTATTAAATAGTATATAATAGGATTAAATATTATTTTTATATGATTAAAATTAATATTTATTTCGTAGGAAGGTTTACGATAACACTAAAAGTTACGTGTTATGATTGTGTTAGCAATACAGTCCTATTTGAAATAGACTGCAATTAATATTTTAGAAACGTAGTATATTTTCGTTTCAATATTTAACTAGTATATGTGATTCTGATTGAGTCCCTACACCGAGACAAGTCGATAACGTTTGGTCATCGACTTGTCTCCGTATAGGGACTTACGGTGTATAAGGGATATTTAGAATAATAACGGTCTAATCTTGAGGCTAAGCCTCAACTGATTGGTATTCGAAGCTGCACGCAACTCGCTGGGTGATATCATTGACGTTCGTGACGCTACCATTGTTGGATTTGTTGGGCAAACCAGGGACTTATCCGGGCTTCGTTAAATTTATTCATAAAATAGATAAGGGTCCGGTTTCGCTTGTCCATGTTTAGTCCGCAACTGCCGCGTACATTGATGGCAATCAGCCGCCGCTGCCGGCTCGGTCACGCTCCTATTGTTCACGTCTCGCCCAAATTGGACACCATAAACAAACAATACTATAAAACTATTACTGTAATATTTGTAATAAATTGACTAGTTTACATATTGAATATATTAACCTCGACAAATTGGTATTCAATGAAATGTCTTGACATTTTAAACAATTAAGTATTTCCTGGTTTTAGCGTAAAGGTAGATATAAGCTCTCGCAATAACAATTAAGGCTATATAAATTAATATCAAATAGCTGACAATAAATACAAGTACTGTTTTAAAGCAACTAGTACACAATACAAACTTAAACGGCATAATTCTAATAATTAGTTACCCTTTATAATATGTTATAAACGTACAAATGATATATACATAATGTACTGAGTCTGAAACAAATGGAGGGGGTGAGGGTGGGGGGCAAGGGTCCAACAACGCAAAATTTAGCGCGGCATATGTTATAGACGGCCCCATGGCCAGACAGTTCAGTTTTTATTTATTAACTAGCTGATGCCCGCGACTTCGTCCGAGTGGTGCGGTTTTTTAAAAATCCCACGGGAGCTTTTTAATTTTTCGGGATCAAAAGTATCCTATATGTTGACCAGGGATATAAGCTACTACCATACAAAATTTCATTTAAATCGGTACAGTCATTTCGGAAATTAGCCAGTATAAACAGACAGACAAACAGACAAACAGAGAAACATAAAATTTAAAAAAAATCTATTTTAGTTCTATTTCACTTCTTACATCCCCCTGACTCGGTTTTTAGCATTTTTTTTCATTGTATAGAAATTCGACCTCTACAGTTTTATTATATGTATAATGTATAGATCACCAATTTCATTCCATTAATCTCTACCATCGATTTATATTCAAGTCTGTGGTATCTACAAATAATAAAAATTTACAGGATGAATTTTTCAGCGTGAACAGGGTAAAAAGATTTTTGAAAAATCAATTACCCTAGCTAGGAATCGAATCGGCTGATTTTGAAAAAAATAAACACATTCTGTATTGTTATACCGAATCATGGTATAGCTTTTAAGAAACAATTTGAAGGAATATTAAATGGCAAACAAGGGAAAGAGTTGTTTTTTTAATAAAGTTCAATATGGTTAATTTTTTCAAAATGAGGCAAATGGATTCCTAACAAGGGTAACTGAATTTTCAACTATCTAATGATACCACTTTAGTTTTCGTTAAAATCAGCCTCCAGACTCCTTTTAGTGATTTTCGGTATTTCGTACAGTTTAGGATTTGGCCCTGAAGGCTTTCTTGAAAAATTCACCTGTATACTTACAGTACTGTTATGTAAAGCCTTTTCAGAAAATACTGAAAGCAATGCGAGTGATTGAACAATTTTATAGTGTAACTTTAATAAAATTTATAATAGATACCAATGATTAAAGTTATCCGGATTAACGTAAAAGTTGGAAGATAATCTTAGATGAAAGCGCCCCGGGGGCGTCTTCAGGAGCTGGTAATTACCACGTGCCTACCGTCGCCAGCGCACTGGCAAGATTAAACATTAATTCCAGTTTAATGTGCGCGTCTACTAGTTGGTTTAATTAGATTCAATCCTTTTCTTCGTTAAACAGTAACGTTCCAAAATACATATACCTTTTTCTTGATCCTTTTTTGTGTTTTACCGTTCGAATTTGGAAGAAGTTAAATCTGCGATCTGCTAAAGTAGGTATTTATATAATTTTCTTCAGTTGTTTCTAAACGTGCATTTTATTGTTAGTTTTACCAAAATGTTTCAATTAAATGTATTTATCTGCTTGAAGTTTTTTTAATTGCTGGAATACAGTAGACAGGCTGACGACCCGACAGTGATGGAAAATGGTTACCTTACACCATCGCCTATGAACATTTGAAACAGTAAAGGTGCTACCAATGTGCTGCCGGACTCGTAGATGGGAGTGGAACTTGACCACCAATGCCGGAACACAACTCAAAGTTGTTATGGCGGCATATTCTACACCAAGGGTAGGACCTAGCCATCTAGTCGGGCAAATGTCCTACCACCTGCAGGTGAATGAAATCAAACATTTTGATGATGATATGAATTTAACTCGTTTATATTTTGTATCAGTTTAATTCGATTTTATCCTTCGTACACAAAATTTTAATTTTAATTATTATATTTCGCTTACTACTCTGCTAAATATTTTACTCTGTTAAATAAACACGTGAAGGCTAGGATATAAAAGATTAATTACGAATAAAAATACAATAATTGTTAATAAAAATAATTGTTATAGTTTATGGGTAATCCCGTTGAAATAAACACGTTACTATGATCTCATTATAAGGCAATCATTTATTTTACATAAAATTTGTTTAAATAAAATATTCCAATTTCAATGAAGATAACCCCTGACTCTAAATGTTAAAGCTCAGTATTTAGGAATAAACGTTGTTTACGTTATATATTTCGTTGAAATATAATTGTTATTATTATAACGATTGGAAAATTCTGGACCATTCACTGAAGAAATCCTTCGTAAATAACAAGATTTCATTCATTTTGGTTTGGCTTTGGTGAAAAGTTTTGTTTATTTAACGGGTCATTGAGGGGCTTGTGCCGTCTTCATACCTTATAATATTTGCAAGCTCGTCTGGCGAATGACGGCGCAGAGTCAAAAAGGCGCCAGGCTTTACCGATACCTCTCAGTAAAGCTCATTTGCTTTTGTAATGTGATATTTCTTTCTCATTCTCGGGAGAGCTAGATTCTCAGAGGCAATGATACTTTTTCAAGTTTTATGAATACGTCTTCGTTCTTCTTAACCTTTGTTTTTTGGTACAATTTTTAGTATTACTCCCCCCCTTATTCATAACCGTTGTACGAGGTTTTTAGGCTCGATAAAAGAGAGTTAAAGAAGCGTTATTCATAATTACATTTAGAGAACAGTCATGAAAAATACTTTTTTAACTTTTATTATCAGATTATAAGTAACACTTTTTTATCAATCTTCTAAGTCCGTATAACTATTATACCTATTGTTACGTATTTGTAGGATGTACATTCGAAAATGCCGTTGGAATTATCACAAAGTTTATTAGAAGTACACACACATAATTCACAGTTCTTACAAGTATAGCTGACTACAACAAAACCAAAACATAGGGCAGAAAATCGTTATCAGATCAATCGCGATAATTTCGTCATATAACATACTCGCTCCGAAAGTGCTAGTAGGTAAGGCCTCGTTCGTAGTCAGAACACGACTGGCACATTTCTCGACTGACCGACCAGCATCCATTTGTAAATTAGACATGGCCTTCTAGCAACATGTCGCCCGCTGGTTCTTAAAATCGTTAAATGGTCAGCTTAATGGCTTCCAAGAATTCACATGAAACACCAACAGAGGAAAGAAGGTTTTATGACGTCTTAGAGCGGCGTGAACAAAGAGATTACCGCGAACAATAGATCACTTAAATTCAAAGGGGTAATAAGACACCTGCAAAGGATTAGTATCGGTTTGCAACACTTTATAAGGAGGTCCATGTTTACATTTTATAACGTGGTATTAGGGTACCTATATGAAACCAAAATACAATTATCGTTATTAAAATGGCGGTATAAAGACATAAATAAGCGGGACAAACACACACACTGTATATCCCCAAGGTAAGCAACTTACGCTTGTGGTATGGGTAATATACAACGGGCCACTCTGGGGCCGATCTCAGACTCCCAGACTGTGGTCTGGGTATTTACTGTGGTAAATAACGCAAAATTCGTTTACGAAATTTACCATGTCAGGAATCGAACCCCAGTGAACTCGGCTGGCTAAGGCTCAACCACAGAGGCCGTCTAAATATAATATGTAGAATATATAATTACGAGTTTATTTAGTACTTTACTCAGAAATGTAACTATACAAGGGCGAAATAGAACTGTATAAAATCCTGATTTACAAATCTCATCTCATTGTGGTTTATTCAGTTCCCGCAGCGAATTTCATGCAAAGTGGTAGAATGCTGTCTGAAAACATTGTCAGACTATTTGGACAGTTCAGACGCTTCCTCCAGTTGTAATTTGAATTGTTAATGAAACGTATCCGTGTAACGGTGTCAGAGTTTGCTTACAACAGAAATGTTTTAAAGCTAAACTAATAGAGCATTTTAAAGTCATTTTTGAGATTTCGAAACCAGTCACTGTGTGAAAATATAAAATACACTTCTTAACACCACTCCTCTGAAATCTTATACCATAATAGAATATTGCTTTGAGTTATCCAACATGAGCTTGTTAGTTTGGGAGCGTGTGGATACCTTCTATGTTAATGCTCAATAGTGGGAAAACACACCTACTTACGAAAACTAATAGTGGCACGCCTTTAAAAGGAAATTGAAGTAGATTGTTAACAGCAGTTACCTAAACACAGAGATCACTTAAATTCCGTTACTTGTGCTTTTTAAATGTAAAATGAGTCGTAAAAAAGCCGTAAATTTTACAAGGCGTAGGAGTCAGAGATAGCAAAGTATTGAATCAAGACATGTTTGTACATTTGATATAATGCGACCACGACAATGGGCTCAACCTAAAGTATTGTCGCTGAACCCAATAAAGTCGGCCGGATAATAAAAAAAGCTGATAGCAATTCTTAAGTAAAAAGTTTGTTTAGTGTTCCGTAACAAAATAGCAAAAACGGAAGACTTATTATTTCGTCATAGCCTTCTCTTATAGTATGTTACAGCCGTTTTACTCGTGGAATTGACTTTACATGGATAAAATTGGAAACTAAAATGGTTTATATATTTCGGTATACAAGGGATAGCACTTTTTCTTTCTGAATTATTTATTAATCGTGGTTGTTGCCGTGGTCTACCTTGTAATTCTATTTGTTACGACCCGCGACGTCTTCAACTTCAGTCGATTGGCTCGCATGTTCTGCTACCTGTAAGTCTTATAACTACAGAATTAAAAAACCGTATACAGTCATTGGGAAAAACGTTAGTCAGTTGTAAAAAATCATAACGATGTTTATAGTAATAAATAATGTATGAGATATGCGTTTTCAACGACATAAAGTGTGTATCGCCTCTAATTTTTACACTATGAAATTTTTTTGCAAAATGTAAATTGTTAGAACTTAAAAAATACATAGAAAATTGGTTTATCTTCTTATAATTTTTTGAGATATTGTGTGCATTTTCGATTAAACTATTTTTAAGATTCAGAATCTAAATGGCAAATACCGTAGATATAGTCACCCATACGGAACCCTTCATTGTGCATAAATGGATACTCATCTGGCCGACATTTTGCTTTTATTATTTCGTCTGATGTGTCAGTTTAAAAGTCTAGAACATTTTATTTTCGATGAAAGACATTTTAATTAAAATGCAAGCTTTAAGATAAGTTCCTACTACCACCATTTTAAATGAAGCTACATCAATTGTTTCGATAAAAATATGACCAGACTTTTAGCACGATAACACTCGAGTGTAATGAATCTAGGCAATAAAAATATCATAAAGACAATTTGCGATAAGTTTTAACGTTTCTTAAAATATTCTTGATAGCTAATTAAGATCCAGGCCTTGTTTGTATACCGTTATGCTTGAAGCTTCAGGACCCCAGGTTGATTCTGATATACGATAGACCGATAAGATAAATGTGTTTAATTAAATAGTACGTGCATCTTGTTTGCTTGTACTGGTTATTATTTCTTCTTTAATGTTTAAATAACTATTATTCTTTTCCTTATTTGATTTATGTGTATGTGGATCTTACCAATCAAATGGTCATGAGTATTCCAGTTTTAAAATAATAATATTAAAACAATCTTCAAGCAAATGGTATTCGGTGAAAGTCTCAGGCTCAGTCAAATTATATGCCTTTAACTGATACTAATCAACACAGTATTAGTGGTAATTTGAAAAGGTACACAGTTGTTTTAAAATGGATAAATTATACTAAAATAATTTGTCACTATCATATCTACATATTTTGTTATTCAATATTTGTCGATAAACACAGTATCTGCTGGGCATGAGTGTGTCTATTTCAGAAGAATAAATGCTGTACTGTAGCGGTCAGCGGTTTCTGAGCTGACCGTGATCTTGAATAAAGAGCTACAATTCTGATGTCCATTGTTTTTTGAGGCGTCCGATGTATTTAATTCAAAAACATAATATTTCTTAATATAAATGACGACTAAAGAGGTTAGTCGTTACAGTACCTACCATCTACGCTTCTCCAAGGTCGATTGGTGGGTTTCACGCTTTCCTAAATTCGATCTATAGCTTTCCTCACGATATTATCCTCGATCTTATCCTTCACTCTGGGCACGTAGGAATTGGACGTAAGTACATTAATATTGGAAACCTGCCTAACCGTTTCTTGATCAAATACTAGGATTCGAGCGCACGTTGTTAGAACCAGACGCGGATACCTTGAGTCACCAGGAGTTCATTATAACAATTTAGGAATATTTCTTTATGTGTTACTTAAAATATTAATTAACTGCCATATTAAAAATAGCCTTAATGAACAGTAGTTCATTAAGGCTATTTTTTCGCACTTATCTGTTGTATATCGAAAGTTTTTTATTATATTGCTTTTTGCCTAAAGAACTTAATAGACATAAACATTAAAATCACTAAAAAGAGTGATTAGGCTTAAAGTATCTTTAATACGAATTACAAAGAATTTCAAGCATAATGAAAGCGGACCGGTAATATAACTCAATTACAAACCAGAAGACGTTTCAAAGAGTACAATAAAAACATGGGCACGTGTCAGCATTTCGCAAGGAGGCTGTTTGGCGAGGTGAGAGAGAAACGTGCAGGAGTGCGGTCGTAGAATGCAAATCATGAGGTAGCGGTTGCCCCAACTGGTTATTACAATGATAACTAGAAAATTTTAGATGTAACTGTTTTATAATCGCATGTGTTGATCAGCTTACTCTAAACTTTAAATTATGCTTACGGAGAGCATTACCTTTTAAGGCCCGGTAACTTCTATCAAAAGTGTATTGATCGAAGCCCGATCGGTACCTATTTCTTACCGACCATTCATTTGCTCTATTATCGGTTAAATTTGACATAAGCTTCATACAGTTAATGTCAAAATTAAACCGATAGTAAGGCAAGAGAATGAATAGTAAGATATAGGAACCGGCCATTAGTGATCAAAGAATGAAAATAAAGTTAGGAGTTTTTGGTGGGAACTTTGAGATTTATTGTGAAGTTTTATTTTCAAAAGTGGTTAATTGTACATAAAGAGCTACATTTATTGGATATTGATTTTTTCTAAGAATTAAATATTTCTGTGGAAAATCTCAATTACTGAGTAGAATTCTCATAAGAATTCTAGAGTATAGATATTCTAGGATGTAGATAGAGATAACATAACATATAAAATATTGTAAAGATAATATAAAAATAAAATATTTAGTTTGTTTGTTTCCATTTGTAATTTGGCCGATAATTTGCAATGCATCCTTCCATTTACACGAAATTTCTCTGTATCTGGTAGGCTTTAGAATTTCATAATCTTATACTAATATATAAAGCTGAAGAGTTTGTTTGTTTGCCTGAACGCGCTAATCTCAGGAACTACGGGTCTGATTTGAAAAATTCTTTTAGTGTTAGATAGCCCATTTATCAAGGAAGGCTATATATAACCACGCTAAGACCAATAGGAGCAGAACACCAATGAAGAATGTTTCAAAATAGGGGGGTTTTTTTAACTTACTATTTTTTTAACTATTCCACCCGGACGAAGTTGCGGGCAGAAGCTAGTTTATTATATTTTCTTAAATTCAAATCTCATCGACAAATTGTAATAATAATAATACTACAGAAACATCCGTTTAATAGAAGGATGTCATTAAGTAGAAATGAGAGTCGAAGTGTGGAGGAATGATGTGTTCTGTGATGGTGTCTTCCGTAACAAGTACTTGGAACTGGAAGTCAGATGGATGGTGCCGGGATTGGCGCGGGCGGACTCAGGTGCAACGTTCGCCAACACCGCCCGGCTCGTATGCTTTCCGCGATTCGAGCAGTGCCGTCGCGCGCGCCGCCTTGCCTACGCGTATGCGAATTTCACGTTTCGCGTCTCAGATTCGCAATATTCAAACAACTCAGCTACAACTAAAATCCTTTTAAAGCGACATAACTTTGGTCATTCTATAAATAAACTGAGTGGTGGGCCGTTGTTCCCTAGCTATCTCGCGAAATCTGTGTAGTAAATTGTTGTTATAAACTTGAGATTGGACTTTTAGAACTTTGATCTGAATAAAGAGAATTGGATGCTAGTCGAAAGTCTCTTGTGATTATTAAATAGTTATTTGAAGTTGGTTCTAAGTTTATTAATTACTGTTAAATGTTGCCTTTGATGAAATAACTATAATTTGTATGTTGATGATAATTTAAAAGTAACGAATTATGAATAAATTTTCTCTTTACATATATAGAATCATTAATTTTAAGTTTGACACTATTAGATATTACTATAAAAAGTGTTTTATAATACATAAAGCTCAATGCGGCACTTGTGTATACCTATTGTTAATAGCGATATTAATATCATTATTAAACCTACCTACTTACGATCGTCGATGTACTTGAATTGACCTAATTAAATATATCTACTTAATAAGGTCATTTAACGACTAGTCAGTACTTCAATAGAGACATTAGATGGAATATTTTGAGTTTAATAGATACCATCTTTAAACACGTGCTCTTTAGTCACTTAAGATAACACAGTGTTAATGAGTTCTTTTAACCATAATATTAGTATTGCTCTAGTATTTCATTCCCTACCAATTAGCTGTTACATTTATATCCGATTGTTCTTATTTAATTGATTATATAATTGAATAAATAATAAAGATAAAATAAAAGTATATTTTCGGTCTTGCAGTGTTCGGGACTAAGATTTACATAAGCACTAGCCGAAAATTCCGCGTTCAAGGTTACAGCGAATTTTATCATATAAAAATAGTACCCGATTGTACCGCCAATGACGGTTGCAGGCGATAACAGTTTGTGTTTAGTTCGATTTATCGATAACCGCCTTCTTGAGTCACGTATGCCATTGCTACATTGTACACACACAGGTGGAGCAGGGTCTGCGTTACTCTGTTAGTTCAGTGATTAGCGTTGTTATTAGTTGGCGCGCCGCGTTGCATAATAACTGTGATTAAATGCCATATTCTAATTTCCAAGAAATCAACATGCATGGCAAGCCTAGCCGATAGCGAAAGCCGGTTCGTTCTTGCTTGTACCGTAGAGTTATCTAAAAGGACGAAGGCGTTCGTTTTATGGTGAGATGAAACAATGTGCTCATATGAAGTGTTAAACAGCACTAAACGATGAAAGCTATGCAAATAGCTTGAGTGCGACAAACATCACTTAAGTAGTTCGCGGAAATCTTGTTTTCTTAATTAAATAAGTTTTGTTGAATTATTTTGTGGATCAAAATGCATCACAATGGAAGGTTGTACAGCAGTAGCACATCTACCTCATCAGGCGGCTCTGATTCAAAGGTATAGTAAAAATATAATTGTAACTATATTATATATAATCAAGGCGACAAATTGTTAAAAGGTTTGCTTACGTATATTATTTAAACAATAATTATAAAACTATTAAAATGTTTCATCTTATCGTTAAAGCAATATCTATATAACATGTCTTTTTATCGCCAATATTTAATTGTTTCTTAGAAATTTCTTAATAAACTTATTTGTCGATAGTGAACTACTAGAGAAGAATTTAAATTCTAATTTAATAAGAAAATCGTATTGAAGCCTGGCTTTTGTAGACGTTTGTATTCAATTAGATTAAGATTGCTAGTTTTTAATCCAGTAAAGATTCGAGGAGGATAATCGATTGGTAGGTAGGACTATCTGCTCAGTTCTTTCGGGGTCATGCTCCGCCTAACAAACACAAAGATATTCAGACGTCTTTATCGTTTCGTTTGCTGCGCGTAATGAAAGCGTTTGGAGTCGCAAAAGAATATGTATTTGATTACGGGCTTCTCCAAAAACATAATGCTTGTTGGATAATACACATATTTTTCCTTGTACTCAATTTTATTTTCGTAAATCTGCCTAAGAAGTTTCTATCTGTGGCGAGTATTTTTTTCTCATAAAATGTAATTTATCGGTTCTGTTTGGGTCAAACTACTCTATTGCATTTTTACTACGTCTTTTGAGAGTAAATTTGAATTCATTTACCACTATTACTTGCAGATTTTTTATTGGAATTTAGAATTTTCTTTAATTGTAAATATTTTTATGCTTTGAAGCGGAATATGACACACACTATTGTTATTAGTATCCAATATAACCTTTTACCATTTTTCTTGTAAGTATGTTTTTACAATAATTATTTAGGTGTAAAATATTTATCTCACAAAATTAATATACCTATATATTTCTTTATTGGCTTTATTGTAGTGTAATGAAAAGAAGATAAATTTTGTTGAGTTGTTTAATTACTTTATGAAGTTTTAAATAAATTATAAATATGTTAGGTTACACATGAAAAAAGTTTAACACCAAGGAGTTGTTAAATTTTAAAAGATTACTTGATCCAACGTTGAATTGCCATCACTATTTTATTTTGAGTGGAAATTAATCATGTAGATAGAATTTGCCTGAACGTGCATCTTCATGGATGTATTTGTCTTACTTTGTTTCGTCTACATAATAAGTAGTCATTAGTCAGCTATATATAAGTTAGGGACAATATTATAGGGTCTTTTAGATTTCCCTTTCAAGCTTTAAAGTCGCGCTCTGAAGACTTAGACAAAAACAGTAATAACACCGTTCAAGTAGATAGGTATGAAAATCATAACCTCAAGAAATGAAGGTTTGATGACTTCTATGAACCCTTCAGGGCATTACGCTTCCAACAGATTTATCTACTATTTCAAAGCAAAGTAATTTAGTTTAGCTTTAAAATACGCGACTTAGATTATATAAGACTGACATCGGTATAGCTTATCTTATTCGCTCAAGTTGCCTTACAAGTCGCATTATTTACTGAACTGTCACGTAAACCCTTCTGGTTTATTTGTCTTTATTCTACCTTTTCTTGTGGTTTATTAATCTGATTTATAAAGAAACTAGAGTTATCTCCGTGGCTACGCCGCGCGAAAGGCCCTACGTAGCTCTATGTTACGTTACAAATTTAATTGAATTTTTACCTAAAACTTTACTGTTTCTTGATTTGAAGTAATACAATGAATGAGATGTTGTTTATGACAACGTACGTATTTGTTAGCGAATTAAAAACGCTATGCAGTGCCATCTATTTTGCTAATCCGTCTATTACACGGAAACGACGTTATTTGTCGGGATAAAATATATCCGAAGTGTTAACTCGGGATACAAGCCGCCTCTGTGCCGAGTTTCATTCGTATACGTTCGGTAGTTTCCAAAAAAGATGCGATCGCGGCGCCACCTTTTTCGCTATATTCGTCTATCCCGCAGAAACGAGGTCATTTATCGGTATAAAAAGTATCCTAACTTACGCTCCGGGATATGAGCTAGCTCTTTGTCGAGTTTCATTTAAATCCGTTAAGTAGTTTTCACGTGATGCTGTAACAGACAGACAGACAGACAAAAAATCTAAAAATTGCAGTTTTGTGATCTGCTGGTCCGAATTAGCCCCCCTGATTTTTTTAACATTTTTAAACGCAATGTATAAACTTGAACCATTTACAGATTTATTATAGTATAGATAAGAAGTAAGAATTGATAAGTAATAAGAATTGATTTTATAATTATATGCCACTAGCTGTGCCCGCGACTTCGTCCGCGTATTTTCGCAGAATCCTAATTTTAAAAGTAGCCAAGTTACTCCTTATAACATTAGATATCTGCCAGTGAAACTCCCATCAAAATCGGTCAAGTTGTTTCAGAGATTAGCCGCAAAAAACAGAAAGACAGACAAAAATGTATTTTTTGATACAAGTACCGTATATGCTTTCATATGCATTTAGTAAAAAGCTGTTATTTTGACATTACAAACAGACACTTCAATTTTATTTAATATTTCTTATTCTGATTTCTTTCTGGCTTTTTTCAAATATTGTGATGTATGTATGTGTCCTTTTTGCTCAACTTTTATTGTTACTAACAGTACTTATAAAGTTATGTACGTTTATGATAAATACAATGTTTTGCAGGAATGCGTTTGAGCTGCCTTTATCCTCACCCGAGGCGTCGCACTCGTGCGCCCAACCCGTGCAATACCGACGATAAGTGCTCACTACGACTTATTTACCGCTGCACTATTAGTCGGTTCAACTAACAATTTGAATAAATAATTAAGGGGTTTCCAAACATCAGGTACACTAATAAATAAGTATTTATAGTGGATAAGAGGTAGACACGTAACGTAATAGCACGGTTTTAAGACAATCCCTTTTCAATAGGTTCCTAGTATGTGATCACTGGTCAGGGCTTGAATATAATAAATTGTGCTTGATAATAAATTATTGAATTTTAATTACGGTTTTCTTTATTTGTTACTTACATGCCCCAAAAACTACACTGCGTTCAAATAAAAATATTAAGTGAAATCTTAAATCAATGTTGAATCAGAATTAGTTAACAACTAGCGTTTTCCGAGCGGCTACGCCGCGTGAAAAGCCTGCGGGTGGTAGTTCTGTTATAAAAAGTAAAATAGGTTTTTTAAAAATATATATTAGACCTAAAACTACTGTGAAATGCAAGGAGAGATTTGGGTAAGAAAGTACCAAATATACCAAATATTAACTATTTGGGCAGGGTTTCCCCTTTTTTGTTCAGCCTTTGATGTGAATATTCACACAGCACAGTAAGCAATGAACGTCGTCTACACGCCACTACGCCTTTTATACGAAAATGCTACCCTACAAAACAATAACATTGCATCATTGCTAAAAATAGCAATTACATCATAGTGTTGCCAGGATCATAAAAACAATTATAATAATTAGTTACTGATGCACTAAATTATCTAGACGATAATTTAGTGGGCTTATAAAATTAACTAACCGGTAGAAAATGGTAATTTAATTATAAATCGAATCATCTGATAAATCGACTAAAAGTATTATCTATGACGATTGTCTATGTCATATTAATATACACTATGGTTTTCATGACTACTGTGGTGGACATCTTGTAACACTACAGTTCCTTGTTCAATTCACTACAATAACAAATAAACTAAGTCCATATAGTCTAAACAACTGCCTAGCAAAACATAGAGATGAGTCGAAGCCAACCTGATTTTACGTAATACAATGAATGACTTGTTTCCTATGACAACTTAGTGTATTTGTTAGTAAATTGAAAAAACGCGATTGCAGCGCTATCTATTTACCTAATCTGTCTATTTTATGGACACAACGTCAATTATCGGGATAAAAAGTATCCTATGTATTGATTCGGGATATAAGCCAGTTACGTGTCGAGTTTCTTTCATATACATTTAGTAGTTTTCAAAAAGGATGCGATCGCAGCACCATCTTTTTCGATATTTTCGTCTATCCCGCGGAGACGACGTCATTTATCGGGATAAACCCGGGATATGAGCTAGCTCTGTGTCGAGTTTTATTTAGACTGTTCAGTAGTATTCACGTGATGCTCTCTCTTTAGCAGACCGACATAAAAATTCAAAAAATTGCATTTTTGAAATCTGGGATCTTGGTCCGAATTATCCCCGTGATTTTATTGCATTTTTAAACGCAATATACAAACTCGAAACATTTACAGATTTATTATAGTATAGACATCAAACAAACAGATCGTATGTGTATAATATTAACCTAAATAGATTAATACGTCAATATTTTAATGACAATATTTAAACCTAATTATATTATCCAAATATGTTAATTAACTATTAAGATAGTTCCTCTGTCAATAAATTCTTTAATATGAATATTTGTTTTCTTCTCTAAGAAATATAGCTTTTAAGACCATAATTAGCGCTTTATAAAGAACGATGGTGTATTTTGAATAAAAATTCTGGGATGTTATAAAGTAACTTCATTTGAAGGGGGAAACATAAAAGCATGTACACGTAATATGTGTGCACCACCGGATACGTCAGTTTTAGCATTAATAACGTGGCCCGCCGAACCGAGACCCATCAATTTGGCATGTAGGTAAGCAATCTCTCGCTTTGATTAAATCGACGTGTTCCGACAAATTAAGATACCCTTACTTATAACTGGGAGAAGATTGACGTACAGATTATCTTCCTCTTTGAGAATGAAAGTTTACATTTTCTGTCTTTGCGTTTCTTGATTATTTTCAAAAATTCCTCTTGTAAATTTGGCAAAGAAATCTGTAACAATAAGAACATTAATCAAATAAGAATGGCTATATGTTGTTGATAGGATAGGAAACGGGCTAATCTGAGGGAGACAAAATATATATAAACGAAAAATTGTTGAGATATCTCCTACTATGGAACCGTAGTCAACGCTACATTTGCATTACTATCGATGTCCTGTTCTCAGTAAAACAGTTTGCTTTCTCGTCCCCAATATTTTAAATTCAAAGGCGGAATGTTGTTTAAGGTTTATGCAACAAATTCTTATCCTAGCACGTTAGTCTCCGTCTTTACTACATACTAATAAGCTTGTTTGATTGGCGGATTGTATGCATTTTAAATTCAGCGCAGCGTAACCGTATGCGCAGATGACATCAGTTCCTTATTCCAACAAGCGTCCAATAGCTCCTACTCTAATATCTCTTATTTGCATGTGACCTTTTAGCGGAAAATGGCAATAGAGTCAGCAGTTTTTAGATTAAAAATTTCAATTGTTTCGTAGTTTAATAAGATATAAGAAAAGCAGAAACAAATCTTGGTAATCAAATAAACGTTAAATCCCCGCTGCGGTCTAAGCTTCTGATTAAGAGATAGGAGTCCGTGTTTCTACATTTTCTCATTCACTATGTATAGTTTCCGTTATCACATGGCCACATGGCGTGAGATCATTGACCCATATATAATCCTTTATGAAGATAGATCAGCCTTTCTTAGGTCTAAGCCTTTCTAAACGTAATTCCTAAGGGCACGGCAACAATATGCGTTCTAATAAAATAAGTCACGGCCAATGTGAATTATACTTAAGCCACACAATTTAACTCAACAACTCCTTCACTTTGGCCTTTTAGTACCCGGCCACTGATTTAAGTGGCGAAAGAGGTCGTCATTTTGTGTCAACGCAGGGTGCGCTGCCTAATATTTTTGTTCCGGTGGGTCGGTCGATATTTTAAATGTCACCCAGTTTCCGAGTGCGTCGTCTCCCCGAGAAGATTAACTATGGCGTATTCCGCTCCAGGCGACGCGACGGACCTCCGAGTTGAGTACGTGTCACTGAAGCTGACACTTAATATTGAATTTAGTGGTTTAATCGCGCCATAATCTTTTAACAAATGTACTTTAGTAGTTATTCTATTTATGTCTTGTATTTGCAATTTTTAATATTTTAACTTATTTGGAAGTTATTACTTATATAAAATGCTTATTTAGAGAAATAATATTTATTTAGTGTGCTTGTTTATTATGTAATATAACAGCCAAACTACCAAAAATAAGCATTTCTTCTATCATTTCACGGCACTGCTCCGTAATCTCGTAGTCCAAAGGCTTCTCCTGTTGAATTACTCCAAGAAATAATATTTTGTTGCTGTTATATAAAATTTTCTACATAAAATTGCGATGTATAATATCTTAGTTTTAACAATATGTAATATAGTTGACATGGGTCATCAGATGAAATGATTTTTTACTCTCTTTATTAAGTATTATCATGGAAGTCGTTTATGATGTCATATTATTTCTTGCTGTAAAACTTTGGAATTCGCTGCCTCTTCAGAGAGACCAAAACATTGCCTACATTTAAGAACGCACTCAGAAAACATTTCTTAAATAATTATGCCTAATTCTTATACTATAGACTAATTAATATATATCTTCTAAATATGTTTGTTTGTATTTAATTTATGTTATCATTATAATTATATAATTTAAGTATGTGTATATAATTTATAAAATATGTAGTTTAAGTATACCTGTTAAAGTTCTACCTAATAATCTGCGTCATCTACATCGCCAGATTAGGTTAAATTATTCCTTATATTAGGTTGCCTGGAAGAGATTGCTTTAAGCGATAAGGCCGCATATTGTTTCTACCATGACAATATTGTAATCGTGCATTTTTGTTATTGTGTATTTGGTGAGCAATAAAGTATTATCTATCTATCTATTTCAAAAATTACATTATATTATTTCAAAAAATGTTTCCTAGTATCAAGGGTTACAAAAGTACAACGAAGGGAATTAAGGCCTCCAGACATCAAAAGTTTATATTCTATATCGCATTATAAACCGGTTGGTATAAATTATAATCCCCTTTCTCGATCAAAACTGAATTGTGTGGGTGCGCTCTTAAACTGATTTGCTTTGTTTGTAACCGCTCAGACAGATTTATTTGCAGAACTTTGTTTGGGCCCGTTAAGTTAACTTTCCCGGTATAAAGCATTCGCCATAAAATAAACAACGCAGCGCCCCAACATCTTTAGCTCGTATACGTAAATCTAAACTTCTGTTAAGACATACGATCGATCTTTTATCGAAGTCATGCGATAATTCAAGCGAATAGCGTCTGGAACGGCAACAATGCAAGGTCGTTTCAGCTGTTTGCAGAATTCGGCGCTCGTTCAACGATGACAAAAATGTACTACATATTTGAATATGGAGATTTTTCGGGTTGCATAGTCATTTTGGCAAAAACGGTATCCTTAAGTTTGCGGTATTTCCGTCTATATATGCCACAGTCACTTTACTCAAAAACTACTATACCTATATATTCTTATTCTTTATATATAAAATTCTTATAATAGTGTGTATGTCACTGAACTTCTCCTAAACCCCTGGGCCCTGGACCGATATTGATTAATTTTTTGTGTGTGTTCAAGTGGGTCTTGGTTGTCGTAGTGGTCAATGGTTTAGATCCACAATTGGACCCGGTAGGTGGCGCTGCAATCGGGTTCGAAATTTTATTTTTTAGGACAGGACAACGTTTCGTGGGCCTGCTAGTATGTGTATAAAAAACATTGACAAGAAGGTGTAATATATATGATGCTATACAACGGTGGAGTAAATCCACAAAACTCGAGAGTGGCTATCATGCATGTTATGGAGGGTTGAAATTTTTTTCAATGTTTATAGTCGAATGGAGTCTGTAGGTATCGTTAGTAATATAAAAAACATTTACGATGTTCTTTGTTGTTTTTTTTAATTAAAATCCAATAGGTGGGGAGATGCTTCCAGTTGTAAAAAAAGAATCCGAATCCTCTAACAAATAAAGTAATATAGTGAAAATTTTTGAAAATTATTAAGATTGGAAAGTTTATAAATTTATTTCAACGAAAATTTGTTTTTGGGTATTTTCAATTAAATGCTTTTTTATGGTTTCGTAATGAAGTGAAGAAAATAATGGACGTTTGTCATCTCTACGGAACTTTTCATAGTGCGTGGATTGCCACGGACTTGCCCGCATGTTAAAATATAAAAGCAAGACAAAAGTTTGAGATGAAAGTCAGCAATGGCAGATTGGAATCTTATTCGCTGGATACATTCATAAGATCAGAGGACAGGCTCACATTTATTTATATCCGCTTGCAATCCTTAAATACCTTAAGGGTGTCTGTGGTATGTGATGATTTTGTAGTTTATTTACTTACAACTGCCTTTTATGGCCAGACATTGAAGGAATGTATTTAATGTATGTATTATATTGGGTTTACATGAGCTTATAAAACCACAATTTACTTCTTTAGGTGATAATAATGATAGAAAAACGTTACGAAAGAGAATTTTTTAAATCTTGTACATTAAGATGATACTATTTTCTTAAGTTTTCGCGACTTGTTTACATAATAAAACTACGTTTTAACGGTTTTAAGCGCGGTAATTTATTTGATTTTTGTTATTCCGACGTTTCGGCCACTTTTCAGTGGTCGTGACCACGGAAGACAAAGATGTCAAGTGTCAACGAGTATTGTTAAAGTTTTATTTAGCCTACCGCCAACTTGTTCATTCTAATTATTTTGTTTATGGTTATTATTTACTCTAAGGGAGCCTAATTTAATTTACCACCGCTTCCCAACATGTTATGGCTTGAAGAGATGAAGCGGCGCAAGAAACTCTTCAGCAAACATGCCTAGCTCTAATAATTTTATATAATATTAAAATGGGTGGAATGAAAAATAAAAGAAATTATCAGTTAAGTTAGATTGTGTTCCGGTGCACGCAGAAAGAGCTCACAGCGTCTTGAGGTCTGGCAGTTGGTTTTTGCTGGGTTTGGGTTTTAATAGTTTTGATGATCGGATCCCAAACAGGTGGTACTTGCCAACCATCTTCTCTATTGAAATTTGGGTGTTTTTTTTATTTCAATAGCCTCATGCATCATTCTAGGTATGCAACGATTCTCTTTTGCGAGGACTTGTGGGTTACCGAATCTGATGTAGTGGTTGGGTTTATCCAGCGTGTGTTCACTGATCGCAGGCTTCGTAGACCTTGTGTGTTTCATGTCAGTAATGTGTTTTTTTACACGTGTTTTTATGCTCCTCTTTGTTTGCCCAATGTATGATAATCCACACTCACAATCGAGCTTGTAGACACCTGCATCCTGGAGTGGGATATAGCATTTCACAGGTCTAAAAAATTGGATAATCTTTTTATGCGGCTTGAAATATGTTTTGATTTAAGCTCGCCTGAAGATGTGACCAATTCTGTCTGTGACCCCCTTGATATAGGGTAGGGTAGCAGGGCACCGCTCAACTGAAGGTGGTTTGGGGCCTTTGTGACGTTAGATTAAATTAGATAGAATAAATAATAACCATAAACAAAATTAAAATGAACAAGTTGGCAGTAGGCTAAATAAAACTTTAACAATACTCGTTGAAACTTGACATCTTTGTCTTCCGTGATCACGGCCACTGAAAAGTGGCCGCAACGTCGGAATAACAAAAATCAAATAAATTATCGCGCTTAAAACCGTTAAAACGTAGTTTTATTATTTATGAAGACGATAGCTTTATTGTTACATTTAGCCATTTGAATTCATGGGTGTAATGTTCAGTTCTGTAACCCAATAAAAATATAAAATATTTATTGTTACACAAAAACAAAAAAGAACCCTCAGAAAAAACGAAGTACTTGATGTGCCCTAAAACTGTGCTTACTAAGCTGGTCATTACGGCCAGTCCTGTACTTTCGCTTAGACAGACGAGAACTCTTGCTCTATTGGAATTAAAAGACATTTTATAAAGTTTATAATAATTAAAAAGCAAATATAAAAGTCGGTTCAACTCACGTATAAAAAACACCATGACAAACTCAATTTTAATTATACATATTTTATTAATTACGTATTGTAGGTTCTCGTACTAATCTTTTGTATTTGCACCACGTAGTGTAGAGTAGTAGTAAATAGTATTTAATATCTTTGCCTTTGTCGAATATCCAGTTAGAGAATAATAGGAAAAGGCGGAAGTTATATAATCGAAAAGAGCCCAATGATATTTATCTATTGATTAAAAGGGTAATTATTGGTTCCAACGATAATAACTGTACTTAAAACTGTCTCTCCGTTTCGCCCTTCAGCACGTTTTAACTTAATATACAGGTTAGACAAATAATACATAAGATAGATTATTCTATCTTATGTATTATCTCTCTTATGAGAGAAGAGAGCTAAAACTATCCATTAATTTTATGACGTCGATTTAAAATCTATACGAAATAAAACGTTAATAAACATGTTAATGATTATTGTATATCACGTATGATATTTTTTATAGTATAGAGAGAGTCATAAATAGGTGAAGTTGGAATGCGCGTCGCATTAGATTGTGATAGCTCATGTTGTAATTATAACATTGATAGATATAAAACCATCAATAGGCCCCGAGTGACCCGGAAGTACCAGTCAATCGCATCTGGTTGTACAAATTCCGTTCAATGAAACACGAGCGAAACGTACGCTGTAATGCCTTCAAATTAAATATCTCATGCCGTTTGTGCCAGTTTGCTAATCGCCTTATGACGGGTAACTTTTTTTGCTCCAACTTGCTCGCGCATTTTAACCAGATAACGATCAATATAATCGATTTCTTGTTAGTAATGGTATTAACCAGTTACAAATTTCATCGCGCGAGTGCTTCAAAATGGACACTATTCACGTCGTTTAGATTTGTCAATTATTCCTAATCACCATTTTTGATTTAAAAAACAATTATATACACGAAAAAGATTTTTCCAATAGGATTTGATGACTTGAGATCAGTGTCATCAAATATAAGTGACGTACAAACAGACTAAGGGTATGAAAAAGGAATACTAGAAATAAGTATCATACTGAATAGTCATTCAGAGTTCGGTTTCTTAGTGGATGCAGAGAGCAGAATGATGTAAGAGAGAAATGGTTTAATTTTATTCTATAAAAACTAATAAAAGGCCAGTAATAATAACGAATAAATCAAGTTTTTCTCATTTTAGCGTCGACAGTCAAAATTCATACTAATGCGAAAATAATTCGTAACCGAGATATAACAACGGGAGCATGGCCATTAAATATAATAGACATAAATATTTTTATGGATACCTACACTTATTTTTCTTGATGAGGTTTATAACCATTAAGTGAGGCACCAGAGCGAGGCAAATCAAGTAAATATACCTTCGAAAATGACAATGGTATTTTTATTTTCTTACACTACTATTTTGTAAGCTAGAAATTCTCTCACGATAGAACAAATTCGCGTAATGATCCGTATTGTTATTACGACAAAGAACTATGAAATTTTATTTGAGATTCTTTTTTATATAATCACAAAAAAATTAAACTGAAACACGAAGTAATTAAACTATATTTTAATAGGTATAAATAAAAACCAATAGAAAATATTGAAATTTTTGCCCAGAAGAGATAGTGCAATTAGTTATAATACCTGTCGACGTCTTTGGTCGGCCAAGCCGAATTGTTACCGCACTTTCACACAAGGTCGATGTTGCTAATCGTGTTTCGTGTAATTGCAAGTACCGGAAGCTTATATTTTTAGGGTACCGTAGCCATTGTAGTGAGAAAGAAACCGCTGTGCAATCCTCATGTCCTCCCATCCCTCTACGTATTTATTTCTAGAAAGTACTAGGTCTGTATGGATGAAAATTGATGTGAAGGAATAATATTGTACGCGCTACTATACAATTCAATTCGCAAAACAAATACTAACCGTATTTGTGTTGCGAACAGAAAAAAATTGATTGGCATGTTTAAATGAGGAGTAAAAATGTTTTTCAATGTACATTTCGTTTAAGAAAGATATTTGTTGGAACTTGGTAAGATGTTTTCAAGTTTATGAGTTTTTACGGTTCTATAATCCGAAGACAAAAACCATGGACGTTCGTCACCTCTACCATTGCGCGTGCAATTTTTGCAATTTTATGTTAAATCTTCCTCCATGTTCTTTTCTGTCCATACATTAGGTCTCCTTATAGAACTTTCAGATATCGGCAGCGTGAATGCAACATCAGATGTTAATGACGCTTTAAGTCAATATATGTCGCTTCTAAATAGGATAGGTATATAATTACATTAATTAATTGCAAACTATAGTAGATTGCAATTTAGCGATAAGATACGAGATTTTATTTTTTTGTTAATCTTTATAGTTTTAATCAGATCGTACGTCCGGTCCAAAGTTATTTAACAGTCCGTACCCGAATTTGCGAGCAGTCGTATTGGTATTCGCTCTGCGAATTCGTTGTATTTCTTATACATTTTAAATATGATGGGCAAACCCCTTCGGAAACAAGTTTTTATAAATTTGGATTTTTTGTATTCTTGGCCAAACCCTTCACAATTTACGCAAGTGAATGTAAACGTGTAAGAAAGTGGACGTCAGTCGGTCTTATTACGACTTAATCTTCAATTTGTTTGGACAGCCGATGTCGTCTCAGAGAATCAAGATGTCAATGCCAGTTGAGACGTAATAACAATATTTTAGCATTTATTAAATAAAATTTCTGTGTTTTACGCTCGAGTGTTGGAACGTTAAAACTAAAGCTGGTTTACACGTTTTAAGTCCATAAGTAAATTTTAAGTACAATTTCATGTTACTTATAACAATATCATTGTTTACATGCATTGAGTCACTTAAAATTTAGTTAAATTTAATTACAATTAATACGTGTAAAACGGTTTTGGGTTATTTGGATCGAGTCGATGTGTCGTTTCTGTTGCCCTCATAAGAAGCTATGATTCGCTATTATTATATAATATAGACTATGTTTGTAATAACGTATTTGTGAACATCTTTATGTCTATGACATATGATTTTATCATAAATTTAAACTGGACGTGTTATAAAAACCGGTACCATCCCACAACTTTTTCACAACATCCCACAGCAATTGAAGTAAATGAATTCAGTAAAATGGTTCCAAATATGGTAATAAAATAACTCTCAGTCTATACTAGACACTCAACATAATGATGTATTAGATTTTTGGCGTACAAAAACAGTCATTAATATGTCTATCTAGCTAAATAAAAAAGCCTTTTCGAATACTCGAGGCGCCTAAGGGGTAGCGTGACATTGAATTCAGTTCTACATTAGGTTTTGACTCAAGATTGCTTGTTGTTCTGGAACACGGACATTAGTTCTGCTTAATCATCTAACCGAATTTTATTTCACACAAAAACTACCGTTCAAGGTTAATCAGGACTATAAGAATTTATAGACAAATAAATTGAGTCGATGAAAGAAGTTTAGTATTTTAATCAAACACTTTTTAGCAAAATTTATTACTACTCCATACACTAGGCTATAGATATTTCGCAGCGGCTGCTAACCATACTCTGGGTCTGTATTACAGTAGGCAGCACTTCTTAAAATTAATTGGTGGTGGTATTGAAGAGAATAAGATACTTTATTATTGATGGTAGTGCACGTGCACGTATATAACTTTAATCATAGTTTACTTGTTATTTTGATTTAATAAAATATTTATATGATACTTTAAGCCTTTATTTACCCCATTCTATAAACCTTGGTTAGCTGTTAAAGAAGATACAGCAAAATCAAATTCCGAGTTCAGTGATTAATGTCTAACTGTAAGACAAAGTCTCATTATGTTCGCTGATTTCTTTACATACTGGTTTCTCTATTAGATAAGGTTAGTTTACAGTTGTATGCCTATTACAGGGGTATTGTATACATTTATATATGCTTTAAATACTGGGTATGTTAATATATATATATATAATGAAATATTTTTGTCTGTTTAAGTGGGTCCCGGGATGGTTTAGATTCAAATTTGAACCAGGTAGGTGGCACTGTAATCGCGTATCAGAGTAGGTGATTTTTTTAATTGTGTTCAACTGGATTCGCGAATAGTTTAGATTAACATTTGCTTCCAGTAGAAGGCGCTGCAATCGGGTTGTAGATTTTTATTTTTTAAAGGCAGGACAATGTCTGCCAGGTACAGCTAGTGTGTAGCCAGTGTACATCTTATTGAGATATTAAGTGTTCCGAAATTGATTTGTCGGAGCTTAGTGGAACGTAGTCGAGACCACTGCGCCATATAAATAATAACACTTCCTTATAAATTGCAGCTTACGCGTTGGGCTTAGGTAATAGGACACCAAATACCTTTCTGTGAACAGGAAATTACCTATACCCTTGCATGTATTAGGTTTAGATATATGTGCTATTTAGCTGTACTAAAACCTGTTGGCGTTTATTTTCTGTCATCGTTGTCAAGGTAGCATTAAATCTCAGTTACGACCGAAGCGTCTGTTTTGGAATCTGGCGTTTGCTTTCTAACTTTTTCTTCTTCATTTCGCATAGTCTTCCGTATTCATAACGGATCATTGGGAATCTATTGTTATGCATACCATACCTCATGACGACAAGCCAACATTTCTTTAGTTTGCTTCTTTTATTGGGACCGCATATCTGCATTTATAATATTAATAGGGATGTCGAATATCTATTTAGACTGCTGAGAATGTGGAAGTTCTTGGCATGGTTTTCCTGTGGCTCTACAGATCAAGCGTAGCATGTTCGTCGTCGTGACACGCAGTTCATAAACCTTGCGTCACTGCCATACAAATGGTGTTAACTTTACATTCTTCAGTTTTGGACCTTTGCTCATAAATTATGCCTTACGTCCAGAATTAAAACTGTTCACATAATTTAACGTACTAGCCTTGCTTCAGATTCAGATATGGCATAGACAATCGTCATAGATAATTTAGTGCATCAGTAACTAATTATTATAATTGTTTTTATGATCCTGGCAACACTATGATGTAATTGCTATTTTTAGCAACGATGCAATGTTATTGTTTTGTAGGGTAGCATTTTTCGTATACAAGGCGTAGTGGCGTTTAGACTGTGTTCATTGCTTACTGTGCTGTGTGAATATTCACATCAAAGGCTGAACAATAAAGGGGAAACCCTGCCCAAATAGTTAATATTTGGTATATTTGGTACTTCCTTACCCAAATCTCTCCTTGCATTTTACATTCAGAAGTGGGATTACCTAGAAATGGCAGGCCCCTATGCTGCTGGGTTGGGTATAAGAAAGTCTTTGTGACCGAAAGTCTCCGTGACCGAAAGTCTCCGTGACCGAAAGTCTCCGTGACCGAAAGTCTCCGTGACCGAAAGTCTCCGTGACCTAAAGTCTGCGTGACCTAAAGTCTGCGTGACCTAAAGTCTGCGTGACCGAAAGTTATTGTTTTGTAGGGTAGCATTTTTCGTATAAAAGGCGTAGTGGTGTTTAGACTGTGTTCATTGCTTACTGTGCTGTGTGAATATTGACATCAAAGGCTGAACAATAAAGGGGAAACCCTGCCCAAATAGTTAATATTTGGTATATTTGGTACTTTCTTACCCAAATCTCTCCTTGCATTTTACACGAGATTATCCTGTTTGATGAATAATTAGATTTTTACTTTTTTTCGAAATGTAGGATAATTCTATAATACAGGGACTTGGAGTTTACTCGGGGAGAACACGAGGAAAGCCCTAGTCTACTATTTACAGCAATAATCTTTTTTCAATAAACTCTTACGTCGCGGCAGTTCATCAAAGTTCTAGTTTCAAAAATAAACTGTTTTGTATTACAACTTAGCTATTTCCTGATCGACCTAATAAACATTCGTAAATGGGGTTCTGGAACCGATCAGCCAACGCAAATAGGCCGATTTCCGACTCCATAAAGAGTGTGAGTGTTGTTGCGTGTTATTTTTACAGCATTGCGGCATATGAAGTGGCCAATACACATTGAACACGAGTGATGCATTATTTTTTCCCTTGATTAAATTCAAATTTAGAATGGTAGCATCTGGTAGCAGTTTGAAGCAATTACTTGAACACTTGTTTTTAAACGGACAGATGCTTTTGCAATAGTGGATTGTTACACAAGGGATGAAATTGACCCAGGCAGGAGAGTTTGGCGCTCGAACCTAGCGAGGGCCCTAATAATTCGAGTACCTATGTAGGTCTTTCATCCGAGGTAAACACTAGGCTTTTCATTTCGAATATGAAGAGAGTAAATTAAAACTGATAAGTTAAAGAAACGACTACTTCTCTAATAAGATCATGCGTTAAATCCATATCTAAATCTAATGAACTCATTTAATACGTCAAGTAAATTTCTTTTTCAGTGGTATTCTACCAGCCAGTATTTTTTTTATTAATGATAGTAAATATGCTCAAATACATGAAAATTAAATAATATTTTAGTGAAAAGTATATTATAAGTATAAAATGATTAAAAAAAAATGTTGATTCTTTAATTATAATTTTTTGCGGCGATTTAACACTGCCTGTATGCAAAGATGGGACATGGCACGCATAGTTTTAAGTTTTTTGACAGCAGGGAAAAATCGTTTTCAGGGACGAAAAGTACTGTTTTCATTCCACTAATCAGGTAACTTCAAGTGTACTTTCCATTATGAGAAATGAAAAATATAATTTTAAAAACAATCTGTGGAATGGCAACAGTTATTAATTTATATTATTGCATTTTGTACTCAACATTGGTAACTTAAAAAAATATTCATACTTTCTTACTAATATACAAATAATAAAGTGATATTGATTGGATTTTCCTTTTCATGACCTCGATAAAGAACTGATTATTACGAAATTTGTCTAAAATTCATTATTTTACAAATATGAACTCTAGTTAGTAATAACCTAAATAATATATAATATGTTCGGTCATAGCAATGTTAAGAATCTATTGTTTGTAGGTAATATATAATGGGTGCTTATTACTAAATTGTGTATAGTCCAGTTTCACACCTAACAATGGTTAACAATTCCACGTAACGAACACGGACGCCTGTTGTAACAAAATCTCATTAGCTGTGTGAATGAAAAATTCCCCAGCGCCGGTGACCGATGGCCTGCTATACGTCACCTGAATAGGGTTGCCACAACCTAATAATCTGTAAATATAAATGTGTGTACCTACTAAATACCACTGATTTCGTTATATTTTAAAGTCTCATTCCTATTCTATATGTCCCATTCCTAAGATATAAACAATTGTATTCACATTTTTTATTTTTAGGGTTTAACCCTAGGTTAATTTATCAGAATAGGTAGTTGCAAGCATTTTAGCAAAAACATGTGCGTCTCGGTACGCCCGACAGAAGTGATAACATAAAGTAATCTAAATTGAACTATTTAATATTGAAATTGTTTAACTTGAGAAAAGCTTAGGTTATTACCTAAATTTTATGTATATAGTGCGTGGGTTAGAGTGAGAGAGGAGGAGCCTACCTACCGCTGCCGTATGCGTGAGAGAAAGGGAAGCCAGACAGACCCAAAGGTTTACCCTCCCATAAGAAGTTATCACTTCAAAATGTCAAAACTGGCAAAGAATTTACAAAAACGGTAACTGTGATTGTTAATCAATTTGTTGTCATATCATTTGATACATAATATTTCTATTATAATAATAGCGTCACATTTCAGGATAGGGAACTCTATATAGAGATTTGCGGGTTTATAGATCAGTACTTTGAATATGAAAGATTTCTTAATTAGGAAGAAAACGTCCATGATATTTGTAATAATATGCTCAAATTAGGCTAAAAATGCGGAAGCTGAGTATGCTCTCCGGCCAAGATTCAAATCAATGTCTGGAAAGACGCGGATGTGGTAGCCTTTTTTATAATATGAAGATTACAACAATAGTTGCCGTATTGTTTCTTACATTTAAAATAATACGTTCCTATTTGCTGTAATTAGTAATTATTGCAAGCAACCCTGTGCATTAGGTATGACCGCCGGATGGATGGACACGGTCCTTTTCCATATTATTTGCCGTGTGTGTGATGAATTTCCTCCACTAATGAAAAGTAATGGGCTCGCAGCGAGCTCATAGGAAATTAGCTTCATCTATGCTGGAAGGGTTTAGATTTAGGCTTATTTTCAAGAACGGAAGTTTTATAGTGTAAGCAGGCCATTTATCATGTTGATGCTAAAAGTATAATATGATAAGTCACTATTTTAATATATTAAGCAATTGTGACCTATATTATACATTACGATATTGCTAGGGTTAATATTTTTTTTGACATAATTTCAATTTAATTTTCGGTATCATTATTTAATCCCCTAGAAGCAGTAAGCCCCATCTACTACGCTGTATCGGTATCGTGGTATACAAGCTGTGTAGCTAACAGAGGTAGTAAAAACACAATAGTAATAAAACTCTGCGTCTTGTTTACAAAATCGTTGTTACAATTATTAACTTTCACTCTCAAAGAATTCAAAGGGCTTAGTTACTTCAGAACAAATTTATAAAAATTAACAGGAAAATTATAAATAAGGGAAAAACACATTTTCTTAACACGAACAAAGCTTTGGTTCATTTTAAGCAGATAAACTTGTTGACTTCTTATGTATGTTACATAAATTTAGTATCTACATACTTTCGCGCACACGTATTTCAGATCTATATCCCGCGGAAATTATTGTTTTTAGAAACAAAAAAGTAACTCTTCCATGACAAAAGGGCTGGTCTATATATAGGGCAACGGTTCAGTGTTGCTGCAATACAATAGGGAAATGCGGCCAGCATTTTGGGAATGCTCCCCACCGGATGCGATCTAGACTACATTTTTTATCTGTAACCATGTTTATAATACTTTTAATTATTTAAGTTTTTGAAGTGAAACTTCTTTAGAATCGTTGTGATTTGAATCTCGATGAAACAGAAAAACGATACTAAAATGAAATAAAAACATAAATCTATAAGCCTGCGAGAGAATGAAATAGAACACACTATATTTAATTTTAATAATTCATTAATACTACGTGTTTTAAAGCTTAAATATGTTACAACGATATAATATATGAAATGTGATATCACGAAATTTAGAATCCCTCCCACCCCTTGTCACACTTTGTTTCACTTCTACTGCGTGTGAATTGCACACATACACATTTCTTTTATATATATTTTTATAGTGTAAAGGTATACATAGTAAAGGTGTTTATAGTATTGTATATTGTAGGTAGATATATTAAGGCTCATTAAAAATCAAAAGTAACTTATGGTCATTTCTGTTTTCATACGTATCTACATAATTATATAGATAGTTTTATTATAATTAGTTTATTGCCAAGGGCGTGATGCAGGAACAAACAAATATACAAATGTCCAAGTAAAGTCACATTTACATTTATATTTTATTATGGACTGAAAAATGTTATATGATTAAGAATATTAGCAATATAAAACATACAACTCGGTTCATTTGTATCATGTAATTACAAACTAATCCCGCAAAGCCTGCCCAGCTTTGCTGTCTGTCGTTCTATCTTGTATCTAAAGATGTTGATAATCCGTTTATTCCCTTTCGAACAAGAATAATACGTAGCGAAATAACCTCTTATGTCACTGATAGCTTACAGGAAAAGCTATCAGAGTCTTCAGTGTCCTATAAGAATGCACCACTAGAACTTCATTTATTTATAATACTTACATTTCTTCACGTAACTCAAGCGAATATCCGAATAGTATAATTGAAAGGCATCATTTATACATATTATGCCGTGTCCGCCACTTCGTTCATGTGAGTCGTGGTGTTTATATTCATATGCTGGTAGCACTGAAATTTACTGACTGATTTTACATGTACAAAAATTTAAGATAGAATTGTTGCTCTATAATATTATATAATAACAGCCCATAAATCTCCCACTGCTGGGCTCGGGCCACCCATTATAGGGGAACGGACAGTATACCCGCCACGCTTGTCCATGGCGGTTTGGCAGATTATTGTTCATTGTTGCTCTAATAACTTAAATTCCATTCATATCCGTTTAACCCTTAGACAAACCAGCTAGACAGACAAATATATAAAAGATTCTAAATAAAATAATTTATGATCAGATAAAAACCTAAAGTTTAGCATTCATTTTAATATCTCAGACAAACATTTTATATAGAGTTTGACGTGGTAGAACCATGCTGGAAGCTTGATTAAAGCTCTGAGGGCTAGCTCGAATGGTGTGATACGACGCTCTCACAGAATATCGGCGTGAAACTGTTGACCTTGAGGTAATCGTGTTGCGTGCGATGAGTGAGAGTTCCGATGGCCCACTTTCCCCTCCCCTATTCAATCTTCCCTATCCCGTCCTCTTATTTCAATACCATATCCCATTCCTCCAATCTAATTCGACTATCACATCCCCCTATCCCTATCGATCCTATGCCATTCTAAAGGTTGGTATCACGTTGGTTTCCCCCTGGTGTTGCAAACTTCTGTAAACGATGGTAACCACTTTCTATCAGCTGGGTCAACTGCCTGCATGCCAGCTTCGCAATAAAAAAATAGCTTTGCTTATTAAACCCGTGTGAGGAAATTCCCAAATAACATCGTTGAAAGGTATCCTTTATACATGTTATTATTAAGAGGGACCTCAAAGCGTATTCCTTTGGTTTTGCCTAGCGATCTGACATCATACTTTGTAGATTGTGATGTCAAGATGACATGCCTATAATTTCAACGATGATTACTGTCTACTTTATGAAATTACAACGTGTTGCGTGCATTTCTCTTCATGGCTTCCACCAACCATAAGCTGTATGTGAAAATATTAAATTTCTCATGCAATTTTTGGAAAACCAATTACTGTACTGTATTTTATGAAATAACTCTTTAGGCTATTATGTCGGTTATTTCGCTCAGACCGTGTTAAAAATGACAGCTGTCGCAGATTTTAAATACGACCCGTGTATTTGTGTTTCGGAAATCTGCTTTTAAATTAACAACGGTTTATTTACCTAACAATAACAAAGCCACGTTTCAATATTCATGAAGTGAGCTAACCACGTAGCATATGTAAAATACGAAGTTAGTGGTTATCCTCAATTCTTATTTTGTAAACATTTACATCGTCTACGTATAGTACCTATAATTTATTCGGAATGCTGTCATTTTTGCTGTCTCTACATCTTTCCATTCTGAAGAATATAGAAATTTTATTATCCATTCATAGGCTGTCTGGATGAAATCGTTGTTGGTAATGTAACCGCCTATTGTATTATTAAAACTTGGGTTCATGTTCTCTGTATCTCTTATTATACCGAGGAGCGCAGTGGAATACTCCTTCACTGCAAGATCTTTCGACTTGGTGATGAGTGAATAACTAGATACCACGATAGTTGTTTGGAACTTACCTTTAAACATACTTGATAGAATAGAGAACTTCAGAAGTACGATGTTGGTTTTTATTCGTTTTCTCTGTCTCTCGTGCTTACGGCGACATAGGTGCACATCGTGGGGTACCTCTATAATAACTAATTTCAGATCAAAGTCTCAAGTGTGCCAAGTGTGTAGAGCAAGTATTTTTTGAAGTAATTGTGATGTCAACTTGTGTATTTTTTTTTTAGAAAAACCTGCGTTTTTGTTTTGATTAACAAAAATCCCTCTCTTCAAAACATTGCAAAAACATTGTCTTTTATATATATATATATATATATATATATATATATATATATATATATTCTTTACTGTTCTATTATTTTAAATGATATTAAGGAATAATATCTGAAAATGCCAGTCACAAAGAATATGGAAATTACAATGGGAAATGAGGGATAAAACGTTTACACGCAATCATATTGTTTCACACAATCTCGTGACAAATGTGGCGCGATATCTCTGCGGCACACAGTATACGCAAACGCAAATTGGCTCTCCATGGGCGGCATGATTCGCATGCAACTGATGTCCATAAACAGAATATTCACTTTTATGTCCATTTATGAACTACTTGAGACTTTCACTTGTTCTATTATTTATCTTACTGAGATCACTGTTTTGAGAAATTTCAAATGTACTCATAGCAAAGATAACTACCTATATAGGGATACTATTCGATTTTATCAGCTCAAGAAGTCATATTTTACAAAATAGTTAAGATTTTCCACACAAACACAAAATACTTGCTTAAAAACAATCACTATCCTACAATAACTATTCATTTCCTAACATCACCTTAGAAAATAATAAAACTACTTTTTAATGGTTTTAAGCGCGATAATTTATTCGATCTTTATTATTCCGATGTTTCGGTCACTTTTCAGTAGCCATGATCGCGGAAGACAAAAATGTCAAGTGTCAATGAGATTGTTAAAGTCAAACACTGTTTTAGTGTGAATACGTAGATCAAGGTCGTTGAGCTCTAGGTGTAGGCATTTCTCTATTCGTACAAGTCAGAGTACTTGTTATTTAATAAGCATGCAATAAGCTTCTACATACACGCGTATAACTACCATGTAGTTAATACGCGTATATTCTGTATTAAGTATATTCTGTTCCATTTTGATCTTGGAATTGCTACGCTTTACCACAATACAAAGAAATTACAACCTTGCAAATAAACAGGAATAGCTTTGTTGGCTTAATAGGATGGGTGTAAGAAGATTTTACTTCTGTGAATTTGTTTGCCTAAAACAAGTGTCGTAAAAAAGTAGCATGCCCCGTAATTGTCCGCCGCAGCCCGGTTGGAGTTTCCCTCGGGAGCAATTGACCCACTTAACGGAGCACGAGGAATATTTTTTTTCAGGGGGCTGGTACCACAGAATTATCCAATCCAGCCAATACTGCGAAGTTATTAACACACATGCTAAACTCTGTAAGTAGTTTCATTTTAATTTGATACTTTCGCAAATAATGATCGCTATTTCTTCATAATTTTTTTCACGAACTAATAAGCTTGCTTAATTATCAAAATAAATACAAACCTGATATTGCGTATAATGTTTATAGCATTGTTTATTACAAGCGTAACCAATAATGATGTGGTGTGATACTTGCTATTAAGGAGCGGGATTTAATTATTTGGGAGAGTAAAAGAGTGTTAATGATAAAGATTCACTTAATTTGGCACTAGAGTCCTTTACGTGGGTACAAGTTGCGAATTACTGCTTATAAAGAGGCTATTTGCAAGTGAAAATTGCCAATATTATTTCTCATTACATTCATAGGACGTGAACAGAAAGTGGCACGACCGACCCTTAGCGGGTCAGAACTGAGAACGTGGTGCACGGCATTTTCACTATTTGCGGGTAATTTATGTGTATTGTTCATACGGAATATTGGGAAGTTTCTTTTATGTATATTTTAGAAGGACTGACTGGAATCTGACCACTAATGCCGGAACTCAATTCAAGGTTTTATGGTGGCATACTCTAGATCAGAGGTTAGCTGGGTAGGCTACGAACTATACAGATGGGCAAATGCCCTGCCACCTTCAAGATAAATTTATATTAATTTATTTTGTTTTTATTCAAAAATTTTGTTTGTGACCCAAAAAATGGAATAGGTAAATTTCTGTCTATAATCTTCGAAGCGAAGGCAGATATGAATTCAATATTGTCATATGGAGACAAATTGCTTGTAGGCGGGTATGTCAAAGTATAAATAAAACAATAATCTAGAGTATCAAGAAGTCTATCTTATTTAATTCAGACTTTAAGAATTCGAAAAGGCTGTCAAAAGGCTCTCATTTAAAAACGGGACCTCATTTATAGTAGGTAGTATCTTTTAGCTCTCGAATTTTATTAATATAGTTCTTCATTGTCTTCTTTATGGCCTATAATATGATTAAGTCAAGATACTTGCTTAACGTAAACTATCTGAGTAAATAAACTCTATTATCGGTTAATTTACAAAAGTGTTTCTAGTGTCGATAGATAATAATCGTACGTTTGTTTCCTTTGACATTCATTACTTACAATTACGGTTTAGTACATTCACTTTTTAAAGTTTAATACTGGTCCCTTTTAACCTAATAACGTATGTGCATGTAATTTTTATTAATCGCAATGGTTAAAAGCTAAGACCGCGTGATCCTAATATGTATATTGGTGTAAAAAGTAGCTTATGATTTAGGAAAACGCCGGAAGTAAGTAATCTATGTAACCGATATTATCCTGGAACATTGCTAAATTAAAGTGACAGTAGGTCATGTTTTCACATGCCGTTGCTTGATGGAGTAGATCAGTCCTGGAATGTAAGCCGCATATTACTAGACGAAGTGTAGGACGCCTTACGCCGCACGGGTACTTATAAGGGTCAGATAAAGGACACAGATTATACAGAGCAAAAAAGTCCCTTGGGTCGGCCCGTATTACTCGACGACAGACGCGTGGCGATTTTCATAGCTCTGTGATAAAAAATGAAGACTGATATATGCAACGAACTTAGATAAGCTTACTATAATTTTGATTTGCTTACAATGGCTACAATGATATATGAAATCTATTAATTCTAATAGGACAAGTTTAGATTGTTTGTCATCCAACATTGACAAATTGATATTACAATTTTTGGCTTTATCATCAATTAAATTTATTACTACACTGCACATTACGATATGATAGTATTTGACGAATGCGTCCGTTCTCATACCATAGGCAAGTGAAGCTTAACCCTTGACAAGGATTGAGAAAGGTCTAATAACAATTCAAACATTAACAGGTTCACATTGACCGTAGCGCTACATTCCGAACTCTACATTCCTCTTCCTGTTTGCCTTTACGTACAAACACTAATAAAATCATTTAGGGATCATTCCTTTTTAATAAAAGACAAATATACAGTTCACACGGATACATTTCTTATTCAGCGTAGCGTCATTTTCCATTGTGTATGTGTGCGAGTGTATTGTGTGTATTAAGATTTGAACGGTATGTTATTGAATCCTGCCTCTATTCTGTCTGTATTGCACGTTTTACGCTGTAGTTTGGTTTTAAGAAAAAATCATAGAATGTATTAATTAAATAGACAAACAATGTAAGTATCTGAATAAATATAAAATCCTAATCATAACTGAACCGTTTTAGACTATGGGCGGCCATAAGGATAGCCCAGACTTTTTAAGGCTTACGTAGGGCTTTGGGAAGGCCAATGTGTAGAGGCCATTTTGACAATTTAATCTAAATATTATGGCGTAATACTGACCAGTGCTCTCTATATACACCATATACAATCCTATTGTAATCATTCCATTAATTTTATAAATAAAAAGGTTTGTGTGGACGGATAGATGTTTGTTGACCTTTGACGCAAATACTACTCAGCGGATTTTGATGATTTCTTTTAGTAACATATGATTACACATGACATCAAAATAACACATAGATTATAATTTATAAAGATAATAGAGTTTTCTCTGCGGTTATAGCGCGGGTCTAACCCTTGGAAGTGGCTTTATTTTATTTACATACAAACATAATTAGTTTTTTATGTAACCCTTCAGTGAAAAAATATCTAACTGATGATGAAAACCGCTTAAAAATCCGTTGTATGGTGAAGGAAGAGTTACCTGATATACAGACAGACCAACAGACATGAAACGTGACTTTGTTATATACTATTTAAAGATTGTTAGAATAAAGCCCATATTACGCATTTTCAGGACCAACACAGAAGAAGTCGCAGGTGGTCGCTAGTTTTTAATATTGTTACGACCTGACCTGACCTATAGACATTTTATTACCTTTTCGGCATTTGGACTTCTTTTGTTTACTTTGTGTTTAACATTTGTGATTAGACAAACAGCCCACTGTGTATTGTAATCTTTTATGGTAGTCATTAGCTAGGTGTGATTCTAAGAAATTTGGTCCGCGCGGTCAGGCAGACATATTGCATCTGTGCAGTATAAAGCAATGCCCCAATGGAGAGATCGGCAGTCGAGCGATAACCAACCACAAGCAAAGCGAGACTTGTGTACATTCGGAAATCTATTTAGTGACGGACTTTGCGCGTGTATTTGAATTACGATCTCCTTCATTACGTTTGGACTTATTGCGTTCGGTTATATTTGTACCTGAGTTATACGTGTTTGTATAGTTCTAATAAACGCTATAGTAATTCTAACGACATTTTAATTCGAGTCTCGCAACTCGTAACAATATGTTATGTAATATGATTTAGGTAAACTATCAGTAATAATGAAATAATTTATGTTATTTACTTGCATATAAATGACAAGCTAAGTACACATAGGTCATAATAATCTTTAATGTTTATCGTTGGTCATTTTTTGTCCAATTGGTTTGTGTGAATAACTTGAAGCATGCGTCGTTGAAGTTGACAGAGATATAAACGTTATGAACGACTATGTTGGCCCGAGCCGCGAGTTTTGCAATCAATTTTAATTTATTGGCCTTACAATGAAATATTGGCGAAGGTCGGTACTAAACGTTATGGAATGAATCATAATAAACATAACTTACGGGATATGAAGAAATATTATATTAGTGTTCAAAGTATTTTTATATTATTAAATTTAATTTAATCGTTAAACTATGTTTTAACAGCTTTAAACGCGATATTTAACCAATCTCCACAACTCTTTAGTGCTTGTGAACACAGAAAAAAAGGCTACTAAAAACGTTTGAAACGTCAGAGTAGAACGAAACTCTATACTAATTATAATTAAACCGTTAAAATCAAATCAATTTATCTTAACTCAAATTTAAGAGTCATGAAAAGTTAAGAAAATTGTTCACGACAAATTTCGTTAAATTTTAAAGTTTATTTTAGTTTGAATTCGAATAATTTAAATATATTATCTGTCATATTAGAAAAAAGTCATACACATAATAAATTATAATACAGATAACCTTTATTTCTTCAATTAATTCAATAATTCATTCTCTCTCCAACAGAAATACTTTAATATATCAACGACTTTTAAAAACTTTTCCACTTTTTTTAACCACTATGGGCTTAGTATTTTTTTCATTGATAAGTACTTTATTTTTAGTGCTAAAGTTAGAAGTCTTCAAATACAATATGGATGACTCTCATATTTGCCACAGCTTTCGTGTTATTTCGAGACTCAAATCAAATCCTGGCTTTCTAAGGAATAACTTACGTCCTAAAAGTCTTGCCGAATAAGATACGGAAAGAAGTTACGGTGATGGAATTGGATTGAATTTGTTTTTGATGTAAAGGGGGAGGATGTGTTGGGAATATAAAGGAAGCTTGGCGGTAATGACTGCTTTTAGGTTAAAGTAAACAAATACCCCTTACGATCAGGCGGGCCGTCAGCCTGTGCCCTGTACTCAGGCAATAAGAAATCAACCAAGTGGGTCTGAAATCGTGCAAAGAATGAAAGAAAGAAAAAAAAACATTTATTTGGTAAGAACACATTACCAGACATGTTTAATATTGGAAAGAAAATAAAAAAACAATTTAAATACATAACAAAAAATGTCTCGCGATGGTACCAATTAATACGTTGAAGTTTTGAAAAGATTATTAATATTTTTTTTATTCAATTAAAAAACATTTTATCGAAAATACGCCATAATCTAAAACTACGTAATTAATCAAATAATTTGATTTTGTATAATATATTAATTTTACCTCGAATTAAAAACATTTTTAACATGTTATAGTACGGTGACAGCCTGTTATTGATATTATGTCAAACAGTAATAGCGCAAGTCGGTCCAGTTTTAGTACTATGTTTACAGCAACAACGGATGTTGTCGATCCAATATTTCTCCGTTCGTGCCTAATTAACACTAAACTGGTAATGTGGTTTTATATCCGTATGTTCATGTATTTAATAAATCATATTTATAATATTTCCGCAGTTTGGGGGTCATATTCAATGACGAGGTTTTAAATATCTAATAAGAGAAATCCTCATCGTCAATAGTTTGGTCATATGTGGATAAGGAAAATAAAATTAAAAATATGTGAGAAATTCAGAGTTCAGTGGTCGTTACATGTGAATCATATATTATGTTAGACATAAAAATATGGGCTATGATTGATAACTTGTCTATGCAGGTGATGGATTGTGTATATTCAGTGTTAAATGGGTGTTTTTAGAGAACAAGAGAATTAAGATCATGTGCTTATCAGGCCGAGCACAGTGAAGAGTTCTGTAGCAGTGATGAACATCTATTTTTATTGTTATTTGAATACGGAACAAAAACATGTTATGAAAACTACCCCATACCTCAAAAACTAGTTATAATGAATCTGTTCAATGGAATATTTTTTGCTGTCTTTTTTTAATAATTTTCTATAGGTACCACAATTCAAAAGTTAGCGAAAAGACACATTTTTTAGGACTTTGGACGCGTGTGTAAGTTATAAAATAAGTTAATAAGGAACATCATTGTGATTTTAAATACTTGTCTAACGATACACAATAAGTACAATCAAAAAGTTATGCCTTAGCTACGTGAAGTTTATTAGCGATTTTACTACACCATCGTAGGACAGCATGTAGGACATATCTACCTGTCAAATTTCATTAATCTATACAGTAGTTTATGAGAAATATTACCGTGACATAGCTACATAAAAAGACGGATTGACTTATCGATGAATATGTCGATTTTATTAAGGGTTCTGTTGTTGTAAAAATGTTTATGGAACCCTATAAATGCCGAGGGCAGATTCATTTGGTGACGTCTTGCTGTGTGACGCGACGCCTCACCTTCGCAGCGCAGCGGGTGCCGCTGCCGCATCTCAGAATTGCTAATGGCGCGTCACGCTTACGGCGAGCAGTGCGCGACGTGCCCGCGGACCGGCCACACACCGCATACACCCACGAGCATGCGCCGCTCACTATCGCACCCCAACCGGCACGTGTCCACAATCGGCTAGATGGCGCGAAAATAGGCAGTTAACGAGGTTTCACCGATGAAACTAGTACAATTTGCCCCCTGTGCCCCTGGAAGTGATCACTGTTCTCTTTGACAACAAAGAGAATAAGTTAAACTTTTAAGAAAACATTACTGTGCTGGAGTTGGTGGCGTAAGAAAATAATGAATTGGTTAAATCTCTAAAACAAGAAGTGAATATTTGCATAGACTCGTCGCTGGTAGCGGTTGAGTTTCGAAATGAAGTTATTCAAGCGGAGACTGTCATTCAGTGCTGATAAACAAAAACAAAACTCACGTACTGACGATCCATTTGAGAATGAGGTATCCTTCTTGTCAACTTTACCCATTACACTAGAAATTGCGTGGAATACATAATATTTAAAATAAGTTTTATGTTATTTTATCGGTATTATACACAGGAAACAAGCCTATAGAACCCAACTTCCCTACCTTGTTTTGCGCACCGGAAATCTCTAACATAACAATAAACATGTTTCAGAACCTGCGCCTTGAAGGTGAATAATATAATGAGTTAAATTAGCTGCACACGTGAGATTGATAAGCGAAGTGCTTATCGTTCATTTATTAGCCTACTAGTTGTTATACGCGACTCCGTCCACATTTATTTTTCACTTCCTAAATCAAGTAAAAATGCAACTGTATCGTTCATTTCGCATCCCCGAATTTACCCCTTACAAGATTGTTTTTGAAACCAAAAGTGGCTTATGTCCTTCCTCAGGATACAATATATCTTCTTGCCAAATTTCATTAGGACACGTTCAGCAGGTAATTTCTGAAAAGTAAGAAACAAACAGAGTTACTTTCGCATTTGTATACGTAGCATACGTCGTCGGTACGAATTAGCAAAGCAAATTGAAAGGCAAGGTTATCTTATCAGAACAGAGGCCTTACTGCATCGCTTCACCGTTTAAAAACCACTTATTGTTTATTTCAGTACAACGCAAAATTCAGAGCATTTGATTTCCTTTAATTAAAATCACTCGATAGCTGTTCTGATGGTAAGAAATTAATGTCAAAATGAGTAAATAAAGGACGGTTTAGTGAAAACATCGTTGTTGACGAACTTACGCTTGCATCTGTAAAACTGTTCGTGTGTTCGATTCCTAGAAAATTGTAGTTACAGTAAAGAAGTTTTTATTTTCTGATCCTAATTATTTTATATTCCATATTCATCATCTGAACACTGTAAAAATTTCGTAATAAGGTTGCAATGAATATTAAGTATACGAACATTATAATTATTACTTGAAGAAAATCTCTTCAGTGTTTTAAGTAAAATAAAATTATAAAAGTACAGAAAATTTAATAATAATATTGCATTAAATTATCTTTGAACAAAACTACCTACCTATCTATACATAAGATCAATATTCAACTCAAACGAATAATGCTTTGGATTTTAAACAATAAAAATACCGTGATACCTAACATCACAGCAAAAAATATGTTTTTGCCGTGAAGAATTGCGTTCGTGTATATAATTTAAGAATATTTATACAATTGCCATTTTTTAAATTCAAAAGGAAGTGTTGGAATTGACCTTGAATAAATTGTAGATACTTTAGTTGAGATAGTTATATACTATAATCATAATTCTATTTTATACCTCTTTGTTAAATCTTGTTGATTAAATTAGGTATACTGATGTAATGTTTTAAATGTCTTGTTGTTCAGACAGATGTTATAGGTCATTGTCAAATATAATATTGAAGCAAACAACATATACATATGTATAAGTCATTAAGAATATTAATAGTTAATATTAAGATTCTTAGTGACTTATGTAATCACCGTAACATTTCGGTTCATGGATAAAATAGTATTAAAATAAACAATCAACGTGATAAGAGTTTCTGTCAAAATAATACATTGAAAACAAGACATTCCCTAAGGAACATAATTAGATTTATTCATTGAAGCTAGCGATGATCATTGTATCAGTTGGTAAAAACCTACTGTTAACTTGATTAATGTTTGCTCCGCACATAAAAAGGTCAAAGATGTCATAAAGGATAAAAGAAACGCTGAGAAGTGCAAACATGAAAAGGACGAGGAATTTGCTATCAGTTCACGTAATCGCCTCGCTAATGTGGTGCGGCAGGGCGCCCTTGCCCCGGTACGTGTTTAAGTGCATATTGAGAGATCATTGATTAACATAGCTCAGTAATATTGTAAGATACATATGTATTTGCAGTGGTAGAACGTCGATATTTTACATTTGACACTAGCTTAAGCGACGGTCATCACAATATCAATTTTAATATCTAGCTTCTACTAAGATCTATCAAAACGACTCAGACTCTTCGGATGATTAGAGGGCTGGTTCCTAAACCAGACGATGCATCAATATGGCAATCCATCGACGTAACGTAGCCAGCGTTCTGGAAACCTTGTCCATTGACTTCAATGACCTAGGCTCGGAATTCTACTTAGTCTCAAGGGATTATAGGTAGATTATATGTTTTCTTTTAGTTTATAATTGAATGTATTGTAAAAGTATGTATATTGTAATTGTTAATATTAAAACTTTCATAATTCATTACACCTTTTTTATACGTTAGTAAAGCTATACCTGTTTGACCTACATAAGCAGAAGTTGCATGTAAATTAAATGAATTATGCTGCGATAGGGTTGGATAGGTAGAGTCACAAGGAAAGACTGGCAGGAACTCCCGCATCCGTGGCTGCCTTCATAGCACCCAATACACCACCTAACATTGCACATAAATTACAAGATACTCACACTGGTGCGTTCATGTTTTACGAAAAAAGGCAAACTACATGGGGAACAAGTATCTGACCATACCACATCTACCAAATGACCCTTGAAATGCTGGCTTGGCGTCGTAAAAGATAATATACCTATCAATGATCGCTAATGAGGGATGAAAAATATCGAGCGAAATTGAAAAGAAAACGTAGGACAGCGGAACCTGGACTCCGAAGCAGGCTCTCTTTAACTTGATTGACGAGGTGATGAGAGGTTTTACATAATAACAAACCTATCAGTGGAAAATCTCGAATTCATTTTTTGTTTGGTTGCGTATCTTGATCTTTTTGTAATCTAATTTATTGAACATGTTTGTTCTATTTAATTTTTTTGGTATTGTTACGTATGGGGGCACGCACTTAGGATTGGAAGAAAATACCAGTTTTTAACTAAACGCTTTTATTAACTTACACAGCCGTACGCGATACCTCTCCCCAGGGTCGCCCCTACACGCACAACTAACAACGCACTGTCCCGACGATAAGTTGTCTCAGTCACAATACCGTCGCCGATATTGCATAGACCACTTCCTGCCACTGCAATGCTCTCCTCCGAATTTACCGCGAGTAGCTCGCTTCTGGATCTTCTCTCAAGCTACGCTACACTTCTTCTTCACTAAACTTTCCACTAAATTCACCACTAAACTGGTCACTGTCTTCTATTATCTATTAAACATCTCTTCCAACTCTTTCGTATCGCACTTATCGCTTCGTTATCTTGAACTGAACTCAACTCTAAACCACTCTAAACTGCCCGATAGGCACGCAATACGCTGCTTATATACCCGGAAGAATTTTCTGGAACCCGTAATTTCGTTATTCTTTTATTCACTATCTGTCCCTTTCTAAACATCTATCTATCTCTGTCTTTTCCTTCCCGAACTTCCTATTCTAGAACTTTAATTTATCATCTATCCCTTTCCAACATGTATCTGTTCTTGTCTTTTCTTTCCAGAATCTTCTACCTTTTTCTAAAAGTCTTGAGACCGGCTTACGCTGGCGGAAAGTTCTACCCTCGGTCGGCACAGTATTTTTAGGTTTTGATTATTAATTAAAAGTGTGGGAAGATGACGGTTGATTACTTTAAGTAACCTATTATTGTAGATATTCTTTTAATACCTTAATCGATTTCGACACTTGTTTCTCAAGACCGTGTAGTAGATAAAATATTCAAAGATCGAGATTTTAAGATAAGATTATATTAAGAATCAAGTGCTGAGTGACTTTCCCATATTATCAATCAGTATTTCCTATTCTTTGAACGAGTTCATATTTATCTAAAAAAATTATAATTTAAAATATTCAAAATACACTATCTGTTTTACATGTAAATTGATAAATTTTTACATGATATGCCCTGAAAACAAGCAAATGTCATATTTATTATTTTTAGTCTGATTGGAAATTATCTACTGTTATTTATTTATTTTAAATTTAACTTTACAATCAATGTGTCAATTTTTTGTCTTTGTACTGTCGCTTTCCAGTCAAATAAGTTTTTCCTTTCTTTGAGGTCTTTTCATAGCTGCTACACCACAAATTCAATTCAATCAAAAAGTGAACCATGGTCATTAAATGTAATAAATAAATAAAATTTAAAAGTCTGGAACAGTATAATTGTAAATTTTCAGAACGTTTATTGTATTAAAATTGTGATCAATTGTATGAAATTACGTTACGTAAAAGCACATTTAAATAATTTTGTTCAATAATGAAATTGGGTTTTAATTTTGTATGCTAAATATGTGTGTGTGAATTCTCCGATAAAATAACAAAGCAAGTAAACTTAAGTGGGGTTCAAACTACTCTAAAGTAATTTGACGACTTGCTTCTACCGATCAGCAGTAAGTGTTTACAAAGATCTTCATATGCATTAATATAATTGACGAAATCAATAACTTTATAATATTAAAATTTATTTACTTTCTTCGACTCCTGGATTGTAGTGTTTCAAGTATACTTGTAAGCTAGACAACTTAGTACTATTCTACGTGTATGTTTATAATTACGTATACGTAATTATATAGATATGATTAAAACTTGAGTAATCATAAGTTATGTAACATATAATACCGTCACCACAACTAATCTCTTTTGTTTCTATCACGGGTTATATGGAAGAGCTCGCTTTTTAGCAATGAGACTGCCTTTTGGGCGCTATTAGACTAGTACTAGCTTGCAAGTTTTTTGTAATGGTGTACAATATAAAGTTATTTATATACTATCTATGTAGGTATACGTAGAAGTTATATAGAATAATATTTACCTTCGAGCAACTTGCGTAATACTTAATAGACGAATGTTTTAATAGGCTATAATAGCATATTATATTGCTCATTTTCTCACATTTCATTATTCTCAAATGGCTCATAAAACTAAATAGTTACTTACACCGTGTATGGACAAAGTTATATTAACTCCATTGATTGTGTGATGTGACCTATTTGGTCAAGACGTTGTTGAAAGTAGTAAATTGTTTGTTATAAGAGCTGCACCCACGCGCGTGCCTTCTATGTGCTCGTTCTGCGGTCTCATGCTATATTGCATCTATAACTTTGGTAATACGATCAAAGTATGAACTCGATTGGAATGGTTATTATCTTATCTACCTGTTCTTATAATAATACTTTCTCATATTTTCTTAAAATGTAAAGCAAATTATCTTGAAATATAAACGGGAATTTCAATATATTCGATGTTAACCCCATTTATGGATTCTTACAAAACGAAACGGTGCTTTATTTTTTTCTTAACTATTTGTGTATCTGGAGCGGATCATTTAGACTTTAATATAATATTACGTAAATAGTTATTTTTAAAACATTTTGAGATGGTTCAAAGAGATTCCTGCTTCATATATCTTACAAGAGAGTTTAAGTTTATTCATACTAATATGTATGTAGATATGGGAATGTTTGTGTTTGTGCTTCTTCTTTGGGATAAATGTGTTATATTCTTCCGTGCCGTGATTCTTCTTCAGCCAATCTCAGTCCACTGCTGGACGTAGGTCTCCCCGAGTATGCGCCACATATCCCGGTCTCCCGTCTTCCTCATCCAGCCCCTGCCGGCGATTTTACGCAGATCGTCAGTCCACCGGGCTGGCGGGCGTCCTACACTACGTTTGCCGAGACGTGGTCTCCACTCCAGGACTCGTTTGCTCCATCGGCCGTCGGTCCTGCGACAGACGTGACCGGCTCACTGCCACTTCAACTTGCTAATTTTGCGAGCTATGTCAGTTACCTTCGTTCTCTTACGGACTCATTGCTGATTTTATCCATAAGAGAAACACCTAACATAACTCGCTCCATAGCCCGTTGAGCGACTTTGAATTTGTGGACCAGTCCCACGATCAGTGTCCACGTTTCAGCACCGTATGTCATGATGGGTAGGACGCATTGCTCGAAGACTTTCGTCTTCAAGCATTGCGGAATGGTCGAAGAGAAGAACTGTCGAAACTTACCGAATGCTGCCCAGCCTAACTGGATCCCCCTATTGGCTTCCTTTTCGAAGCCGTGTCTGCCTACCTGGATCTTTTGTCCAAGGTAGACATATTCCTGCACAACCTCAAGAGGGGAACCATCGACGTTTACCGGCCTCGGCATGATATGTTCGTTGAACATGACTTTCGTCTTGTCCAAATTCACGCCGAGACCGACCCGTCGGGAGGATTCATTCAGGCTGTTCAGCATGTCGGCAAGTTCCTCCAACGTCTCTGCGAAGACGACAATATCGTCAGCGAAACGGAGGTGAGAGATGCGCTCGCCGTTGATGTTGATGGCCCGTTCATTCCATTCAAGAGTTTTGAAGACATCCTCCATCGCGTTGGTGAACAGTTTCGGGGATATGACATCACCCTGTCTCACCCCGCGACGTAGAGGTATAGGCTTCGCCCTCCGGTTCTGGATCTGAACGGTCATCGTTGCGGCGTCATACAGACATCTCAACACCTCGATGTATCGCCAATCGATTCGGCATCTCTGCAGAGACTCCAGAACAGCCCAAGTTTCGATAGAGTCGAAGGCTTTCTCGTAGTCCACAAATGCCATACACAGCGGCTGATTATACTCCTCGGTCGTCTGTATAATCTGCCGAACAGTATGGATGTGGTCTACGGTGCTGTAGCCTTTTCGAAACCCAGCCTGTTCCGGAGGTTGGAACTCGAGAAGTCTTCTGGTGAGACGATTCGTGACGACCCTCGAAAACAACTTGTAGACGTGGCTCAAGAGTGAGATGGACCTATAGTTTTTCAAGAGGGCCTTGTCACCCTTCTTGAAGAACAAGACCACCACACTCTCGGTCCACGCCTTTGGCACAGTGCCCCGGAGGATAACGGTATTAAACAGCTCCGCTCCGTGCCGTGATTGAGGGACCTAAAATACTTTTCTCCCTAAAAATAGGATAGCTACCACGGAATAAGAATTCAAACTACGTGAACATTGGCACCTTAGAAACCCTAATCAATTCAAATTTTAATTTTTATCTCAGGAATTAAGAATTAAAAAGCACATTTAACAACTACTTTCGCAATGTTAGGACATATCATATCACACATCTTTGTTACCACCAAAGTTTAAAAGACCGAATACCAGCATTTTGCCAAAAGCTATATCAAATATATCTGTGCGTGAGTGCGTGTATATATATCGAATAAAGAGTTCTCTAGAATATAAAATTGTGATCGAAAGAAAGCCTCACCTCTATTACAGTGTCATTGGGTTACTGAAACGCGTCGCTGCTAGTAACCATCCTTTTTGGATAAGTATAGCCAATATCCTGTATGATTGCGGTTTGTGTTACAAAGATGTCCATCTGAGACACTGCGTACGTGACGCGAATTCTTCGGTCATAGTTTATTCTCCCAATGGGTTTGCGGACGCAATAGTACCATTCCTGTATCGCGCTTTTATTTAATATTAATTATTACTTCAGAAGTTAACCACAACTAACTTAAGACGCAATGCTTAAGGTCTTAGGGCCGTAAAAGAAAGTAACAAGTAAAACTTATGACTTTTCATGTATAATATTGTTACATGCCGTCAAAGATAAGCGCTCAGCTGCCTATTGTAAGCGCAGTTTATTGTCTTCCCGGATTTAGTTATTTTTTTGTGTTTTGAATTTGTAATTAAGAAAAACATGCTATTGTCTTTCTACTTATTTTATAACCATCATTAGCGTCTAACTAATCCTTATTGTTATTGTTTTAGACTTTGTTCGCCGTTCGCAGGTGTGCAAATTACTATTTCTCGGAAACTCAGTGCGCGTGGCCAATTTTTTTTGTACTGTGTAGTTAGTATAAGACGATGCCCGAATGGAGGGTTTGGCAGTCAAGCGATTAGCGATATAGACGACGGACTTTGCGCGTATCGAATTCTATTGAATCGTGCAGTGTGAACTGGTTGCATCCAGTTTTATTTGTATTTGTTTTATACGTGTTTGTATAGTTCTAAGAAATTCTATAGTAGTTCCAACGGCATTTTTTAATTCGAGTCCTGTAGCTCGTACCAATATTATAAAATTCGATACATGCCGTGTCTGTCCATTAAAGCTATTAAAAAAAACCAACTAGAATAGACTATATAAATGATGGAGAACACGATGCATTTTTTAAAAATTTCTTGTCTGTTTGTTCGGGATTCACGTAAAAACTACGGGGCCGATTTGGATGCAGTTTTCACTGATCGACAGTTAATTTTTTGACTTAAGCTCTGCACTATTTTTTATCTTGGGAATCTTACGGGAATTTTTCTACGAATGATTTAAAGTAGCTAGTTTAAAAAAAATCGAATACCAATGTGATTTTTTTACTAATCGATAGCAAATATATAATAACAAGTGTAATATTTTTTATCACGGGAATCTCGTTAGAATTTTCTCGGGAGCGGTTTGAAATTGTTGGGATGCATAAAAATCTGCTTATTCCAACACAGTTTCCACTAAAACAATGGCTTACATTTACATTCTTTTTTTTAAATACTGCGATATCTTTTGTCCCGGGAATCCCGCGGGAATTTCAAGCTAAGCGTGGATGAAGCCGCGGGCGTATTATATATATATATGTTGGCAGTCATATATAAAACTTAACTCTAAATTGGCTCTAATTCAATAAACAAATTTCTCTAATTCAACAACTGTTTGAGATTGGAAAATATTATTTTAACCTGGATTAAAGCGAATTATGTAGCCAATAATGCTTTGTAGTTTCTCTACTCTACGGCACACAATACTAACAGCGTGTAAAACGGCACACTTTTTACGGTGGATAAAATTTGCAACGGTTACTGTCCCTTTGATGATTTGAAGAGTCGCCTTTCACATGCAAATACAGTAACTGCCTATTTTGCATAACGACCGTTACTTCCTGAATATTTGTTGTTTTTTTTTTGTTATAAGTACTTGTATTAGGCCTGCCGCACACTAGAGCCGCACGACAAATACACGCAAAATTTACTTCGCCGCAATCACCAAATAAATATACACAGACGTACAATTTTCTCTAACCTTAAAAATCTTATCGTACTATAATATAAACGGCTCCTAATAAATTCGGACGCAATAAGGGCCAGAGTAAAGTTCACGAAACTATTATTATTTGTCAGTCGAAATAAATCTCTTTAGATGTCATTTAAAACCAAAATCTGAAATATTTGCACGCGGGTAGAATCGCAGATTTCAGCTGTGTATATTTATTTTATGCTGCAGAATCGCACTGTATATGTTTTCCCACAATTGGGTAGGTGATACATACCAGGCCACTCAGAAAGTATTGCGAAAAAAAGTGTTTATGTATGAGAGACTGGCCATTTATAATCTATTTTGAAAATTATGATATTTAAAAATAAAAATAGGTACGTTCCAATTTCAAAATTTCCCTCCACATTGTGTGCGAGCTAATTTAAATTATCGTGTCTCATTGAAAAATATTTCGGCGCCAAGAACATTTTCGCGCTATGGTTTTTTACGATTTCAAGTGTCGCCTGAAACCGGACGAATCGTACGATAGACTTCAAATGGCATTCATGGTTGAAGGCCTTTCTAAGGCAACCGCGTATCGTTGGTACAACGAATTCAAGCGCAGTCGACTAACTTTGGGGGATGAAGAAAGAAGTGGTCGCCATTTGACGGCTGTTGCGGAAGAAAACGTGCTAGCATTGAAAAATTTTATTCAACACAATAGGCGAGTTACGTAGCAAGAGATTCCGCACGTACTGCAGATTGGATCGGAAATCCTTCAAGAGATTCTACATATGCATCTTCGCGTGAGGAGGATAGTTTCACGCAGGGTGCCGCACAACCTCACCGATGCTCAGAAGCGCAGGTCCGGGTGGAATGGTATCGTGATATAATTAACAAATTTGAGGCAGGCTCGTCTCGGCGTGTTTACAACATCATTACAGGTGATGAGTCCTAGATTTATCAATACGACCCAGAAACGAAGCGCCAGTCGACGGTTTGGGTATTTCAAAACGAATCAACGCCTACCAAAGTGAAGCGATCTAGAAGCGGGAGGAAGATTTTGATCGCGAGTTTTTTCAATTTGACTGGCTACTTGTTGTCAATTCCTTTACGGCACCAAAGAAGCATCAACGCCGAATGGTATACTACCAAATGATGGGATGGGCAGAAGTTTTCTCTGTGGTGAGCAATAAGCGATCGAACACAGGGATCCGTGGGCTACTGCTCCACCACGACAACGCGCCCGCCCATACCGCGCTCAAAACGAGGGATTTCCTGGACAGCACGCCGGTCAAACTCCTGGGTCACCCTCCTTACAGCCCTGACATAGCACCGCGTGACTTCTTTTTATTCCCAAAATTAAAAATCAGCTTAAAGGGATATAATTTTCGTCGCCGGAAGATGCGCTGTCAGCGTTCGAGCAAGCTGTAAACGAGGTGTCTGCGGCGGACTGGAAAAGGTGTTTCGAAAACTAGTTCAGATGCATGAAACTTTGTAGAGAGGCTGGTGGTGAGTACGATGAAAAGATTTAATAAAAAAATATTTACCTATAGAACTTTTTTTATTTTCGCAAAACTTTCTGAGTGTCCCACGTACTACAATAAATTCTAAAACAATGTTCATAGATTACAAAAGAGCAGGTATTCAAATACCTTACTATCCTAATAATTTTAAAATATCATCATTAAAATGATTTTAGTTAATGTTTAAACAATAATAAATATTATATTTGTCTCCTTAAACATATGCTACGCGTAGAAAATCTAGGCTTCTTCGGCATTTTGTAAGACGATAAAAAATATCTTAGTTCATTAAGTGTCGTATTGTCTTACACACGTGTCCCCATTGGTGTAGCACAAATGTCAAAATCATATTTAATTTTGAATGTATGTATTATAATGACTTAAATTTTTATAATTTCTTCTTATTCAAGAAAAAACTAAGTTAAAATAAATTTAAATTATAATTAATAATTATATATAATATTAATAATTAATAATATTAATTAGAAATTAAACTAAATACTTAAAAATAAACTAATTAATAACTTAAATTATGTACATATTGTGTACAATTATATGCAAATTATGTACAATGCGTTTTTTAATTAAATGAAATCAGATATACAGATATATATAAGTCCGTTAGATAGATATTGCTATTTTTAGTGGCATTGTCATTATCTCACCGTGGTTTTTCTTTCTTTCAGGATAGAGCCAGATTCTCTGATACAAGTTGGCAAATACATCGAACATGGGCTCGTAATGGCGACCCGCTTCCATTATCGCCACCGCCGGTCCGCTCCAAGCCCACGCCACAATCAGCCCAAGATGCCAGTGCAGCTATATCTCTTCGATCGGACCAAAATGGCATCTACGACACCATAACGGTAAATATAATATATGCGATCTATTTATACTAATCTTCGCTAATCTTATTAATAACTTCTAAGTTTATTAATTTATCAAAGTACATACCAAGAATATATTCACTGGAGACGCGTAATATTTCGAGACTTTGTAAACTGTCCTAAATATTGATTATGAGGCATTTGTTAAGGCTGCGTTATGTAATGAACTTAAAATAACATAAGACAATAGAGATTAGGCTAGTAACGATAATTATATTGAAAAATCGCTCATATGACAAAACAATATCGATAACAATATGAATATAATGTAAACATTTATCGATTTAGACTTACTATAAAAGATAATAATTAAAATGTTGAAAACTCATACTAAATATTGGCGACAACACCTAGTTTATAAACACCACATTCGTAGACTTTTACGACTTGAATCGAAAAATCGAATTCGGGATGGAACTTCACAAGATGTTTTGAGGGTTTCATTTGTCACAGCTTCACAAACCTATAGGTATTTTCTATTTATACGAACTTTATATTTTTCAATAAATGCTGTCATTCAGACCGAGTTTCTATCAAGTTAGTTTCTTAAATTGAACGTATTAATATATCATTTCTATTTCTTTAGAACCGACGATATAGTATTTTCTAAAGTTTTCGCGACTAGTACAAATAAAAAGTTACGTTTTAACGGTTTTCAAGCGGTATCATATAAAATACCGCGCTTAAAACCGTTAAAACGTAGTTTTATTAATAGACGATATGTCAGTATTTAAAATCCTTCCATATAAATATTAATATTTTTTATGTTGTCTAATCAGGATTGAGAGTTTAAAACTCCGTTATAAGGTGAATCGTCATTTGTCCTCTAATTTGCCTTTATATATTTACATTTGTTTTAATGGATCGCTAACTAGCTATGTAACTTTTATCTTAATGATAAACTATTTTAAGGTTTTTTAATTTTTTATTAATTCATATTATTAATTAAATTTTTAAGGTTACTATGATAGAAGTGTACTTATTCTTTAATGTTGATGTTATTGTGCCATAGGTGTGTACAGAATCACTGCAAACGTTTTGATAAGAATGAGCTGTAGTCATTATTTTATGTTCTTAAATAATTTGTTATCATGATTTTCAATAATCTTTCACAAGTTGAATTTTTTTTTATTTTTAGTAAATTATGGTTCCCACATAATTTTTATCGTTGTTATTTAGCATATCTATAAACAATGTAGTGTTGTTTATTAGTTGTTTCTTGTGTTTATATTCAAGAGTAAAAGGCAGGTATAGTTAAAGTTACTAGGGAAACAACGCTTAGAGGTATAAGATATATATTGGTGCACACAATGTTCAAACCTTTCGGACTATATATTTGCATTTAATACCCATAAATCATAATGCAGTGGCAGAGCTCAGGACTTGGGATTAGAGGCGTATTTTAGACTCGTGAGTTCCTGTTGTTCCAGTAATGTACCTTTGTGCTTGCACGCTCGTAAACCAAGGGTTAGTGCCCTAGGACCACCGCACTATGGCACTAAACTACATAAGTCCATATACATACTCATATAAGCATTCTTATTTTTAATTTTCAATTAAATTTTGTGTTTATGTTCGGTGTTAGAAAGACGACATCTGTTTTACTTTCATAGAAAAGTCATGGTTAAACGCTAGTTTTATGTTGAATTGTGAATTCTTTCTATTTGAAAATATAAACTGATTTATTAAAAATGAACCCTTTCCCTAGTTTGCCGTTTCATATTCCTTCACAGAAATTGATTCTTGCAAGGTACACTATGATTTGGTACCTATACTAATACAGATGTGTTTATTTTGTACAAAATCAGCCGTTTCAATTCCCGACAAACCTAATTGATTTTTCAAAATCGGCCCAAAGAATCCTTTTAGAGATTCCCCTATTTCGTATAATTTAGGATTTATTCCAGAACGCCCACTTGAAAAATTCACTTATATATGAAAACAAGTCAACTAATACAATTAAAGTTTAACAAATGAATAAAACAGCGATGACAAAGTATTAAAAATGCGGTCGGCGGTGTATTACAAAACATTGCAATTATAGAATGAAATGATTGATCGTTGCTCGAAAATAATAAATGTTTACCAGAGGGTCACCATTATCGAACAAACTGGACCGGATGCAGCGATCATTTGTATCGGAGGTGCTTCGGACCCGTGGACACCATTGAATAGGGCCATTTGTTTCCCAACAAAGTACCCGCTGGCACCCACGCGGCTTGCTTGCATTTAACCATTTTCATTCCCTTTCTCGATTATGCTTTCTAAAACCATCTTAAATATTGACCTTGCCTATTTCTTTAAGTCTCAAGCACTTACAATTAAAGAATATAATGGGTACTTAATAATAAATAGCAAATATTTTTAAATTTTAAATAAATTAAAAAACTGTGATTCAAATCCGTACGTGAAGTTACAATATTTATTGTTCCTCTATTAAAGGTGACATGCTAGAGCTATAAAACGAATCTATGAAGTCATTCGAGTAAATGTCTTTACTTGCTGGTAATTACGTGAGCGATTTGAATAAAATATAAATACCTACTTATTAGTAGACCAGCGATTTAGTTCTACCATTACCTAGAACAAGATAGTTATTTCTATATAACTAATATAACGTTATATTTTTTAATGTTCTTAATGTCTTTTGATAATAAGCAGGTATATTTATAATCTACTATGAGGGCTGTCATTATTAAATACTTAAATTACCTATAAATATAAATATGTTCAATAAAAACTTCGATAAAATTTAAAATATAATAATTAGAAAACATACTAACTAAACTTAGTGCTCGATCAACATTATGGCTTTTAAAACAAACTGTTTTAAACTACGCAATACAAATATTCGCTTTTTATGAAAAAAAGTCTATGCATATTCATTTGTTGTTAGGAGTACTTTGTCTGTGAGCGGATTATACCATTAGTTTTATAATGAACTTAACATTACTCTCTGGTCAACAGTGACCTTACACATAAAGACCTTTAAATATTATTATTTTTAATTAGCCATTATTTAAATTGCAATAAAAACAATTTCTATTTTCTACTCTAATATTTGTTAGACACAACATGATCTTCTCTTTAACGTCTTATATTGAATACTTATTAAATTTTCATCACTGTCATAAAACCTAACGCTTTTAGCTTAATGCGGTGATAGTTGCAGAGATTTGAAGAGGGTTATGAACTTCAGGCGACAGGGGACGCCCAATAGACGGAGCCAGTCTATTGGGCGTCCCCTGGGCTCGTTATGACAATTTCCGCTCGGGGTGAGTGGCGGAAGGCTATGTGACCCGCTCTAATAGGGTAATTGTGCCTGAAATTGATGGCTCGATCAACCTCCGCGTCCAGTGTGCTAATGTTATCGCTCTATGCGTATTATAAATCTACCATTTGACATCCCACTGCTTGACACATTGTGAGGTAGACTTGGACTCGTGGAGATTATTGTACAGCTAAAATCAATACTGTGTTTCTTTTAAACCATCAACCAGGGTGGGTACTGGACTACAGCGTCTACAGCTTAGCTAATGCCCCGACTCTGGCAGATGCGGATCGGCCCGCTGCAGCAACAGGCAAACACCGTCTATTTAATCTTGTAGAATGTGCCCATTTTATTGACGGTATCTTAACATTATTCTTCTTTTCTCACTTCTTTTTAATTTAATTATACCTAGACATAAGTTGTTAAAAGTATACTCTCAGTCAGGTTGCCTGGAAGAGATCGCTTTAAGCGATAAGGCCGCCTTTTTTTGCCGTTAAATTATTGTAATTATTTATTGTGTAATTTATATATTCTTATTTATTTGGTGAACAATAAAGTGTTTTCTATTCTCCCATTCTATTATTATATAATAATATTTGGTATTTTACAATTATAGTAAGTACACCCCTAAAAGTTTTATTTTCTGTGGAATACTATATATCTGAAATGTACTCGAGCAAAGCTGTGTAGAAAACCCTAGCCTTAATATGAAATTGTGTGAATAAACAAACCAATAGTTATCGCATCCCGTTACAAGTAGATGAACCAATTACCAAGATAATTTTATATGTTTGTACTAATTATATTCTCACCACACGTCTTATCTAGACCATTCAAGGATTGTCGTGTGTTAGAAATAAACATACGTGTAAAACTTATACCTATCTTTAAATACTTATACAATGGATATTATAGCCACGTGTAATAAATTAACATTTCGTGATAGTATTTGTTTTGTTGTCGATAACTTAGATATACTTTTATAGATAACTTTATATTTTATGGCGCATTGTAAACTGATAACAATTTCTGGTATGTGGACAGTATTGTTTTTCAACTTTGGTACCGCATACTTGTACAAGACTTCGAGATAAGGAGAATTAATTAATTCTTTTAAAAGTCGAGACCCGGCTTTATTTTTTAGATATTATAATTCCTGTAGATTATAAAAATTTCTTTTATAGAAATACTAGACGTTTCCTCTCATAAATTTCTCCCATATTTTCCGGAAAGTATTTCATTTTCTGGGATAAGAATACCATAAGTCTGTTAATCCCTATTATCGAAAATCTAAATACTGAATTTCACGATAATCAGCTCATGCTAAACGTTGTAAATGAGCAATACGCAGCCACTTTCGTATTTCAATATTAATACAGATACCATCATGATCCTAGCATTAAATCCTAGTTACATTCAGAGCGTTGGCTTCGGAGCTCGAGTCCTCTTTATCTACTTTTCCTTTATTACTTCGTGAGATGTTTGGCATCCTTAATCGTGCGACCATTATTTAGCACGCATATTGTCCATCGTGATGCCAAGCCAGAATATCTTAGTCTTACCCTTCCTAGTTTTTTTTGAGAAGTTTTCTACCTAGTAGTAATTAATTACTCATTATTTAGTTATCCTTAACCAAAAAAATCCGGCGTATTTTTTTACCACACAACATTCTGTTTACATGTTTATATCGATATTAGTTCTTTAGTTTTCGAACACATGGCGTAGTAGTAATAGTCCAGTTGATATTACACATGTCTTATTCGTTTTATAATTTTCGGCAGATGGCATTAGGAATACTATAAAATTCTAATTAATAAAAATTGTTCTATCTTCTATTTTTTTTAATGGGTATAAAAAATACATTTTTATGGCAAATAACACATCTAGAAATAAACTGAAATTACTATGTCAAAGCCCAAACCTGAAAGTGTGATAGTTTTTCAGTAAAGTGTACCAGTACCAAAAAAATGCATAGATTGTGATATAGTATTAGTATACATATTATTATATTAAATAACTTTATAAACGACAAAATAAGCGGTAATATCATTCATGAAATCAGGTAGTTTATGCAGGATACAAGCACGAAATTAAATTGCGAAGAAAATCACACCGGCGTCATGAATAATGTATGAGTTCAAAGAAAGGGATACGCAGATGGGCCTGTATTTTAGCTGCTGAACTTGGAAATGAATAATTTAAAGAAGAAATATAGGCAGCGAACACGCAGCTTGAGATAGTTGCGCTAGATTATTTAACATTTTAGTTCTTTCGTTATTTTTACTGCCAACATTCAAACAGATAAAAACTAATTACTTATGCGAGTCTGTGTACTTTCCTAGATAATTCTGTGTGTCTTTGTTAGTAATACGGCTGGTGGCTTTAGCCAGCGTTAAGTATTCAGGAATATATTTTTACACAAATCTAAACTACGCGAAATAGTTTCCATTCCACTCTCTAGTTACATTAAAACAACATCATATAATTTTTATTAATTTTTAACTATATTTGTACCTTGAGAATAAAACTGTACAACAAAACACCACACTTAAATTTCCGTTTTAAAACAATGTGTGTATCACTTATTATTTTTAAACAAATACTAGGATATGCCCGCGACTTCGTCCACGCTTGACTAGAAATTCCTGCGGGATTCCCGGGATACAAAATACCACACACAGCATTTAAAAAAGAACGTAAGTTATCGTTTTAGTGAAAACTGCCTGAATAAGCTAATTTTTATCCACCCGTACAACTATAAACCGCTCCCAGGAAAATTCCTGCGGGATTCCCGGGATGAAAAACATCACACATTTTATCACATAAAATTTGTTATCGATTAGTGAAAAAAACCACATTTTAATTCGATTTTTTTAATCTGGCCATTTAAAATAATTCCTAGAAAATTTCCCGCAAGATTCCCAGGATAAAAAGTAGCGCAGATTTTAATTCTAAGAATGTGCTGTCGATCAGTGGAAATCGCATCGAAATCGGCCCAGTAGTTTTTATGTGAATCCCGAACAAACAGACAAGAAATCTAAAAAAAAATGCATCGTGTTCTCTGTCGTTTATACATTCTGTCAAAAAAGTATCGGGAATGGATGATTTGTTTATGGTTCCAAATACAATTTTAGTTTTTTTTTGTTATTGTTAGATTGGCACAATTGCTCTTAATTTTTTTTCGAAAATCCATTTAAAAAATGTTTTGGTGATTGGATTATTCGTTGGCGTAATTGTATCGTTTCTGAAGGAGCATCTTTTGAAGGTGATAAAATAAATTTAAATGAAATTAACATTTTGTGCATTATTGACCTTTTCCCGGTACTTTTTTGACAGAGTAGTATAAAAATTAAAAACAACTGGAATAGACTTGTTCCAGTTGTGTTTTTTTTAAACAAATTTAATGTACACACACGGCATGTTTAGAATTTTATAATAATAGATAATAAGTAAAACACTTACAGTACATGTACCATACATACTATTAAAATATTTACGACTTTTGTACGCTACGCTAAAGAAAATATATAAATACATAATATGTATTAAGTACCTAATCGTATTAGAAAAAAATAACAATTGTATAACTCATGAAATATATTTGTATAATATGTTCTAAGTTTTCACGACTAGTATACATAATAAAACGTAGTTTTATTATATATTTCTATAATTTTTTGCTAGCAGCTAATCATGTTCTAGTTAGTGTACATGAAGTTCTTTCTAAAAAGCTATTACATAATGTTACGACCTAACGCCGACAAAAGACAAATTCACACCGGCATACCTGTAGACATTTTATTACCTTTTTGGCATTTGGACTTCTTTTGTGTTTAAAATTTGTGATTAGAAAAACAGCTTATTGTGTATTGTAATCTTTGATGGTAGTCATTAGCCAGGTGTGATTCTAGGAAATTCAGTCCACGCGGTCGAGCAGACATATTGTATTTTTACAGTATAAAGCAATGCCCCAATGGAGGGATGAGGCAGTCTAGCGATAACCACAAGCGAAGCAAGACTTGTGTACATTCGGTAAACTTTTTAGTGACAGACTTTGCGCGTGTTTTTGAATCGTGCTTTACGTTTGGACTGGTCGTGTTCAGTTATATTTGTACCTGTGTTATACGTGTTTGTATAGTTCTAATAAATTCTATAGTAATTCCAACGGCATTTAAATTCGAGTCCTGCAACTTGTAACAATAATGTTAACATGTATTATATGTATAGTATATTTACATTATAGTAGATTGTAAATTCTCAAAGAGAACAAGTGCTTAGTTGTAACACAAAACTTATGGACTCCTAATGTTCTAGGTATTTATATGCGGTTGCGGCACAACAAGGTTTTGCATTGTAAATTAAATTATTTAATCATTAATCAGTACTTGACTTACAATTCTTGAAGATGCATACTAAAATAAAGACGAGTACGAGTGCATACTAAATACGAGGCAGTGTGGCGAATAATTAGTACATTACGTATGTAGTTGTTATTATTTTATTTTTATCTGATTATACTTTATTTTAGAAAACTACTAATTTATGTAGCCCTCAATCTATTTAATCTATACTAATCTATAAACATGAAAGTAATCTTGTTTGGATGTTTGTTCCTTCTTCATGACCTTGGGAATTAACTATAGTGTATAGTTTCAATAATGAGAACGAACATAGAATACTTTTTATACCACAAAATTGGCAGTTTACCTAACTATCATGTTTATATTTTCTCTATAATATTGTATATTAAAAGAACGGAGAAGCGTAACTCAAGTATGCTTCAGAGGCTGTCGAAACACTATTATTCCTAAATTTCAATATTAATTTCAATTTCCGTCGTCTTTGAACGTTTACCCCTATTGTTGCAAACATCTGTAAGCAAAGGGTCTGACCACTTTCCATCCTATAACCATAACCCGAACCGTACAACTTAATATTTGTAGTACCTATTATTCATATTAATATTTATCTTGTATCCTACATGTCCTTAGACTGTAAGTAGAATACTGAGTCACCGTCTGTAATGCAACTTAATTAAATTTTAAATGCTAGTAAATACATATAACCCTCTTACAAAAGTAATGTCAATACAATATTCTATAGATATAATAGTCTATTTAGGTAACCATAGTACAGCTAAGCGTATAGATAGCGTAGTATACCTACTGTATTTTATTTACATTGCGTCCGTTTTTGCAGACGACTGTGACGTTTGTTATCCTTGGGTCTTAGTTTGCTTTTAAACATTTATGTGAGCTACCAAAACTAAATAAATTTTACATTACGTCAGTAGCTCGGAATGCTGTCAAGTGTGTGATGTCATCTAACATTTTCTAAGTAGGAATGACTTCGGTCTAATCTTGTGCTAAGATTGATGCTAATTTAATTATGTATTTCTACTATTTACATTCAGAGTTCAATCCACTTGGTTGTCTTATTGTAAGATTCGATCAATTCTTTTGATTAATGATCAGTTCGTTTGGCTACCTTAATGTGAACTATCAATAACTTGAAAGGTCTGATTAACTAATGAATATAAAAAGTTAAATAGAAGATTACTCAAACTAATATTCAAATCAAATTTGCTTAAGGGCATCCGACTAACTTTCTGGCCATAGAGAGTGAAAACGACGATCGAATTGTAAAGAAAATATAAAAATAAATATTTCGTAACGCTGTTGATTCGTACACCAGAGACTGTTCTAAATAATTAGATTTAAAAAACGGCTAAGTGCGCGTTAATCCTCGTACATTAAGGGGTTTCTTAGTGTAGACAAACATTAACTTTTTGGTATTTAATATTTGAATTCGTAACACTAAAAGCAATTAACTACAATGATCTCACCGTCTAAGAAATTATTGAACAAACTTTGTTTGAACTATGTTCAAACTACTTTTAAGCTTGTTGAATTTATTCAGTTTTGTTATGTTACATACGTACATAATCAGAAGAACAGAGTGACAGACGAACAGACGAGAGGGCGGAGGGTGGTCAGTGGGGCAGCCGGTCGAACATGATGATTTTTTTACATTTCATTGGCTTAGAGGTTAAACAAACATTTTGCGTATATTATTATATATTAGCGACAATCTTATAAAATTTTTATAAGATTTTCATTACATTGAACATTACAAAAATAAGTTAAAAAGCTAACAGCGACATTTTAATCACACGGTACTGAATACTTTTACGTTTTTACTCATCTTCAAATTGCAAAGCGTTATTATAAATAATTGTGAAAGAAAATTAATACCTCTGTATTGAGAGACTACAACGCTCTACATTTATCATGTACGTAGGTAGTTATTCGGATGCCCTTAAGTCATTAGCTAGAAAAATAAGGATAAAAAATATTTTTTAATTTACCTGATTTATAGGTTCGATTTGTACTTCCGTAATAAGGGTCGAATACTTTTTTGTTAGACGTGGTAAAAAAATCTCAACGGAATCTATTTAGTAGGAATATTAACCCCTCTTAACTCGGGATTTGAGAGGACCACCCGCCTGTGACGTGCGATAGCGATCTGCGGCGTCAGGTGTCGGCTCATAGGTCTTCGCGGCCGTTAACCAAGCCGCAATAAATAAAATTCGACATTCAAACAATGGACTCGACCTGAGGACCCATAGATCGGACGATACCGTCCTCCACTCCTCAGGCCCAATCAAAACATTACGGTTCAGACAACCTGTTAGAAATGCCGCCTAGTGCTACTTTATAGTAGTATAATTCTATAAGCATGCCAAATTACCTTAACAAGTTAATTAAATTATCATAAGGGAATTAGTAAATTGTAACTAACGTACTAATTATGGATCTGGGGCAATGAAAATTACCATAGCGTCACTAATTAATAATTACGAGTTATTTAAGATCCGCAACGCTTTTGACTGGGTGTCAAAGAGGTCGCGGGGTCGGAGATTATTGCTTGATAACCGATTGGGAAACATTAATCGTGGAACTTTCTCATGATGGGCATGCGATAAAGTCTTGCCCAGAAACTGTTTTTTTTTTGAGAGATATTTTTATTTCTACGGCCTATGGCAAGTCGAACTACTTCTTAATTCGAGTCCTGTTAAAATGTACCATTAATATTATCTATCTATAATATAATACATCTGTTAGCGACACCCTTAACTAGCCTAACCTAATTTTAACAAGGAATTTAAAAATGAAAAATTCACTAGAGCTTATTCGGGCCAGCAAGTTTCGAAAATTTTAGAATTTTTGTTTGTCTGTTAAAACTTTGCATTGATAGTGGCCTAGTAAAAAAAGATAATCCTCAAAAGCTCCTAAAACCTGATAGATTTCGTCCAATGCTGGGACTTCATCTGCGATAAAGGTTTAGACTAGTCGAATGAGCCTTTTTTAAAGCGTAAAAAAATAAGTCCGTTAACGCAATAGGCACATTACAGTATATATACATACGTTATCTGTCAATTTAACGTCATTAACAATTTTGCATCTCAAGTACCGTATTAAACCCAACGCCATGTCTGCGTGTCTATATCTATAACATTATCTCAGTTGAAGTCCCACCCTAGAAGTATGATTTCAATAATATATAAAATGTTGTAATAAGCGGGTCCAAATATTCCTGTGGCTCCATATAGTTCGTAGGATTTAGTAGATTTTCAATTTGTTTTTTTACTGGGTGACTGTTTAATTTTGTATTTTTCATCCAGAATTTATATAAAAAACAGTTTATTTCGCAACGATTTTTTGCTAACTAAAAGTGGCTATTATAAATATTTTAACGCCTATGCTGACGCACTTACCGTGTCTGTGATGAACACTGTTTGTAGTTGGAAAATTTCGTAACTAACGATTAGAAAAATTTCACGAGTGGACTATGCACTTTTTATGGGTACCAGAACCAATTTTAATAACAGTAATAAATTAATTACTGACTAAAGATATACATTATGCAATAGTAAATTGATTATATTATGTTATTGTACTTACTACCCTTGTTTTTTTTTCTGTATATTAGAGCCAAGTGTAATCTTTCGTAAAAATATCTATAATATTATAAAATTCTGAACTTGCCGAGTCTTACATTGAAGTTGTTTAAAAAAAATAACTGGAATAGACTATATAAACGATGGAGAACACGGTGCATTTTTTTTTGTTTTCTTGTCTATTTGGTCAGAATCAAAAAAATCGAATTCCAATATGATGTTTATATTGATTGATAGCAAATTTTATTTAATAATATGTGTGATTTTTCCCGGGAGCGGTTTGTAGTTGTTCGGGTGCATAAAAATTAGCTTATTCCGACAAAGTTTTGTATAAAATGGATAGCGTACATTCTTTTTATATTTTGTGTCGCGGGAATTTCAATTCACGCGTAGACGAAGTCGCGGGCATATCCTAGTTATACATATAATTATATCGAATATAAGTTTGTAAAAAAGTCCGTTCGTCTATGTGTGTATGTTAAATTGTACACCCGTAATGTTAAATGTAGCGTAAAAAATTATAATTTGGTTAATTCCAACGCTTCACCATATCTAAGTTTAAACTCCCATCACAGTGAACTTTAACGAAAAACAGATGTTTGAAATAGAAAGTTTATAACAGAAATGAAATGTTTGGTAAATATTAACTCTGCACCTAAATGTTTGGTTATTAACTTGTTGGTGGACGTTACGCTTGCATTAGCTTCTTTTAAATTTTATATTTACATTTTTGTCCACTTTCAAAATGCTGCATTGCCTCACTTGAAGCCTAGTTCAATGCGCCCTAGAAGTAGGGGTTACCATATTGTAGTGTAAAACCACATTACATAAATATTATGTTACAAGACCAAGGAAATAAAGTGCCAATTAAAAAAACAAGATATAGATTTAACTAAAAATCTACCTGTAAGTATTTGGTAGAGTACTACCAAATACTTAAAGGTAGATTTTTAGTACAAAATATGTTAATAAAAGTATTTATTAGCATATTTTTTATGAGTTCAGAAATGGCCATGAAAAATAGTTCAGTAACTTTAAACAAATTTTAATAGCATTAACTTAAGTTATCGCGACTACTAGACATAATTAAAACTACATTTTAACCGTTTTCACGGCTACTGAGAAACAAATGGTAGAAAATTAAAAAACAAATAAAAATCGCCGCGCTAAGTAAATAAATTAAATTGGCTTTCTACGTTTGAACTATTGTTGAGTCCCACCACTACCCTAGTACTTACGTTTATTTCTTTTGTTAATAACAGTTAAAACTAGTTTAAACAGTTTTCATCCGTGCAGGAACGGAGAAAGAATACAATTTCCTGCGGCCGGGCGGCCTGTCATAAAAGGCGACAAAACAACCCACAGCCAGGTGGTAGGGTATTTGCCCGACTGGATGGCTACCACCCCTAGTATAGAGTATGCCGCCATAACAATCTTGAGTTTTGTTCCGACTTTAGTGACCAGGTTCCAGTCTCCCTTAAGAGAGCAGCACCGCATTTGTAGCATCTTTGATGTTGCAAATGTCCATAGGCGATGGTAACCGCTTTCCATCAAGTGGACCGTCTGCCTGTCTGCTGAACTTAAGCAATAAAAAAAATATTTAAAAAACTAGTTTGAATCTACAGTCACTAAAACCTACGAATAGATACTAAGAAAATACCTTCTATCTTTAGTAACATATTAAGCAGTAACTTGCCGCAATAATGGGGTGCAAACGAAACAACTTTTCGTTGGTAATTACTGTTAAATAATTTACCAAAAAAATATCATAAGTATTTACGATATGAGACGTAACGTCATTTTTTTCCTAATTTGTCTATAGTTATTTTAGGTTAAGAAAAAGTTTCACCAAATCATCTCCAAATTATTGTCATGAAACCATTTCATTCCTTCAATTTTTACCAAAACAGGATAAAAAATATCTACATCTTTATATATTTTTTTAACAAAAATAAAACCAACTTCACACTAAAAACAAAAAAATAAATATTTAACCGACTTCTTTCTACAACATCTAGAAGCCGGTTCAGTTAAATATTTATTAATTGTTTTTAATATGAAGTCAGTTTTTTAAAAAAACTTTTTACATTTTAGTTAAGCGAATACTTCAATAGATTTAGAAATAATATATTAAGCACCTGTACGTATTGTACAACTGGCACGCGTATACAAATTAGCCATCTCACTCTTCGGTGTATATGCTTTTCAACAAGGGTTGCTCTCGATTTCCTTGCGATGTACAAATCAGATCCTGATTTGGTGATTATGGGACCATCTCGGGAGTTAAAAAAACAATTTTAAAATCGGTCCACAATTGACGGAGAAATCGCGTAACATGTCTATAAAAAATTAAGCGCATATAGAATGTCTAATACTACCACGCGTATATAAGTTTTTTTTTGAAACATGTAGGCTTTCGACGTTTTTTAATAAGGGTAACTCTAGATTTCTCTGGGATCCACTCATTAGATTCTAACTCGGTGACCATAGAATTGCCTCCTCGGGAGTATACATACTTACGAATCAAGAATAAAATTTCAAAATCTATCCACAATTGAGGGAGAAATCGTATAATATGCACATAAAAAATTAAGCGCCTGTAGAAAACGTAATAGAAAATGCGTATACAAGATTTTTTCCAAAAATTTAGGCGCACGGCATACTTTGATAAAGGTTATGCTTGATAGCCCTGGGATCCGATCCACTCATCAGATCCTGACTTAGTAACCATGGGACTACACATGGACATGGTAACAATGGTACCAATCGGAAGTGTAACCTTTCGATTAAAAGAATAATTTTGAAAATCGGTTCACAATTGACGGAGAAATCGAGTAACAAACATACAAAACAAACATACACACGATTGAGAACCTCCTCCTTGTTGAAGTTGGTTAAAAAGAGAGATAAATAATTTGTTTTTTTTAAATACTATTTTATTTTGTTCACAATGAAATAATAATGCTTCTTAAAAATGATTGCGTCTATGGAACCCTCGCTCTATCTTTCTTTCACCCTCTCCTAATTATTCGAGGTCGGCACAACATTTCTTTTCCTTCCATACTTCTCTATTCAGACATACGTTCTCTGTCACACCACATATCATCATATGGGATCCCCGCCATCGCTCGAAAAATCAGTACCGAAAAATTCTCAAGGACGTTGGCGTTCCTGCAGCTTTTATATATTATATGTAGGTATTGAATTAAATTGTAATACCTCCGAACAGCTCGGAATTTAAACCACGTGATGAATTAGATCCTATATTATTTTACATATCCTGAAAATACTGGACGTATGGAAACCCTAAGTCAGAATGTACTAGTTATTGACGCGACGTTTATCTTAATGCCCAATATGACGAGTTCAAACACATTATATTCACATCGGATATGCGCAGATCTACCATTTCACAGAAATCCAAAGATTAAACAATTTTTATTTAAATGTTATGTCAGCTTCTGAGAAATATTTGGACATAATTTATTACATGATTTTTTATTATTATTGAGAATTCATAGAATCATTTGCTTATGAAGTAATAAAAATATTATAGAATTTATATGCTTCATTATTTATGTATAAATGTATGCGGTGCTGAAGTTTTGTGACTTTTGAAGTCTTTATTATTATGTTACTCTTATGCCAATAATGAGTCAATAAATTATTTGAAATAAATTAACCATATCATTAAAAGAATAAATACTAGAGCTTGCCATGTGACTTTACTCTTTGATCTATAAACTGCGGGTACTACAAATATACCTAAATAACCTTATGATTTTATTACAAGTAAACATTTCAGAATTTTCATTATTGCGCTTTGATGTTTTAATATGTAACATACTAATATTCGCCAGCGACTTTGCCCATGTTGGACAGGTAGATAGCAAAGATGAAAGTTATTTTGCCAATATATACATATGAAATAAAGGGTTTTCCAGCAGGGAAATGAGTTTTTAGTACAAAAATGCATGAATCCTAAAAATTCCCGTCAAACACCGGTATGCCTAATGTTAATACATAAGTAATTAAATTGTTCTACTAAAGAATTTTAATAGATATAGAAAGAGTTGCAGCAAACAAGTGATAAAATTACGTAACAACTTGGGAAAACCGTCCCTAGTGGTTTATAAGTTAGAAAATAGAAAATAGAGAAACCGAAAAGAAATCTAAAAAAAATGTCTCGTATTCTCTACCATTCTTATAGACTATCCCAGTTGTTTTTTGTAATCGACTTCAAAAAAAGTAGGTTTTCAATTCGTTGTGTAAATATATTTTTTTATGTATGTTGTAACTTTTTTTCTGAACCGATTTTGGTAAATGGTTTTGTGTTGGATTCAGTACAGATTTAGGGTAAGTTCGTATAAATTTCATTTTTATTGAATAATATACGTAGTACCTGATAAGTACAAACAAAATAAATCTAGCAAAAAAACACTCCGACTTCATGAGTAACTAAAAAGCATAAAATAATTTTTTTCTACAACATTTTGGAGTCGATGCGAAGCAATATATAAAAAACAACAAATTTTCAATATATAGTAATTTTAAGTGTTACTTCGGACCGACTTCAACATATTGTAGAAAATATTAATTTTTTGCTTTTTAGTTACCCTTGAAGTCGGTTTCTTTTTTGCTAGATTTCTTTTATTAATATGTGCAATTTACAGACACGACACTTTTACAATTATAACATATATAAAACGCAAAGGGATTCTTTATTCGGACTATTGTCAAAATCATGCAGCGTGGAAAGATTGCGTGTAATGCAGAGATGGTGTTGCCTAGCAACGTGGCGTCGGAGCGTCGAGAGAACACCGGGACGCTGCGGCCGGCAGAGCGGCGCCTCCGCCAGTGCCGCGCTCGGCGTCGCGACTCGCGTCTGGCCCCCTACTAAAAGCCACACTACTGGTGCCCGATTAAAAAAATTACATCGACTAAATTTACAAATCTGTGTTATAAAGTGTACTGTGAATAAAAGTGTCAAGTGCCTGAAAGTTGTGATAATGTGGATTTTTTTGTGGATTATTATAACATCACTTCTCAATTTATTTTTTATTTAAATTACCGAAAGAAAACATATATAAATATGTGTTATATGAGTGCTTAACTTTAAAGTTGCAAATGTAATGAATTCTGTAATTATCAGATAATTAGAATAGTAAACATGATATGATAAGGTAGCAAGAGACGCGAGTGAGTCGTATCTTATCAGATAACCGCAATTGTCTCAGTACTGCAAATTTGAACTGTGCTAATTTTCAGCACATTTGTTGTTAAATTAGATAAACGCAATTGAATATTCTTGAAAATACGTTTTATCACTAGTATTACTCATGAAGATATTTTTCACAAACTCATTATGTTTTAGTATAATTAATTTCGCATGTGGATAAGTTCATAATATATTTATTTTGCGCGTCGACTATGTTGCGAATTGTAATGGTCATTATAAGCAAGAGACTACGTAAAACAGTAATGAAAAGGCCGTCAGCTGCAGACAGTCGGTGGCCGACCATTCTTGTGTATGACGGTCTTTTATTTAGATGAGTCCCACCCCCAAGGTTATTCACCCTCGCGTGAGTTAGACACGAGTTTTACGAGGAAGGTCAGGGTTATTGCAGCGGGTTACACTGCGACACGCAGACTTGCTTTATTGACGAATGTCTTATACTAATGACCGGTTCCTATATCTTACTATTCATTCACTTGCCTTACCATAGGTTGAATTTTGAAACATTACTCGTATGGAGCTTATGTCAAATTTTAACCGATATTAAGGTAAATAAACGGTTGATAAGATATAGGAACCGCGATATATGACTTCTAGGGGCGTAGATGTATTACTATTACAATGGACACATTAATATCGCCAATATATTTTAATCCACACGAAATATTTTAGTTAGTATGATCTTATTTTAATATTGTAAACGTCATTATTACGATCAGAATTTCTTACTCTAATGATCAATTTACTTATAGTTCCTGTATTGTACTGCAGGCTCTGGGCATGTGTATGAATGCCAGTGCCGCAGTGCAGGGACGGAGGCGCATGCCCTCAGGCCGCCCGTCCGGCACCGGCCACTCTACGTGCTCTCAAACACCATGCGTTCCTGCGGTTTCCGAGGGCCTTTGAAACACGCCTTTTGTTTTTGATGACATACTGTATTCCTCTTCAACGTTTTGCCTTCACCTTTAAAATGTTTCACATTCTTAGAGGGTGTTGTCAGGTTAACTTTTACAGTTTTTACAGATTTGTGTTTTTGACGCACTCTACACTTTTAAATTTATTATAAAAGTTACAGGACATAAATTTTGTTCAATGCGAATTTATTAAAACTCGAATTAATAAGCCACATGACTGTCTATCACAAGAAAAATATTATACAAAATAAATTTAATTCCTATAATAAACACAAACCTGGTGGACATAAAAAAAATAATTAATGAACATCAAACGGAAATCAGTGAAATGTGGTGAGGATGCGTGGGAGTGTGCAGCACGCGAGTGGCGCGGAAGCTGCGCGCGCGCTGCACCGGCTTGCATTTGCACTGTGGCGTGCAGTATTCTATCTGCAACGGGCGCCCGGGCGGGCACACAGCAGCCGATCACGCAGTCTTGCAAGCGGACAACGACGCCGGGCTACGGTGTGTTCTTGTCTTACTGACAATATATAAGTCTTGTATATTATAAGAAATATAGGGGCGGGCTATTAGTTAACATTATTCTGTAATGTTTATTTGAATTACAAAATAGTATTAATGAACACTCATGCTCATTTAAAATAGTAAAGTTTTAAGCGCATAAATATTTGAAATTTCTAATTAATTAAATTTAATGATTCAAAAGGGTCGCAAAAGAATGCTTGCATCTGTGACATTAAAGGACCTGTCAGACCTTCAGCGATACAAAACTTTTTAATTTTCTGCAATACTTACAATTGTTAATTTTATAATGACAGGCATTTTAAATCTAGGCAGAATATTATGTAATATTTCTTATTATCTTATATTTACACACTCCACGAATTTACGATTAATATTTAATGTATTTGAACTTTGTTGGGGGCTAAGAAGACGTGATTAATGAATACGAGAGGTTTTCGTTGTTACAAGATATATTTTAAGACTAACTTCAACGGTGGCAGAAACAACTTAAAAGACAGCCACGCATTCCAATATTAAATTCAAATTTAACATATACAAAAAGTTTGTATATCCATCACGCCCCTATAAATTTAAATTTAAATACAACATTCAGAAAATAAACTAACATGACTTAATACCTAAACCATCTAAACACTTGTAGTGTTTAACACTAGCCAATGGCTTAGTAAACACGTCTGCCAACATGGATTCAGTGGGCACATGTCTCAACACAATGTCGTTCGTATCCCTTAAAACCTCCCTAATGTAATGATATCGAATATCAATATGCTTGCTACGCGCATGAAACATTGGGTCTTGAGCTAAAAATATAGCCCCTTGGTTATAGGCATGAACAATCACTCGAGCATATCTCATGAGCCCTACTTCTTTCATTAGACTGTTCAGATAGACTGCCTCCTTCATACTTTCAGAAAGGTTGACGTACTCTGCCTCACAAGTCGATGTCGCCACGCTACGCTGTTTTCTAGATTGCCAGGATATACACGCACCACCTAAAATAAATGCATAACCCGAGTAAGATCGTCTGTCTAGTAAACAATTCGCCCAATCTGCGTCCGAAAAACCCTGTATACAATTAGCAGTCTTCTTGTATACGATACTACGTTGTATGGTCCCTTTCAGGTAACGTAATACACGGTTTGCAGATTTCCAATCAGATTTTTCAGGATTCGTAACTTTTTGGCTTAGCTTACTCACCGCATTAGCAATATCTGGCCTCGTTGCATTGCTTAGGTAATTCAAACAACCTATCAATTCTCGATATGGCCAATTTTTATCGCTTTCGTCGTCATCGCATTTTTCTTCTGGTTTATGTTTGGAATTAATTTCCATCGGCTTTGCACATTTATTGCAATTTTCCATTGAAAAACATTTTAATAAATTTTTAATATAATTTTGTTGTGACAAAATAATGACATTGTCATTATTATTTCTCCGTATGTCTATTGCTAAAATATATTTTGCCTGACCATAATCTTTTAATTCGAACTCTCTTGACAGCTCGTCTTTAAATTTAATAATTAAACCTCTTTCTTGACTTGCCACCAAAATATCGTCTACGTAAACCAATACAAACAAATAGCTATTTGCACTTTGTTTAAAGTATAAACATGGGTCGTTCAGACTCTGCTTCAATCCCATAGCGACCAACTTCTTGTTGAGTTTGAGATTCCATTGACGTCCAGCTTGCTTCAAACCATACAATGATTTACGCAATGAGCATGAATCGCAACCACTATTCAATTTATTCAGCATGATTTGCGCACGATTTTTAACCATTGGATCTTCTCCCTCACGATTCATAAGCTTAATTAAACTTTCTCTCAATAGTTCTGGTATCTCCATGTAAATCTCTTTATCTAAGGATCCATTTAAATAAGCAGTGTTTATATCTAATTGGTGAATTTCCAAGTTCAATTCAACTGCGAGAGCCTTTAACAATCTGACGGTGTCTAGTCTAGCAACAGGTGCAAAGCTTTTCTCATAGTCGACCCCATATCGCTGACTGAAACCTTGTGCTACAAGTTTCGCTTTCTTCTTTAGACTCTTGTCGACGTTCTGCTTTGTTGTCAACACATAGCGGCAGCCTAGGATGTTCCTGTTTTTCGGTCTCTTTACTATCTCCCATGTACCTTTCTGAACTAAACTTCTAATTTCAGATAATATGGCTTCCTCCCAATCAGGTTTATCATTACTTTTCAAAGCATTTTTCAAGGTGATTTCGGTTGATCCAGCAAAATCTTCAACCTCATTTGCATCAGTAGAAGTTACAGATCGCTTAACTTCCCTCGTTTGATAGATTTTCTTTGGTTGGCCTACGCTTCCTGTGCGTATATTCTAGGTCTACCAGGAGCACTCGTCGTCATCCTTAGCTGATTAAGCGTGTTATCACGCCTTGTTTCTTCGGCTTGCTGCTCCGCTTGTAAACGTCTAGATGAAGACTCGCCTTGGTCACACTCTGCAGGATATTCTTGACATTCACTCCATATTTCTTGCATATTGTCAATCTCTTCTGCTTCATGCGTAATTTCATCAACTTGAAAATTCGATTTTGTCAAATCGATTTCGATGAAATCCTGATCGTCGTCTTTCGTAATGTTTAATAGGCTCGGCTCTTGCTTCGAGATATCCTTCTGTATGTTTGTACTTTCGTGAAATTTCACATCTCTCGCAATCATGAACTGCCTTCGCTCGGGAATCCACACACGATATCCCTTGGCGTTCTTCGGGTATCCGACAAAGTTACCAGTAATACCTCTTGCTGCAAATTTGTCTTTACTTGGATCTTTATCTAGTATATGTACCTTAGTTCCAAATCTTCGAAGGTATTCAATTTTCACCGGTTTGTTTTGCCATTTTTCATAAGGAATTTCGCCCTGTAGACTTCTAGTAGGACAACGGTTTCTGACATAACATGCCGTATCTACCGCTTCGGCCCAAAAACCCGAGGAAAGGTCAGAACTCAACAGCATACACCTTGCATTTCTACCAAGGTCCGGTCCATTCGTTCTGCTATTGCATTCTGCTGCGCTGTTCGAGGTACGGTCAGTCTTCGTTGTATGCCTGCTTGTTTCAAAAATTTATCAAATTCCAAATTACAATATTCTCCTCCATTATCGGTCTGGAGATATTTAATCTTTAGTCCCGTCAAGTTCTCAACGTGACTTTTATACACCTTAAAGGCATCTAAGACTTTATTTTTCGTACTTAGAAAATAAACTTCACACCAACGTGTACAATCGTCGATAAATTTTATAAAATATTTTGCTCCCTCTATAGATTCACACATAGGTCCTACAATATCAGAATAGACTATTTTCAATTTTTCAGTACAAGGATTATGGGAATCAGAAAAGGTAACGCGGTCATTTTCCCTCTAGCACAAATATCGCAATCACGTAAGTTTTGTACTTCGGTCATGTCAAACTTAGCACCTAGTTTACCTAAATGCTTAGCAACATCTTTACCATTCAAATGCCCTAATCGCTTGTGCCAACAACGTATATCAGCATTCGAATCACTCAAATTAAATATATATTCAGGGCTATTTAAACAATATAAATTACCTCTACGATATGCTGTCAATTTAATTTCACCATTCTTATCAATAACCTGAGCTACATCGTTATTGAACATAACATTATAACCGTTATTTGTTATTTTGGCTACTGAAATTAAATTCGTCCTTAGATTTGGGACAAGCAACGTATCGCATAGTTCAAATATATCCCTCGAGTGTTCGCTCCATGCCGACAACCTTACAGTACCCTTACCTTTTATGTCAGTACTTACATGCGTCGCTAAATTTAGTTCTCCGCTAGTCATTTTTAAAGTGTCCCCGAACTCACTCGCGTAATTACAAAGGTGAGACGTACACCCACTGTCCAAAATCCAGTCATGTTTTTGAACATTTACAGCATTAGAAACTTCTACATCTAAAACATTAAAAGTGGGTAGAACGTTTTCAATACAATGTGTTTCTTCTGCTTTCTGTGCTTTTCTACCTACTTTATTTTTGCACTGCGATGCTTTATGTCCACGTTCGTGACATTTATAACATTTGAACCTAAAACCTTCTTTCTTTTCAGTTCCTCTCTTATTTAGATTAGTTTTGTCTTCAACTGTACTTCTGTAATTTCCGCCTTTCTTACTCTTCTTAAAATACTTTTTCGTATTTGTGTACAAAACACCTTCATCCTGATTTTTATTCGCGTCTCTGGATTCGTGCTCTTCTAGTATTTTAATTTTTAAGACCTCTGGTTTCGGCAACTCGTCTCTCGGCTCAATCGCACATCTAAAGCTTTCAAAATGTCCGGGCAAACTGTATAACAACATGATAGATACTAAATCTTCGTTGATATTTATACCAATGTCTGCAAGCTTATCCACAGCGTCGAAAAATGTATCCAAATGTTCTCTAACATTTTCTGTCTTCGACATTTTGTGCAGGATTAAACGTTTTAAAAGTGTAGCCTTCTTAGCGGGTCCCTTCGATGCATATATTGATTCCAATTTCAGCCAAACATCTCTGGAAGTTTTACAACCTCTAATATTACGAAGTTCGCTTCCACTCATCGAAAGAATCAAATCGGCTTTGGCTTTTTCGTCCTCTTCCACCCAGCGTTCAGCTTCATTAATCTCAGCTGGTCTAAGAACCTTGCCACTTACGTACTTCCACTCATTGTTTTTAATTAATAGAGCTTGTACCTGAATTCTCCAGCTATCGTAATTATCCTTGCCCAAGGGCTCGATTCGCATCGACATACTGCTCATCGTTCTGCACCTTTTCGCAATTAATTATACTGCTTTTGAATAATTTCCGATTTGTATACTTTCTAATAATATAACAGCGTTATGGACTTGGGCTATCTGGGCCCATAACCAATGTTGGGGGCTAAGAGACGTGATTAATGAATAGGAGAAGTTTTCGTTGTTACAAGATATATTTTTAAGACTAACTTCAACGGTGGCAGAAACAACTTAAAAGACAGCCACGCATTCCAATATTAAAATCAAATTTAACATTTACAAAAAGTTTGTATATCCATCAAACTTAACATTTTACCCAATACACAATTTATTCGTAAAAAGAGGAAAAAGGGTTGACTTAAACCGATTAATTACGGCGCGCAATTATATTTTAATCAAACTCAATTTAAAATTAAATGATATTATTCTAAAGTGATCTTATTGTATATTTATTGATAGTTATAATTTAAAGGAAATTATGCAGCTTGCGCTGATTCCGAGAAATATGATGGTTTTGGGATAACTTGCCTTTAAGCGTTAAATTTATGGTATCTTGGCCTTGTAGACAAGTAGCATTAGTTCTAAACGAATAAAATGAAAATATGTGGGAATGACATAATACTTAGCGTAACGATATGTCATTCCCATACATTTTTTATTTTCTTAGTTTAGCGCTATGTCACTTGTCTACAGGGCCTGCAGAAGTGTCTAATACAATCCAACTAAGTATTTAAGTAATATATTAGATCTAGTAAGCGTATCGGCGGGGCAAGTGGAGGGTTGCCTTCGCCGACAAAGCTGCAGTAATCACTTAAGCCACACCTCGTCAGGCCCTCATCTATCAGCTTTGACGCCAATCCGTCCGTCCGATCGCGATATGCTCCGACGGCCCTCAACATCCGACCGCAACAGCCTCCAACACTTATTACAAGTTCGATGACTTCTTTACCTGTTTATTATGCTTTCGTTTTATTATATACGGGGTCTGGTAAATGTATTGCAAGTTTGGATTGCACAATATAACAATTAAGCATAACAGTACTTTTTATTAACATATATATATATATATATATATATATATATATATATATATATATATATATATATATATATATATATATATATATAGTTATATATGTATATAGTGGTTATTAGTTTTAAGTGAATTCCAACACTCACACTTATTTACACTTTTTGTGTCGATTATACTACATATTATTTGCGAGTTGAAATTTTATTTAAAGTACATATTTTGCGAGTTCCACAGCGCTCAACTGAAGCGTAATGTCTTAAAATAAATTAAAAGTACAACCCCGAAAATACGAATGATTTGTATGCATGATTATTTGATGATTAATTGTAATTTGAAATGTAACTGGTTAACTAATAAGTAAATATTGCAAAACGAATTTTACATGCCTATAAGGGCAGAATGCATCAATTCTGTGACAATCGTAACATCCCTACACATGCTTTACATAATAAATATATTCTATTATGTTATTATTATTACACTGAGATATTTGACGTAGATTTTTTAAGTGCACAGCAACGTATTTATTAATTTATAATTTTTAAAATCAAATCCATGTTATTTGTCAAAACATGGTTATAAGGTTAGTTGACATATTTAATTTATGGCGTACACATGTTTTCCTTTTAAAGTAAAAAAATGTTAGTAAATGTCAAAAAAATAAAATAAGTTATTAATATTTAATAAACGTGAAGTTTTTACTTAGCAAGATTATTCAAAGTAATTTAAATAACAAGGTAACAAAATCCCAACCGACTCGCCGACTCCGACAAAAAATGATAGGGATTAAATTACTACTTTCGATTTCATTTTAATGATAGGCATGACCTTAGTTGAAAATATCTTAGAGATTTATTTGCACGTATAAAGAGATACGTTTGTAAAACATGTTTTAGTTTGTTTATTTTTTGTTACAGACACGAGCAGTCAGTGCGCCTACCACTCCCGGGGTTCAAACATTCGGAAGAGATCAAGTATGTATCGCGAACAGAGGTCGCAACGTATAACGCAATATTATTGCATTATACAATTTGGTGTACCAATTTACTTTTATTATGAAATTAATTAACGTAGTCCAGTTGCTCTTAATTAAGTATTAGTTTTTGTTTCGTTGTATTTAATAACATTATTATGAGATGTACAAAAAAAATCATAATTGAAATTTGTCTTTTTTGGTTATTTTTTTCTTAATTCATATTTGTAATTACTTTTGTTTTAAGTATATGACTGAGAATTGTAATATAGTGTTAATGTTGAAGTCAATTATATGAAATACATTAATAAAATAATTATGCATAATAAATATTTATGTGCTGACCAAATTTGTTTAAACTTTGTATAACAATACATTGTTTCTCTTACAAAATAAATTTTAGAATATTTTTTTTAAATTGTGTCTTTAGATGATTAATATACAACATTGTCTACTGTAATATTTAACTTTAGATGTGACTTAAGTTGTCGAAGACATTTAAACATTGTTGAATTGTGTAATTAATTACAACAATCTTGTTTGTAGTGTACGAAAATTATCTTCTAAGAAAAAACAATGTATACCTAAGTATTTTATCATAAATTCACTGTTACACACAATTTTATATAATTAGCTAATTTTAGCTATTTCGGCCTATAAATGTTAAAGTATCTCTTGTAAGACTTAATTACTTATAAGTGGACCAGAATGAGAGGATTATGTGCTGCGTTAAAGTATGTAAGACTAATTCATATGTACATTCTAATTCCAATGCACCTACGCAATTCGCGGCTTCCGAATCGGTAACTTTCACAGTACCTACCTACTTTAAACACAACACAAGCAAATTAAGCCTTTTATTGTACACGATGTTAAGATACTAATAATCGTAAGCAACTGTCAAAGCCCTATATTTTTGATATACCGACAACTTTGACCACTGTAAATGTAGGCGTATTACAGAGCAAGTCAAGTCTGTACTGTGGCCCGTAGATAGAATATTTGAAGCAAGGTCCATGTTTACGATGTTGTTACAAGATGTTCTTGATTTAGACAAATATTTAGAAGTCCTTAACACTCGACCGTTTTACGCTTCATCGTTGCGTCTATAGATCCCGAAATAACTTCCAGTAAAACGATAGTGATAGCGTTATAAAATATTATTTATATCCTATCCGTCCATCTATAATCTTTTACGGAACTCGGATGCGCGTTCAATTTGCGCGTATATAAAATATTTAAAAAAAATTGCACAGTAATACACCACGCACCACAACATACTAACCCCCTTATTCGTAATAGTTATATGAGATTTATAGGCTCGTTAAGAAAGGGATAACAAAAGTGTTGTTATATTCGCATTCTGAATGCGGTTATGAATATTTAACGCTTTGTAAGGAGCCTATAATCCTCGTATAACGATTATGAATAAGGGGGTAAGACTATGAAGAGACATACAACAAATCAATAAATACACTCATCTTCAATTCCATATTTATATCTGGCCATTTGTACCTAAGTAAGATGATAAAAGGAAATGGTTTGTACTTCTAGAGCGGTCCTCGGTCCGCGAGCTACCCGGGTGGTCCGGCACCGCGGCTGGACCTTTGCTACGTTGCAGAGCGAATGCTCGCTCTGCACCTCCCCGAACGGGATGCACATGCTGAAGCACAGGCAGCGCACATGCTTACCAACAAACACGGCGAACATTTTATGGTAAGTTCTATTATTTTTATTCAAATCAAAAATATGTCATAACGGTAATATCTTAATCGACTATTATCACTACAATGGCCTTTAGATTTTGATTCGACTATTGGTATAGCGCGTGCTCCTACTTATTTGGTTAGTTAGGCATGAATAATAAAAAATAATTTATATCTAAACTTAACCAATTAACTAGATGTTTTCTTGAGGCTTCGCTCATATATATTACAGATTCATATGTGATTGAAACTAATCCAATTTTTCGAGATATAAATATCCTACGGCCATTGATGTAACAATAATTATTGTTACATCAATGCCTACGGCCATTCCCTTTGCTAAAATGCGTGACTGTAGGTACCAAATTCGGATAAATATAAAGTTCACACGAGCGTAGACTACGAATATGTATCTCGTTAAAATTGTCCCAATTATCCAAATATATAGTATCCAATGTTTATTCCTGTTGAAACTAATAAACGTATATGAATGAAACTCGACATAAGGCTGGCTTATAACCCGAATCAACACTTAGGATACTTAGTTTACTTGGAATAGACGGATTAGCAAAATAGATGGCGCTGCAATTGCGATGTAGACAATAACAAAACGTTGTCAGGTTGGCCACATGTCATTCATTACGTATTAGGTACTTCAAATCAGGTTGGCTGCGACTTTTCTTTATATTTTGCTGTGCAGTTGTCGACACTATATTGGTTAGTTTCTTTTTAATCGTAGTGAATTCAACAACAAACTAAGTATTCAATACTAATGTTTGTTTGTACTTATTGGTTTATTATACACCTAATATTTTTTTATGCACGTAACCTATGTTATGTAGCTCTATAGCTACTACCTAAGGTTTTTCACGCGGCGTAGCCGCGGGGAAACCTCTAGTGGGGAATAAAAGTATTTTCTCACTGACGAAAAAGCTGCAATTATTTAATTAATTCTTGGAAGTGTAAAAATCAGGGTATATAACAATCAGGTGATGGCACAAAGATATAGGGCTGCTCTTAGAAACACGAAGGGCTGTGCCCAGCTGTACGTCGTTAAGAACTGTAAACATTGACATAAATATGGTAATTACTGTAGATTTAGATACGCGTCGTTGCTCACACATAAGCTACGTTTAACTTGTTGCAATTACTTTTTATGTTTTAATTTTACTAATGATAGTTTATTGCCCGGAACTGGTTAATTTACAAAAAACAACTAGAATTATACACATAGACAATTTTTAGGCAATTATAGAAATCTATTTGCTAGAGCTTGTCTTTAGATAATGTACTTAATGAAGAATATTAGACAAGTTCGTTGTGGCCATGTAAAATTAATGGTTCTGTGCAACTAACAAACGTCCACTCTTTTTGCCAGTTGGTTACGGAAATCTGAAAATAATTTTGTCCAAAATACACCATATCTCTAAATTTGTTGCCTATTTTGAAGTATTGCGAAACTGCACACCTACTTTAGAAGCGCATAATCACTTACTTTCTTATTCATAATAGTTATACGAGGTTTATAGGCTCCTTAAATACAGACAAAAATGTTATTCATGATCACATTTAGAAGCCGATTATATATAACACTTTATTAAACTCCTTTTAACCACACTCTAAATCTCGTATACCTATTATGAATAATGTATACCTATTTATTTAATTAGAAAGTAGTCGTGTGTGTCTGTCTATCTAAGTCAAACTCTTATCTTTTTTATCTTTATATTGTGGCCAATTTAAACAATATTTTTATAAGTTAAAGCATATGTGCCATACATAATTTTCATCAAAATCCGTTTAATAGTAAAAAGAACATCGATCCGTTCTCACAAGTTTCCTCGTTGATAATATTAATGGTATAAGATGTGTACTTACAATGTCGGTAAATCTTTTTAAGGTATTTGAAGTGAGTGGCGGTGAGGGCAACAGTGAGGGTCGTGTCGCTCGCAGCGTATTTGGCAAGGCGCGTTCCCTCGGCTGGGCGGGCGACCTAGCACCACCCTTGGAGAGGTTATGCGCTGCTTGCAAACACATCGAAAGTTGGCTTGCTGCTCATCCCAAGAACGTTGCAATATTGCTTGCATGGTGTGTATTATATTGTATTTACATTTATTAATTTACTATATAGCAAATAACATAGGAAACAAGGGACCCAAAGTGATCACATTTGCAGATTGGTACCTACACGTGTGAATTTTACTGAGCGATTCTCCAAAATCGGCCGCTTTAGGGTCACAGATTTTATAAGCGCGGACTTCATGAAAGTTGTATGCGCTGAACTACATATATATTCCTATATTAGGGTTACCTTCACAACGAAAAGGAAAATAGCTTTTTTATTGTCTATGAGAAAGTATCTGTTGCTAACTAAAAGCAGCTATAAAGTATGTATATATTTTACAAGTTGTAAATTGATTTGTTTATTTTCCACTATACACATGAAAGTGACCAATACGTGAAAGCTTCCTTAATCATTTAAATATAGTTTTCACTGTGCAAGAATGGACCGTGACCGCTGCATGTCAGAAATACACAAAATACGTCACGGTCATCTATACAATACAGTTATTTTTATTAAAAATATGTTACAATCTATTTTTAAATCTTCAGTTTTATTTACTGTCACCTTTTATCTTTACATAGTATAAAACAAAGATGCTTTCCGCGTCTGTCTGTACTATGATATCTATAATATTATAAAATTGTATAAGTGTAGTCTTTTATTACTTCGATTTTTGTGTTTGTCTGTTTGTTCGCAATTCACATAAAAACTTCGGGGCCGATTTCAAAGCGGTTTTTGCTAATCGATAGTAAAGTTCCGGACTTAAAATCTGCGGTGTTTTATATTGCGGGAATCCCGCGGGAATTTTCTTGGGAGCGGTTTAAAGGGGCCAGGGCGAAAAGAAATCTTGTTTCCAATGCAATATTTTCAGTGATCGATAGCAAATTTTCTGGCATATAATCTGTCTTACCTTTGATTTTAATTGTTGTTAAATAACTGTAATTTTTGTGCCAACGTGGACGAAGTTGCGGGTAAATGTATATGATTTTTAAGTGGTTTTCATCATCAATTAGATAATTTCTAAAGGAAGTTATATACATACACTAAACAAGTAAAATAGAGCTACTTACCAGAGTTTAGTGACAAATTAAGATAATACTGAATTTTAATTTTCAGGGGTAACAGAGAACGGCTAGGGGTGTTAGTGGCGGCCTACATGCACTATTCGGCAATATGTGGAGCCCCGGAACACGCACTCGACAGATACGCGATGAGGAGGTATCTCGACGACCGAGTGCCTGTATTCCATCTACCTTCTAATAAACGGTATACCTGATTCATATTTTTATGCCATAAATAATTGATAAGAATTCTTCCGACCGTTAGGAAATACAAAAAAGCCATTCACACGCTATGAAAGAACATATAAAATTTATTTCCAAAATTTGGAAAAGGTGCGTTAACACGGTCGGCTTATGCTCTGTCCGAGCATACTCGGCTCGTGTCCAAACGACAGACTTGGAACAAAATGTTATATCGAATTTGCGATTTTTAATTCGCAAAACTGAAAAAAATTCAGTTCCATTATATCCTTTTTTTAAATAGGTAGGTACGTATCAGTCAAGAATATGATAGAAAGTCAAAACTCGTAAGGAATTTCATTCACAGACTTGTCAGGCAATGAATAATTTATTATAATTATGTTCTGGTGATAGGTACGAGTTTACTGAATACACTGAATATAATGAGCGCGAAAAAAATTCTTGAATTTAGTGTCGACTTAATCTGTTCATACCAAATGAGGATTTTGAAGTTTTTAACAATTTATGTCACTATTATCTCTTCATCGTCATAATATTTGTGGATTCCTGATAATATTCATATTAAGAACACATGAGTAATTTAGTAACATTTAAATATTACGAGCAATCGTTTATATTAATATATTTGCATCATTTATCACAGATTTTTTATAATAGGTTGGGGAAAAAGTCTTTTCGCATATAGTATGTATGAACTTGTAGTAAGATCTCTTTGGCTATACCATTTGTATCTGGCTGGTTTTGGTATCATTAAAAAGTTTTAATTTTAAAGAAGACAATTCCAAATTCAAATTAGGAAAATGTGTCTTTCATTTGTTTTTCTTATTGTTAAAATGAGTGAATCTAATGAAGAAATTCGATACATTTTAAAATTTTACTACAAAAAATGTAAAAATGCAACACAAGCCGCGAAAAAATATTGTAATGTTTATGGACCTAATGCAGTATCTGTGAGAGTAGCGCAAATTTGGTTTAAGCGTTTTCACTCCGGAAATTTTGATATCAAAGATGCACGTCGATCTGGTCGCCCTGTTACGGACAAAATTGATGCCATTTTTGAAAAAGTGGAGCAAGATCGGCATATTAGTAGTTACGATGTAGCTGGAGAACTGGGAATTGACCACAAAACGGTTTTGGCGCATTTGAAAAAAGCTGGGTACACAAAAAAGCTCGATATTTGGGTGCCTCATGAGCTCACTGAAAGAAACCTAATGAACCGTGTACTCATTTGTGATTCTTTATTACAACATAATGAAACCGAACCATTTTTGAAGAAGCTGATAATTGGTGATGAAAAGTGGATCACGTACGATAAGAACGTGCGAAAAAGATCGTGGTCAAAGGCCGGTCAAGCTTCACAGACTGTGGCGAAACCCGGGTTAACTCGCAACAAAGTGATGCTGTGTGTATGGTGGGATTGGAAGGGCATTATTCATTATAAGCTGTTACCGCCAGGCAGGACCATTGATTCTGAACTGTACTGCGAACAACTGATGAGATTAAAGCAAAAAGTTGAGAGAAAGCGGCCGGAATTAATCAACAGAAGGGGTGTGGTTTTTCACCATGATAACGCTAGACCTCACACATCTTTAGCCACTCAGCAAAAATTATGAGAGTTTGGCTGGGATGTGTTAATGCATCCGCCGTATAGTCCTGACCTTGCACCTTTAGATTCTCACCTGTTTCGGTCTCTGCAGAATTCCTTAGGCAGTGTCAGGTTAACATCACGAGAGGACTGCTAAAACCACTTGTCGCAGTTTTTTGGTCAGAAGCTCCAAAATTTTTATAGCAATGGAATCACGTCCCTGCCTACAAGATGGCAGAAAGTTATCCAACAAAATGGCACCTACATACATTAGTCAAATGTAAATAAACTTTATAAAAAAACCTTTTGAATTTTTATATAAAATGCGAAGAAACTTTTTCCCTAACCTAATAGAAAATTTAAATCGAAAGATGAAATTGAATTATCAATTATATCTTTTTTATTTAGTTGTACTTTATTTTCATAATCTATTATTATCGCTTTTAATTATAATTCAATATGAACCGTATATATTAACATATTGTTTTATTTACAGATACATAGATACTTTTGCTGGTTTGCTCGCCGGTCAAATTCGTGTGAATGCAGCACCTCTCCACCTGACGCACGTGAGCGTGGCTGGCTCACTGGCGTCGCCGGCTTCTCCTACAATTGCATTCCTTAAAATATACGAAAACATGACCTGTGTTTACACGTCAGGTACGTTTTGGATATATATTGCTAACATGTAGTTTTTTAGTTCGTCCCAAATCAATAGCTTCTTTAGATTAGCTTCAGATGTTTGTATTGCGATAACTGATTCTGTATTAGAAATCGTCTACTGCACAACCATCTGATGCTAAAAAGACGTGATCATAAACAGTAGCGAGTAATTAAAATCGGAAAAGTCAAAAAGTTAAACGGGAAGAACTGAAAGCACTGTTAGCTGATGTGGTAGTGGTACATACTAATTTCATTCTTTCTATTAATTGAAGAGATTTTTTTTCGATAGCAGCAGGTTTCGCGGTTTAAACAAATACGTACAAATTATATAAGAAATGGTAACGTCCAACAAGAATAAAATTATTTAACTAGTAATCTAATTTTAAATGAATGTAGAGTTACAAATTCACACAGTGTCGTTATAAAACTAAATATTTATGACCTGGAGAAGGTAACCCGAACAATTTTTAATTAATGCTTGGCGATTTGTCATTACTACAAGACATGATGAGGCATTATCTAAAAGCTATCTGAAAATCAATTTGGTTTGCCTTCATTAATAATTATTGAACACATAGGATCAATAAACGTAAGTTATATCTTTTTTAAATTCTAGGTTTATACATGGTGAATGGTGGCGGTTGGACTGTGGGCGTAGGCCGGCTAGCCCTTCGAGGCGACATCTTAGTCCGCGCATACAGAAGACCTGCGCAAGCACATGCGTCGCAACGCTACCTCGTCTTCGCTTGTCAGTTCCATACTTGCGCTGTAGCAGATCACACGCTATCATTTACTAAACAACAACTGGACCATGCTGCCCATGGTAAATTATTTTCTTTACTTCTTTCTTAACACAGACATTTAAAGCTTGACCTGTCTGTGTGTTTCCTCTTATATTACGGTACAGTTTTACACAACTAATAATTTATTCCGATGTACCTGCGCAGTAGACTAATTTTATTAGCGCATGGCAATTTACGAATCAACGAAGCAACACCGCCATTTCCGCTTGCGAATGAATTTCAATATAGGTATGTAGATTATTTACATATCGGAAACCGGTTTGCACTCTTCTACGTAAATGAAAATCGAAATTATAAGTTGTATAAAACCTCAGTGGGCTGTTCCACGCGCCATCGATTACGTTAATTTCGAATCCGTATCCTATGTTCATTCTCGTGATAATATATTAATTTTTAACGTCATGAAGCAAGATATAAATATATCTAAACATACAATTACCTACATATACAGATTTGTCTCATTCGAATTGGACGCCTGGAACTGAGGAAGCGCAAACTGGCTTTTGCACCCAGTTTGCGCTTCCCCAGTTCCAGCAACAAAAAATACCATTTAAATTTTATGTTTTATATCTAAGGATCCTTAGCTATTGCACAAAAACGGAATCCTTATGCATTCGAATGTCCATCCCTGTCTTTTGTCACATTAATTTTTATCAGAAACTACTGGGTTTATATGGACGAAAGACAAGAAGATGTACGCTATACACTACACATTGATGTAGTTAGTATATTTAAATGTTCTTAGTCAGGTCTTGAAAAATCATGACGTTCTTCGTCATGATTTTTCAAGACCTGACTACCGACTTTATTGTAGTCATACGGCGTGCGTCACTTAAGTCCCTGCGCCCGGCTGCCACGCACCCCCTACATACCCCCCGGGTAAAGACGCCCCTGTACGTCTACAATTCTACATGATAGTATTGCATTCTTTATTTCCATAATAATTTATTTGGGTACAATACCTACAAATTAGACACATAATTTGTGATTGAATATCTATTTAACAATGTAACTTCTCGTTTTGCTCCATGATGATATGAAATTATAATTTCTTGAAAATGAATTTAGTTTAATAGAAAAGTTATTTATTGGTCCTTTCATTATACTAATTTGGGTAAACAAAATTTTATTTATCTAATTTAATTTATCTTTTCCTTTTTTTAGACCCATCGTTTCCGAGTGACGGTGCAGTGGAGTTGGTGTTTGCACGTGGGGAAGGCGCAGGAGGAGCAGCCCCCGCGCCAACGCCGGCCGCGCCCCTACGCGCTGCCCCAGACGCACTCGCGAGAGCCGACTCCCTCGATAACTTGAGACCTCTTTCTACACTCACTGATGATGAACCAGGTGAGTGCATGTTTTTGTTCTACGATTAACACTCTCCTGCGGATCAAATAGTGGCCCCATGGCTATATTTAACACTGTGCTTACGTAGCAAAAATCATATCTTCATTTTAGTGACAAAGTTTTTGATTATTAGATGATAAGATAAGATAACAACTTTATTAGTCACCAAATATACAATTACAAAAATGCACGATTACAATATTGTCATGGTAGAAACAATAGGCGGCCTTATCGCTTAAAGCAATCTCTTCCAGGCAACCTAACATAAGGAATAATTTTTACCTAATCTGGCGACGTAGGTGGTGCAGATTATTAGGTAGAACTTAAACAGACATACTTAAAGTGCAAATTTTATAAATTAAATACACATACTTAAATTACGTTATGATTTAGGTGATCTACAAAGAGGATATTATGTTACAGGCTACGGTGCCAAGTCAAATTACCTGTTAAAAGAATTATGTAATTCTGTTATCATACTACAAATAGTTTTAAAGCTAAACTAAAGCGAAAACACTTAAATAGTGAGTGAATTATCTTAGGACACAAAGCATTCAGTAGGATGTAGTTATTTCTTGCGAAGGTAGCCGTCTACAAGTAAGCAGGAAGTCTTTCATTACTTAAGTTTTTCATAATCCATACCATGCCTAAAGTGGTAGAGCTATCCTGCAGCCTACGAAGCTCGCTGGGCCAGCTCGACCGGCGTGATAGGCTCTCACAGAATATCGGCGTGAAAAGGTTAGCCTTAAACTATTCATGTTTCGTACGACGAAAAAGAGTCCCGGTGGCTCACTTCCCCCTCCCGTCATATTCCTCACCGTCTCTCCTGTTTCATTCTCAATTCCATCTCCTCTATACTATCCCCTTTTTCCCATCTAAAAGGCTAGTAAGGCACTGGCATCGCCCTTGGTTTAACTAACTAACTATGTCACATCCGCGGTAGGTGGGCCGTCTATTTGTCCGCTTCGAGTAACAAAAATAAAATGGAAAAGAATATTATGAATGACAACAGAGCTGTAAAATGTAACTCTGAAGCCTTTTAAATCCCACATTTCTAGTTCACCTAGATGGCGTCACATATAATACTTATCTTACTTTTCCCTTTTATTATTTAAAACACGTTTTTGTACCAAATCAGTCAAATATTAAAAGTCTCTTTACACTTTTATATTTAAGCAGCCTTTTAAAATTACCATTGATGTGTACCTTGTAGACGTATTTTTACGATTAAACGATGCTAATGACATTTAGCGAATACAATGACACTACTGACTATTAAGTCGAGACCTTGAAGTTCCTACTGGCATTTCTGGTGCTTATTTTTCTTCAATGTGCTTACTCAATATATCTATGTATATATAAATGTAAGTATGAGCTTGTTTATTACTTCTTCAATACCTTGGAAATGCACCGATTAGCACAGTATGTAATATATATGTACCATATGTATTTTTAATAATGGGGATAAATATAAAATCTTGTTAAACTGCGATAATTTCCGCGGTATATACATCTATTGTGTGAATGAAGCCGTATCTAAGGCGAGTAGATTACCTTAATTTGATGAAACACTGCTAAATACGTTGCCTTGATTGTCAGTAGCCATAATCCCCTATATCTTAAAATAGAGAAATCGGCTTGCTTTCGAGAAATAGTTTAAGTACCTATATAAATGTGAAATTCGGTATTTTTAAAGCCGTGGTGGCAATTCAGGGGTGCGGATTTGAATCCTGGCCGGAAAGCATGCAGCACTTAGGCAGTTTTCTGATTTAATGTGCATAGCGAGACCGGGGCCAAAAGTTACAGTGGGTCAAAAGTGACAAGCTTTGTAGAATTGTACAATGGTCAAAATAACGCGGCCGCCTGTAGGATATTAGCTTGTGTCTCTAGTCATGCTTGCGTCTAATCACAGCGTCCGTGCTATATTGCTAGATAATTTTTGATAAGGTAAAGTGATTTTAAATACAAAAAATAAGATTTTTAAAGGTTATTTAATTTATTTGTAGTATGAATGTAACTATTTGGCTTTTGGTATGTGATAAGATTGTTTATAACGTGTTATTAATGTTTTTTGTGCAGAACAATTAGTTTAAAGGATATGATGCATTAAATAACAAATAACTGGACGGGTAGAAAAATAACATAGTACGATAGGACAAATACGAATACATATAGTCTGACAAAAAATATAGCGTTTGTCATGTCACGCTAAAGAGATTCATATAAAATCCTAATTTTATTAATCTGATTAAAGTTGACCTGATTATTGCTTAAGAGTGGGTAAATTATTATTTCCAAGAACAACATATTTAATTTTTTATTTCTTTATGAGAGAAATATTTATGTTTCGTTTTTTGGTTTTATTATTGTTTAACCAAATTCTTTATTTAATTTTTTCTTTACTTTTTATTCCCTTTTCTTTCACCATATCCCAATTAATTGGGGTCGGCACAATATGTATTCTGACATACATCTTCTGCCACACCACAAATCATATCATCCTTTACACATTCATCCATCTTTTTTTCGGTCTACCCTTTACATTTGTACCCATCCATCTTGTAGTTTAACGTTCTTTTTAACCGACTTCAAAAAGGACGAGGTTCTCAATTTGATTGGTACGTTTTTTTAATTTTTATGTATGTACACCGATTACGCTGAGATTTATGATCCGATTTACGTGATTATTTTTTAGTGCAATGCGGAATAGTTGCCATTTGGTCGCTTAAAAATTTAACATAGTATGGCCCAGTAGTTTTTTTTTTATGAACATTTTTTATGAAAATTTATTCCGTTCCGTTCCGAATGTACACCGATTACGCTGAGATTCCGATTTACGTGATTATTTTTTAGTGCGATGCGGATTAGATACCATTTGGTCCCCTAAAAAATTAACATAGTTTGGTCCAGTAGTTTTAATTTTATGAACATTTTTTTATGAAATGTTTTTCCGTTCCCGTTTTTTGGGACCTATATTTTTTAAGGTGCTCGGCACCTTTCGTAGGCTTACCCATAGACACTAAAAAGCAACAAATAAAAAAAACTTAAACTTGGTGCTTAGTAATTTTCAAAATATAGTAATTTTTATGTTTTACTTCGCACCGGCTTCAAGATGTTTTAGATAATATATATTAAAAATAAGATATTATAATTAAAAATAGCTTTAGAAATAAGTTAGTTTATACTTTTTAGTTTTGAAGTCGGTTTTTTTAAACGAAGTTTTTTATTGTCACGTGACTTTCATCCCTCCTCATTATATACCCATACCAACTTAATCTTCTTCCTCTCAATTTTCAAGTCACGGGTGCAACTTTCAAAGATCCCTCATGTACTCATTTCTCACCTTATCCATTCTTGTAACACCACACATCCATCTCAACATTCTCATCTCAGCTGTGTGGAGACGTTTGTGGTTTATCACTTTAGTGGCCCAACATTCGGACCCGTATAGCATGACTGGTCGCTTGACAGTCGTATGTCTTTATTTTTTATTATACATATAATATTACTTTTACTACTTACTTCCTTCGTGACTTTCAACCTGCACCGTGTTACTTTTGTACTTACGGTCAGGGCGAAAGTAACATTCGCTATTTATTTTTGCAATATTGAAATTTTAAGAAACGTTAGATATGTCAAGTAAACTAATTATGTTATTTTGTAGAATAAGGATGATAGTATCATAGAATTATATGTATTTTATTAAAAACACTACGGTTGCTTAGAAATCTAGCCAAAAGTAAAAACCATTACTTTTTTCCCCGGTCTCCCTTATTATTACAATTACCGTTAACGGTGAAGGAAAATATCGTGAAGAAACTTGCACACCGAGATGGGTATACAGTTTGTTCCCCTATAAATTGCTGGCCGTAGTCTAGCAGTGGGTCGCATATGGGCTCTTATTATATACCAAAATGTAGATGTTGGCATATTTTCAAAAACATCCTCGCAAGTTTTTTTTTGGGTTTCATCGGTTGACCACGATACTTTTTGGTATTTTTGATGTTAGTGACAGTTTAACGTATAAAACTAATTTTGGTATATTTGAGACTATTATATTAATGGTTATAATTATTCTTGACCTTCAAGGAACTTTATTTGCCTTATAAGTTCAACATTTTTGTTAATCAAAATATTTATGGCAACAGTTAAAATAAAGTTAACAACCGAACAAAGTCATGGACATTCCAAAAGTCAAAAATAGCCAAGAAATTATTACCAAGAAACATAATATTACTTATTTTAGTGTTTCCAGCATCCGCAATCTCCGTGTTTGCGACGTTTGGTCTATTTTTATCAAACATGATGAAGTGAAACTGGTTTTTATAAAGAGGCTAACATATTTGAGAGATAAAATATCAAATCTAAAAAAAAGCTTGTTGCAGAGACAGATGTTTTAAATTGTTATTACATATATAGAACGAAAAAAATCGTTATTATTTAATAATAATAACGATTTTTGTACAATAACATAATAATCGATGTTATTGTACATAACATGTTAAAATTGACAGTGATATTCTTCAATTCAACACTGTCGATTGAGTATTATTATTTTATTTCTGTAGGCAAATGACATAAAAAGTGGATCACCACCTTTATGAATCTCTATGCGTGAACTGACACGTACTTAACCGATTTTAATGACTTTAAAGCTATTTAAATTTTAAAAGTTGAATAATCTTGAGAGGCTTCAGCATTCTTGTATTAGGTTCATATTTGGTTTGCCAAAATATGACCATGTTTCTGAATTTCGTACGAAGCTAAGTGACTTCCTATTCGTTTTCGCAGGAATACTTACATTCTAACTTTCCTTTATAACATACTATTTAACCCTCATTGTCCTCCATGCCTTAAGGAACGTTATGAATTCCTTCGCATTTGCACTTCTTACAATTTGCGCTCATTTACATATCGTAGACTCCTGACACCTGTACACACTTCATCCTTTTATTATAACTCTTTTACAGTGCAGGCTGTCAAACTCTGGAATGCGTTGTCTCTCAGAGAGATGTCTGTCAGAGAGGCCAAAACATTGACTTATTTATCTATTGTAATATATGTTACCATAAAATGCTTGTCATATATAATGTCAATAAATGTATTTATTTACATAATTTTGTATATACGTATATATTGATATACTATAAATTTATGTGTCCGAATTTTGTATGCATTAAATTTATAAATTACTGTAAGTTGTTGGTAAATATACATTATTTAAATTGTAAATTCCTATTTTTTTTTGCTCCAATTTCATAGCCAGATTAATTAAAAATTTCTTTTAAGCTGGAAAATATCGCTTTTAGCTATAAGTCCGCCTGTTGTTTTGCTAAGATCTATTGTAACTATCTATGCATTTTGTTTTTGTAATTGTTTATTTTGGTGAGCAATAAAGTGTTATCTAATCTAACCTTTTGTTATCTAATCTAAAATTTTGACCGAAAATAATTGACTTTTAGTTCCTATTGAACACTATTTGCATAATCTCCTTTACATTTTAGTTTCACATGTGGCACGTACACTTAAAACATCCGCAATTATGAACAACAATGTTGGTCTATTCTGTAGTCAGTTGGCGGCTACTTGCGAAATTGACTTTCATTTGGATACAAAATTAATGGTCCGATTCACACTTCCTGCTATAGACACTTATTCAAATATTCATTAGTTTAAAAGTACCTTCTGCTGTACCACGTGTGGTACCATGGCTTATTTAAGACATAAAAATGTTTGGGAATATAACATAAATATTTTATATTAAATTCTAGCTAATATTGCCCCATCTACCTATCTGAATACCTTTATACTTTTTTGAGTACTTTTATATATTAACCTTTATGTACCTATTGTACGTATATTGACTTGAATAAAATAAAATAATTAAAGAACATTGTCGTGTAATATTTTCTTAAGTTTTCGCGACTAGTAGAATAATAATATTAATAATAATCCCGCAGGGAGGCTTTGTGGCGAAGCCTTAGGTGAGTAGCGACACCTCGTACCTGACTCCGGGGGCCAAGACAAGGCCCCCACCTCCGTGCTTGCCTTAGCCAGCCGGCACGGAGTGGAGATCGCTAGAGCTAAGACTCAAGCTCCAGGGGTGGAAGTGATAAATGGCATCACGTCAGAAGTAGCTTCGGTGGACCTGCAGCCCACCTCTCTACACCCCTTAGCCACTCACACCCATGTTGCCCCTGTCTTCTATGGCATTTTTTGGGGCCCATGCAGGGAGTGGCAAGTCATCGTCTGCCCATTTTTCCATCTTCCCCGAACATTTGACTGGCAGACGCGATAGTCCCCATATTCCCAGATCCCTAGTACCATTAGAAGTTCACCCCAATAGCCCGGTACTTTTTGTCCTCATTTCCCACAATAGTCCTACACTGGCCGGGGCTTGTCCTTGGGTGCATTATTACATGGTGTACACAGGGATAATCGCTGGTCAGTGTCACGCCACATTTACATTAAATTTGTCAAAGGGCCTCTACGTGTTGGCCTTCCCATGGCCCCACGCAAGCCCTCCAAAAGTCCGGGCCATTTTTATGGCCCGTGGTCTTCAAAAACATAATAATAATAATAATAGTGGAATAATAAAAATCAAATAAATTCCCGCGCTTAAAACCGTTAAAACGTAGTTTTATTAACATGTTCATGATATGACTAAGCTTTTAGTTACATATATGGCGGCCACCCTTCATGTCAGTAGTATCGCGGTTTTACTACAGCCAGTAATTGTCTAACGCCATATAGACTACACCTTCCTGTGAATTTCATCTATTTAAATCCAGTTATTTCCGCGGAAAATGTCTGGTATACAAAGATAAGCAGACAACTATTACCTTAATCTAATTAGTTATGTCAAAATTGGTCTATATATTACACGATAGTAAAGGAATATACTCAATATATTTTAATAATAAGTCTATTCTATACATCTTAATTCTATGTATATGTGATAGTAAATTTATTTAGATGATTGTACCTCTCTCTTTTCTTTCACCATATCCCAATTAATTGCGGTCGGCACAATATGTTTTTTCCTTCCACACTCCTCTATTCTGACATACATCTTCTGTCACACCACAAATCATCTTATCACCCTTCACACAATCCATCCACCTTTTTTTTGGTCTACCTTTACATTTGTACCCATCCATCTTGTAGTTTAACATTCTTTTTGTCACGTGACTTTCATCCCTCCTCCTAGATGGTTGTACACTCTAAATAAATTTACTAACACATTCAGAAAATATTCAATCATTAAAAACAACTATTTAAAAATAGTAACTTAAAAAAGTGCAATTAAATATTAAAAATAAACTATTTAATTCTTATTATAATAAAAAACTTAAAGTTAATACAATTACTATATCCTACAGTTTAAAAAAATAAATAGGCCCCAAATCACCGTCAGTTGGGAACGTTTCCATAACACTGGCCGCGTTAACGCGTTGGCTGGCAACGCTTATGCGTTACCATGTCTTATTATCCATACTATCCCAACTATCACATTTATATATTAGTATAAACCTTACAATAAATGAAATACTAAAAGTAAATTATGTATATATACTTGTTAAAATTAATATAGAAAATTCTTTGCTAGGCCGCTATCAGATGGGAACGTTCCCAAAACACTGGCCGCATTAAATCTTTGAATGGCAACGCTAATACGTTGCTCGAGGTATACCAGCCTTTCGGTCACGTGAAACATTTAATAGACATTTGGCTATGTCTCGATAAAGTTAGTATGAAATTATTTTTTTATGTTATTTTTGTACTCGAATAAAAAAAACTAGCCTTATTCATCCCATTCACTCTGTTGACTCATTTGGCAAGGGCTATCCTAGACAAAACAAAAATATGTCATCGGTGTTATCAAAGAGAACTGTGACAGCGGAGAGGTCGTGGTTAGTAGCATTGCAGGTGTAGGCTATTTTAGTGCACGTGGCAGTGCCGCCCGCCCCGGCCAGCACCCGCCCGCCCAGTCGACCACTGGCTCTCGAGCCGGCATAATGCACTAGCATAATCGTAATTAATGCCGTGCTATTAGAGTGTAATTTTGTGTTTCATAACCTAAAATAGTGTTTATAACATTTATTATAAGTATATTGTACACGTAACACTAATTATCGGATTCGTAATAAAAAAAACCATCAAAGTATACGGGTTAAAGTGTATAAAGATTAAAGTCACAAGTGAGGTGAGTTATTTTATGACTTCACTAAAAGTTTCATGACCGCTTTATCAATGAAATATTTGTTGAATATAAGTTTTGGCACGATGTTAATCGCCTTACCTCTGGAGTTTGTTACGAAATGCAACCATTTGAAAGAAGTAAATTACAAACATTAAGAATATTTAACATATTGGTGCATTAATTCTTTAGTAGTTAATTAACTATTGAATAAATTTCATGAATACTGATTAGGAATTGAAAGGAATATTATTAAGATTTTAATTTTGGACTATTTTGGTCTAAAAAAATGTAAGTATGTCAGAAAACGTGAAAATGTAGAATGTTGTGTGGCATCATCTAGGTGTGAAGAACTTGGATAATTTTAAAAGTTACGTTTTTATTGAGCAATTGCTGTTCATAGTATTGTTCTTCAATGGTAGTATGGTTTAAAGAAAGTGCAGTGGATACATTTCTTATTCTTGCCAAAAATAATTTCTTTGCCAATTTGATTCGAGTTATTGACACGACCAGGGTCGTGTTTACCGGGGGTGCTAATAGTGCGTGGCATCCGGGCACGGGGACCTGGGGGGCACAATAAAAAGTACTAGTAAGACTTCTATAAAAAAAGTCATTAAACACCATCGTTATAGTTTTTCAAGATCCGACTAACGACACCCCACACGATTATTTGTATAAATGTTAAAAAAATGTTCCGTTAAATATACTAAAGTGTAGCGCCTTATAGCCTACATCTTCCTGTCAAATTTCATTCGTATAAACCCAGTAGTTTTTGAGAAAAATTACTGTGACATACAAAAGGAGACGGACAAGCGGACATGATGGTTTTGTTTTTGCCAAATTTACCATGGAACATAAAAATTAAATGCAAATAATATTTTTTATTGTTGGTAGGGGAGACTAAGCAAATTTTCGCATCCCGACCCTTGATATACTTAAGACGGTCCTGTATATGACGATAAGATAAACAAAATAATAATGTTTGTTGTCAACACCATTTATACAATAGTAGTTCTAAAGTGCGATGGTAACAATGAATTGTATTAATGTTAAAGAGCGGCCAGATGCGAGCGGCTCTGGCGCCTGACCGCTAATTGACCGCCGTGGTAAATCGATGATGTATGTCCACTACGCTCTCAATCACAACCCAGCCCTTAGGGCCACACTCAATTGTCACGGAACAACTCTTGATTTCAACTAATTGAATATATAGTTATTATATACAGATATACATGTAGAGAAACTGTAATATACGTAACAACTATCGCGATGACCTGGATTAATGAATGGAATCAATATGTTTAACATAAAATTAATAAAGAATCTATAAAGGTTAGAAAAAAATTCTAATTATCTTGGAGTTTGGGCGTATAGGTTTTAATTATTTTTAATAATATAAAGAACTGTCTACATGCCTTCGCTCGAGTATAGTTTAAATCCATGTCAAACCAAAAACAATGGTATTTTCGAAGGTAATAATAATATTATAAGCTTATACCTGATATTGAAATACAAATTATTAAATTAAACGACGATTAGCACAACTCAGCTACGAATACAAACTTTTTCGAGGTGTAATCCGCCATGGAGACACTACCGCTCGGGCAGACGGCAGCATGCTATTGTTCGACTACCATGGCCTGGTCGGACCTGCCAACTAAACCACCCCTGTGTTCCATTTCATCGCCAGCGCCATCAGGGCATACCTGACGGCGCTGGCTCAAAGTGACTCTCCTACGTAAAGGGAGCATCTATTACATAACACTAAGCAACTCCACCTTGGGACAACAAAAACAACTTATCCCATATCCTAGATCATCCATCATAGAGAGAAAAGTATCCTAGGTTCATCCTCGTTATCAAAATATCAAACTTCGTGATAATTGTATTATTCCCAATGTCGTAAAGAAGATAAACAAACAGTCACCGTATATTATTATTCTATATGAGGAGAATTCCTACTATTTAAAAAACATAACTTCGAAATGTTATTAAATCCTACACGACCAATTGGTACCACTGTTTTTCTTTTTGTGTTGTTGTAGTTAGAAATATATTTTTAGGCTAAAAGAAAGTTATAAATCTTTGACTGATTTTGTCCAAAGCAATAGAATAAAATACATAAAATCATTATGATATAAATATATCATATGATTATGATTATAATAGATAATTATGTTTTAAATAATAAAACGTCAAAAAGTGGTAATATTGTCATTTTTCTTCCATGATATGGATACACTTAATAAGTGTTTAAATAATTCAAAAGTCAACCTTAAAGCTTGTTTTTCTTACTTGACCCGTATGACATTGAAACTTAACTTGTTTTATCGGTAGGAAGACTGTAATACGATATTATTTAACATTATAATCCCCCAGGCATTCTTAATGCGAACAAAAACACCATAAGAAGATTAACTTCGTCCGATTCCTTCGTGCCGTGAGTTTGGTCGTAGCCTAATTATTTTTTGGTTTCTCACGCGAGGCTGTGCTGACTACTGACGTCATCTCACTGTACAAAATAAAATCAGATGTGTGCGGTTCGAAGTCGCCTTGAATGTCTCAATCTGGAATGTAGATTGTCCGACATGCAAACAACATAAACCAACGCATAAAACGTCACTGAATTCATATAAAGTTCGTGTAAAACCCATCGTAAAACGCAAAGGGTAGATAGCCTTTACTCAGCAAATGGTTGTTTATGTTTATATGTCGAAGTGACTTTGTTTAATTGTTAGTATGTTTATTTCTTTTTTACGGCTTTTAATAAATTGATTATCACGGAATTTGGTATACCTATTTACGCGACCTGCACAAATGTGAGTTATGCTCGAGGTGCGCGTAAGCCTCTAAATCTGGGTATCCACTATGTTCGCGCACCAACTGTGCTCCGAGCATCTGCAATTGCTTTTATGGAGACGATACGCGCATCTCCACAAGAAACACGCACGAGCAGACTGAGCTACCCTTTGTGTTCGCACAAAAACCGCGACCGAACGAAGCGCGAAGCGCGCTCTATTCCACGCTACAGGGGCTCGAATGTATCCACTATGTGGAGCAGTTGCAGGAGCGCGGAGTGCAAGAGGTTTACGAACATAATGGATATCTAGCTTAATGCTAAGCGCGTATTACGCTTGATCAGTACCGGACTCAACTATGAAAGAATGAGTTCGGTAATGATCAGTGTTTGTGTATGTCACTTAAATGGCCCTAGCGGAAGATCAGCGCTGATTAATTCAACTAGCAATAAATACTCTGAGCTAACCAATTTAGAGCTACATTTGCTTGGTGTTTGCTATTTGCTATAAGTGCATTTTACATTGCACATTTATTTATGCTAGTGATTACACTAGAGACTAAAGAAAAAATATTTATTTAGAACTACAACACAAATGAGAATACATTAGTATTCTCATTTGTGTTGTAGTTGTGTTAGAAGTAGTTCTAAATATATATTTTTTTCTTTCATAAGTAGTGCATGGTCAGTTTTAGACATTTTTCACACTTTACGCGACTAAAACTCACAGGTGTGAAATACGGGGCTAACATATATGTCAACTAATGCAATGCAACTAATAATCGTAAAAAATAATTATTGTGTGTTGTCTACAACAGGGTCTATGGTCAGTCTTAACACCATATGTTGCCAAATATATTATTATGATGTTTATTATACAATCAGTTGCTGCGCATTGTATTGTACCTAACCTACAGTGAAATTTAAGTTTGGTACAAGCTAGTACTTATCTACAGAATCTTTACCTCTTATGGCCACAACATAAAAATGTTGTATTTAACCCTGAAGTATTCGTTTTATATCATCGTAAGTTACATTATTTAAACGAGCTGAAACTTTCAAAAGTGATGAACAAACACCAGTCAGTAGATATAGTGCATTTACCGCGGACGCGTGCTAGTTTTCGGCATAAAACTTTTAATATAAAAGTAAATATTTAAATTATACAGATAGACGTAAACCAGATGCCGTGGTCTCAAATATATCCATAGACGTTAGGAATGTACCTTAATCATATAAATAATCTTCTACACGTATGCAGCTAAACGCCTTTAAAGGAACTAAAAATAGCCATGTTGGTAAAAAGTAAGACACAACGGAAAACAAATGACTAAAACAGTGTGCTAATATGAAATTCATAAGATATAAGTGCGATATAGCCAAACGATCAGTGTTGAATAATAAAATGTGGTGGAGCTTAGAGTTTCGCAGAAACACAAGGTGGAGTCGCCCGATGACATCATAATGGCCTGAATACGAGCACGGATTCACCTTCATTCGGACCTCGGATACACGTATACATAAAGTGTAACTTTTTACCTGATACATTTTAAAGCTTGCGAAGACTAGCGCCATTGAAAAATAACACAAGATTGATTAATGAAAAAAAGTAGCTCTTAAAAAGCTTACATAATGATGTTATAGGTTTTCTGCTCTTACTTTTTTAAGGTTTTATTAATAACTAACAGATAAACTATTATTATGCACAAAAGGTGGTTTTATACTTAAAAAGCGATCGCCCCCAGACAACCCTAGGAATGAACTTGATTGATAATGGAGATGATATAGTAAGATTATTACATTTTAGCAATAACTACATAAATATTTGGCTACTTTATCTATACTAATATTATAAAGAGGAAAGATTTGTTTGTTTGCATTGAATAGGCTCCGAAACTACTGAACCGATTTGAAAAATTCTTTCACTGTTGGCAAGTTACACTATCCCCGGTTGACATAGGCTATTAAAAAAAATCTGAGATACCCGTACGAAGCTGGGGCGGGCCGCTAGTAATATATAAAACGTCAGAAGGCGATTGTAGAATGACCTATTGCGACATATTAGTTATGTAGGATTTAGGAATTTTCCAGAGTTAGTTAAGTAGTAATTTCCTAGGGATTCTTGTTGTTATTACACTTCTATGTCAGTGCTACTAACGTAGCGTAGATCGGTACCGATCTACATTATTTTACACGCATAGTGTAAAATATCGGTACATTGTTTTACACGCACAGTGTGGTCGAGTTTATCAAGTACTTACTTACATTTCTACGCAATGATATAACACGCACTGGCATTCCATTGCGTATTATCTTATTCGGTATTAGCACAATTCAAATGAGATGACGATGTGTGCGTAATAATCAAAAACTATATTAACCAGACACGTGATCTCATAGTATCATTTTATGGAGTATTTTAATGGTCAACTCGACTAAGCGTTGGCTTGCTAGGTTCACTAAAATTGTGGAAGAAGAATCCTAGAAATAAAATCGTAGACGTAACTCTGAAACTGAACCTAAATCCTGCATGTTTACTGTTGCCTAGAGGGCGCACCAATCATTTCACGTTTTTTATTATAGAAATCACCACTAAAACTTTGAACAAGCATTTTATTATGATTTTGAGTCGGTCTATAAAAATATCCTTACAACACATATTTTATTGACCAAACTAGTCAACAATTGAAAAGCTTAAGAAGTTTCTTTTCAATTTCATATTTGAACAGAGTATCAAAACTATATTTGACAAAGAATATGAAAAAAAATAAACCACATAAAAAAATAAAAAACACAAAAAAGAGACGACTCGTTATTATTATGTTATCGTTATCGAATTTACGTTTATACCAAATTTTCACATTTATTTATATATGTACTAGCTGACTTTACAGGCGACGTTGACCTGGCTGGAATTTAATACTCACTAATCCGAGATAAAATTATCCTATTTCTCTCTCTTTAAGTTGGAGCAAGCAATAAATATGAATATCTATAATATTATAAAATTCTAAATTTGCCGTGTCTGTACATTAAAGCTATTTAAAAAAAAACAACTGGAATAAACGATGGTAAACACGATGCAATTTCGAGTTTATATTTAGTTACTATTCAATTTTTATTTGTTATTTCTCCAAAGTGGACCAGCATGAACATTAAAAAGACATGTGTAAACAAATTCGACGGGGAGACAAAAATGCCTCGTCCCGACCTACATAGCGACACAATGTAACGAGCTTAATTATTCGATTTCTCGGTTTGTTATGGTGCTATAGTTATGATATACGTGTGACGGATCTGGTGTGACAGCATATCAAGTCGTGCTTATTTTCATTAGTTAACGAACTATGAGCTTGTCACATTAACTACTTGATACTGATATCTCGGGCTAAAATAAACTATTTAATAAAAATATTACATTGATTTAGTTATTACATTATTATATTAAGTGGATCGAAACTAAAAAAAAATTAATAGCTTTACTTTGACGGTCCTTGTACAATTTGACAGCTTCTGTTGGCGTAATACCTAGTTTATTAGAACGCAAAGATCCTGAGGTTGATTCCTGGAAGAATACAGTTTTAAGCGACATTTACGTTATTATTCACTGGGATCAGAGTTGTATTTATCTAGCGGTTTCTTTTTTATTATGTAATTTATTTTTCGGCTATAGCTACGTCAAACAAATCAAAACTATCCAATCAATGTTTCGAGTCTAATCCTTCAATTTATATATTATATATATTTATATTTATTATTAATATTTCACTACCTATTTTAATTTAATACCAATTAATCGTAATAAGTGCACAATTTGACCTAAATCTAAAAGTCTTGTAAGGATTCCGAGTGGACTTTGCACCATAACGAATTAGACATTTAATAGACATTATCAACGGACTGATATAGTACTGGAATCAAATCATATTTAATTGAATTTGTCTCAGTCTCTCACCCTATACATTGGAATCACATGGGGCGTGTGATGCGATTGTGGGGCGCACATCCTCTTCCTGCGGCGCCCGCGCAGCGCCGGTGCGCGTTTCGTAACTGAGGCAACTCCCACACCCAACTTATGCCGCGTTATTTTCGTTGACATCACAGAAATAACCACATCTTCCTTAACAGCGCACGACAGTTACCAGACGCTGACGTTGATATCTTTACACTAATTACGTTATTGACAACATCGCGTTTAGTTCCATTTCGAAACCAACAGCGCCTCATTTCAAGATACGACAGAAAATAATTGGCATACATAGATGTTGAAATATTTTGTATTTTGTAAAAAACTAGAGATTTATCCGCGGCTTCGCTGTGGATCAAACCAAAGAAAATTCCTTTATTTTACTTACATAAAAATTTTATTAGGTTTTTTATACACATAAACTTTCAGTGAAAAATTACTTTACTGACAGTGAAAACCGCTAAAAAATCCTTTACGTGGTTTAGAAGGAGTTGCGGATATACAGACCTATACAGTCAGATAGACGTGGAAACTGTCTTTGTTTTGTACTATGTAAAGATATAGATTATCAGCTTTTAAACATACCTAGTAGTCCGTAGTAAATTTGGGCATTTCAGAAGAAATAACTATTTACCCAACACTTGTTTGCGGGTTTCGACTACTAATATGTAATATTGATATGCAGATTTCTTTAGATCAGATAAGCTGGCAAGGTGATACATGCCAGCCGGGATTTAAACCCACTTGATTAGAGTAAGACGTACGTTTTCATGGCACGCCACTACAGCACCACTAATTACATATTTATTTAAATATTATATCTCTTTTAGTTCTTGTGGCTTTCGGTACAGTTCGTAAAACTTGATCGTAAATAAATTTAAAGGAATTAAGGAATTTTACCTGCTTCGCGAATAAGAGATAGATTACGCAGACAGAGGATTCGCTTAGTTAATTTTATATAATTTCATTTTGATTTCAATTATTCTTATTGTTACTATTAATTCGATTTGATAATAATTAAAATTAAAACAAGTAGGAGTTGAAGGTCGTTTCCTTTTCGGACAATGTCATTTACAAGGACTACCAACTTACAACATCACTACTCAGAAGTAGGCAACTAATTAGTTAAGGATTAATCGTTACATTACGTAATCTTGTGAATTCAAATATAAAATCGTATTGTTATATTGACATTTAGAATTCATAGATGTTAAGTGAAGTTAAAGAAAGTAAGTTAAAGAATTCATAAATGAACTAAAAACAAAGTGTTTTTTGTGAAATAGTGAAATTACAAATACAAAGTCACCCAGTTGCACATATTTAGAGGTTTGCTTTTAGTTTTTAGTGCACACATTAAACGTGTCCTACATTTAGGTAGCACCAATTGAATAAATATTTAATATTATAAATAGTTCTTTTCATTGTTCTATATAATTACGTGATGTATGTAATTAGTAAATGTCAAGATAATTATATATTTATAGACATGCAATACATTTCATTATGAACTATGCGATAGGTATTACGATTTATATAAATATAATTTAATTGCCTTTAATTATATACAATTATATCTTTAAAACTTGGCTAATTATATTAATGTTAGATACAATTTCTCTAGGCGAAAATAACGGCAGCGCCGAGGGTTCCGGGTCGGGTGGCGAGGCGGGTGAGAGCGCTGAGGGTACACACACGTTCGGTCCACTCGACGGGTCCATCTACGCAACGGTGGTCCGGCCTGGCGGCGGTCCTTCCTCGCCACTTAGCGCGTCCATGGACTCGGGCATATCGTCAGCGGGGCGCCGCGCCGCTCCCAGTCCGCCAGACGAGCTCGACGCCTTGCTCGGTGACATGCTGCGGACAGTGAGCGCGTTGCCCGACCCACCGCCGGCTTCGCAAACTCCACAGTCTCAGTCGCAGGCCGATCGAGGCCCTGACATACCGTACCACGCGCGAGCCGACTCCGCACCTTTTACCTACGGAGCGCCCGGCCTGCGTCCCGGCATGCTTCGCTCCTCCAACCGCTTAGCCAGTCCTGAGTTGGTGCGTCGAGCCTTGGGTAGCGATCGGAACTACAGGCTCATCGAGGACGATGACGACGAACGCACTATCACCCCGGAACCATCGCCACGAACCACCCAGTCACCGCACACCCTTCGAAAACTCATCCATGAAGATATAACTACAACTACTAGAACCGTGACTTCAACTCCGCCTCCAGTTTCACCTATCCGAAATGGAAGGTCAGTATTATATTTGTATGCTATACAATTATCTAAATTTTATTAATTTAACCTTTAGTATAGCGAAACAAATTAAAAATATCATGAAATGGAATAGAAAATGTGTAGCGACTAGTAGCAATAAAATAAATAGTGCTGAACCAGTTTCGCCGCAGGCTATGGAAACCCACATCATAAATTTTAGATTTTATTTTTGGTGCCAACATTAAGTTTTGTACCAATTTGGGTTTGATATGTGATCTAGAGTAGTATGGGAAACATTGATTTGTATTAAAACTCTAGGTTTTTCTGTCGACATCGCTTACGTAAATTTCGAATCCAAATTCCGCTGAAACTAGCTCAATTTTTCCAGATAAAATGTATCTTATGGTCATTTTCCATTACCTAAAGTATACTTACAAACTTTTAGTGATCGGTTCATGTTGATTCGGTCGCATAAACTTCGAATGCATAGTAACTGGAATACATTATATAAACGATAGAGAACACGATGCAATTTTTTAGTTCTTGTCTCTTTGTTCGGGATTTACGTAAAAACTACTGGGCCGATTTTGATGCGATTTTCGCGGATCGACAGCAAATTCTTAGACTTAAATTCTGCGCTACTTTTTATCCTGGGAAACACGCGGGATATTTTTCTAGGAATCATTTAAAATGGCCCGATAAAAATATCTAATTCCAATGCGATTTTTTCACTGATCGATAGAAAATTTTATGTAATTTAATGTGTGGTATTTTTTATCCTGGGAATCTCGCGGGAATTTTCTTAGGAGTAGTTTTTAGTTGTTCGGGTGTATAAAAATTAGCTTATTCCGACACAGTTTTCACTAAAACGATAGCTTACATTCTTTTTAAATGCTGCGGTTCTTTGTGTCCCGGGAATCCCGCGGAAATTTCAAGCCAAGCGTGGATGAAGTCGCGGGCATAGCCTAATACATAATATTATCATGACAGCCGGTTCATTCTCAAAGGAACAAACATCCAAACAAATTAAACTTCACATTTAACGTTTTATTCACATGAATTTTAGAAATTTTATAGTTCGTAGGAATTACATTAAATTTTAATTAAACCATTGTCGAGAAGGGAATGAATGCTAACAAACAAAACATTTCTGAGATAGAATTGTTGTTGTCATCTTAATTTAATGTAATTTAGTTGTGTTCCACTTAACGCACTTCGCAATTGAACATCAGCCATGAAAGACATCTGTGCACATTAATATTTACATACATATTGTTCTTTGAACGACTTTAGTTAAACAATAAGAATAATAATTAATTTGCCTTGAACCCATATCATAGAAAAGTTCTTATCATAATCTCTTTAAAGACTTTTAAGTACCTATATCGAGATAGTAATCACATTGTTTAAATTCATTTGATTCGTATCCTGCAAAGAATGATCAAATTTCGTAGACGTCTCACATGACCAAAAGGCTGGCGTCTATTTTGTTCAAAGATTAAGCGTTGCTATATAATGCCTTTTGGGAACGTTCCCGGTAAGTGACAGTGGTTTGGGACAAATATTTTACCTTTAACAATTTTTCCCTTTTTTTATTTAGTTTTATTTTATTTTAGCTACAGCTTTTAATAGCTATAGTATAATTTGAAATTTATTAAGTTTATATTGTATTTTTCAAGTAACAATTAAATAAACAATTACCGTATATTAATTTCCGTACATGCATATCAAATTTCATGATAACCTGTTTGTCCCCAAAACCGTAAAAAAGCAACAAACATTTAAACAATTTTTACGTTTACAATACATACACATATACCTTAATACTAAAACCGATAACAAAGGTGACATTGAAATCTATTTAATGAAATCATCTGAGAGTTTAACGCCACGAATAGTCGTCATGTGTTTATATGATGTACAGAAACTACAGAAGCAAAAAACATACAAGGTATCAAAACACTACCCACTTGTGTGTACGAGCGATCTAGTTGATCAGTAAATTATAGTTCAAATGTGGGAGCAACAAAACTGTGGGTGTTAATAGAATAAATGCGTATTTAATTTGTTGCTTACAAAAATGGGAATATGTGAATTTTTAATAAATAAATTCACGAAATAAACATAAAAACATAATAATACTAATCTATACTATCTTTAAAAAAATGGTCCCAAACCACTATCATTTGTTGGAAACGTTCCCAAAATAATAAGTATATGAATTTAAAAAGTTTTACTCTCGTTTGCGTAAACTTAAAAAAGCAATATGAACGGTCGGATTTTTTAATTTGCTAAGGAAATCTAAAATAGAAAATCTCAAGCTACATACGGGATCTCGTTCAAACAAATTTTTACGATCTTGAATTATTTTAGAGTTTTCCACAACATAGTTCAAAAGTTACAGAGAGGCACACGTTTTAAAACTTTAGAACTAATATCTCTTTGCCTAGTGACATAAAAAAACGTTATGATTTTTCAAGATTGCCTAACAGATATAATTTACATTTAAAACAATTGATCTCTCAGTGATATATATAAGGTAAGGTAAGTGAAGTGGAGTATTTGGATTTTGGCAATTTCACTACCACATAGCGACATTAGACTTTACCTAACTGTAAAATATCATCCATACGGTCTCAGTAGTTTTGAAGAAAAATAACTCTGAAATAATAAACCAAGACGGACATGACGCTTATTATAAAAAGTTTACGTTTTTGTCAAAACAGCTTATGAACCCTATAAAAGTATAGAATGATATTAAAACATGTTTAACATCACTTATGTCTATGAAAATAGAAATATAAAATAAATCAATTCGTGGGAGTGTTCGTTTTAACAGCAGACTAACCACAAGAACCAACTAAAAATACATTTAAATTTTGTATCTGTATAGAAGAGATAGATAAATAGTTATTCTAATTTAATTCTTCTTCTTCTTTGTACTAGGGTATTTTTGTCCTGAAATGTTATAAAGTTCCCGTGGGATTCCAGAGTCAACGCGACCGAAGACGCTGGCAGAACAACTCGTTAATAAGTTAATAGCATGGAAGAAGAATTTAATAGTAATTTATGAAGTGTGTCAACAGCTATCACTTAAATAGTAGCAAATTGCTCGTTATTAGTCGAACGAGTCTATGACAAGTGGTATCAAACATGATGCTTCTGACACTATTTTAGAATACGTGTAACATCATAACTCGAAAACTTCATATCGGTTAAAATATTCTGCAACGTTTAATATTACCGCGAAAATGTTATCGCGTAAACTTTGATTCCGTATCCTACAGAGCAGGACGTATCCGGTTTTCGGGATAAAATGTATTTCATTTCATAGTCATTCCTTTAAGCTAAACCACACATAAAAAATAATAATAAATGTTTCATTCCTAAGGCTGCGAACAAAGAACAAACAAACATTCAAACAAACTCACTTTAAACTTTATATATTAGTATAGATAAGAATACGAATGCATAATGGCATTGCATGAATGCAGAATGCTTATGTGAATCACAAACAGCGGTATTCTTAGAGCGTTTTGTTTACATTTAATATCGCCCAGATGCTGGCACGAGTCACATTCTAGGTGAAAACTTTGCTTATGTTAACCTTATAACAATATACAAATTAGTATTCTAGTAACATAAGAAATAGCATCGCGTATCCTTGACTCATCAGTATTGCGTCAAAATTGATAGACATATAAATGGTATACCGTACCGATATCAATGTTGTCAATCATGTCGCTGTAATGTATTGTAATCAAGCACTTATCGTAAAGTATGCCTTTGTAAGTAAGCGTATATAAAACGTCCATTAGTTGCATAGTTTCCTATATCAGCATACAATTAAAATATCACTTTAGCCTCATAGAGAATATCTTCTATATCTATCTATACTATAATAAATCTGTAAATGGTTCGAGTTTGTACGTTGCTTTGTCTGTTTGTCCATCTGTCTGGTTGTCTGTCTGTTAGAGTATTACGTAAAAACTACGGAATGGATTTAAATGAAATTCGAAACGGAGCTTAGGATACGTCGTTTACTAGGAATAGACGGATTAGCAAAATAGAATGGCGCTACAATTGCGATGTAGGCAACCATCGCTGCAATTCCGTAACAAATACGTTGTCAGGTTGCCCAGATATCATTAATTACGTATTGGGTACCTACTTCAAATCAGGCTGGCTGCGACTTTTTTTGTTGTTTTGCTGTGCAGTTGTCTACACTATATTGATCTAGTTTCTTTGTAATTAATTGTAGTGAATTTAACAAGAAACTTGAGTACTGAAGGTTTATAAGTATAGAACACCTAATTAAATTTTTATGTACAAAGAGCTACTACCTAGAGTTACTCACGCGACGTAGCAGCAGGGAAAACTGTGGTACTATAATAAATTTGTAAAGGTGCGACTTTGTACACTGCGCAAAATGTCAAAAAAATCAAGACGGATAATTCGGACCTGGAGATTCCGACAGTGCAATCACGCATCACATAAAAACTACTGAACGGATTTAAATGAAATTCGACATAGAGCTAGCTTATATCCTGAGGTGTAACTTAGAATACTTTATAATCCGATAAATGATGTTGTTTCTGTAAAATAGTCAGATTAGCTAAATAAATGGCGCTGCAATCGCGTTTTTTTCAATTCACTAATAAATACGTTGTCATAGGAAACAAGTCATTCATTGTATTACTTCAAATCAGGTTGACTTCGTCTTATCTCTATGTTTTTCTGGGCAGCTTTTTAGACTATATGGACGTAGTTTCTTTGTTATTGTAGTGAACTGAACAAGAAACAGTAGAGTTTTGGGTTTAATATATATAAAAAACCTAATTTAGTTTTTATATAAGTAACATAGAGCTGCTATCGGCGTAGCCGCGGGGAAAACTCTAGTTTTCTATAAAGTATTAGACAATCATCTGAGTCCAGTGGTATATATAATGTTAAAAAAAAACTAAACAAGAATAAAGTTTAATCAAAAGACGGAAACAACGACGTTCTTAATTGAATCGACGATAGGCGTGGGTCGATTATTGTGAGTCGAGGAGCAGACCGCTCGTTCCGCAACATTGCCTAACGCATGTGGGGTGTACCTACCTAGATCTATGTACCAATTATTATGAACTATATGTTTCCTATTAAGTATATGTATGTTTTAAATTACAACTTTGGATACATGAATAGACAGAGTAAAGCTAAAAAGATAATGCAAATTAACTTAGTTATTTCCAAAAATATTGCAAAATTGAAGTACGTTGTAACATGGTTTGAATGATGAATCAGTAGAAATTTAAAAGACAAGTTATGAAATATAACGCCATATTTGGTCGTAATTAGCCTAGTAACTTTTAAAGTGAGTTTATTCATAAACTACTACGATACATTAGGAATGTAAGTAACTACTCATAAGTACAGTTACACACGGTACCATATTAGATGAAGCATTACACGAGTAACACGTATAAGTTAGCGGTCTAGAGGCGCACGTCATATGGCGAAGTCAGTTCGCGGTTCTGGAATTGATTTGGAGCGATGGCGTGTGATTGCGACGCCGCCATGACCCAAACAAGTTACTATTTCGAGATAAACGTTGCCATAAACGGCTGGCTGTCGACCAGGCCACGGCTCAGTGACGCCCGATGTTGTCTATACACACACATTACTAGTACTTTCTAATGAACGAAGCTTTGTTAATAGAACAGCCTGAGAACTCCCTGTTTTATGTGAATTACGTCATTCTTCTATTAAAACGTTCACTCGAAATTGGTTTCGAAACCGCAAGGACCGCATCTTTAGACATACTACTTAGTACCAGCGAGTTTAACCTTAAATTATTTAGTATTTAATAGCTTCTGCTATCTTTATGAAAATAAATTGGTCTCCACTTAGTCCATTAGGCCACGTAATTTGCTATCCGGTGATACTGATAAGTGACGTAGAGATAACATATGGTGTAACATTACGATAATAGGTCGGTAACTATGTCTTTCTGTTACATTCCTACGCATTCCTATTTGTCAACTCATAAATAAGGCACAAAGACACAAGACTTCATACATGCGTTTCCTTGAAAGATGACGTGGTATATTAATATTTAATAAGCAAATATTTTAATTGTTATTCATATTTTTTCACGAACAGATGGCTGAACGGCGAGGCGGAATGGGCTGAGCGGCCTCCAAGCAGCGCGAGAAAAACGCTACCTGAAACAGGCACGTGGAGATCAAACAGTACCCTAGGTTGGCACGAGACCACTCGAGCCCGAGAACCCCGTAGATCTGAAGGAAGCGTCGAAAGTAGTTCAGGGCTTACTTGGTTACAAAGACAGCAGCAAAGACTAAGAGATAAAAAAGAGGCAAGAGAAAGGGTCGCACGTCTACCGCTTGAATGGGATAATGCAACTTCGCGACATGTGCGACGGTCAGCCAGTCACCGGTCAGTATCACAAATAATCTTATATAGTAAATCTTTCTAAAGAAAGTTGCCCTAACGCTGGTAAATTATGTTTTAGTGTTGATGGATATACCAGTGATACAACAGCCTTTGCTGACGACGATGAAGACTTCAGTGTTCCTCTGCATGTAAATACGCGAACACCACTTAGAAATGATAGCATCAGTCCACAGGCTCCGGACAGGTAGGCACCAGCACTGAATAAGGAACGTTCAATGTTAAAGAAATCATGTGTCGTTTATTTATATTTATATGTTTCAATTGTTTCAGAACCTCATCTAGAAAATTCATGTATGAAAAGATGACTGTGCGCGAATGGAGTAACAATACAACCCCAACAAATACTCCTGCGCCTGGTTTATTGTCCCTTGCAGAACCCGGTAGTAGCGAAACCATTGTAAGTTTTATTTTTGTACCTGTGCCTAGACCGTCAAGCTTATTCAAATAATCTGTAAATATTTTAAACGAAAAGATGATCAGTCACATATTTGATTCCCATTAATTCTTGAAAAATAATATTTATGACATTATTATCTTCTATATAAATAAAAACAAATGTTCTCTATGCGTTACTAAACCATTGATCAGATTGTGATGAAACTTTGGTATGTGGTTTGAGGATGCCCGCGAGGGTTTCTGACCCAAAATACAGAATATAGAATCATACATTTTTTTTACTTTACGTGGCATTGCAACGCATGCCGAGTACAGCTAGTTCTGTATATAAAAAATAGGCTGAGATTAGATAAAAACGAAATGAAAAAAATAAGCTAGACATGGCTAGACAATCCGGGAAGTTCTTTTTCGCTTCTTCTTCCTTCCTTTAAACAGCAATAAGACGTTGGGTAGCGGTGTACTACATAGAGCAGAAAGTAGACTTAATTTGTAACTTATATATACCATCAAAACTTGAAGCGGAACTTGGTTAGAATAAAAACCTTTGAATTTCATATCAGGAGCGAACGGAAGGTTGGTCTCGCGCGGAATCACGCGCGGGCACTCCAGCGTTTCCCACGCACCCGCGCACCCCCTACCCACCAACACCGACACCGTCATTGAGCGCAAGGCCGCCAAGATCGCCAACAGTCACCAGGTTTGTAATTTCATTTAATACATTATTTTATGAATTTTAAAACAACTTTGATGAAGTAACAAGTGTAATGCTGATATTAGACTCATCAACCATATTGAATCAATTTGGTTTAACGGCACAGAAATGAAAGGAGCTATGGTACTCAACGAAATTGAATGAGAGAAGTTTATATTAGTATGAATTACTTTGGTCAATTCATCCAAAATGACAAATGAACCATGTAATAACTAAAAATTCTGATACTTTAACCGATATGTATTATATGCAAGCCTTCCCAAAATGAAAGAAATAAAAATAAAATTCTTATGTAAATCAAAAACTTGACAATTGTAAATATTGTCCATTTAAATATAATTTTAATTAATTTAAGTAAATTAAACACAGGCCATATTTTAAACATGACATAATAGGTTTTAATTTTGAAAAAAACCCTTTGTACTAAAATCGCAAACAGTTAAAAATTAGGTATAGCATGGCACGCTATTCGCCATCTGACGTGTAATTTCAGTTTTAATTAAATTTAAAATATGTACTGTAATAATAACTTTTAATATATTTTACAGTTCACTAATCACCAACGTTTTAATATTAGTTAAACTAAAAATAATTTACAAAATTTACTAAAAACAAAATAACAAATGCGAAACAGTGGTGACATTTATTATAGAAAAGAGCGCGAAGGCAGTCCCGAATCAGAATACAGAACCTTCAACGGCAGCAGCGGCTCGAGACGGTCGAGCGTGAGTGGGAGCGCGGAGCCGCAGCACGTGGCACCCGATAGGGTGCGCTTCGCAAGAGATACCAGCCACTACTGGTATAAGCCCAATATCTCCAGAGATGACGGTGAGTCCAAGAACTATGTAATGTCTCTGTTCCATCTGGCCACAGTCACTAACTATAACATTATATAGTTAGTGACTGTGGCCAAATGCGCCCTGTTTGTAGCGTGAAAAGTAACACCGTTAACGGTAATTATTAATTAGTCAGTAATGATTAACTACATTAGTGTATATATGTCGTGGCCAGATCTTAGAATTGATCACTTCATGATTGTATTTCATGATACGGCCAGCTAAAATTGACCATATCGTTTAAACGTCAACGTTTGATGATATGTCAGTCCAGGTTTGGCCATATCATCTTTGTAGGGTTTCCATGATATCTGAATATGAAAGATTTAATAAAAGTTCCAAATGAAGAAGTAACTTATATTTATATACTTGTAAGAACAAAAAGTCGGGTGTGGTATAGATATGAGGCACTTTTATTTTTATTATTTGAGATATAAAGTGAATTTTGGATGGTTATAAAAAAAATAACCACGAAACCTATTCTTCTATTCTAACCTATATTAACAATGTTCGGATCTATTCATAATAATTCATAATAAATTAAAGTGCCCTGTAACTATACCCCACCCAAAAAACGCTTAATGCAGTTGGTTTGAAAAGTAGGATTGTCAACACTTTCTTTAAAAAAAATTAAATACTCTTCACCCGCAATTTCCATGTAGCCGTATTTTGAAATCCAATAATAGTTCATGGATTTTCGTTGCGTGGTCACCCTACTTTTTTATTTGTTTATCACAATAATTGTCCGGCGTCATGATGCATCACAAAAACAAAGCGATATCAGCGCCTCTAACGGTGGATAATGTAACTATTTTACGATATGATCACTAATGTTTGACCACATCATGAAGTAGCCATGCGTTTAGCTGTTCATATCTGGCCGGACCATATCGTGATGTGGGCTGCGGGTATTTTGCATTTCATGAAATACAACCGTTTCATGAAATGATCGGGCACATCATGAAGTGATCAATTCTAAGATCTAGCCACGACATATAAATACAGAACAAACAACGCATTAAGCCCATCGTACATCTGTGTGAAACGGTCGCTAGCACTAACTTTATCCCGGATGTAGCAGTAACAGAAAAATAAATATTAAACTTTATCAATACTTAAAAAATTTAACCTACATAAATTTTATTACATTTGAATATAACCAAAATTTATTAATTAAAACAATGATGAACCCATAAAATATTACACTGTTCAAAAAGTAAGAGGAAAGACAGAAATGTCTTATATAATGTCTTGGGCTCAGACTAGAGGAACGGACGGTATATCCGCCACACTTGTCCAAACCAGATGGTAGGTTTCATTTATCGATAATCTAAACGTGAAGGCCTCCTCAAGTTATTCACAGTAATTGTAATAATATTATATATACACATTAGGCAGGAAAAACTGTCTTCGAAGCGTCCACTTCAGGCCCAGGTACGCTTTTCCACTTTTTCTTCACATCATACGATTTTGGGTATAACTTATTAAAATATAGTCCAATAAAAGTCTAATTGAAATTTTGCTCATTAACATTTAAGTAACAATTTATACAATTCATTTCAGCTGTGACAGCACTTCAACAGTTAGAAGAAGGCGCATTCATAGTGCGTGATTCCAATTCATTCCCGGGTGCTTTCGGTTTGGCGGTGCGCGCAGGTGGCGCGGGAGGCGTCAGGCATTTCCTCATCGAGCCCACGGCGCGCGGTGTCCGCCTCCGTGGATGTCCTGACGAACCAGTCTTCAGTTCACTATCTGCACTTGTGTACCAACACACTGTTACCCCTCTCGCGCTGCCGGTACCATTGCAGTTACCAGACAGGTCAGTATTTTCGTCACACTCCGAGAAGCCGGATGAAGAGCTACTTAAAGAAACGTTATTTTTTTATCAAATTTATGATCGAGCAATATCTTTCGTATCTTAAAATGATTGCAAATCGTGTTTATAATTTGGCTTTTACTTTACTATTGATTTACATGATTCATAGACAAAGGAGTAAAACGAGAAATTGAATCGTTCATAATATTTAAAGTTAATAGACCATAATGTACCTAACTCTGACTTGAATGGATAATATTATTATTTTGCCGAGGAGTACAGAACAGCATCGTTAAAGGCAAATAAACCTCAATTGGATTTTTTAATATTTCAACTTCTTACTAAATAAATTAAAAAAAGATGTTGCAGGAGAAAATTGTGAACACTATTTGGTAATTACATTTTTCATTCAATATCTTAATCATAATCGATTCAAAGATTAAACGGCGATAGTGAATTGTTTTTTTATGTCGTTCTTATTCTTTCATTATCCAAGTAGTAGAGCATGCATGACATTTATTAAATAGTATTCTTTGATCTATTGCACGGAAAGTTTATTTTCGTGCGAAACTGAGTAGGTAAATAAATTAATAAATGTATCAATAGTTGGTAAAATTTGTACAGAGACCCATGGACCGGCGGTAGTGCCAATGCTGCAGCTCGCGCGCTTTTGGCGACGGGCGCAGCATGCCATGTACTCTTATTGGGCTCCGAAAACACTGAATCACTGACGGGACCGGCAGCTGTCAAAAGGGCTGTTGCCAACATATTACAGAAAAAGGTATGGGGTGTGTAGTCATTAAAACAAAAAAGGTTCATATTTATCATGGCTACGTTCCGTTAGAGACTCACAACTATCACGTTCCCGTTCCACTTGCTTGCCGGCGTTACAATCATAAACCCAAATGGAACGGTTATTCGACCCACCTCTTGACATGGGTCGTTGTGAGCGTTGTGTGATCGAAAATGATGACGTCATTAGTGACGTTTTCGCCACGACCACAACGACCGCGGTCGCCCTGTGGAACGGCTAAGGGAACATTTTGGGCGTTGTCAGCTACTAATGGAACGCGCTTCATGTCGACCTTTATTCTAAGCACCTCCTTCTTGTCTGGTAGTATATTATTATAGCTAATAACCTTCCCCCAAATATAAAATTACAATATGTAATGATATTCCAATTTAAAACTTTTAATACTTACCTATGCTATTCAAACAGGCTCCAGCTCACGTTGTGCACTTCAAAGTGTTTGGTGGAGGCATCACACTCACGGACTCCGCACGTAAGTTGTTCTTCAGGCGGCACTACCCCGCCAACGGCGTGTCCTACGCCGGGATCGACCCGGACGAAAGGCGGTATATGCACCAAGACAATGGCACACAGACAGAAAAGTAAGTTTCTCTTAGTTCGACGTTCAATTTTTTTTACAGAAATTGATCCTTACGAGCTTACACTGTTTTGGTGTAATAATACGGTATGTTTTTATATTCAAAATCAACCAATTTGGTTCCTGACTAAATCGATAATAGATTTTTCAAAAATCTAATGATACCAATTTAGTATTCATCAAAATCAGTCCTACTCCTTTTAGTATGTTTCGCTATATACCTTATACACTAGATTCGGGTTTAGCTATGGAGGCCAGCTTGAAAAATACCTGTATATCTATAATATTATAAAATTCTAAACATGCCGTGACAACATTGAAGCTATTTAAAAAAAACAACTGGAATAGACTATATAAACGATGGAGAACACGATGCAAGTTTTTTTTAAGATTTGTCTGTTTGTTCGGGAGTCACGTAAAACTACTGGACCGATTTCGATGCTGTTTGCTGATCAACAGCTAATTCTTAGAATTAAATTCTGCGTTACTTTTTATCCCAGGAATCCTGCGGGAATTTTTCTGGGAAATATTTAAAATATCCAGATTAAAAAAAACAATTTCCAATGTGATTTTTTTACTGATCGATAGCAAATTTAATGTAATAAAATGTGTGATATTTTTATTCCGGGAATCCCGCGGGAATTATCCCGGGAACGGTTTGAAGTTATTCGGGTGCGTAAAATTATCTTATTCCGACACAGTTTTGACTAATACGATAGCTGCGGTACTTTGTGTCCCAGAATCCTGCGGGAATTCCATGTCAAGCGTGGACGAAGTCGCGAGCATGTCCTAGTAAGCTATATAAAGCTGTGTGCTACATAACTTATATTAGGGAAAAATTGTTGAATAGATTATGGCAAAAGATATTGCGATCTTTTGCATGTTATAATTTCATACATAGAATTCTGGTGATAAACATAATGAGATTATTAGAGATTAAAAGCGTTTTAAATTTCTAGGAGAATATTCGCGTTCGTAGCTCGCTCATCATCGGGTGCTGACAATCAGTGCCACGTGTTTGCTGAACTCGAGTCGGAACAGCCAGCTACTGCTATCGTCAACTTCGTTAATAAGGTAAACCTATTAATGTTAAAAAATATGTGAGATACAAAAACTCACTTAGAACATGAAAGAACCAACATTTGCTGTCCACATAATAGCCTGAATGCGTTTGAAATAAAAAGTAATACTAAATATAATTATCGAATTACCTATTATAAGGAATGAACAAAAACCAAAATACAACTTGCTTGTAACTGTGATTGATTTTCTATGTACTATTTTTGTAAGCCCCAAAATGCCACTGTTAGAGTCTGGCAGCGAGTCGTGTCACAAGGTAAATAACTTTTTAAATAGAATCTGAATGAATATTGAGATTCTTCATATGGCAACATTCATAGCTGTAAAACGAATAATCGCAAACTCTTCGTGTGTTGTTTTTGTGGAAAATTTTCGATCAGTAATGGAGAAACTGAATCGAAGTAGGTACATTATTATAAAAACACAAATGTAACCAATCGGGGTTTTCATGATATATTTAATGTTACCAGTTGAAGATATTTTCAATTTGCCGCCATTTAGTTTGGCCACGATTCGCAGGTCAGACTAGCATGGTTTTCGTACTCTCGCTCTCTCCACAAAAATACAATGGAAATTATTTAAAATATTGTTTATTACAGGCCCTACTCGGCAACACGCAGAAAAGAGACATTATCTGAATACCAGAAAACTTGCACTAACAATGAAGGAGAATACTAGAATACTCATATAATAATGGTGTTATTAAAATAAATAATGAAAAATGTTGATGAAGTGTCAAAAGGTCATAAAATAAATCATTTCACGACTTCATTTATGTGTATACAAAATGAGCTTGGTTTACAATGAATCTTCATTTTACTTATAATAATACAAAGAAAATCTTTCCAATACGCTTCATTTTCACCAAGTACAATTAACATTATAAATATATTGTTTTAGTTTAGTTATCAATAAAAATATAAAAACATAACTTTAGGTTAGAAAAGAAACTAACTAGTCTCATATTAATTTAATATATAGAGTAGTGATATTATGTGTGCCTAATGTTATAATAAGTTTATTGTAAATCTAAATACAAAGCTTTTTAAATTTAGCACCAACTTGTAGGTGTAAAAGATATGAAATAAATATAGATAACGTCAATTAATGTTTTCACCTCAGACTAGGTTACATTTATGATTTCAAACGACGCCATTTTGTTAGATTAACCCAATGAGTAATAAATTATACAATATCTACA